>CM019151.1:72308080-72749346 GCA_009733165.1 Naja naja
CCACTGAAACAAACAGTACACAACATATCAGACAGAACCCTCACCATGGCAGAAACCAATGTCCTTTCCAAAGGATTCAACTTTGCTGTCGCCCCCAAATGCATCCCCACTGAAAACATCATATGTGGAGTTGAAGCTAGCCTAGCCAAAATTAACCCAGACACAGCCAATAAAATCAGACTTGAAGTCACCAACGTCCTCTGCTCAGCAGTCCACCCAGAAGCAACTTACACAAAGAAGAACAAAAGCACTCAGCAACTTGAGGAAAGACAACAACATAATCATCCTCCCAGCAGACAAAGGCAACGCCACAGTCGTGATGAACACATCTGACTACCAATCCAAACTATCCAACCTACTCCAAGACCCCGCTATAAAACCTCTAAACACAGACCCCACCACCTATCTAGAGAAAACCACCAAATCCAAAATAAAAGCCTCGCCCATCAGTGAAGAGATCCAACAAAGAATCATCCCCAGAGAAAAATCATCTAGATGCCCTAAGCTCTATGGCCCCCAAGATACACAAAGAAGGAACACCACTCAGACCCATAGTCAGCTCCATAGGCTCACCTCTACAGAACCTTGCCAAATTTCTCGCCAAACAACTCCAGCCCTACACAGAATCCATCACCTCACACGTACAAAATTCTTTCCACTTCATAGAAACAATAAAGAAACAAAACCTACAACCCAGTGACCTACTTGTGAGCTTCGATGTCATATCCCTCTTCACTCAAGTACCTATTAAAGAAGCCTTGACAGCTATCCAAAACAAATACAACCCCCTAAGCACATCCTAGATCTGACCAACCATTGCCTTTCCAACACGTACTTCATCCACAATGGACAAAGATATAAACAGATAGAAGGAGCACCTATGGGATCACCCTCTCACCCGTCATAGCTAACCTATACATGGAACATTTTGAAACCAATGCTCTAGACAAATCCGAATACAAACCCAAACTCTGGCTTAGATATGTAGATGACACTTTCGTAATTTGGCCACACGGGAAAGAAAAACTGGACAACTTCCTCACACATCTCAACAGCCTACACCCCAAAATACAATTTACCATGGAAACAGAAACCAACAATCAACTTCCGTTCCTGGACGTCCTAATTTACAAAAAACCCAACGGCTCCCTAGGACACACCATCTACCAGAAAAAGACACACACTAACCGCTACTTAAATGCACAATCCCATCACCACCCTGCACAGATCAACTCCGTAGCCAAGACCCTCATCTCCAGAACCAAACGCTAGCTGACAAAGACCACTTGAGAACAGAATTACACACCCTCACTAACGTATTAATGTCCAATGGATTCCAAAGAAGCACAATCACCAACCTAATCCGAAGGGAGACTCCCCCAAAACCAAGACACAGAACAGGACAATGGCATCGCCCTCCTCCCTTACATCAAAGGCACCACAGATAAAATCAGCAAAATTCTCCACAAACACAATATCAGGACAGCCTTTGGCACTGATCAAAAAATAGCCAACATCTTAAGAAACCCCAAAGACAAGATCCAGCTAGAAAACAAGGAGTTTATAAAATACCATGCAAAATTTGCCCAGCCACATACATTGGACAAACCAACAGGAGAATAAATGCACGCATCGCAGAACACAAGAACGCAGTCAGAAAAGAAGAAAAAACTTCCTCCCTTTTCCAGCACCTTAAAGCCACAGGACATGAAATTGATTTTGAGGATCCAAACTTATCTCCAATACTGAACACTTCAACAAGAGAATAATTAGGGAAGCCATCGAAATAGAAAACACCCCCATAACATGAATAAACGGGATGATACTTCCCGCCTACCAGACATCTGGAAACTAGCCCTAATCAACAAACGAGTCCCAGCCACAAAAACCAACACCGGACCCAAAATAACACATGATGCCACCACCAATCTCCTTCACCAGACTCAAACCCAAGCCCACGCCACAGATGAAAGGCAACCACCATCCAGAAACCAGACCATGGCTGCAACACCAGCTGCTACACCCCCTCCAACCCCCAAACTAAGCAAACTGACACACGCTATAAACACATAGCCAGACCTCAAACTCGGAGCCAAACCAAGGCCCAGAATGCCACATCACAGCCTTCCACCCAGGATACTACATCACAGAACTCAGGAGATCACAACACAAAACATCAGGAGGTTGCAGCACAGACAACGACCCAGGAGATTACAGCACCACACCCAGGACATCACAACAATAGAACTCAGAAGGTCATCACACAGCATTACCATTACCCATTACAACACAAAAGGCTGAGAGACACACCTCCAGCACCTCAGCCACACAGGGTCTCAGGAAAAAGCCATCCAATCTGCATACATCAACTCCACAAACCAATCAAAAAGTAACAACACATCCAACTCTAGAGTTTAAAAGGGAAAAACAGCCACGATCACACACTTCTCCCAGGAGAACGAAGCTGAAGACACCAGCCTGAAGATGACGGATGAGATTTCGTCGAAACGTTGCCAAGGTATTCTCAACCTTACACGGGACAAGACCCGAATACACCAACCGACCAATATTCTATTATATATATATATATATATATATATATATATATATATATATATATATATACTCACACACACACACGTACATTATGTATTTATATCTGTACGTTTTTGTAAAGTTCTTTATTCTTTATCACCAATAAAAAGAGTATTTGTTGAAAATGTAACTCAAATAATTACTCAGTGTTGTGAATAAAAGATTGTTTAAAGTGTCTCATAGACTAAGCCTTATTTATGGGTCCTTCAATCTAGCAGTTCTAATTTGCTGACAAAATAAAACAATTTCATCTACGCTTGCCAGATGAAAAAAAAATGGACAATGAGAATTATAACAATTAGAACTGTACAATTGAATTGCATCATACTGTTTTATCCTTATTTTCTTTAGGGACAGCAGAAGAAGATATGCCAGGTTGAGAAACTTTGCTATTCCCTTTGCCTCATGGATTCTCATTATAAAATCAATAGAAATAAAGCACTGAGATCAGGAAAGCAGTGAAAATCATTAAAATGGTCATTAAAGTCTCTATCTTTTTTCCTAAGGGACACAGAGTTTCCCTCCACAGTTTATATGTACAACAACTATTCTACCAAAATGAAAAAAAATAAACTGTAGTAGCCGCAGAACTCTCTGACTATTAATATTGATGGCTATATAAATATATTTGCATGTAGAGCCCTTGCTGGCTGAATAACTGTGCCTATATATCAATGTTCAAATCTTCAGGGAGCTTGTTAACTCTACTCAACTATGAAGGTCACATAATGACTTTGGACAAGTCATTTTTTGTGTCTTAGGGTTATTAATCATAGTACTGTTATACTGTAATCATAACAGTATGGAAGATAGAAATACTGTATGTGCTTTTTTTGTTCCTGAAGGAAAAAATGGAATGTAAAAGAAAAAAAATCTGTGTATGTATTTAATGATGAATTAAATGGAGAGAAAAATTAAGAATATCTTTTTGCAGCATTGTCCATTGACTTTTCCTATGTATTCATTGATGACAAATTGCTTAAATATTTCTGCCCCACTGTGATGAAATGTCACCCACTTTCCTAATTCCTAGAACCCAAGAAACTTTTGTGATAGCTCTTCAAGTTGATCCATGCATTCAGCAATTCAGACTATCTTGTTATCCTTATGCCATGCTTCCATACCAGCCTATCCCAACCTACTTTCTTTTCCAAAATATGTTAGGATTGTAACTACACCGTGTAAGAATGTAATTCCCATGCATTCTGCCATGCTTGTTGGAAATACTATAAAGTACCTTCCAATGTATATAGAGCACAAAGCTTTTGGGGGAATTATCCTTGAGCTGAAAATTCAACACGAAATTATTTTCTTTCTTCTTATTATCAGTAAAATATCTGGGTCTTGCCTTTAATTCCAGATTGAATGATACCATGTTTATTATGTAACTTCAGGGATAAGACTGTAGGTCCAAATCCATCTGAAAGGTTGAACATAGAACATCTAATATGGAGGGTTTCTTTGCCTGAAGACTCCTAGTGAAGATAAAAGAATGAAACCAGTCATGCTACTTAGCAGCTAATCCAATGTTGCTGTGATAAGAAACATAATTCTTCCATTGATCAACATTTTGTACATTATGTGTTTTGGTTTTGGTTTCCTCCCCAAATAAGCACCAACTTTCAATATTTCCAAATTTATAATATGTGACTAATTGACTCTCCTTAAGTTGCAGCCAGCAAAAATCATATTGGTAGGTTAATGCCAATTACCATCACCAATTTGAAGTAAGCAAGAAATTCTACTGAAAAATATTCAGCCAAAACATATGACTTAGTATTATCTCTTAAAAGATAATGTGAAAACAGGCAACATATTGATAAAACAGTAAAATCATATGGCATTTGTAAATCTAGTCCAGAAACATAGACATACAGATTAATTGCTTGTTGTTTTTGCTTGTTTGCTTGTTTTACTGGGTTGGTTTTGCAGGTTTTTGCAACAGGATCCAAAATTATCACAAAGCACCCCACAGCAGTTGCTACAGGATTAGCATTAACCGCCGTACTATCATTTATTCTTCTTCCAGTGTCTGAACAATGCCAGGCAATGAATCTGGATTATATTTTCCAGAGTATTTTAAAGATATAGGTGAAACTCGAAAAATTAGAATATCATGCAAAAGTTCATTTATTTCAGTACTTCAACTTAAAAGGTGAAACTAATATATGAGATAGACTCATTACATGCAAAGCAAGATAGTTCAAGCTGTGATTTGCCATAATTGTGATGATTATGGCTTACAACTCATGAAAACCCCAAGTTTCACCTGTATATTACAATGAAAACATGAGAAAACCAACTATGCTTTACAACGGTCCAATCTTGACTGGAAGATTCAGAGTAGGAATTTGCAAGCTTTTTTTGGTCCCTGGCCACCAAACATAATCTTGTGTGATAATGCAGAAACATACATGTAGAAACTCACAAAACCATGATGTTTCACCATGTGATTTATCAAGATCACTAAATGTTGCTTTTAATAGCAGCTGGTATTAAAAACAATGACTAATTTCATGTCCATTTTTATGGTGTAGCCCTGGAAGTCTGCAGACACATTGCAACAGGCTAGAAGAAGAAAGACTTAGGAGAAAATAAGGAAAGACACACACAGAAGACTAAAACAATCCAATCTTGCCCTAAACCAGGGGTCAGCAACCTAAGCTCTGGAGCTGCATGTGGCTCTTTCATGTCTCTACTGAACTCCCTGTCACTGGTTGGCTCCACAATTGACAGGGTTTTCGTTAGGACAGGTATTTATTTATTTTTATTTATTTAATATTTATTTATTTATTTATTTATTTATCTATTTATTTATTTGTCAAGTGATTATAAGATAACAAGTATAAGTATAAACATAGTTATGAATACATGAAATGGATACATATAAGAGAAATAAAAAGAAACAATAGGACAGGGATGGTAGGCACATTGGTGCGCTTATGCATGCCCCCTACAGACCTCTTAGGAAAGGGGTGCAGTCAATGGTAGACAGTCTAAGGTTAAAGTTTTTGGGGTTAGGGGAAGAAACAGGTAGAGGAAAAAGGATGTTGTGCTACAAGGAGACTCTATGGTATCAGAACTGGACTTCTGATCAGCTCTAGAATTGAATGGGGGGCTTCCAGTTAGGACCTGTGTGGCTTTTTGAATGCTTAAGGTTGCTGACCCCTGCCCTAAACTATTACCTAACAAATAGTTTTAAGTTTTACACTGACACTGAAATCTGTGCTAAGAAAAACACAACTATTAATTCATTAACAATCCACTTCAAGTTTAAAGAGAATTATACCACCAGAACGTTCATAACGGAACAGAATAACAGTCTCCATGATTTACACAACTGTAGCAGTTCTGAAAATAATACGTTAATTCCTTAGAAGGATTGCTATCTGAAGGTTATTTTATTAATGTTATATCAAGAGCAATATGATTTTTGCTGCTTGATTCATTTTAATTAAAGTGCACACTCCAGAAGCACATTGTCCCAAACTAATTATTGTGCCAATAAATCTAACAAAACCCTACTTATGGAATGATTGTAATAACAGCACAAGTCTGATGCAATTTCCAAGGTTTAGGAGATCGTGCACAGGTTTCGTTTAAACCTGTAACCTGAAATATAATTTTTTAAAATCAGGGTCCCCAAACTTGGCAACTTTAAGACTGGCTGGAAAATTATGGGAGTTGAAGTCCACAAGTCTTAAAGTTGCCAAGTTTGGGGACCTCTGTTTTAAATAGGGGGTGGATGGGTATAAACCAAACAAATTTAAAGGAATACAGCCAAATCTTGATGTTCATGGACAAAACTGCATGGAATTTTGAGAGACTCAAGAAATTAGGCAACCTTATAAGTTCTGGAATGTGGTTTTTATAAAAAGTACAGATATCTTTTGAAGTTGGCTCAGAAATCTATTGTTTTGCCACTCCCTTTTTTAAAACTGAGGTCAGTTGGACCTAATACCATTAGGAATATTAACAATATTAGGAAAGTTAGGTATCTTTTCCACCAGGCATCATTTTAAATTGTTCTGTTGCTACAGTTATAACCATTACAAACAGACCAATAACAATTTTTGTAAAAAAAAACCTGCAATCTGATTTGATGATGATGATGATGATGATGATGATGATATATCCAAGAATTTTATAAAATTCTCATCCAAGAATTTTATAAAAGACATTAAGAATTTTCAACTTCCTGCAATAACACCAGCAGACTGCAAAAAACTGCTACTCGGAATATTCTACATTTTAAGAAGATACTTGGTTGATATCTAGGATTCTGGCAGCAACCCATATCAATCATCAGTCCCAGTCAATAACATTTCTAATACATTTTTAAAGTTCAGTTGACTGAGTTTCATGTTTAATGAATAAAAGAGATAATAATAATCATGATAATCATCATCATCATTATCATCTCTATTATATGTAATAGAGTTCCACATATACAGTTTGCACTAAGGATTTATGCATAGCTGTTTGTAAAGAGCATTCATGTTTTGCCTTAGGTTAAGTTATTTTATAAGAAAAAAAACCTATGTTCTGATAAATCTAGGAATTTCATGGTCACATTAATATGATGTTATTCTATAAGAGGCTTTGTATGTATGGCTATGAAAATTGGACCATAAGAAAGGCTGAGTGCCAAAGAATTGAGGTCTTTGAACTATAGTGCTGGAGGAGAAGACTCCTGCAAGTCCCTTGGAGTGCAAGGTGATCAAATCAATCAGTCCTAGAGATCAACCCTGACTGCTCTTTAGAAGGCCAGATCCTGAAGATGAAACTCAAATACTTTGGCCACCTAATGAGAAGGAAGGACTCACTGGAGAAGAGCCTAATGCTAGGAACGATTGAGGGCAAAAGAAGAAGGGGACGGCAGAGAATGAGGTGGTGTGACCTTAAATGGACTCCAGAGGATGGTAAAGGACAGGAAGGCCTGGAGGAACATTGTCCATGGGGTCACGATGGATCGGACACGACTTTACAACTGACAACAAATAAGAGGCTTTTAAAGTTTCAACTAAAATTCACTGCAAAAATGTAGTAGATGTATGACTGACTGTTTGATTATATTTGCATGGTATTATTTCCCAAATGCACTGAAAGGGTTAGGCTTAGTTAAAAATACCATGAAAAGAATCTCAATAAAAATAAACCCACCAAAACCAAAAATCTCAATACCGTCATAAGGAATAAGAAAGATATTCAAAGTTATTCAGTCATGCATGCATTCTTCTTGGACCAGATGGTCAAATGTGTATTTAAATTATTGATTTCAAATTCAGTAGACAACTGAGCAAAGTGTATCAACATACACAAAATATATTCACCAGGTAACATACATTCTAAGGTATATTAAATGGTTAAATACAATAGAATAGCCCTGGAAGACTAAATACCAGTCATGTGTTATTATAATTATTCTGTAACCAGGATTATTGCTGGATTTGTGACAAAACGTATTAGGTCTGGAGCTATGATTTTGAAGACTGAACTTCAATTAAAACTAACCAAGCAACAAGGAGCATATTATGCTTAATATAAGTAGTTAGAATAACCTCCAGAAAGGAATTAACACTTATTTTAGAAGGGTTGTAATTGCATAAACCTTGAAAGTTCCAGTTGCCACAGTTGTGGCACACATGACCAAGGTTACCTCAGCATTTCCTCTACATTTTCCAAATGAACTTGCAATTTGGAAGGCTGAAAAATCCACACAGAATTTATACTGTGATCTGACTATTCATTTCTCCCTCCAGATTAATTAGCCTGGCTGCAAACTTTGTGAATGGCAAAGTTGTGACGTTGATTATTCAAAAAACTAAAATGAACTAGATGGAAAAATGGCTTTCAAATTATGGCCATGTTTCTCTGCCTTAAATGACTATATTCTGTCCATTGTTATTTCTGCTGTATTTGGCAACTTGTAATATTAATTACATTCTTTACTTATGATGGGCTCCAGCACAAGTGTGAAAGCTTGGAGGAATAAGTTGGTTCTGGTGACTGACTCAAATTAGAACCTGTTACACTCTTTACTCTTTCATGAAATAAAAAATAAACTTAGTACCCACGGGGTGGGTGGGGAAGTCTTACTTACTGTCAGTAAATTGAAGGCATACAGTAAGCTGAATGCTTTGAATGTGTACCTTACAAAAGATGCATATTTGAATTATTCTTCATTGATTGGACAAGTTATTTCCCAATATTGAAATTCTACCATAGCTAAACAAGATGCAGAGTTCTTGGTGATAGAATGAACGAGAAAAATGTACTAAATGAACTCAGTTTCTTATTCCCCAACATTATGGAAAACAATAATGGAAAACTATTTTGGAACATTAGGACATAAAGAAACAAATGGATGGGGAGAATTGGGAAACAGAGCCACTCAATTCACACTGATTTTTTTTAATCTACAAAACATCTTCATGAAACTGTATTCAAAGCCAAACTTAACACTTTGGTGAAGACAGCCCACACTGTTTGTCCCTCAATGATCAATTATATGTTGGACATATATAGTGAATTTGTGACATTTCCAATATGGGTTGTGTAAGTTATGTACTATTATCATGAATTACCATCAGCTAGACTTTCTTCTTCTTCTTCTTCTTCTTCTTCTTCTTCTTCTTCTTCTTCTTCTTCTTCTTCTTCTTCTTCTTCTTCTTCTTCTTCTTCTTCTTCTTCTTCTTCTTCCTAGCATATTCCTGCAAGTGCAGGGTGAGCTGCATCTCCAGGGTGCAGGCCCATGGTTTGCATATCTTTGTAGATAGTATCTTGCCATCTCTGTTTTGGAAGCCCATGAGGTCACTGGCCATTGACTTCTAGTTGGTAGGCAACGTCTTGGCAACGGTGGAAGGTGCTGCTCTCAGGACATGTCCATATCAGCACAGCTGGCCTTCTCTCATCTTCTCATACAAGGTCAGCTAGACCTTGTATGGTAACTGAAGGAATTGCATGCTGGGCAAAATGTCTCTATTTTGCTATTGAAAGTACAAAAAAGAAAACAAATTCAATATTCATTGGAAGCAAAATCCTGGAATTGTTTTTATCTTGGGGTAGAAATTGTCATCTGTTAATAATTAACATTAAATATGCAGATGGTTCTCAACACTTGACAATTTTTCTTCATGTTTTCTTTCTTCTTGCTGGTGCTGTCAGATTTACTTATATTTTGATCAGAAAGTAACTCTGAGCTGGGATAGCACCATTTGCCAGTTGACCTCTTCTGCATATATTTTTCCTATATTATTGAATAACCAAAGGAAAACAGAAAAGGGCACAACATCATTGTGTAGTAAGGAAAGTGCAGCTCAGTTATCATTATTTTAAAGGTTCAAGGAAAGGATTTTGAATTATTTATATCTCAATTATTTCCACCATAAATGAAAGAGATACATGTAATTGTTGTGGCCAAAGAAACAGATTCAGTGCAAACAAAGGCAAGCCGTAGGTACATAAACAAAAATGGATGTTGTCCTGTTTCAGTCCACATGTATGAAGGAAGGTTTTAAGGGCTTTATTGAAAATCCAAGCCCCTAATGTGAATTCCCAAGACCCCATTCCCACCCACGTGCAGAGTCCTAGGAAATCCAACACTACTCCATCTAGGCACAAAGTTACCAAGGGCAAAAGCAAGTGCAAGGTCCACAGAAGGTACAGTCCAAGTCCAATCCAGAGTCCAAGGCAAGGTCCAAAATCCACAAGCAAGTGTCAAGTCCAAACCCACTGTCAATCAGAACACAATCCAGAGTCAAGAAAACCAAGTTCACAAAGGCAAAGCATGCACACGGCAGGAGAATGGGCAGTTGTTTCCAACAACACCCAACTCCACTCATCCAATTAAATAGGCATTTGCTGGAGCAGCTCATCAGAAGACGCAAGGCTGCCACCTCATGAATAGTCTCATGGATCTCTGTTGTGCCTGCCTCATCTCAACACTGCATGTATGTGGATCAATAAGGGAAGGCAAATCCTCCTTATCTCTGCTGCAGCCTGCACACCTTCTCCACCCTGTTCTTCCCTGCCTTTGAGCTCTCCAGATGCAGTGGCGCCTTTATTTGTCCTTCTTCAGCTGGTTATTCATCTGGTCACTCCTCCAGCAACCTCTCTGCCATGCCTGACCTCTCTACTTCCTGGCTTGCCATGCCTGGCCTCTCCACACCCTCCCAGTGCTCCACCACACCACCCTATGAAGTCCCTGGAGGCCAGCTTTTCCTCATCATTCGAACTGGTGTCTGGGGAAGCCATCGCATATATACATTAATATCTTGTACTGGAATGGATGCAACCAGAACATTCATGCTTCTTTTCCCTGTGGGATGATCCTATTTTCAAATCTGTGAAATAATGCAAACACCAGCATCCACCGTAGAAGGCAAAGAGGCAGGAGTGGGATCCGACCGGTGTAACTACCGGTTCAGTGATTTTACATCTTCAGAGCTACCGGCTCTACAGAGCTGGACAGAACCAGTAGAATCCCACCCCTGCAAAGAGGGACAAATGATGAAAACAGCAACCTCTTTAACTCAAAGAAGGCAGCTGTAAGCACTGAAGCTGATGAGATGGGAACCAACAATTTTGAGATCAGGCAGAATCATTATGCAAGCATGAGAAATGATCTGACTTTGATGGAAGGGAAGGAGTTTGTTGACTTAAAAATGGAATGAAAGGGTTTAGAATTTAATTAATCCTTGGGTTCACATATACAGTATATGTCTTCATTCTCCTGTTTATGATAAACAGAATTGCACTTTTTGTCTGCAGTAATAGCAATAGCACTTAGACTTATATACTGCATCACAGCCTTCTCAAAGTGGTTTATTATTATTATTATTATTTATTATTTATTTAGACTTGTATGCCGCCCTACTCCCAAAGGACTCAGGGCGGCGAACATACAAAAAGATATACAATAAAACAACTAAAAACAAGTCCAAATTACCAAAAGTTAAAACAATAAAATCACAAATAAACAAACAAATTAAAACTACCCACCCCATGGTCAATCCAGGCCAGCCAGCTGAAACAGCCAGGTCTTCAGGTCTCGACGAAAGGAGCGGAGATCAGGGGCCAAACGCAGATCCGCAGTCAACATATTGCCTCCAACAATGTGGGCAGGGGTGGGATTCTACCAGTTCTGTCTGGCTCTGTAGAAACGTAAAACGCAAAATGTGAAATCACCAAACTGGTAATTACACTGGTCAGATCTTGCCCCTGAATCTGGGTCTTCATTTTACTGGCTTTGGAAAAATGGAAGACTGAGTCAACCTTGAGCCTGGTAAGATTCAAACTGCCAAATTGCAGGCAGCCGGAAGTCAGCAGAATTGCCTGCAGTAATGCATTCTAACCACTGCACAACCACGGCTCAAAAAGTAAAGTAATTTATATCAGTATATCCTACTTTCAATACTACTGGAAAAAAAACATTCTTTAATTCTGACAATGGTTACAGAAATTTTGTAAACCCTCTGATCATGGATCTGGTTGTGATATTGGACAGTTAAATCAGGCGATGAATCAAAATGTAAAGCCAAGCAAATGGAGCAAAACTGCAACAACCAATAGCTTTTATACTTATCCTATTCAAAACATAGCAGTTTCATTCCAAAATACCTGCCTTCCCATTTAATAATCATGATTGAAACTTTGGCAAATTTACTATTTTCTTGATCATATGAATTACATACTATCTACCTAAGATGTGAGGATTTTCCTATAGACTATTTTGTGAAAGGTTTATATTCAGTCTAGTCACAGATGGAAGTACAAGTTATACAGCCAGTTTCAGATGTAGGAAGGCCTTGAACCTGGATAACTATTCCAATTTTGAACTAACTTTGGCGACCGAAACAAGTGACTACCAGCTGCAAAATTTGTAGCCATTCAGGGTAAATGTTCAGTGTGGAGATACTGGTATTTATTTATTGATTACATATATTTGTTATCACCCATCAAAGATGTTAATATATTTTGAACTTTGCTTTGGCTAGTTCTGGATCGTTAAACCTTGTCTATCCCTAAAGTCATTCAAAGAAATACTGAGCCCAAGTTGTTTCAAAGTAAAAGTATTTATTTGTAATATGTAGAACAATTAATAAATAATTATAGAAAATTATTTACAGAGTCTTCTTTCTTATACCTGTGTAGTTATAGGTTATCTTTGGTTCCTTTCAGCTTAGTTACTAAAGTCAATAGTCTTTTAGCCTAGGAACTCTTCTTTACTGTTTCCTCCTTTACTTCCAGAAACTGAGGTAGATGTTTAAGAGAAATATTCGCCTATGCTGAATATTCTCTTTTAAACAATGCCTTAGAATAACTCTCCTAAGAAACCTGTAAACCTCTTTGAGAGATATAAATCTCTTTCTCTCTTTTTCCTCTCTTTAGATACAACAAACCTCACGTAGAAACTCTCTTTCGTGGGTTGTGGACCTCCTCTAGATCTCCTGAGGGAAAATGACAGTTGACAGCCCCTTTTATACTGAGCGGGCATGTCTTGCCATGCCAGAGTAGGGTGCTTAGTGTCACCCTACTCTCACCCTGTGATTGGTAGATTTGATCACCCCATCAAATCTATCTAAAGTTGTAAACTGCATAGCAACACCAGAAAATTCTACTTTCTGACAAAAGAGAATGGGCAGTTTACAATATTTTATTATTGTAAAATAATAAAAGTGCAATAAATAAAACATTTCATCTAATAAAAATAACCAATAAATAAATATAATATGTAAAGGAACCAAGATTCTCAGTTTAGGTCAAGCTGGTCCAAGATTCCTACTTCTCAATAATCTGAATCTGGATGCCAACAAAATTGTTTTGTTCTTATTTAAGAAACAGTCTATGACTCAGAAAACAAAGCTTGGACTGCAACTAGGACTTGTCACCAACTTAGTAAGAGATGGGAACCTAAAGCATTCCTCCTGGGAAGTGTGGCTTGATTCAGAGGTGGTATTCAGCAGGTTCTGACCAGTTCTGGAGAACCAGTAGCAGAAATTTTGAATAGTTTGGAGAACCGGCAAATACGACTTCTAACTGGAGTTTTACAGTATCCTTCCCCTGCCACGCCCACCAAACCATGACCATAGAACTGGTAGTAAAAGAAAATGAATTCCACTACTGGCTTGATTGTATTTGTAGGAAAGAATTCCTAAAGAAACTGTGATTTAAGTCATGCCAGATTACTGCCAGCATTTTGAAATGCACTTTGAAACTGAACCAAAGCAAAAACACAAATCACATTCCAGTATATGACTCCAAATAACCAGCAAATGAGATTCATTTCTTGATGAATCAGCTATAGTACTTATCTTTAAGGACTATCCATATAGATTTCCCTCCACAAAGTACTACAACTATTGCATAAGATGAAGCTAAGCAACAGCCATTGTGGCCAGGTTGAAAATGAAAGAATCCATAAATCATGAAAACTCTACAAACTGTAAATATTTTGATATGTCCCCTCATAGATTCCTTTACTGTACTCACTAATGCAACTCCGATCTTTATAAAGACCATTGACTTATATTAGAATCAGGATTGATGATTAATGAGATTAAAGCAAGGATGCACTGAATAGATAGTTCTCAACTTACAACCATTTGTTTAGTGACTACTTGAAATTATGACCATTGCAGAGTTCCCATGGTCACGTGATCAAGATTTGGATGCTTGGTTACTAGGATGTATTCATAACAGATGCACTATCCTGGGGTCATGTAATCACTCTTTGTAACCTTCCCTGCTGGCTTCCGACAAGCAAAGTCTATAGGGGAACCCCAATTCACTTAACAAACTGCAGTGATTCGCTTAACAACTGTGACAAAAAGGGTCATAAAATGAGGCAAAACTCACTTAACAACTTAACATTTCTAAGCAACAGAAATTTTGGGTTCAATTGTGATCATAAGTTGAGTACAGCCTATATATCATTCTCATCCTGCCCCACATGTATTTTTAGCTTTTGGTATTAAGAAGAAGGGTGTTTACATAGAGTTCATAATTCTTAGTTCTTGATGTTCATAACCACCATAGATCGTTATTTTCTTTCCTTAATTTCTGAGCTCTTAGAACAGCTGCAGAAAGTCTATATTTTGCGAAATTAGACCTTAGGGGAGCTTACAATCTCACCTGTTTGAAAGAAGGGTGCAGATATTTTACTGTCCTGTTACTTGCTCAGGGAAATTTGAATATATTATACTTTTTTTCAGATTATTTGGATGGTTATATGCTTATTTATTTTGAGCATCCTGATCTTCAAACTCAATAAAAACAACAAACAGCCTCTATTCTAAGGTTTTAAAAAAAGTACTTCGGTTAACATTGGACTCAGATGGGTTCAGTTAAAATACAACATAGTCTGTTTTGGGCCAGCCCCCACTTTTGGTGCACTACCAGGAACCTGTAGCATTTTCTAGGCTGTTCCAACTTTTCTATAGTTTTCTTATCTTCCTTATGGATTACAAATCCCACCAAACCTTAAGCAGGCATTCATTTCTCAGCCTGCTCCATATCACATTTCTCATCAGTTATATAGGCTGATGCTTCTGATATCATCTTAGGACCTGGACTTTTGAATTTCTTCCTGGCAGTTTCTTTGGACTGAAAGAAATTGATGATGTTCTTAATAAGTAACTCTGGAACCATTAAAATAAAAACAAAAACACTTTCAGCAGTATTATTACTTCCTCAAAGGGACAGAATTTGGAATTTGGAAGCAATAAGAATTTGGAACATTTCCAAACTTCTCATCAACTCATCTAAATAATTGATTAGGCTACTTTTAGGATCTGAAGAGGAAAATTATATCTATCCAAATATCCAAATATTTATCCAAATATTTATCCAAATAATATTTTGGATAAAATAATTTTCCTCTTCAGATCCTAAATAATATTTTGGATAAAATACATTAAAATGTATTATGGGAAGAAAAAACATTTAAAATTAGATGAAATTTTATGCGGCCTGAAGACATGGTTATTCGAACAAGCTGGCCTGGACTGAGGGTGGGGGTGTTTTAAGATGTTTTAAATGTTAATGTCTTTGGTGGCTTTTTAGATATTGTTTGGCTTGGGTTTAATAACTTTTTACGAATTTTAAATTTTGTATTGTGGGGTTTTATGATGTGAGCCGCCCTGAGTCCTTCGGGAGATAGGGCGGCATACAAGTCCAAGCAATAAATAACAAATAAATAATACATGCAATGGGGAAATGGGATGGAATGATCTTATGGTGGAAGATGTGAAGAACTGACAAGAATTATCTGTCATTTTAGAGGTGTGCAAAGCTTCAATGCAAAATACGTTTGAAAATGATTCTATCCAATTTCATCAAATAATATTAGATATCTTCAAATTGATTTGTATTATTCAAAGGACTTTGATGAATATTTATAGATATTTATATTGAATAAAAACTTTTAATTTGGTTTGGGGGACTGAATACACTCTTTGAACTAAATAACAAAATCATATCAAATCAATTCAGATTGGATTTTAGTTTATTCTCATATTCTTATTATTTCAGCATATGGAATTTGGGATTTGGAAGCAATAAGAATTTGGAACATTTACAAACTTCTCACCAACTCATCTAAAATAATTGATTAGGCTACTTTTAGGCTCTGAAGAGGAAAATTAGATCAAAAGAGAATAGGATTCTTGCATCTATAGAGACCAGTATTCTTATAGTGTCTTTTTCCTGTTTCAATCATGTTGAAAGGCTGAGGCTAAAAATTCTAATCTTTAATATGAAGATTTTTAATTTAAAAGAAAGATGGCTGGAGAGTATAAACTGAATTTCATTTCAGTTAAATTAAAATTAAATAATCTTTAGTTTTTGATGTACACTCAACCATTACTTTTTGAAATATATCCATTCAAAAACAAGCTTAAAGAGGGATTGAATTAAATTAAAAAAATACTTTCAAAATTGGGGGAAAAAATAGTGTTCCCAGAAAAATAAGCAAGTATTCCTGAAGATCAGGATGACTACAGCTAGTAAAAGTAAACAAAATACAGTGTTTGTTGTAATTATGCTACTTATAATGCAGAATAAAAAGAAAAGGGATTTCAAAGGTAATGTTCCTTATAGTGAATAAGTTGATGATTGCTTTCATTACTAAATGTCAGCATTTACTAAAATATAAATAAAGCACTGCTGAGAAGATATACCCACAGCACATCAGGAGCAAATTATTAACTTATATTCATTATAATACAAAATAAAATTTTTATACTGAAATGCAAATATTATTTCTGAAAGAAGCAGCTTGGGATATGTGATTTACTGAGACAACCTTATGAAGTTCAACCATCATTTATGCTTCTGTGGGTTTCTTTCAGGAAGCAAATTATATTTTATATTATCAGGCACTCATAAAATAGACCATCATAAACCTATCTGCACTGTTAGCTAATCAGAATCATTCTTCCATGAGTTACATTTTTTCAGATAACGGTGTAGTAAACTTCATGTTTTATTGGCTGTCTATCCCAGCAGATATCTTTCTCTGTGTGATATACTAAAAAGAGCCATAAATACTTCCTGCAGAAACAAGCCACTAATATGAAAGGTTCCTGCCCTATAGGTTAAAGATTGAATTGATTTTTTTAAACGCTGGATGAAGCAAAGCCAGGATCAATTTTTTTTTAGAAAGGAAGACACTTTACGTCTGATTCTCTTTAAAGATCATTAAATGATCATGGCTTAATTCAAAGGAGTTTCTCAATAAAATAGTATGTATAACTGATTCTACCCATTGTAATTTAATGTAGTTTTATCATGTGCCAGTATATAAAGGGCCTTGGTGGTGCAGGCTGTTAATAGCCTAGCACTTAGCTCCAGCTGCCTGTAATTATTGCAGGCTCGAATCCCACCAGGCTCAAGGTTGACTCAGCCTTCCATCCTCTCGGGGTAGGTAAAGTGAGGACCCAAGATTGTTGGGGGCAATAAGCTGACTTTGTAAAAATGCCGCTTAGTAATAAGCAGGCATATGCAATGGAAGGAAGGCTATTGCTGAGCGCATTGGGTTGTATCCCAAAAACTGTAAGCCGCCCTGAGTCTCCGGAGAAGGGCGGGATATAAATATGAATAAAAATAAAATAAAGTAAGGAACGGCCCTTGTTCCTGTTCTACTGAATTATTTGAGCCAATGTTTTGCTGCATTTTAGAATGCATATTTTCAGAGCTAAAAAAATGCTTCCAGATGCCTACAGTTAAACTTCTGTCCCTTTCTTATACATTCAGATATAGAAGAAAACCAGTGGTGGGAATCAAAAATTTTACTGCAAGTTCTGTGGGTGTGGCTTGGTGGGCGTGGCTTGGTGGGTGTGGCAGGCAAAGGTTACTATAAAATCCCCATTCCCTCCCCACTCCTGGGGGAAGGTTACTGCAAAATTCACTCTCTACCCCACTAGCCTGATTTCTAGCTCTGTTCTCCTTTGCAGGGCAACAAAAGAAGATCCAGCCAATCAGCTGGGATTCAGGAGGCATAGATGGGAGACAGGGCCAGTCAGAGGTGGTGTTTGCTGGTTCCCTGAACTACTCAAAATTTCCGCTACCAGTTCTCCAGAACTGGTCAGAACCTGCTGCATACCTGCTGAAGAGAACTAGGATGGAGGAAGAAATAAAGACATCTAAAAAGATTTAGAGCATTACTGCCAACCTATTATTTCTAGGATAAATTCACCATGTCAATTCATAATCCACTTGTTTTTTCCTTCATTTATGAGTAAGTATATATGATGATTCCTTGGTCCACATATTTAAATCAACTAATCATATTTCTCAAAACTCATTAAATATAAATAATATTTTGGATAAAATACATTAAAATGTATTATGGGAAGAAAAAACTTTAAAGTTAGATGAAATTTTATGTAGCTAAACAATACATGAAATGGGGAAATGGGATGGAATGATCTTATGGTGGAAGATGTGAAGAACTGACAAGAATTATCTGTCATTTTAGAGGTGTGCAAAGCTTCAATGCAAAATACGTTTGAAAATGATTCTATCCAATTTCATCAAATAATATTAGATATCTTCAAATTGATTTGTATTATTCAAAGGAGTTTGATGAATATTTATAGATATTTATATTGAATAAAAACTTTTAATTTGGTTTGAGGGACTGAATACACTCTTTGAACTGAATAACAAAATCATATCAAATCAATTCAGATTGGATTTTAGTTTATTCTCACATTCTTATTCTTTCAGTATATGAAGAAAAACAAGAAAGACACACAAGTGAAAGCAGATTTCTTTATTTCTAACCATTCCTATTTGCTGAATTCTGGAACTACCACCAAAAGTAGAGCCGATATTAAATCTTATATAGATTTAAAACATTTTCCAACCAATGATTTATCTACTGTACATTGCTACATCACAATGACATTACAGCAACAATTGGGACTGGGATTGCTATGTGTAAGATGTTGAAGACACGGAGACTGCAGGAGTGCAGGAGAAGGTCAGTAGGAAAGACTCTGTGCATGCATGAGCGCAAGGCATGTGCACACATGCAAAGCATGCCCACCAAGCCATGCCCACCAAACTGGTGGTAAAACAATTTGAATCCCACCACTGAGAGGTGGTGCTAGGAGTGTTAGGTGGGGATGAGGGAATTAGGATACTGCGGTGGAATGGGGTGGAGAAGATCAAGAAAAAGCCCAATAGAGTTGGCCAGATTATAGTTGGAATTATGGGGAATTGCAGGAAGCCTGGGAGGGCAGGTCTGTATATCCATTTTTTAGTGCTGCCATAACTTTGAAAAGTCACTTAATGAATAAATGTAAGCCAAGCACTACCTGTGCTAAATTTTTGCATTCTAATGTGAATTTGTACATGTTTCCTTTGCGTTATATGAAAATCCTTTTTTATCCAAGAATTTGCTGTTTCCCAAAAAACAAATAGCCATTATACATAATCAATCTGCACCAAAGTCCTAGAAACATACAAGACTTTTTCCTGATAAAACTGTCTGAGTATTTTCTCACCAACAGCATTTTCTGTCCTCGCTCATCATCATGCTGTGCATTTGTTTCTAGCTTATCTTCAATGCCTGCAATAGCTAGAAACTTAACATGGTGTCAAAATGGGCATCGATATCTCATTCAGCTCTTTTGCCCAAAATGAAAAGGACCTCTCTAATACTAGAAAACAATGCTGGACATATTGTACCACACCAAAGATAGTGAAAGATCCTTAGCCCAAAGACAAGAGTTTAACCTGAGCGTATCTACCATGTGCAACGTAACAAAGAATGCTAATACAATTTGTAGAGCCATGATTCATTCAATCGCTTTGTTTGCCATGATAACCAATGTACATTAGAAGTCCCTCTTGGAAAAGATAGAAAAAATAACTTAACTGTACATAACACATGAGATATCAAAGAAAAATGTTCAAATAAAGTAGTGTTTAAGAATAAGGCTCTAAAAATTTATGAGCACATCTATCAGTGGATTTGGGTTATAAAATATGATACTACACCATGCAACCTTCTCCCCTCCACTGGTTCTATATCTTACTTTATATGAATCTGCTTTATGCAAGGTTTAGGGGAAATGTAACCCTAGCGTAAAGCGATTAAAATTCCACAGCCCAACAAGTTTCATGGTCCAAAAGAGCTAGAAGAGATGGATTCCAGTTTTTTAAAAGAATGCTTAAGGTTACCAAGAATTTGATGGAAGGTGTGGCTTATCTATGTTATGAACTAGGGTGCTTACAGCTCAGATTATTTTTGGTTTTTGCTAAAGCCAATATAACAAATTCCAGTATTGATTGCAGTGATTTGGCAGCAAGTTATGGTTGGAGTTTTGTCCAGACCAGAGCTGCTGAGGAATAATTTCTCTGACAGAAAGGTAAACATCACTAGCTGGTAAGCAAGTCTACCAGTACCCGTTTCTTATTTTAGGATTTACAAGTACTCTTTGACTTACAACAGTTCA
This sequence comes from Naja naja, assembly GCA_009733165.1. NCBI lineage: Eukaryota > Metazoa > Chordata > Lepidosauria > Squamata > Elapidae > Naja > Naja naja. The sequence continues at coordinate 72,328,642 of CM019151.1, forward strand.
TTTAGTGAGCATTCAAAGTTACAACAACACTGGAAAAGTGACTTATGACCATTGTTCAGGAAGAATGAGAGTTGATGTCCACAAGTCTTAAAGTTGCCAAATTTGGAGACCTCTGGTATACAGCTTCTTCCATACCTGTATGAGGATCAGATCAAGGTAGGAATAGTGAATGTCTGTTGTTCTACTTCGGAGGAGCATATTTATGAGCACCAGCTGCTCTTTGCCCTCCTTTAGAACTTACAGATTGCTTATAGTAAGCCAAGATTCCCAAGGAGCCCAAAGATAAGGTTTAGTTAGTTAGTTTGGTTAGTTAGTTAGTTTAGTTTAACCCCTGGAATTGCGCCTGGCCCCTGATCTCCGCTCCTTCTGCCGTGACCTTAAAACATGGTTATTTTCACAATCTGGCCTGGACTGACAGGAGATCGGGGTTTTAACTTGGAATGTTTATTTGGCTGTAATTTAATATTTTTAAAATTGTTTTAATTTTTGTATTGTTTGTTTTTATGTATGCCGCCCTGAGTCCTTCGGGAGAGAGGGCGGCCTATAAGTCCAAATAAACTAACTAACTAAACTAACTAAAGATAAGGTGCTTGTAAATCCCCTGTTCTGTGTGTCATGGACTGGAACCATGGAACGTTTCTGTTTCTTCCAGAGAAATATTATGTAAAAATTGCTGGAGATGTTCCAAAAGTACACATACTCATGTGTTTCCCAATTCTATTCTGCAGAGTGTCACTCTGACCTGCCATTCCATCTCTACCTTTCTTTCCAAGTCACAACTCAGGGGGTTGTGATTGATGTTACTGCTTATTGGAAAATGGACAGTGCAGATATCTATTGTCATGTTTTATTCAGACTCCAGGTGAAATATTGCCTTCAGAGGAAGGTCCTATCCACCTATTTCAAGGAGACCTGGGTCTTTTTCACCCAGAAAATCACTGGGTGCCTTTGACCCGGTTGAACCTACTTCACTGGCTTCACATTTCTTGGACTGTGCTTTGCAACAGGTGGGTGCCAATTTTACCAAAATTTATTCGAGGATGCTTCTCACAGGTTCACAACTATAGGTTTCTGATTGATTCCTAATGAGGTAGCCCTCAGAGATGTGCTCCACAACGTCCCAACACTTCAGACTGTCAACGTTCTCAACACTGATCTACAAATTGAGTTATCTATGTTCATGGAGCATAAGAACTGCTTTTCTCTCTGTTTACTACAATGTTTTGATTTATATTCCCCCCTTTTTTATAACAGTCTTGTAATGAAGACATCCTTCTACTGTAATCAAGTTGCAACAAGTGCTATTCTCCATGACTTTCTTCTCACATGTGCATGAAAACTCATGGATAACAGTCCCAGCCCTCTTTTAGAATAGAATAGAATTCTTTTATTGGCCAAGTGTGATTGGATACACAAAGAATTTGTCTTAGTGCAAATGCTCTCAGTGTACATAAAAGAAAAGATACATTCGTCAAGAGTTAAGAATCATAAGGTACAACACTTAATAATAGTCATAGGGTACAATAAGCAATCAAATAGTACTAGGAAACAGTCCATATAAATCATAAACATACAAGCAACAAAGTTACAGTCATACAGTCACAAGTGGGAGGGGATGGGCGATAAGGAGTGATGAGAAGATTAATAGTAATAGTAGTGCAGACTTTGTAAATAGTTGGACAATGTTGAGGGAATTATTTGTTTAGCAGAGTGATGGCGTTCAGGAAAAAACTGTTCTTGTGTCTACTTGTTCTGGTGTGCAGTGCTCTATAGCATCGTTCTCCATTGCCAACCTAAAGCAGGAAGCCATGCAGAAATGTTGGGTAGCAAGAGTCCCCAGAGACACGTGTAACATCATACTGCAGTGTAAAGGTAAAGGTTCCCCTCGCACATACATGCTAGTTGTTTCCAGCTCTAGGGGGCAGTACTCATCTCTGTTACAAAGCTGAAGATCTAGCGCTGTCCGAAGATGTCTCCGTGGTCATGTGGCTGGCATGACCAAACACTGAAAGCACATGGAACACTGTTACCTTCCTGTCAAAGTGGTCCCTTTTTTTCTACTTGCATTTTTACATGCTTTCGAACTGCTAGGTTGGCAGAAGCTGGGACGAGTAATGGGAGCTCACTCCATTACGTGGCGCTAGGGATTTGAACCGCCGAACTGCCGACCTTTGTGATTGACAAGCTCAGCGTCTTAGCCACTGAGCCACCACGTCCCTATACTGCAGTATAGCAAAGGTTTAATCTGCAAAGAGGGAGTACTAAGAAAACTCAGTAATGACGTTTCCAGTTATATTCCCATGAAAGGTAAAATATGAAGCTGTTGGTGAGATAGCGAGATATGGAAAGACAATATCCTCAGAGCCGGCAGTAATAAATGAAGATCCTCTGACCACCACCAATTCAACACCAGCAATTGGGATTCGTTGTGTATAATGATATGGGTTCTATGCTAAATACTCTCCATCCCACAACAGCAATTTCAATGGAACCAAGAATTGCTACGTCTCAAATAAGAGGTGTCACCTAGTTTTGTATCCAATCATTTGCCAATAAATCCCAGAAACTCAAGGCCACAGTGACTTTTGTGAGAAAGCAGCAAGCAACCCAGTGTTGTGAAGCCATGTACTTGCAAAGTACCATTTTGGAGATACCCCATTCAATTGGGATCACCTACCACCAGCTGACCATTGTGCATATGGAAAGTAAGCTATATCCTTCTGAGCATTTCCAAGTCCCAGCACAGGTCTGATACTGAACAGGTACTACAAATGCACCTGTAAGACAGAAAAAAGAAGAGTGCCACTGAAAGTCCCTTGTATACCTCTTCTTTGTGGTGGGCTTTCTCTTCACCGCATCACCTCTACAGCATTTTTGTACAATAGAAAATTAAAATATTGAAAATATTTATAGATCCATAGAAGAAGCATTCATAGAGGCTTTGTTGCTTTGTTCAGTTCTGCCTATGTTGCAACTTCAAAACCAATAAATAGGGAGCTTGTATTGTGGGCACAAAATGAGAAAAAAACTGGAATGTACTTTACATTGATTAAAAGGGATATGTATCAGATGTTCCAATATTTGAGGGGCTGCCACAGAGTTGGGGGTCAAACTATTTTCTAAAGCACCCGAAGGCCAGACAAGGAATAATGGATGGAAACTGAACAAGGAAAGATTTAACCAAGGGCCTTGGTGGCTCAGGCTGTTAAATGCTTGCACTTAAGTTCCAGCTGCCTACAGTTACTGTAGGCTCGAATCCCACCAGGCTCAAGGTTGACTCAGCCTTCCATCCTCTCGGGGTAGGTAAAGTGAGGACCCAAGATTGTTGGGGGCAATAAGCTGACTTTGTAAAAATGCTGCTTAGTAATAAGCAGGCATATACAATAGAATGAAGGCTATTGCTGAGCACACTGGGTTGTATCCCCCCAAAATTGTAAGCCACCCTGAGTCTTTGGAGAAGGGCGGCATATAAATGTAATTAAAAAAAAACTGGAAATAAGGAGAAACTTTCTGACAGTGAGAACCATCAACCAATGGAACAGCTTGCCCTCAGAAGTTGTGGGAGCTTCATCACTTGAGACCAAGAAGAGATTGGACTGCCATTTGTCAGAGAGGGTGTAGGGTCTCCTGCTTGGGCAGGGGGTTGGACTAGATGACCTACAAGGTCCCTTCCAACTCTGATTATCTGTTATCTGTTAGGTGGTATTCAGCAGCTTCTGACCAGTTCTGGAGAACCAGTAGCAGAAATTTTGAGTAGTTCGGAGAACTGGTAAATACCGCCTCTGACTGGAGATTTTACAGTATCCTTCCCCTGCCCACAGAACCTGTAGTAAAATTTTTTGAATCGCACCACTTGTGGAAACATGAGAGGTGATAAAACACAGCAATTCGGAGATACTCAATGCAGAAGTTGGATGGAAATTTTATTATTATTTATTATTATTTTATTAGACTTGTATGCCGCCCTCTCTCTGTAAGGATTCAGGGCGGCGAACAATAAAAAACCCAATACAAATTACAGTAAAAAGCCATTAAACAAATACAAGCCTAATCAGTGATTATAAAATTTAAAAAATTAAAACAAAGACTAAAAAATCAACCCACACCCCCGAAGTCAGTCCAGACCAGCCTGTTGAAACAACCAGGTCTTCAGGTCCCGGCGGAAGGAGCGGAGATCAGGGGCCAAATGGAGGTCTACGGGGAGTTTATTTATTTATTTATTTATTTATTTATTGGACTTGTATGCCGCCCCCTCTCCGTGAGGACTCAAGGCTCACAACTAAAACACAGTAATACAAACAATAAATATTTAAAAGAAAATTAAATCAACAAGCCCAATCTTTAAAAACCCAATTAAAATAATTTAAAAAACCCCGGAGGTCAGTCCAGCTCGGCCTGTTCAAACAACCAGGTCTTCAGATCGCGGTGGAAGGAGCGAAGGTCAGGAGCCAAATGGAGCTCCAGAGGGAGCTGGTTCCACAAGGTGGGGGCCGCAACAAAATAGGCCCTTCCCCGGGGCACCGCCAGCCAACATTGCATGGCACCTCCCCTGTGTCTTCATGATCGGTATTGGATATTGGCAGGAGACGCTCCTGCAAGTACCCTGGACCCATATCGTAAAGGACTTGGAATGTTAACACCAACACCTTGAATCTCACCTGGAGGGCAACCAGTAACCAATGCAGCTCGTGCAGGAGGGGTGTAACATGGGAGTATCGGGAAACTCCCATCACAGCCCACGCAGCTGCATTCTGCACCAGCTGAAGCCTCTGGATGGTATGCAAGGGCAGTACTAAATAGAGAGCATTGCAGTAATCGAGTCGGGAAGTCACAAGTGCATGAGTGATTGTGTGAAGGGCATCTCGGTCCAGATACGGGTGCAACTGGCGAACCAGTCGGACCTGGGCAAAAGCCCCCCTGGTCACGTCCCCCACCTGCTCCTCCAAACCAAGCCATGAATCCAGGAGGACTCCCAGGTTCCAGGCCCTGTCCACAGGGGGCAACACCTCTCTCCCTATGACCAAAGATGGAATCAACTGGCTGGGCCGAGACGCCTGTATGCACAACCACTCAGTCTTAGCCAGGTTGAGCTGCAGTCCATTCCTACCTATCCAGATCCATACCGCATCCAGACACTGGGTCATCACAGAGAGGGCATCACTGATTTGGTTTGGGGTGGAGATATACAACTGGGTATCATCAGCGTACTGATGATACCTCACCCCAAAATCACGGATGATCTTGCCCAGCAGCTTCATATAGATGTTGAACAAGAGGGGAGAGAGGACCGACCCCTGAGGGACCCCACATGTGAGTGCCCTTGGGGCCAACCTCTGCCCTCCTGCCAACACCGATTGCAAGCGCCCCGAGAGGTAGAAGGAGAACCACTGCAAAACAGTGCCCCCCACTCCCAACCCCCCAAGGCGCCGCAATAGGATACCATGGTCGATGGTATCGAAAGCTGCTGAGAGATCTAACAGGACTAGGACAGAGGAAAATCCCCTGTCCTGAGCCCTCCAGAGATCATCCATCAGCGCGACCAATGCCATCTCTGTGCTAAACCCAGGTCAGAAGCCCGACTGATACAGATCTAGATAGTCCGCTTCCTCCAGGAAAAGCAGAAACTGCTGAGCCACCACACTCTCAACAACCTTCACCAAGAAGCGAAGGTTGGAGACTGGATGGAAGTTGTTTAAAATGGCTGGGTCCAAAGCAGGCTTCTTCAGGAGGGGTCTCACCACCGCCTCTTTCAAGACGGCAGAAAAGGACCCCTCCCTCAGCGAGGCATTAACAACTGCCCGGAGCCAGCCACACATGGTCTCCCTGGAGGCATATACCATCCAGGAAGGACACGGGTCCAATAAACAGGTGGTGGAACTCAGGTGTTGCATAATCCTGTCCACTTCATCCTCAGAAACAGGATCAAATTCAGCCCAGATGACATCAGCCAGACTCTCTATGACTCCCTCCTCAGACCACTGCAAATTAGAGCTCAGCCCCTCCCGGATCCGAGCGATCTTATCCGACAGATATTGTCCAAATTCCTCAGTCCTGCCCTGCAGAGGGTCTACCTCCAGCTCCCGATGTAAGAGGGAGTGCGTGACCCTGAACAGGGCGGCCGGGATATTATCTGTGGATGCTACGAGGGCAGAGAGGTAAGCCCTCCTCGCCGCCCTCAAAGCTCCCAGGTAAGTCCTAATATAGGCTCTCAACTGGGTTCGGTCGGATTCGGAATGGGTCAATCTCCACCTGCTCTCTAAACCCCTCCTACGTTGCTTCATCTCCCCGAGCTCCTCTGTAAACCAGGGAGCCACCCAGGATCTGCGGCGAGTGAGGGGACGTAAGGGGACAACCTGGTCGAGGGCTTCCGAGGCAGCCTGTTGCCATGCAGCTACCAGCACCTCAGCCGAGCTGTGGATAAGGGAGGTGGGCAGAAACCCCAGCTCTGCCTGGAACCTCTCAGGGTCCATCAGGCGTCTGGGGCAGAACCATCTCAGCGGTTCCTCATCCCAGCAGAGTGGGGCGGCCTGTTGGAAGACCAGCTGTAGGAGATAGTGATCTGACCATGCAACGGGTTGGGCATTAATACTGCCCACCCCCAGATCACTACGCCACTGCTCCGAGACAAAAACAAGGTCAAGTATGTTGCTCCACCATGCGTGGGGCCCTGTATTAGCTGGGCCAGGCCCATAGCCACCATGGAAGCCATGAACTCCTGGGCCAAACCTGATGCCGCTCCTAGGGAGAGCAAGTTGAAGTCACCCAAGAGCAAAAGGCCTGGGAGCTCCACTGCCACTCCTGAGAGTGCATCGAGAAACCCAGGCAGGGCCGCTGCTACACAGCTGGGGGAAAGTTATGCAAGCAGCAGGCCCAACTGGCCACTGGGCCCCAACCGCAGGAGGAGGGTCTCACACCCGCCTGTCTGGGGAACAGAGACCTCCCTTGGAATCAAGGTCTCCCGAATAACAACAGCCACCTCACCACCCCTTCCCTGGGCTCTAGGCTGGTGCAAAACCCGAAAACCTGGGGGGCATAAATCAACCAGAGGGACTCCACCCTCTGGCCCCAACCAGGTTTCGGTGATGCAGGCCAGGTCCGCAGAGTTGGTTTCATAGGGCGGGTGCTCCCACAGAGAAGGTCCTACCCCGGGCACTGCCAGTCAACAATGCCTAACTGACGGTACCCCAAGGAGGCCCTGCCTATGGGAGGGTACCGGGCGATTGGAATGTGATGCTTGCAGGAGGCGTTCCTGCAAGTACCCTGGACCCAAGCCATTTATGACTTTATAAGTTGTTACTAACACCTTGAAACTGACCCAGAAGGCAACCGGCAACCAATGCAGGTCGCACAGGAGGGGTGTAACATGGGAGTATTGGGACACCCCCATCACAGCCCGCGCAGCCGCATTCTGCACCAGCTGCAACCTCTGGGTGGTCAGCAAGGGCAGTCCCATGTAGAGAGCGTTGCAGTAGTCGATCTGGGAGGTGACGAGCGCATGAGTGACTGTTCATAGGGCATCTCAGCTCAGGTAAGGGCGGAGCTGACGAACCAGCCGAACCTGGGAAAAGGCCCCCCTGGCCACAGCTCCCACCTGCTTCTCCAAACTGAGCTGTGAATCCAGGAGGACGCCCAGGTTCTGCGCCCTGTCCACAGGGGGCAACACCTCTCCCCCCATGATCAAAGATGGTATATCCTGAGAAAACCGAGATGTCGGTATGCACAGCCCCTCAGTCTTAGCCAGGTTGAGTCAGAGCCTGTTACTCCCCATCCAGATTTGCAGCACATCCAGACACCGGGACATCACGGAGAGAGCATCACTGATATGGTCTGGGGTGGAGATGTAAAGCTGGGTATCATCCGCATATTGGTGATACCTCACCCCAAAACCAGGGATGATCTCACCCAGCAGCTTCATGTAGATGTTGAACAGGAGAGGCAAGAGGACCGATCCTTGCAGCACCCCACAAGTGAGGGACCTCGGGGCCGATCTCTGCTCCCCTGCCAATGCCGACTGTGAGTGGCCCAAGAGGTAGGAGGAGAACCACCATAAAACGGTGCCCCCCACTCCCAACTCCCGGAGCCGCCACAGTACCATGGTCGATGATATCAAAAGCCGCCGAGAGATCTAAAAGGACCAGGACAGAGGAAAAACCCCTATCCCGAGCCCTCCAGAGATCATCCATTAGCGCGACCAATGCTGTCTCCATGCTGTGCCTGGGCCTGAAGCCTGATTGGTACAGATCCAGATAATCAGCTTCCTCCAGGAACATCGGTAGCTGCTGAACTACCATGCTCTCAACAACCTTCGCTAAAAAATGAAGGTTGGAGACCAGACGATAGTTGTTCAAAACGGCTGGGTCCAAGGCAGGCTTCTTGAGGAGGGGTCTCACCACCGCCTCTTTCAAGGCAGTGGGAAATAAACCCTCACTCAAGGAAGCATTGACAACTGCCTGGAGCCAGCCACGTGTAACCTCCCTGGAGGCATAAACCAACCAGGAAGGACACGGGTCCAATAAACACGTGGTGGAAGATAGCCTCCACATGATCCTGTCCACTTCATCCAGGGAACCAGGGTCAAACTCAACCCAAGTAAAATGGGCCAGACTCGTCATCACCCTGTCATCCGACCCCTGCCAGTCTGAGTCCAAGCTGGCCCGAATCTGAGCGACTTTATCCGCCAGATGCTGACTAAATTCCTCTGCTCTGCCCCGCAAAGGGTCCTCCCTCACCTCTAAATGCAAGAGGGAGCGAGTGACCCTGAACAGGGCGGCCAGACGATCATCTGCGGACGCAATGAGAGCGGAGAAGTAGGTACACCTCGCCGCTCTGATCACTTCCAGGTAAGTCCTAATATAGGCTCTTAGCTGGGCACGGTCAGACTCGGAGCAGCTCGTCCTCCACCTGCTCTCTAGGCATCTTCTCCGATGCTTCATCCCCCAGAGCTCCTTGGAAAACCAGGGAGCTAACCGGGATCTATGACGAGGAAGGGGCCTCAAGGGGACAACCCGGTCAAGCACCTCCGACCTGTGGTCAAGGGAAGTGGGCAAGAACCCCAGCACCGTCTGAAAACTCTCCAGATCCATCAGGCGCCTGGGGCGGAACCATCGAATTGGTTCCTCATCCCAGCAGTGAGGGACGGCCTGTTGGAAGACCAGCCGCAGGAGATAGTGATCAGTCCATGACAGGGGCTGGGTAATCAGTGAGCCCTCCCCAGATCACTACACCACTGCCCCGAGATAAAAACAAGGCCAAGTGTGTTCCCCCCTCATGAGTAGGGCCCTGAATCACCTGGGTCAGGTCCATGGATGCCATGGATGCCATGAACTCTCGAGCCAAACCTGACGCCTCCTCCAGAGTGGGCAGATTGAAATCCCCCAGAACCACAAGCCTGGGGAATTCCATCGCCACCTCCAAGAGGGCATCAAGCAGTTCGGGAAGGGCCATTGCTATGCAGCTGGGGGACAGGTACATAAGCAACAAACCCAACTGACCCCCCCGGGCCCAGTCTCAGGAGGAGGGACTCACACCCACCTATCTGCGGGACAGTGACCTCCCTTGGAAGCAGGGTCTCCCTAATAACTATGGCCACCCCTCCACCCCTCCCCTGGGCTTGTGACCAGTGAAGCACCCGGAAACCTGGGGGACATAAATCACAAAGAGGGATCCCTCCCTCAGGTCCCAACCAGGTCTCTGTGATGCCAGGTCCGCAGCCTCCTCCTCAATGAGTTCACGGAGGAGGGGTGGCTTATTGGCTACGGACCTGGCATTCACATACACCAGCCTAAGCCCAGGGATCACACATCCCGAAACCCCAAGGGAGTGGGCAGAAACCTGAGGGTTGGAGAGCGTCACCGCTCGCAAACAGCAGGGACGTGCTCCCAAAATTTGGCCCTCTGTCTCGCCCCCTCATGCCATGTCAATAATTGGAACCGGATGGTAGAACTTAGCAGCCATCAAACCAAGGATGAAATGGACATCCAGTGACTAGCCACTGGACAGGAGATTAGAATGAAGACTATTACCAGCTCATTACATGGGCTTAAGTAGCACTTGTCAAGCAGAGTAGGAAAACATGAGGAGGGTTCATTTGCAAAGGACTGCGAGTGAATGGAGGATGATATAATCAGTTCCTGTCTTCATGAAGTAATGGTAGACCATATTAGTGAAGGAACAAGTCAGCTGGCACTTATAATATATATTCATAGGCACACAAGAGATCTGAATAGCTGCATAATTAAAGGGGTTGAGATAAGTCACTTGAAGCAAATATTCATAGTGCAATAATAATAGTGTTTTTTTCCTGATCAAATCTCATTTCATTATCTTTAAAAAACTACATTTCATCATTGTGAACAAGAAAAAAATGCTTCTCAAGTGTACATGTGAGAATTGTGATCTGCTCTGGGCAATGTGACGTTCTCAGGGAGAAGCAATTAAATTTCTTAGTCATAAATCACTTGTCAAACAGAAAATTGCTACTTTCCCAGTGGTATCAATGAAAACAGTAATGGAGCAGAGGGCACTGAGTATGGGAGAAGATTATTACAATAGATTCAAGGCTTATTGATGTTCTTATAGTAATGCTATATTATCTGAAAATAATTTATTTTAAGAAAACATGCATGATACTGAACTCCAGTGGATTGGATCCTAATATCTGCCCATAGAAGGAAAATAGAACTTTTTCTCATTCTTTTGTTTCCTTGTCAAATGGCATAAGCTCTGCTCTGGGAATTAATTAGCTTGTGAAAATTGTAAAGAGATAAATATTTATTTTAAATTACAACTTCTTCTTCCCTAATATGATGCAACTTCTGCCACCTAATATTAACCTATTAAGCAGTGGTGGGTTTCAAAAAAAATTACTACCGGTTCTGTGGGTGTGGCATGGCTTGGTGGGTGTGGCTTGGTGGGCATGGCAGGAGAAGGATACTGTAAAATCTCTATTCCCTTCCCACTCCTGGGGGAAGGTTACTGCAAAATGCCATTCCCTCCCCACCCCACTAACCTGCTTTCCAGCTCTGTTCTCCTGTGCAGGGCAACAAAAGAAGACCCAGCCAATCAGCTGGGACTTGGGAGGTGGGGAATAGATGGGGGGCCAGTCAGAGGTGGTATTTGCCGGTTCTCCGAACTACTCAAAATGTCCACTACTGATTCTCCAGAACTGGTCAGAACCTGCTGAATACCACCTCTACTATTAAGGCATTCATTCAAATTACAGTACATCTTTGTACTCTGGCAAGTATCCCACACTGAACACAGGAGTAGATCCATGTATTCATTTTAAGTAGTATCTTACCATTAATTAATTCATTCATTCATTCATTCAGAATTTTCATAGATATCAGCAATCCAGTAATGATCTCATGTTGACCAATGATATAATTTCTATTCTACTGTGATGACTTCTTCAGACACGAGTTCGGACAAGGAAAAGCTGGACCCATGGACATTGCAGGGAGATGTGGAGGACCATCTAGAGACTAGGAGCCAAAAGTGGAGGGGCCGAACACAGTGGAGCAACAGGATGAGCAGCCAGCTAAGCTAGGGACAGGAGAGGCACACCTCCTCCTCCCAATCCAACAGGCACACAACGAAGGTCAGCCAGGCTAGTTGCGAGGTGGTAGACCCTCTTCATGAGTCACATCTGGAAGAGGCTATTCAGCTCAACCAGTGGAGTGAAACAACACTGGGAACAATCTGTCAGTTTCCTTGCTGCGGGATCTTCAGGCATCATGATTCTTGCCTTGACTCTCAGACTGGATTCTGCACCTTGAAATTCAGATCGTGCTTCTTGAACTCTGGACTTGCCTTTGCCTTAGCCTTTGTGCTGTGGACTGATGTTGAACTCTTGAATAGCCTGTTGAACTCATTAGGGCTGTACTGGTATTGATGAAGGGAATTGCTGAGGAATAGTAATTCAAGTTTGGAAGCCTTAATAAAGACTCCTAGCACTGTGGAGTGTGTGTGAGAGAGAGAGAGAGGGAGGGAGGGAGAGAGAGAGAGAGAGAAAGAGAGAGAGAGAGAGAGAATATGCATGCAGGATACTGAAATATTGTGTTTGATTCCTGTGCCAAAACCTTCCACCTGTCCTTCCCCACCTGCAGGCTGTCTCTAGGAATATCATTTTGTATCCATCACACCACTTTGAACTTTAGAGAATCCTAGTGTCTGAGAACAAAATAAGGAATCCTCTCCCGTAGGCAGATGTTCTTTGATATTAACCTTTCCTTTACTATGGTTCTTTAGTTATAAAGGGCATTTTGCTTCACAGTTTAAAAGCTCATAAATAGAAGGACTGTGCTTATAAGATGTGCACCTTAATAGCCCATTTTCTCTTAACTGAATTACTTCTTATATGTGCCATATAGCTTCCAAATGGCAGGAGCTGATGACTTCTTCCTGTACCAGTATAAAACCACTGTGCATGTTAGGGATGTGCAGATATTTAAGTGTATAGTCTGTTTTTTAATTATATATAATTAAATATACAAGTTATATAATTAAAAATGTACCAGAATGTGGCTCTTCCTGGCCGCTGAGATGCCGCTGCTGCCGAAAGGGCTGCTCAGATGAGCAGTACTGGACCTGCTCCAATGTCAGCTGCTCCATCTAGCAGTGGAAGAGGGACTGGGAGATCAGCAAACTTTATTCTAGAATTGCAAAGTATGATGTTTTCCTTAGGAGATGCTCGTAGGCCCCTACATGAATCAGCAATATTGGTTGAAGACATTGTCCACACTCAGCTGATTAATTTGCACAAAGCTGAAAGCACCAGCCTGAAGATGGCAAGTGGGACCTCACCAAAATGTCTCCAAGATACTCTCAATCTGATGCAAAAATAAAATGGAGGTAAATGAGCATATTGATATATTGCTAAATAAAATATTTTGCCTCACTCTTAAGAGATGAACATTTTATTAGATTATTGTTCTTTTTTCAGTCACAATTTATTTCCATTGTGTTGATGAAAATTTTTGCAGAATGTATTAGTTTTTTGTTTTTTAACCAAAATGTGGCATTTGTGCCCATCTCCATTGACTGAATTCAATAATGGTGATAAATATTCCAAAAGTAGTGAAGAACTATGCCAATTTTTCTCCCTTGGCAGTCAGGGAGAAAAAACAAATGCATACCCAAACACACACACACACACACACACACACACACGGTCAAATAATAACTTTTATTCAAGATATACTTAATCTTAAGTCTAAAATGGAGTTGGAGTCAGGACATATCTTTCATTGGTTTACATATATACAAGTGAAAGAAAATTTTAAACTTGACAAAAATTTATGGGTTTTGATCTTGTAAAAATGAATTTGAATGTTAGGATTCTGGCAGTTACTCCAATTAAATCATGAGCCTTGAGCCACACCCAAAACTAAAGAGAATTTATTTGAAGTTAACAATCTACGTCCGGCACTAACCTGGGCGTAGCCAACTCTGAGATATGTAATTCACTGTCACCCTTGATCCTGCTTCCCCACCCCCACCCCTCTGTGTGTATCATCCAACAAAAAACATCCATAGCTAAGAGTCATCAATCATGCTCCCCAATTAGATTTTTTTGTGGCAGAAGCTTCAGCCATCTAATCAGTCTTTGAGGAAAATATGAATGGAATGTACTTTCGATTCCACCCTGTTGCCTGCTCTTTGAAACTCCCCCCTTCTTTCTGTTGTCAACTATAAAACGTGTATACAAAATGTTTTATGAGTTGACATTGATATTGTATCGTGTGAAAAATGTTGAACTTGTTATTGACAAGGTTTATACACTGTTATTGAAATTTAATTTCAAAAATGTATATGTAAAGCAATGCATAGCTCAATGGGCAAAGAATGTGAGGCATCATATAATGCAAGGGTCTTCAAGCTTGACAGTTTTAAGACTTGTGGACTTCAACTCCCAGAATTCCTCCTCCAGTCATGTTAGCTCAGGAAATCTGGGAGTTGAAGTCCACAAGTCTTAAACTTGCCAAGTTTGAAGACCCGCTTGAATGATGAGAACCAGGTGGACAAAGTTTTAAATTTACACTGAACTATAATTAAAAGAAAAAATTTCATTGTTTTGCTTTTACTTACTAGAATGTAAAACAGTGTAAATATGCACTTTTAAATCCCTAATAAACAGCTTTTGAATTAAATATGTTCTCGCTTAATGACCAACGGTGATTCGCATGACAACAGCAGTGTTGGAAATTTCATTGCTAGAAGGAGCAATCATGTCAAACTTTACTATTCTGTGGCTTAGCAAGAGCAACCCCAGTTCCAATGTGTTGTTAAGTGAGGACTACATCTGTTGTACCTATGGTGTATCTATGTTGTTTCTTAATGAGATAAATAACAACTTAAAGATGTTCACAACTACAAGGGGTTATTTCTTCTACTTGGATTCTCTGGAGGAAGGGAAATTGTCCCCTAGAGTCCTTCTGCTGATAGAAACATTTGAAATGAAAAAGATACGGCTTACAAAACTTCTACTGAAAGCAACTGTCAAACTCAAGGCTGATTTTTATTCTGCAACACAGATTTACACATAAGGATATTTCCAGTAGTTTTTTTAAAATAATATGAAGCATATTTCACCATGAAGTTACTAATGCTAGTGTGGTAGGAAGGAAGGAAGGAAGGAAGGAGAAAATATTTAGTTTAAAAATATTGCTTTAAGTGGAACTATGACCACCTGCTATAAGCGGAGCTGATGGAATTACATTGTTATACATTTTACTTTATACTTACTACCTATGTGTAAATTATATTCAATGTTTTCATCATCGGTTTCTATATTAAACAATATCCCTGCTGTGTGTGGAAGTATTTATTAAATTGTACACCTCTCTGAAAATAATCTGGTGTGACTGCAGTAGCAGGTTTCAACTCTCTAAAATAACCTTCCTTTTCCTGGGATCATAGGACTATCTTTCACAGTTGTTATACGATCTCAGGAAAAATGCTGCTGTGTTAAAGAACTGTGATTCTTCTGTTTTGGGACTTTGCATACTCCATTACTTCTTTTTGAATAAAAACTGAAACCCTTAGAATATCTGTGAGCAAAGTCCTCCCAGCTAACAGGCCATTTAAACAAGTTAACCCTTTATGAAAAATGTAATTTCTTCTCCATGAAAGCAACAATTCTTGTGGAAGACACATGCCATCCACTGTACACAGATTATGGTCATGCACAGGAGCGGGCTTCAAAATTTTTAGCAAAGGGTTCTCTGCCCAGTTGCTGGGTGGGTGTGGCCATGGTGGGTGTGGCCTAGTCAGCCTCCTGCACCACATGGGGGGCATTTTTGCCCTCTCTGGGCTCTGGAGGCTCCAGGAGGGTGAAAATGGCCTCCCTGGGCTCTGGAGTCTCTCTGGAAGCCAGAAACGGGACCATTCCCAGCCTTCCTGAACTTCTGGGAGGCCTGTTTTTTGCCCTCCTTGAGTCCATGCATGCCCTGCAGTTACCTGCATCCAAAATGTGCCACGTGGGACTCTTGGGAGGGCATAGCAGGATAGGCAGGGCCAGCCAGGAATGGGATTTGGGGGTTCTCTGAACTGCACAGAAACTTAGCTAGGGGCTCTCCCGAACCCTCCTGAACCCACAGCAGCCCAACCTTGGTCACGTAGATTTATTAAATCCTTACCCGAATGTACATACTGTTTAAAAGCTCAAAATTACTTTTTGACTAATAAGCTGAGTTTACTATATACTTTAATTAAATTGACTTGTGATGGAAAAGCTGTATACTAGTATATATTCACACACAAACATCACCTTGAAAAGTCAGCAAAATTCAAGAAATAGCACGTACTTTAAATGCATGAAAGTATGATAACTCCCTCAGGTATGAAATATAACTGTAGAACAAGTTTATCTAGATACTACTGGAGGATGAAGTTGTCAAGGTGAAACTGCTTGTAGTGTAATTTTTTTGAGTGCTAAGAGTCTTACTGCCTAGCAAAGAAATTACACCCTAATGTATGTTCTATAGAGCATTTAAAATAGTAGGCATTCAGCTGGTTTAACATCTTCATTTCCATTAGTGAAAAGTTTCTGCCTACTGAACTTTTGAAGGCTTCTGCTGACAATTGTTATTTTATTTTATTACCTGCTGTAACTTCTCTTTTTCTACCCAATATCTTACGGAAAACTATTAATGAGTTTTGAAATGACTTGTTTAAAATTACAAAGATAAACAAACATTTATTATGCTGCTATTAGTAACAGTATAGTAATGCCAGCTTATTATCATTTGCATATAATGTCCATCATTATTCTGAATAATGTTGCATTGGTAATATGCAGCCTTGGGCCATGCATTTTGGTGAAGGGGCATACATATCCACAAAATAGGCCAAATATAGGCCAAAAAGACAGAACTTGGGAAGATTATAGCTTAAAAGCACATGGAAAATAAATTTCTTCCCCTCCCAAAAAAAGAGTAGTTTCTCCAAGGCGTGGGGTTTCAAGAAGAAGTGACAGAGATTTTACAGTTCGGAGAACCAGCAAATACCACCACTGACTGGAGATTGTACAGTATCCTTCCCCTGCCACGCCCATCAAGACACGCTCAAAGAACTGGTAGTAAAAAAATTTGAATCCCAGCACTGGTTTGATCAATGCCTGTGGGGAGACATAAAATATAGGGAAACAGTAATCCTTATATAGAATGAGGGTTAAAGATAATATCTTGTTTATTCAAAGTCTGAAAGCTAGACTTTGAGTTCATAGTATATGTGTAAGTGTATGATTAAAATCAGGGGTGGGATTCAAATGTTTTAACAACCGGTTCTGTGGGCGTGGCTTAGTTGGTGGGTGTGGCTTGGTGGTCATGTGACTGGGTGGACGTGGCTTGGTGGTCATGTTATTTGCTGGGCGTGGCCAACTCAATATCATTCACATTGATGCACACATCTCCTCGCCTGGCCTCTCATGACTGTGGGGATGCTGCAACAGTTGTAAGTGTGAAAAACGGTCATAAGTCACTTTTTTCAGTGCCATTGTAACTTTGAATGGTCACTCCACACAAGCAAAGTACCAGCAAAGGAGGGGAAAAAAACTCCAGAGAAGTTCCTGAGACAGAAAGTTTAGTCCTGCCAAGAATAAGGGTTAACGGAGAGGCAGTTTCTGTAAGCAACACCAGAATGTTTCCTTCCTGCCTTCCTTACAGGATTAGGCCAGTAATTTCTTCTAACAACCAGTTCTCCAAACTGCTTAGAATGTTAACAACCGGTTCTAGAGAATAGGTGCGAACTGGTAGAATCCCACCCCTGATTAAAATGTATATTGTAGAAATGGAATTATAAAATTTGGTTCCACATGTCACTTTATTTAAAAAATGGATTGGTAGTGTCTTTCATATCTTGGTGATATTTCTGTCTATAAAAATATTTTTAGATTTGTGAGTTAACTACACAACACCCATTGCCCCATAGCCATTGCCTCCTATTTTAAACTGTACATATTGGGTGGATATCAGAGGTGGTATTCAGCAGGTTCTGACCAGTTTTGGAGAACCGGTAGCAGAAATTTTGTCTAGTTTGGAGAACCGGCAAATACCACCTCTGACTGGATATTTTACAGTATCCTTCCCCTGCCATGCCCACCAAGCCATGCCCACAGAACCGGTAGTAAAAATATTTAAATCCGATCACTGGTGGATACATGTAAAAAATTTATCTTCTCCAACCAGTACTATGACTTACATTTCTCAGTGGACAATAACATACAATATGAGCTGTCATGACATCATCTGAGAAAAATGAATCAGATGATTCTTTCAGATTCTTGGTAGCGGATCAGTCCTAGTAAAAAGGTCAGCCTGTATTCAATTCCTATAAATCTCCAGTCTTATCCAGACTCATTACATAGCTGCCAGTCTTATCAGAATAGTCATAATAAATGGATTGAGTATCAGAAGAATAAGGCACATATGCCAATGCTGTTCATCCAACGCTAAGGAAGATCTTCAGGAAAAGGTTTATTCGTATTGCACTCCAAATCGTGGGTAACAATCATTGAAATACAATTAAAGTCAGCTCTGACTTGCTATGCAACCTAGAGTGGTATTGATACAGTGAAATTACTTACTTAATTACCCCATTACTTAATTACTTAATTAGCGTTGTCTTCCGGATGCTGTTACTGACCTACATCCGGGGTTACTATAGTCATTACACAAATAATAATCCCACAATCCCAGCTATTTGCACCCGTGATTCCAAATACACATTATGCAACCACTATGTGCCACCACCATGTGTTAATATTCTTGTGTAGTCATGTGAGTAATTATTTGTTTTTATAGTCAGCTTTTCCCCTCCCCATCTATAGTCTGATGACAATGCTGTCATCCATAAGGGTTACATTTGGGAATGTCCATATTCATATCAAGGGCTCCATGTTATGGACTTTGGAGTCATGACAACATATTGTTTTAACAAACAGCAAAGGAAGAAGAATAGGGCACTCTGTAGCACAGGGGTCTCTGTAGCACGGCATCATCACATGATGTATCAGGATTTTTTTCCCCTTCACTAAATCGGATGTTGGTGTGGCCAGACTTGACAGCCTTGCTGTAGCAGATGGTTACAGAGATCATATTGAGAATAAAAATAAAGTAATGCAACCTGCTTCAGTTGTTCCACCATTTAGAATAGCTGAAGTGAGAAAGTTTTAAACTTTATCAAAGAATTCCTTCAAGTTGTAAGCAATGTTCATCACTGTTAAGTGATCAAGTTCCCATTGCACCGTGAACTGTAACCTTGAATGTTAAAATTTAACTTTTTGTGCACTCAATTGTTGTGCACTGTTTCTTGTTCACTCACATATCATATATCACCAGAGGTGGTATTCAACCAGTTTGCACCTGTTTGGGAGAACCAGTAGCGGTGATTTGGCATGGGTCGCCAAACCGGTGGTGACCCCTGGCCGGCCACAGCCCCAACCCAGTCGGCCGGTCAGCCAGTTGCTCACTTGCCCCAGTTGCTCTCTTAGCTTTCCCTACCACATGGCGGCTGTGGTGCAGCTCAGGTGGATGTCTCAGGGCTGCTGCACATGTGCACTGCTTGTGCAGCCACTACACATGCAATGCGCTTGTGCAGCAACCTTGGGATATCCACCCACCTGCCTGCCCTCCTGGAGCATGTTTTCTTCCTTCTCCTGGTGGATGCCAGCAAGTGGGTGGGTGGATATCCTGGGACTTCTCACCCCCCCCTCTTCTTGTGAGATGCCTGCAGCTGCTGCATGCTTTTTTTGGTGTGGCTGCAGTCCAGCAGCTGCACCAAAAAAAGTACACCCTGTTCTATGTGCCAGGCCAAGCAAGTCCGAGCAGCTGGAGCATAGAACAGGGCAGCACCGGAAGGTTGGAGAAGTGGAGTGAAGCCGCAGTTTAGTAGCTGCCTCTTTCACAGTGCAAGAAGCCTCCCTGAATTGGCCAGCTGGTCTCCTCCTTTTCTGCCTATTGTTCTGTATGGCCTAGGAGGGGGAGACCAGCTGGCCAATTTAGGGAGGATTTCTGCACCGAAAGAGGCAGCTGGAGACTGAAAAAGAGTCACCTCCAGCAGCCGCCCCTTTGGCCAGCTGGTCTCCTCCTCCTCGGCCATACAAAAGAGAAGACCAGCCAGCTGATTCGAGGAGGATTTCTGCGCTGAAAAAGGTGGCTGGAGTCACCTCCAGCAGCCGCCCCTTTGGCCAGCTGGTCTCCTTCTCCTCGGCCATACAAAACAAACAGGCAGAGAAAGAGAAGACCAGCTGTCCAATTCAGGGAAGCATTCTGCACTGTGAAAGAGGCGGCTACTAATCTCCAGCTCTGCTCCACTTCTCCAATGGTCCAGCATAGCCCTGTTCTATGTGCCAGCTGCTTGGATTTGCCAGGCCTGGCATATAGAACAGGACATGCTTTTTTTGGTGTGGCTGCTGGATTGCAGCCGCACTGAAAAAAGCACACAACAGCTGCAGGCATCTCACAACAAGGGGGGCAAGAAACCCCAGGACATGTGGTCACCTATTGGCTGGCCGGGCTGGGCTCGAAGAGGCACGTCCGCCAGGAGAAGGAAGAAAGCGTGCTCCAGGAGGGGAGGTGCCACTCAAGCAGATGGATGTCCTGGGACCACTTAAAGGTCAATTTTAAGAGCGCCCCCATTGAAGAAGCTGAGAACCAAGAGCAAACATAGTGGTGGCAGGGGTGATGGACATGTGTGTCCTTCCATAAGGAGTGTGAAGAGAGGCAGACACCGCACTTCTGAGGAAAAGAGGAGGTGCCAAAGCCCTGGCTGTCACCCGGGAGGGGACCATGGAGGGACCCATCACATGCCCCTGTCGCCTGTGCTGCTGCTACTTATGCTCTCCTTCTCAGCTTCTTCCATGGGGGCACTCTTAAAGTCGATCTTTAAGAGCTGGAAGACATTTCGTTAGATTGCCGTCAATTCATCATTGGGAGAGGTGTAGTCCCTGAATTCATGACAAGTCTTGGGCAAAGTTCTCTGACTTTTAGAATGCATCCGTGCGGTGTCTGCCTCCCTTCACGCTTCTTGTGCACACCGGGAGTGCCTAACCGGAACAAGAGAGAGTGAAGTTAACTGCTATGAGGCGAGCGCCTTGGCTTCCCCTCTTGCTCCTCACAGTCGCCCTGAGCCGGTGTGGTTCTTTACTTGGGCAGCCAGATGGCCACAGCAGCACCTACAACAGCAACAGGCAGTGCCGCAACAATGAGGTACAGTAAGATTTGGCAGTGCAAATTTATCTCTGAGGGGCTTCTGGCAGAAAACAAAACAAAAACCACCCCAAAACAAAAGCCATTCAGCAGGCAGACTTGGCAGGCAGTCATGATCTTTAGTTGGGCTTTTTTTTTTTGTCAGCCCAAGGGCGGAGAAGTGGGGGGGAAGGTACATAGGAAATCACCCTGTCTCTGTAGCATCGGTCATGTGACTGTGGACATGGCCAACTCGATGTCACCAAGGTGCCGCACCACCTTGCTGAGTTGGCCACGCCCACCCAGCCACATGATCACCAAGCCACGTCCATTAAACAAGCCACGCCCAAAGAACCAGTAGTAAAAAAATTTGAATCCCACCACTGGACAGCAGGCTGAACATTGGCAGATACTTAAAGAGTTGCAGTGTGAATAAATAAACAGGTGGAAGCCATCAGTATCCTGATGTTAGGAATAATGTTGTATACTAAAAGACCTCTAAACATCAAATACCACAAGTATCTTTTTTGCCATCCTGCTAGCACATCCCAAAGAATTTAACATTTGGAAGAAAATAATTCCTGTCGAAAATAATTTCTTTTTTACTTAAGAATGGTTAGCCAAATCAACCTCACTTTGTTCAGCAAGTTAGGCAGAAAAACGGAAAGCCAGAGAAAAACGAAAACAATAAGCAAAACTGGACTTTTACATGCACCTCCCTCAATTTTTGCTTAGGAAGTGAGACAGCTGTGAAGAATCACCATTCACTATGAAAACATCCATCTCCAGGCCAATTTTGCCAAAAACTTTGTCAAAACAAATATTCCAACTGCCAATGAATCTGGGTAATTTTATAATTAACCCACATGCCAAAACAGGTGATACTTTGGCATCCGATATTTCTCAAAAATAACAATTGTCTTGTTTTAATATTGTGTCAAACAAAATACCTGTCATTTGAGTATACCACCTGCCAATATTTTTCTGAGCAGGTATTATTGGCAATTACCCCAACCCCAAGATCAACGGTTTCTTTTAAAGCCATTCAAGAGGCCAGCCATTTGTTGAGAATGATGTAGAGTTGTCCTGATTGAGCAGGAGTTTGATGAGAAGACATCCAAGGTTCTATTCAACCCTACGATTCTACATTCTAATTTAGCAACCATCATGTTACCAAATTCTACAGGTTGATTACATGCTGTATAAAGGACATTATTTTTGTCTCTTCTGAATCACCTTCTAGTCAGTTGCCTTGGATGACCTGATGTTTGGAAGGAAATGATTTCCCCCCCTGCTCTCTTTATCCAAGGTTGATAGCTCCTTGTAGAGGATGTTAGAGTACTCCAACTAGGATGTGACTGAGCTTCAACCATACTCTTCTCCAGAAAATAATGCTTGCTAATGGTGCTCTTGGCTATTGGAGACAAAGCTGTAATCATCTATGTTATGTCTTTCAATTAAAATATCTGAATGCTGTGTCAGGTTCTGTTGACCAGGCTTACTTCTATGCACTTTTTCAGGTATCATGTTTAGGTATGAAGCAGGGGACCCGGGAACCATGTAGGTTTGCACGGATGATCAGCAGATTTACCTCTAAGTTTCCCAATCATTTGATCAGAAAGTTGCTTTAGAAAATTTCAGTTCCCTCTCCTTCTGAACGACTTACAACGAAGCCAGCCAATTTCTGGCTCAATTAAAACCAGACCAAAGTTTCTGTACTGACCAGTTTGGACAACAATCATCACAGCAACATGAGAGGACAGATTAGCATGATGAGCAACTTCAAAACCCAGCAAATGAAACCTTGAGTCAGTGTTGTCAGTTGTTAAAGGAAGTCTCATCATCCAAATGGCTGATAGGATTAACCAACCTATTCACCCCTGAGGATGACAACAGTGTTCTAGAAAGGTTGGACCAGAAGACCTATGAGGTCCCTTTCAGCCCTATTATTGTACGTTCTAAAATCAGATCCATTTTTAAAAATCAAAATGAGTTTTTGTATAAAAGTTGGTCCAAACTAATTGTTCGCTTCAGTCCATTCATAATAGAGCAAAACAACTGTTCAGATCACTCAAATAGCTATTCAATAGCTACTCAGTAGTGAAGCTGGACCTGACTCTCCTTGCTTATGAGTACATGATGTTAACTCTCCTCATCCTAGTGAGTAAACCATCTCATGGCCTTAAACATCTATATTCCTTAATATGGGTTAATTTCCTCAGGGTTTTCTGGTCATAGAAGATAATTATAGCATTCCTACCAGAAAATGATTTTAATCATGCAATATATTTCTCAAAAGGTGTTTAATGAAAGAGGTAAATGAAGCTGGAGAATCAACACCAAATATTATCATATTTTAGGAAATGTCTTTTCCCATGGTTAATTTAAGGTTTGGGCTCCAGTGGATGTGACATGTTCATGCGCAAAAGGTGCACAGAGAGACAATATAAAAAGTCCACCACCACTGCAAATCCCTATCTACCTACCTACATTGGTTGTGAACTTTTCAGCTCCTAGAGATCAACCAGGTATGTTATGGGAGCTCACCTGAGCTTTTTCTGTAATAGCAGTAAAATGTTATAGGGGATATAGTTAGAAGCTTCTCTTTCTGAACTTCTCTTGGATGTCCACTTGGTCACCATCAGACACAAAATGCTGGCTAGATGGATCTATCTAAGGAATAATGCCAGTTCATGGTGGATTTGATGATGACAGCAAGCTTGAACTATTGAGAACCACAAGCTGAAAGCTTACTGTCAGGAGATGGCCCACCTGGGTTCTACTGAATTCATGAGATCTCAAAAACATCTATCTGGTAGCTTTGGGAAGCAGAATAGCTGTGTCTGGTCCATCCAGACGATGATCTGTTCATATGAACAGTAGGGCACCATGGTTAAATACCAGCTTTACAGAAAGATGTGGAGAATTGAGGTTTTATGTATATCTGGAAAAATAGCCACCTCAAATCTTGGAGAACAACTATCAGCCAAATTTGGCTTGACAGAAGATCCAACAATACAAGATTGTTCCTTGTACAACTGTAGTCAAGCCACAAAGACAAGGGAAAGGGGATTCATTGTTAGTTAAAACTGCAAAATAATGAATGCCCCCAATTTCATTGAATTGGTGGGGGCATGAAGGAGCTTGCCTATACCAGAGGAAAATAGATGACGTGATATTCACTTGTGATCCATTTTTTTCAGACTTTCCACCTGCAACCATGAATGGCGGATGTGGCTGTGGCAGTGGCGGTGGTAGCTCAAGTGGAACCACCATCATTTGTGTTCCCTGTGGAAATTCCTGTGGCTCCATGGGCTGTTGCATGCCTTGTTGTGGCTGCATGCAGGGCTGTGGCTGCAGACCATGCTGTTACATGCCTTGCTCGCCCGGTGGTTGTGGTGGAGGTTGCGGTGGGATAATGGCAATAAGCATCCCTTCCTCCAGAAGAGGCAGCAGTAGCTGCTGTGGTGGTTACTAAAGCTGCTGAAATCCTGACAGTACAGATTAAGGACCTGCCTGCTCCTCCAGCTCTTCCTCATTCTCACCAATGCTTTTGAAGATGTAAATGTCCTTTTTTTCTTCTTTAAAAAATCTTTCAAGGCCTTTTGTGCCGTTGCTTTTGACTCCTAGTGTATATTGATGCTCTTCCTGACTGCTGCTCATCCTCCTCATCTTTCAAAATCCTCTTTAATGTACTATCCAAAATAAAATAATGTCATCATTGCATTTGCTCTGGTTTTAGCGTATTCATTTACTTACTTACTTACCTTTTATACAGGGGTCGGATTCAATTTTTTTAACAACCGGTTCTGTGGGCGTGGCTTAGGTGGTAGGCATGGCTTGGTGGTCATGTGATTGGGTGGATCTGGCTTGGTGGTCATGTTATTGGCTGGGTGTGGCCTACTCAATATCACTCACATCGAGGCACGCATCTCCTTGCCTGGCCTCTCATGACTGTGGGGATGCTGCAACAGTCGCAAGTGTGAAAAATGGTCATAAATGACTTTTTTCAGTGCCATTGTAACTTTGAATGGTCACTCCACACAAGCAAAGTACCAGCAAAGGAGGGGAAAAAAACTCCAGAGAAGTTCCTGAGACAGAAAGTTTAGTCCTGCCAAGAATAAGGGTTAACGGAGAGGCAGTTTCTGTAAGCAACACCAGAATGTTTCTTTCCTGCCTTCCTTACAAAATTAGGGCAGTAATTTCTTCTAACAACCGGTTCTCCGAACTGCTTAGAATATTAGCAACCAGTTCTAGCGAATAGGTGCGAACTGGTAGAATCTCACCCCTGCTTTTATATAATTTGTATCATCCTGCCTTTATTATTTTATCCCACTAGCTTTCATGGCAAAGGTAGGACTAGAATTCCCAATCTCCTAGTGATTGGTCCAAAGTCACCCAGCCAGCTTTGGTGCTCAAGGCGGGACTAGAACTCCCCATCTCCTAGTGATTGGCCCAAACTCACTAGGCTGGCTTTCATGTTTAAGGCGGACTAGAACTCACAGTTTCCTAGTGATTGACCCAAAGGGGATGGGTGATAAGGAGTGATGGGAAGATTAATAGTAATAGTAGTGCAGACTTTGTAAATAGTTGGACAGTGTTAAGGGAATTTTTTGTTTAGCAGAGTGATGGTGTTTGGGGAAAAACTGTCCTTGTGTCTAGTTGTTCTGGTGTACAGTGCTCTATAGCTAGAGAGCAGAGAGCAATCCAGCAGCCACCTCCAGGGAAGTACTTACCCACTGGGTACCCAAGCGAACTGGCAGGTCTTTAGGATCCTGCAGAAGGATAGGAGGGTGGAGTAGATCTAGAGGGTGTGATGTTTCAAAAAGCGGGCACTACCCTTTGAAGGGTCCTCTGGAGCCTGACAATCAGAGTTCTTTGACCGATGGGAATTAGTAGTAGTCCCTCTCTGCTGGCAAGAGTAGGATGAACCTATCCAGAAGGACAAGATGGGTCATCAACTTTCTCTGTTCCTCTGAATTTCCTGATTGCTTTCCAGGTTGAGCAACAGAAAGAACATTGTTTTAATTTCATGCAATAGCCATATGTTTAACTGAGCAATCTAAAGTCTCAGATGACAGCAAAAATCTATGTTAGATTTATTAGATTTATATCCCGCCTCACTTCCCCCAAAGGGGAACTCAAAGCGGCGTACAACAAGATAAAAAAACAATTTCTGTACAATATAAAAACAAGAAACTCATTCATACCAATCCAAAACATACACGGGGGAAAAGCAAGGTCTCAATGCCATGCCCTCCGACAAAGCCAGGTCTTAACGGCTTTGCGGAAGGCAAGTAGATTTGGGATGGTTCTAATCTCCACGGGGAGCATATTCCAGAGAGACGGCGCTGCTACAGAGAAGGCCCTAGCCTGTGGACCTGCCAGCCGACATTGCCTGGCTGACAGTATCCGAAGCAAGCCCTCCCTGTGAGATTTAACTGGGCGCTGGGAGGCATAAGGTCGCAGAAGGCGGTCTCGCAGGAATCTCGCTCCTAAGCCATGAAGGGCTTTAAAAGTTGTCACTAGCACCTTGAATTGCACCCGGAAGACCACTGGTAACCAGTGCAGCTCGCGGAGGATGGATGTTATATGGGCAC
Source organism: Naja naja (assembly GCA_009733165.1). Lineage (NCBI taxonomy): Eukaryota > Metazoa > Chordata > Lepidosauria > Squamata > Elapidae > Naja > Naja naja. The sequence continues at coordinate 72,354,929 of CM019151.1, forward strand.
ATCTAGGTGCACCCATAATCACTCGCGCGGCCGCATTTTGCACCAGCTGAAGTCTCTGAGTGCTCTTCAAGGGCAACCCCATGTAGAGCGCATTGCAGTAGTCCAATCGAGAGGTGATAAGGGCATGAGCAACCATGTGAAGAGCCCCATGGTCCAGGAAGGGTCGTAACTGGCGTAACAGGCGAACCTGTGCAAAGGTCCCTCTGGTCACAGCCGTTAGATGGTGGTTAAATTGTAGCTGTGGATCCAGAAGGACTCCCAAGTTGCGAACTCGTTCTGAGGGGAGCAATTCTCTCCCCCAGTACTAAAGTTGGATAATCAACTGAACCCCGAGGGGGCAAAACCCATAGCCACTCGGTCTTGTCAGGGTTGAGTCTGAGCTGATTAGCCCCCATCCAGATCCTCACATCCTCCAGGCACCCGGACATCACCTCAACCACCTCACTTGATTGACCGGGGACAGAGATGTACAACTGGGTATCATCAGCGTACTGGTGATACCCAACCCCATGTCGACGAATGATCTCACCCAGCGGTTTCATGTAGATATTAAAGAGGAGGGGGGAGAGGATGGAGCCCTGAGGAACCCCGCATGGCAGGGGCCTAGGGCTCGATCTCTGCCCCCCCACCAACACTGACTGAGTCCGATCAGACAGGTAGGAGGAGAACCACTGTAAAACAGTGCCCCCCACTCCCAACCCCCTGAGTCGGCTCAGAAGGATACCATGATCGATGGTATCGAAAGCCACTGAGAGGTCAAGAAGCACCAGAATGGAGGAAGAACCCCCATCCCGGGCCCGCCAGAGATCATCCACAAGCGCGATCAAGGCCATCTCCATGCTGTACCCAGGCCTGAAACCAGACTGCAAAGGATCCAGATAATCCGCTTCATTCAAGGCCCGAAGGAGCTGGAGCGCCACCACCTTCTCAACAACCTTCCCCAAAAAGGGAAGGTTGGAGACAGGACGAAAGTTATTTAACACAGCTGGGTCCAGGGAAGGCCTCTTGAGGAGGGGCCTAACCACAGCCTCTTTCAAGGCGTGCGGAACAAACCCCTAATCTCCTGGAGCCAGTCACATGTCGTCTCCCGGCCTGCCGAAACAAGCCAGGAGGGACAAGGGTCCAATAAACAGGTGGTGGCATTCACTGCTCCCAGGGCCTTGTCCACATCCTCAGGGCCAACAGGAACAAACTCCTCCCAGATAACCGGACTAAGACCTGCCCCTACCATCTCAAGTCCGACCGAATCCGAGCGACTTTATCTGCCAAAAACTGAACAAATTCCTCGGCCCTTCCCTGCAGGGGTTCCTCCGCCTCCTCAGATCTTAAGAGGGAGCGTGTCACCCCAAACAGGGCGGCCGGGTGACAGTCTGCAGACGCGATAAGACTGGCCCAATATAAATGCTGTGCCACCCTCATCGCCACTAGATAGGCATCAATATGACGTCCTAACAGTGTCCGGTCAGAATCAGCCTGACTTTTCTTCCAGCAGCGCTCTAGGCTTCTCTTCCGCCGTTTCATCCCCCGGAGTTCATCAGTAAACCAAGGAGATTTCTGGGGTCCATGAGAGGAGAGAGTCTGCATAGGCGCAACCTGATCTATGGCTCCCGTGGCCGCACTATTCCAGGCTTCCACCAGGGCCTAAGTCGAGCTGTGGGCCAGGGAAGCCGGAAAAACCCCAAGCTCCCTCTGAAACCCAATTGGGTCCATTAGGCGCCTGGGGCAGAACCACCTAGTCAGTCCCGCCTCCCTGCGGCGTGGAGTGGTCGCCGGGAAGTCCAATCTTACGAGGGAATGATCTGACCATGACAAGGGCTGGATGACTATTTCCCCCAATCTCAGATCGCAGCACCATTGTTCCGAGATAAAAACCAGATCGAGCGTGTGTCCCCCCGATGAGTCAGACCCTGAACTACTTGGGTCAGGCCCATGGTTGTCATGGAGACCATGAACTCCTGGGCCACACCCGAGGGTTCACCAAGGGATGGCAAATTGAAATCCCCAAGCACCACCAGCCTGGGGAACTTAACCGCCAACCCGGCTACTACCTCGAGCAGCCCAGGCAGGGCCGTTGCAACACAGCTGGGAGGCAGGTACATTAGCAACAGGCCCACCTGAACCCCTAGGTCCAACTTCAAAAGGAGGGACTCACACCCGTCTGTCTCCAGAACAGGGCCTTCCCGTGGACATAATTCCTGATGAGCAATTACTGCCACTCCACCGCCCCTGCCCTGGGGTCGCGGCTGGTGCACCACCTGAAACCTGGAGGGGCACATCTCAACGAGGGGAACGCCCCCCTCCGGCCCCAACCAGGTCTCAGTGATGCATGCCAGGTCGGCCCTCTCCTCCAGGATTAAATCCTGGATTAGAGGAGCTCTCCTTACAACCGACCTGGCATTCAAAAGCAACAGCCTGAGCCCAGAGCCTGGTCTTCCCTGGCCAGTGGGACCCCGAGACGAGCACAAGTTCATATCAGTTTGCTCTAACGTTTTCCAAATACCACTCTGGTGTGATTTTTCTTCTTTGTGAGTTTGATAGCATGTCTCATGCATTATTAGAAAGAAAGAAAGAAAGAAAGAAAGAAAGAAAGAAAGAAAGAAAGAAAGAAAGAAAGAAAGAAAGAAAGAAGACGAAATTGATGAATTAAAGTGGTTTTCATTTAAAACTTCGTTATTGTTTTTTCTGGAGGGGGAAGGAAAGAAAACAAGAAGTGTAATTATTATTCCATAACTAAAATTAAGAAAGGTTTGCAAGAAAATTTTACTTTGGTGTAGAATATGTAAGAAATTATTTATGTATGTGAATGTGCTTGTGTGCTTCTCTTTCACATGGATACATACATTCCCATGCTAGACTAGCTTCCTAGCAAGTTAATCTAATGTCATATAGTTTTCCATGAATGTTATGCAGAGATTCAGTCATATAACAATGTGTTTTCTACTGCAAATTATTCATCTGTGAGAGAATAATTTTTGCATTGCTTGTCTAGAGCATATTCAAAATCTTCCTCTGCATCTGTAGAGCATCCACTTAAACTAGGATTGTCAGCCTCAATATTTTATTTCTTATATACAAAGACTGCCTTAATTTTTTCCCAGAGCTAAAAGAAGGCTTCTGGGAGAAAAAGAAAACCCAGAATGACAAGGAATTGAGCTTTTATTGTCTAAATACATGATCTATTGGTATGCAAGGTAAAAAGAATTCCTATTCGGTACTCATTTTGCTTCTTATAAACATATGGTCTCTGCAATGAAAAATAATTCCTCCCACATATTCACAAAGATATTTGCAATTTCTATTTTAATACTTTACAGAGGAAAAGGGAACTATATTAATGGAACTCATGTACAGTATATCTAATGGCTGAAAAGTGTTCTGTCGAAGCAAGTTTTCTTAAACTCATCAGAATTCATTTTTGGGATAAGCAGCTAGCTTTTTATTTATTTATTTATTTTGGAGAAAGCATTTTGTATAGCGCGCTGTATACAGTAGTAATAGGAAACATCACTATATATAATACATAGTATATAGCATATGTTAGGATATATGCAGAGTAACCCTTGTGTAGCAAGGATATGCACATTGAAGCATTGTGAGAACAGTTATGAATAAATACACAGCCACACAGAGATAAACCAAATTGTGTTAATGTTTACTTGAAGAAATAAACAGTCCAAGTCATGCACATTTTAACAGTCCAGCAGTATCCTGTTATAAAGTCTTCTTACCCTTTTCATGTCTTTTACAGCAGACAAATATCAAACCATAATAGAACAGATAATCTTCGATATCAGCAGAATATCAAAGTAAACAGAGTTAGTCAGTATCAGTCTATATTCAGTCAGAGAGAAAGTCAATATCAGCATCAAGAGAGATCTTCAGTGGGAGAGACAGTTAAACCATGATCTATAGCTCCCTCTCATGGCAACTTGCAGCATACTCAACCAACCAGAACACAGCATAATACATTACAGTATTTTTCCTTAAAGCTACATATATATATATATATATATATATATATATATATATATATATATATATATGTAGGTCTTGGTGTATTCGGGTCTTGTCCCGTGTAAGGTTGAGAATACCTTGGCAACGTTTCGACGAAATCTCATCCGTCATCTTCAGGCTGGTGTCTTCAGCTTCGTTCTCCTGGGAGAAGTGTGTGATAGTGGCTGTTTTTCCCTTTTAAACTCCAGAGTTGGTTGTGTTGTTACTTCTTGATTGGTTGATGGAGTTGATGTATACATCATGGAACTCAGGAGATTACAACACAAAACATCAGGAGGTTGCAACACAGACAACGACCCAGGATGTCACAACAATAGAACTCAGAAGATCATCACACAGCCCATTACCCAGGTCGTTACAACACAGAAGGCTGAGAGACACATAGCCAGTACCTCAGCCACACAGGGTCTTATGAAAAAGCCAACCAATCTGCATACATCAACTCCATCAACCAATCAAGAAGTAACAACACAACTAACTCTGGAGTTTAAAAGGGAAAAACAACCACTATCACACACTTCTCCCAGAAGAACGAAGCTGAAGACACCAGCCTGAAGATGACGGATGAGATTTCGTCAAAACGTTGCCAAGGTATTCTCAATCTTACACGGGACAAGACCCGAGTACACCAAGACCCACATACCTTTACCCGTGAAAATCTACAAATATATATATATATATATATATATATATATATATATATGTAGGTCTTGGTGTATTCGGGTCTTGTCGTAGGATTGAGAATACCTTGGCAACGTGACGAAATCTCATCCGTCATCTTCAGGCTGGTGTCTTCAGCTTCGTTCTCCTGGGAGAAGTGTGTGATCGTGGCTGTTTTTCCCTTTTAAACTCTAGAGTTGGATGTGTTGTTACTTTTTGATTGGTTTGTGGAGTTGATGTATGCAGATTGGATGGCTTTTTCCTGAGACCCTGTGTGGCTGAGGTGCTGGAGGTGTGTCTTTCAGCCTTTTGTGTTGTAACGACCTGACACACCTGAAAGACACACCTCCAGCACCTCAGCCACACAGGGTCTCAGGAAAAAGCCATCCAATCTGCATACATCAACTCCACAAACCAATCAAAAAGTAACAACACATCCAACTCTAGAGTTTAAAAGGGAAAAACAGCCACGATCACACACTTCTCCCAGGAGAACGAAGCTGAAGACACCAGCCTGAAGATGACGGATGAGATTGTCAAATATTAAGGTATTCTCAATCCTACACGGACAAGACAAAATTAGGAGGGTCTATTTTGATTGTCTGAAGAATAATATCTAAATAAGAATGTTTGTTCAGACTAGAGGACAGAAGGGAAGGGGAGGGGAAGAGAAGGAAGGAGGGAGAGAGGAAGGAAGGAAGGAAGGAAGGAAGGAAGGAAGGAAGGAAGGAAGGAAGGAAGGAAGGAAGGAAGGAAGGAAAGAACTAATTCCTGTGTATACTTCCTGGCCGATGACACTTTCAGCATGCACCCCCAACCTTTGCTGCCACCTGTGTATATCTCCCAACCCATGTGACCCCTCCCCCTGCGTGCCTTCCCTGACCCATGCAGCACTCAAGTACATTTCTGGGCATTGTCCCTGACCAATGGACCAACCCATACTCTCTACCTGACCCTCAGGATGTGTGGCATTTGTAGCCTACACCCACAAACCCATCCTGACTTTTCAACATGTTTTGTGCACCCCAACATACCATTCCTGACCATCTCCTATGTACCCCCTTGTTCTTTCTACCACCCAACAGCAGCCACTTACATGTATGCTGGACTTGGACTTATAATTTCTTGCTGGCTTCCCCACTGACTTTCTACCTGCAAGTTTTCCACATGTAAAAGAAATGATGAAGACTTCTGATGAAATTTACTTGGTATGCTTTTATTCACTTAGTAGAGCTTGATTTTATGCCATCTCAGACATAAAACTCTTTGACATAATTTCTATCAAAATGCACTATTAACATATTTACTGATTTTTTGTAATCTTGCTCCAGAATTATAGTATATTAAAACCTAACTATGTAAGTGAAATGCATTTAGTAAATTCTCTTCCTTATGCATATTTTCTTTATGGATATTAAATAGACAGACAAGGAAATAGTGTGATGCATTCCATTGCATATTATATAAACATAATATAAACATTCTATGAACCCTATATACAATCATGTTATTAACATTCAACCTTATTCCTATGCCTGATAGATAAATTATTAAGCTTTGTTGAATTTCTAGCTAATTGGGGAACTTAAAGCTTATTCAAACTATCTTGGAACCAAATTAAAATACCGATGTCAAAACATTTTATTTCTCTGAAACTCAAATATTCTTCAAGTAATTTAGCTTGAGATATAAATATCTGTTAATAAATATTTCTGTCACTATTCACACATGCATCAGAAACTATGAATTGGACATGTGGACATTATTTTATAGCTAAACTAAAACAATTCTTCAGAATTTCAGAAATTCCCATAGATGGACCATTAAAATTAAAATGGATGGATCATTCCTATGATTTAGATATTTCATTGTTTCCATTTTTCCATAATACCTAAAGTCTGGAAAAGTTTACATTATGTTGTCAAGTAATATCTTTTTAGACAAAATGGAAACTAATTATTCAAGAAAAAGGGCAGTCATGATTATTTGCCAACAACCCCAGAAAAAAAAAATTCTTGAAAATAGACATTTATTCTCAATACTCCCCTTAAAGGTTTGGCCAGAAGTTTAAACTTTTAAATGATTACATGATCTTATTCCAGCACATGTGCTGTTATTCAGAAAATATAAAACAATTATTGTTAAATGGGAATTGGACTTTAAATATTAATGTATGATAAACTACTTTCTTGACTGTTTTAATCTAGAATTGAAGGGACTGAGCCATTCACAAGTAGGTGCAATTATCTTATCCTAATTCCCTAACCTTAACTACAATCTTAGTATTTCCTAAGGGCCTGTCATTCAGTATCAGACAAGTCTAACTCTGCTTAATCTTTCAAGATTAGCCTATTAAGTTAGTTAGTCATGTAGTAAATAAGCCTGCATAAGTGAGAAGACAAATATAAAAACATTACCAAAAGTTTTAAAAAAAACCACCACAAGTACATTGCTCATACTGAAGGCTACATATGCTCATACATATGCTAATTATTCTCCAGCATTTTCTTATAGACAGAACATTCAAATGACCTGCTTTATAAGCCAAAATCTTTGCACCTTAAACAATATCTTTAAACGGAGTGCTTTCAAGATCTTTGAGAAAATACAGCCATTTATTTTTGACCTCACTGTAGAAATGGGTCAGTATTGGTCCAAGAATCTGGAGATGCTCTGCAGTCCAAATAGCCCAATAATTATATAAAAAAATATGCATTAAAGCTTTTAATGATTAACATACGGAGAAAAGTTAATGGATTTACTTAAGTCTTCAAAATATCACTGAACAAGAGGATTAGAAGAACAGTTTGTTTTATTGCTACTTCTTTGGGTTTTAATGAGAAGATGGTGTTCTGTCTCACCTTCACTTCCCCAGAAGCTAAGGAACGTTAGCCAACACAGAAGAGTTACGCTGGCCTGTTTTGTTTCACCTTCCCTTCCCTTGAAGGCAAGGAACGTTAGCTAACAAAGAAGAGTCACGCTGGCCTGTCGCCAAAATCCCCGTTATCTCTCCGACAAGAGCGTTGGCAGTCACCCAGGCTCTCACTGCCAAATCCAAGCCAAGAAGGAATGTAGTACTCACAGAAGAATTGCTTTACTTTCAGAGTCCAAAAATCAAGCACACAGATGGAAGCTTCGGATTCAGGTTACACTTTGTCACGAACAGAGTCTGCAACGTAGGCACACCCACTTTTATACCTGGTGGGGTGTGGTCCAGCTCAATCTCTGGCCCTCCCACGCCCCCTATGTTGCTGCTGACGTTTCTCCCTCCGACGTTGCCTGGGATCAAGCCAGGAACCTCCATCCTCCCTCTCTCACCATGGCTTTACTGATACACGTCTCTCAGGCAGTTCCTCTTGGCTTTCCGAGGAAACCTGAGGCATTGCCAGGGAGGAAGGTCCTGGGGAGGGGGGCCTTGCCAGGGAGGAAGGTCCTGGGGAGGGGGGCCTTGCCAGGGAGGAAGGTCCTGGGGAGGGAGACCTTGCCAGGGAGGAAGATCCTGGGGAGGAAGGCCCTGGTGAGGGAGGCATTGCCCGTTCCTCTTCTTCTTCTTCATCATCATCCAGGTCCTCTTCCTCTGTCAGCACAGGCTCACGAGGTGGGGCCACAACAAGATGGTATCTTTATCTAGCTTTTTCAGGATAAATTTATTACAAGAGCAAGAAAAAAAAAGAATAAACCTAAAGTTGGAATGACTGTGAATTGAAATGTGACTGGAAATTTATCCTGTCAACTTGACATTGAAATCAATCATTTTTAGCCAGGTATATAAACCTGCACATTTTTTTCATTTCAATAGAAAAAAATATTAATGCACATAGAAATTACTGAAGAAAATTGAAAAAAATTAATGGCACCTTTGCTGTTATAATGAAGTCTATTTGTGTGAGCAATTCTAATGGAATTTACTGTATTTCCTGACAAGAACAAGTTAGGCTGAAATTGTCTGACTGTAGAGAAAGGATTTCAGTGCTTAATGCTCATGGGTTTCTTTCTTCATAGTCAGATCTAAAATGCTAATTCTAGATCTTTAAATCTTAATATTTTTACAATATTAATTTCAAGATCCATGAATTTTGGATTTATTTCTTCCTTTTAATCTGTTCTTGGTACTAATGTTGCAGCATTGCTTTCTTGTTGTTTAAATCTGTGAAGCAATTAGATCATCAGTCCTTTAGGTTTTAGTTACCATAAAGAGTTTAAATAAATGGAATTGCAGATTTGCATAAGCACAAAATGGATGCTAAGGAGCTTATTACCTAAAATAACATTTTCATGCCTTCTAACCTTTCTTTGATGATTACCTTTCCATCTAAATTTGATCTGCAAACTTTTTACAGCAGAAATGCTTACAGAACTTTAGATTTGCCTGACATTCCTCTGACTGATATCAACAATATATATGTTGGCATTTATACTTCTGAGCACTTTAATCCTGTGAAAAATTAATTAGAGAGCTTGTAAATACCCCATGATTGATTCCATCCTAATCATTTATTTAAAGACCAGTGTTAAAATAATCTTCTGTGCATGCCCGAGTGCGATGGCCATTTTGCTATAGCGCTCTGAGGAGGGGATGTCGGCTTTGTGTCCGGGGTGGTGGTATCTGACTTGCGGAGGCCCCCCCAACCTAGTTCCAGCACCGGAAGCTTCGGAGGTTGAGTTGCTGATTTTTTTCGGCCCAAGTGTGTTGGCTAGCCGCGGGAACTCGGTGGCGAACCTGGTGACGGCCTTCTCCCTTGTCTCTTCTGGGCCATGGATTTGGGCGTTTGCTACGATGAGGTGGCACTGGGAGCGGCAGTTTAGGCGGCGGTTACCACATTACAGCCGCAGACGCTGCGGACACTGCAGACACTGAGGGGGACAAATCTTGGTGAGAGCAGCCGGGAGGCCAGCCCTGATGGCGGCGGCAGTGAGGGTGAGCGGCAGATCGGCTGGCGGCCTTGTCCAACTCGGAGGAGGCTGGTCAGTGCCTGCTGCTGACTTGGTCATCTATCGCCCTACTTGTGGCTGCCGGAATGCCTGGGGACCATTCTCTCCCCCCACCATCTTTTGAAGCTTTATGACTTTGCCCAATCATGGTTCTTTTATCTATGCTGGCTGTGGGGGTGGGGGTTGCACCCATCGAACTGTGCCCAATGGCTTCGGCTCTCTATTTGTCGAGCCTCCCCCCCTCCATACTCGGCTACTGGTGCGAGGGACTGGGATACACCCAACCATTGCAGAGGGAGTGCAGTTTGGTGGGTGCATCCCCCCTTTCTTTTTTGTCCCTGCCCTTTATGTTAGCTGTCTGACTGGTCTGTGAGGGTACCCGTGGTGAAAGCGTGGTGTTGGCCTATTCATGGCTCTTGCCATCAGCCTCAGGGTTGCAGTGAGAGGGCAACCTGGACTCGAATCTGGACCCTTCCCCACGGACAGATGTCAAGACATAGCTGTGTGTTTTTTTAACATCTTTTAAGATCTTTATATACCTGGACATTATATTTTATACCATTCTGCCATTTATCCCCCTTTTTTATTTCCCTTTTTTGTATTGTGGTGTAACCTTTTTACATGTTTGTTATACGGTCTTTTGGTTTAATTATTTTTTAGATAAATTTGGGTGAGTGGTGTGAGTGAGTGTAATGAGTGAGAGAGTGTTTTTGGGGTGAAGACTCCCACCAGCTGGAGACAATGGTTGATGGTAGTGTGGGATGGACCACGACCACGGAGGAGCTTAAGGGATGGCCGATTTCAGTGGTGACTGGGAGAGGCAGATATGGTGGGAGCCGTGGGGTTAGCCATCATCGGGGAATGCGTGTTCGCCAATTGGTGGCTGTACCGCATTCCGACCCCTTGTGCTCGTCTCAGGGACCCACTGGCCAGGGAAGACCAGGCTCTGGGCTCAGGCTGTTGCTTTTGAATGCCAGGTCGGTTGTAAGGAGAGCTCCTCTAATCCAGGATTTAATCCTGGAGGAGAGGGCCAACCTGGCGTGCATCACTGAGACCTGGTTGGGGCCGGAGGGGGGCGTTCCCCTCGTTGAGATGTGCCCCTCCGGGTTTCAAGTGGTGCACCTGCCACAACCCCAGGGCAGGGGCAGTGGAGTGGCAGTAATTGCTCGTCGGGAATTATGTCCACGGGAAGGCCCTGTTCTGGAGATAAACGGGTGTGAGTCCCTCCTTCTGAAGCTGGACCTAGGGGATCAGGTGGGCCTGTTGCTAATGTACCTGCCTCCCCACTGCGTTGCAATGGCCCTGCCTGGGCTGCTCAAGGTAGTAGCCAGGTTGGCGGTTGAGTTCCCCAGGCTGATGGTGCTTGGGGACTTCAATTTGCCATCCCTTGGTGAACCCTCGGGTGTGGCCCAGGAGTTCATGGTCTCCATGACAACCATGGACCTGACCCAAGTAGTTCAGGGTCCGACTCATCGGGGGACACACACACTCAATCTGGTTTTTATCTCGGAACAATGGTGCCGCGATCTGAAACTGGGGGAAATAGCCATCCAGCCCTTGTCATGGTCAGATCATTCCCTTGTAAGATTGGACTTCCTGATGACCACTCCACGCCGCAGGGAGGCGGGACCGACTAGGTGGTTCCGCCCCAGGCACCTAATGAACCCAATTGGGTTTCAGAGGGAGCTTGGGGAGTTTCCGGCTTCCCTCGCCCACAGCTCGACTGAGGCCCTGGTGGAAGCCTGGAATAGTGCAGCCACCGGAGCCATAGATCGGGTTGCGCCTATACGGACTATCTCCGCTCGTGGACCCCAGAGATCTCCTTGGTTTACTGAGGAACTGCGGGGGATGAAATGGCGGAAGAGATGCCTAGAGCGCCGCTGGAAGAAAAGTCAGGCTGAATCTGACCGGACACTGTTAGGACGTCATATTGATGCCTATCTAGTGGCGATAAGAGTGGCACAGCATTTATATTGGGCCAGTCTTATCGCGTCTGCAGACTGTCACCCGGCCGCCCTGTTTGGGGTGACACGCTCCCTCTTAAGATCTGAGGAGGCGGAGGAACCCCTGCAGGGCAGGGCCGAGGAATTTGTTCAGTTTTTGGCAGATAAAGTCGCTCGGATTCGGTCGGACTTGAGATGGTAGGGGCAGGTCTTAGTCCGGTTATCTGGGAGGAGTTTGTTCCTGTTGGCCCTGAGGATGTGGACAAGGCCCTGGGAGCAGTGAATGCCACCACCTGTTTATTGGACCCTTGTCCCTCCTGGCTTGTTTCGGCAGGCCGGGAGACGACATGTGGCTGGCTCCAGGAGATTAGGGGTTTGTTCCGCATGCCTTGAAAGAGGCTGTGGTTAGGCCCCTCCTCAAGAAGCCTTCCCTGGACCCAGCGGTGTTAAAAAACTTTCATCCTGTCTACAACCTTCCCTTTTTGGGGAAGGTTGTTGAGAAGGTGGTGGCGCTCCAACTCCTTCGGGCCTTGAATGAAGTGGATTATCTGGATCCCTTGCAGTCTGGGTTCAGGCCCGGGTACAGCACAGCGATGACTTTGATTACACTAGTGGATGATCTCTGGCGGGCCTGGGATGGGGGTTCTTCCTCCATTCTGGTGCTTCTTGACCTCTCAGAGGCTTTCAATACCATCAATCATGGTATCCTTCTGAGCCAACTCAGGGGGCTGGGAGTGGGAGGCACTGTTTTAGAGTGGTTCTCCTCTTACCTGTCTGATCGGACTCAGTCAGTGTTGGTGGGGGGGCAGAGATCGAGCCCTAGGCCCCTGCCATGCAGGGTTCCTCAGGGTTCCATCCTCTCCCCCCTCCTCTTTAATATCTACATGAAACTGCTGGGTGAGATCATCCGTTGACACGGGGTCGGGTATCACCAGTACGCTGATGATACCCAGTTGTACATCTCCATCCCCGGTCAATCAAGTGAGGCTGTTGAGGTGATGTCCGGGTGCCTGGAGGATGTGAGGATCTGGATGAGGACTAATTGGCTCAGACTCAACCCTGACAAGACCGAGTGGCTATGGGTCTAGCCCCCTCAGGGTTCAGTTGATTATCCAACTTTGGTACTGGGGGGAGAGAAATTGCTCCCCTCAGAATGAGTCCACAACTTGGGAGTCCTTCTGGATCCACAGCTACAATTTGACCACCATCTTATGGCTGTGGCCAGAGGGACCTTTGCACAGGTTTGCCTGTTACGCCAGTTACGACCCTTCCTGGACCGTGGGGCTCTTCACATGGTTGCTCATGCCCTTATCACCTCTCGATTGGACTACTGCAATGCGCTCTACATGGGGCTGCCCTTGAAGAGCACTCGGAGACTTTAGCTGGTGCAAAATGCGGCCGCGCGAGTGATTATGGGTGCACCTAGATGTGCCCATATAACATCCATCCTCCGCGAGCTGCACTGGTTACCAGTGGTCTTCCGGGTGCAATTCAAGGTGCTAGTGACAACTTTTAAAGCCCTTCATGGCTTAGGAGCGAGATTCCTGCGAGACCGCCTTCTGCGACCTTATGCCTCCCAGCGCCCAGTTAAATCTCACAGGGAGGGCTTGCTTCGGATACTGTCAGCCAGGCAATGTCGGCTGGCAGGTCCACAGGCTAGGGCCTTCTCTGTAGCAGCGCCGTCTCTCTGGAATATGCTCCCCACAGAGATTAGAACCATCCCAAATCTACTTGCCTTCCGCAAAGCCGTTAAGATCTGGCTTTGTCGGAGGGCAAGGCATTAAGACCTTGCTCTTCCCCCGTGTATGTTTTGGATTGGTATGAATGAGTTTTTGTTTTTATATTGTATAGAAATTGCTTTTATCCTTTTGTACGCCGCCTCGAGTTCCCCATTGGGGGAAGTGAGGCGGGATATAAATTTAATAAATAAAATAATAAATAAAATCTCATTCTATACCTAAAAAATCTGTCTTATCTTTAAGTTGCTTCATTTGGTTTGTACATAATTTTAGCCAATTTTATTAAGATAAAATCCAGAAGTAAATAACTCTTTGTTTATAATTCATTTTGTTTTTACTGTTTTCTCTTTCATGAAAAACTAGGAGAAATAGCTTTATTCACTGCACACTTATAACTCAGTACAATACAGGTTTATCAAAATTATATAGTGGCCAAAAGATTTATATGATCTGAAGAGAAACCAGACTATATATGCAAGATATATCAACATTATATACAATATATATCAATCTCATCATTGAATAATACCATAATTTATGTAAGGCTTTTATTACATAGTATAATAGATACATTATTATTATATTATTATTATCATAATTGGACTTGTATGCTGCCCCCTCTCCGAGAGGACTCGGAGAGGCTCACAATTAAAAGACAACAATAAATATTAAAAAAAAATTAAACCAACAAGCCCAATCACTAAAAATTTAAAATGAATTTAACCCCCCCCCAAGAGGTCAGTCCAGCCCAGCCTGTTCAAAAAACCAGGTCTTCAAATCGCAGCGGAAAGAGCAAAGATCAGGAGCTCCAAAGGGAGTTGGTTCCAAAAGGCGGGAGCTGCAACAGAGTAGGCCCTTCCCTGAGGCACTGCCAGTCGACATTGTCTTGCCGACGGCACCCTGAGGAGTCCCCGTCTGTGCGCGTGCACAGGGTGATTGGTATTCGATATTGGCAGGAGACGCTCCCACAAGTACCCCGTACCCAAGTCGTGAAGGAGTTTGAATGTTAATGCCAACACCTTGAATCTCACCCGGAGGGCAACCGGTAACCAATGCAGCTAACGCAGGAGGGGTATAACATGGGAGTATCGGGAAGCTCCTATCACAACTCATGCAGCCACATTCTGCACCAGCTGAGACCTCCTGATGGTATGCAAGGGCAGTCCTAAATAGAGAGCGTTGCAGTAGTCGAGTCGGGACGTGACAAGTGCATGAGTGATCGTGCGAAGGGCATCTCGGTCCAGATATGGGCGCAACTGGTGAATCAGTCAGACCTGGGCAAAAGCCCCTCTGGCCACGGCCCCTACCTGCTCCTCCAAACTGAGCCGTGAATCCAGGAGGACTCCCAGGTTCCGAGCCCTGTCCACAGGGGGCAACACCTCTCCCTCTATGACCAAAGGTGGAATCTGTTGACTGGTCTGAGATGCCTGTACACACAACCACTCAGTCTTGGCCGGGTTGAGCTGTAGTCCGTTCCTGCCCATCCAGATCTGTACCTCATCCAGACAACAGGTCATCATAGAAAGGGCATCACTGATTTATAATTTATAATATAATTACAGCATAACCGTTTCATAAAACTAGCACAACCTAATTATATTGCCACCCAGAGTCACTCAACAGTGAGATAAGAGGCATATAAATTTAATAATAAATAAAAATTATGAATTTATAATAAATAATGAAATACATTTTTTTCAGCTTCCTAAATATGTGAAATTTAGGGTTTTAAAAGTCCTTGTAAAGATCATGGACTCAGATTCTAGATATAATGTAAGAGAAAGTCAACCTCAGAAAATATAGGGGAAAAATACAAGTTGACATTTTAACATAGGGGCATATTAACTGACTCTGATTTCATGACTTAGCCAACCCCACAGAACTTGAACAGTACCAAGTTACTGAAGTAACTGGCAATTCCTTTAGGCAAATCCTGGAAAGTTTACAATAGCATATAACTGGATGGTGCTCTTGAAAAACCAGGGAGAGATGGAAAGGTGAGATGCCGGTACATTGAGAGAGATCTTCTTTTAATGACCCATAATCCCTTGCGGGGTGGAGTCTGGGCAACTGAATGGAGCTGAGTGCTCTTCCTGTTGCCAATGCGGAGTTTTGTTCAGCAGGTACATTCTCACTGTGCCCAAAGAGAAAAATATATGCCTCTACTTAGGATTGAAATTGCAGCCTCCTGATTGTGAGATGAGAGATCCACCTTTAGGCCACCACAACATTCCAGTACATTGAAAGAGATCTATTTCAAAATATTCCCACTCACTCTGAACTGTGAAAGTAGAGTCAAGTAGGGGACAGTCAAAAGTGGGACCAACCTACTGCTACAATAATCCAGCAAGCCCACTTCAAAGTAACTGCCTAGATCAGACCTATCCAACCCATGGAATCCTGACAGCTAATAATTTGACCTGCAAAATTATAAACTTTTAACATTATTATGTAATTTTAGCTATTTTTATATACATTAATATTACATATTTTTGTCTTCCAAGACAATTTGTCTTCATTGAATGTGGCCTAAGCAAACCAAAAATGTTGGACAGCCATTGCCATGATGCTTCTGAAATAGGATATTCATTTACAAATTATTTTTAAGATGGACAAATACAAGTTCTTTATATGAAAGGCTATAACATACTGATAATTTTTTAAAATAGTATAAGCTCCCCAAATTGTATACAAAAGACAATAACTAGAGACCCTGAGGAAACAAGGGGAGATTAGAGAGAAAAATTATCAACATGAAAAACAATAACTTAAGTCTTTTTAAAATTTAATTTAGATGATGAGAATTCATCCACCTGGAAATTTAAGTTAGGCAGTTAGACAAGGAAGACCATGCTATTTCATCCAAGACCAAAGCAGAGGACTAATTTATGATTATAATTCCATGATGCTGGGTATTATGGGTGTATTTGGCTAGATCAGGTGTGTTGTGTAGTACTGCTATCATGGATTCTTTTTCACTAGTTCCAGATCTATGAATGTAATGAGTGCTGTGACATCAAAACAAATCATAATTTCATCTTGTTCTATTTTTAAACTTTGATTTTTCAAAGCAAACGTTGATTTTTCTAGCATTATATGTTTAAATTGACAGGATTAATAACAGGAATTTAGAGTAATCATTTGTGCTTAAAAATCTATATGCTCTGCTTGGTGGTATCTACAGTCTTTGGGCTTTATTGTTATGCATGAGAAAATTTATATGGCTGTCTCTATCCCTCCCTATCCCTCTCTTTGAATTTATATTGTGAAGTTACAGGTGAAACTCGAAACATTAGAATGTAGTGCAAAAGTTCATTTATTTCAGTAATGCAACTTAAAAGGTGAAACTAATATATGAGATAGACTCATTACATGCAAAGCAAGATAGTTCAAGCCGTGATTTGTCATAATTGTGATGATTATGGCATACAGCTCATGAAAACCCCAAATTCACAATCTCAGAAAATTAGAATATTGTGAAAAGGTGCAATATTCTAGGCTCAAAGTGTCCCACTAATCAGCTAATTAAGCCATAACACCTGCAAAGGGTTCCTGAGCCTTTAAATGGTCTCTCAGTCTGGTTCAGTAGGAATCACAATCATGGGAAAGACTGCTGACCTGACAGTTGTGCAGAAAACCATCATTGACACCCTCCATAAGGAGGGAAAGCCTCAAAAGGTAATTGCAAAAGAAGTTGGATGTTCCCAAAGTGCTGTATCAAAGCACATTAATAGAAAGTTATGTAGAAGGGAAAAGTGTGGAAGAAAAAGGTGCACAAGCAGCAGGAATGACCGCAGCCTGGAGAGGATTGTCAGGAAAAGGCCATTCAAAAGTGTTGGGGACTTTCACAAGGAGTGGACTGAGGCTGGAGACAGTGCATCAAGAGCCACCACACACAGACGGATCCTGGACATGGGCTTCAAATGTTGTATTCCTCTTGTCAACCGCTCCTGAACAACAAACAACGTCAGAAGCGTCTTACCTTGGCTAAAGAAAAACAGACCTGGTCTGTTGCTCAGTGGTCCAAAGTTCTCTTTTCTGATGAGAGCAACTTTTGCATCTCATTTGGAAACCAAGGACCCAGAGTCTGAAGGAAGAATGGAGAGGCACACACTGCAAGATGCCTGAAGTCCAGTGTGAAATTTCCACAGTCTGTGTTGATTTGGGGAGCCATGTCATCTGCTGGTGTTGGTCCACTGTGCTTCATTAAATCCAGGGTCAATGCAGCCGTCTACCAGGAGATTTTGCAGCACTTCATGCTTCCTTTCGCCGATGAGCTTTATGGGGATTCTGACTTCATTTTCCAGCAGGATTTGGCACCTGCCCACACTGCCAAAAGCACCAAAACCTGGTTCAATGACTGTGGGATTACTGTGCTTGATTGGCCAGCAAACTCGCCTGACCTGAACCCCATAGAGAATCTATGGGGCATTGCCAAGAGAAAGATGAGAGACATGAGACCGAACAATGCAGAAGAGCTGAAGGCCACTATTGAAGCATCCTGGTCTTCCATAACACCTCAGCAGTGCCACAGGCTGATAGCTTCCATGCCACGCCGCATTGAGGCAGTAATTGCTGCAAAAGGGGCCCAAACCAAGTACTGAGTACATATGCATGCTTATACTTTTCAGAGGTCTGATATTGTTCTATATACAATCCTTGTTTTATTGATTGCACGTAATATTCTAATTTTCTGAGATTGTGGATTTGGGGTTTTCATGAGCTGTAAGCCGTAATCATCACAATTATGACAAATCACAGCTTGAACTATCTTGTTTTACATGTAATGAGTCTATCTCATATATTAGTTTCACCTTTTAAGTTGCATTACTGAAATAAATGAACTTTTGCACGATATTCTAATTTTTCGAGTTTCATCTGTATATAGACCCTGTCTTTTCATTATATGTGTGTGTATATGTATGCAAACACACACACACAGAGAGAGAGAGAGAGAGAGAGAGAGGGAGGGAGAATAATCTCTCTTTCAATTTCTCTATGGGCATCAGGAAGTAAATTTATTTTATTTATATCAAAAATTAATCAGGTTTTAGGCTATTGCATAGTTTAAACTTATATCACATAAAAATGTCCACAAATAATAAATGAGGTATTAAATATTAAAATCCTTAAATGAAGCTAGAATCAAAAAGAGATTATATGAGTTGGAAAAATACAAAAATAATAATTCACCAAGGGTAAAGATGTACAATTGAGTATATTCAGCAATGATACTTCACTCCACGGTGACAGAGGAGTTCACCCAGAAGTCACATGTAGATGTTAAACAGGAGAGGAGAAAAGCAGTCTTTCTTCCCAAATCACCACTAACTGGAACCAATCCCACGCAAAGGAGGTGAACAAGCAGCATATTTGGTGCCCACCAGTGGTGGGATTCCAAAAAATTTACTACCGGTTCTGTGGGCGTGGCTTGGTGGGCTTGGCTTGGTTTGGTGGGTGTGCCTTGGTGGGCATGGCAGGGGAAGGATACTGTAAAATCTCCATTCCCACCCCCACTCCTTTACTCTATACATTTTCCCTTTCCTTTTTCCTCCCCTATTTTTATTTTTTCTATTTATAATCTGATAAACATAATAAAAGTTTTTGCTATTACAGTTGTAACTGTAATCTTGCTATTACGATCCCTAATAAATCCTCACATCAGACTTTCTGTCTATTTGCCTTTTGCTTCTGACACTTGAAAAAGCATTTTTGTTGTTTGTGGCATTTCCTGTAAGGCTTATGTTATTCAGCTCATTCTTTTTCTGATAGGATCCATACAGTTTTGGATAATTGTCTCTTTCTTTCTTTGCTTATAATCCCTTCCTTCCATTTCCTGTATACGTCCCTTTGTTGTTTTAGAATCTTAGAAAGCTCTTTATGTATCTACAGTGGCATATTTAGATGTTTTCCTTTTGTTCTTTCTAGGAGTCATTGTTTGCAGCTGCACCTGAAATATCTTGCTACAGGTTTCCAATCCTCCCTGGATGTTTTTTTTTCCCCCTTAGGATTTCAAGCAACTGGATCTGGTCTCCTTTTAAACTGCATTCATCAAAATGTGCTCTTCTGAAACCCAGTATACAGCTTTGACTCTTGCATCCCTCCTCCCTTTGATATAATGAACTCAAGGATGACATATTTTTTTTCTGAAGGTTCTAGTCACTTTCACTTCTTCAACCAATTCCTCTCTGTTGAGGTAAGGTCTGGGTTAGAGACCTCATCTTCTTGTTCCTTCTTCAAGTTTCTGACAAATAAAATTGTTAGAAAAAGGGCACTATATGATTTATTGGACCTCTCTTAGCAGTTAGATTTCCAGCAAATGTTAGAATAATTGAACTCTTCTACCCTAGCTGTAAAGCATCTCTTCAGAAGTTCAGCTATTGTGTACCAAAAAGAATGCCAACCATATATTCTGTTACTTTTATTTTTAAATGATTTTTGAATAGTACAGATTTTTATTTTATTTATCAAATTTACAAAGTCATCTATCTCACTCAATAGGAACAAATACTTTTATATCAAATTAGCAATATTTCATGGAACTTTATGTTTTTTATTCCAATACTGATCTGCACAGAAAATTATTGATAAAAATCAATAATGTAAAACAGACACACTAGTTTGTAGTGTGTCTGGTTTACATTATTGATTTTATCAATAATCTCCTATGCAGATCAATACTGAAATAAAATATATATAAGACTCAATGAAATTCAATTCAGAAAAAGGTCAAAAATTTTAATATTGCTTATCTGAAGTAAAAGCTGTTGAAAATAAATATACTCGATGTTCTGTTGACCTGCTGTAGCTGGATCATTACGGTACCATTGACCTGAATCATCTGATCTTTTTTCAATACTATATGTTTATTTAAATCAATTTGTACACTTCTTCAATAAATAAC
Source organism: Naja naja (assembly GCA_009733165.1). Lineage (NCBI taxonomy): Eukaryota > Metazoa > Chordata > Lepidosauria > Squamata > Elapidae > Naja > Naja naja. The sequence continues at coordinate 72,375,121 of CM019151.1, forward strand.
TTACGTAGAACACCATGGAATGCAGGGAATAATTAATCAAATAATGTAAATAGTCAATAATGATATACAGTCATCAATTTCCATATAACCATTAATTTATTAAAGTACAGGAAGACATATTTCTATGCGTTTTATAGACAAGTAGCAAGTTAACAACATTTTAACAAAAAATATTAATTTCCTAAGATTCAGTTGTATTTTCCTAAAATCTTAAATTGATTATATCCCAGGAACCAATTTCATTTTTATTAAAGTGCTGAAGAAAATTATGAGTGGTGGATTCCAATCCTGGTGGCACTATTCACCTATACCATTTAATATGTCCCAGAGGAGTGGGGCCTAAAGATTGTTGTCCCAATTTTTAAGAAGGAAAAATAGACAATCCTGATAATTATACACTAATAAACATCATTAGCAAACTTTATGCCAAACACATCCAAGATACTCAAGGAATAGCTGCATCATGACAATTTGATAGTTGAAGAACAAGCCAGGTTTAGAGAGGGGAGATGTACCATTGAACAATGTTTGGTCCTCCATCATTTAATTGAAAAATATGCATCCAATAGAACTGTATCATTATATGCTTCCTTTATAGATCTCAAGGCAGCCTTTGATATGGTTACCATGACCAAGCTACGGGAAAAACTGAAAGCTGCTTCAACTGATCATAGGTTTCTCCATTTGTTATGTGCCTTACATATCAATACCATCCCTCAAGGTTAGATGTAATATGCAAGCATCTCTCTTGAGGTCAGTCCAGCTCAAAAGGGGGTTAAACAGGGGTGCATTTTGGCCCCCTTGATCTTCAATTTCTATATTAGTGATATGGTAAAATTATTAAATATATCAAATTACACCTGCCAAAAATAAGGATTGAACCCTTGCCCTGCTGCTCTACACAGATGATGCAGTAATCCTCTCCAGGACATCTGTAAGTCTTAAAAGAGTCTTGCAAGTCCTTGTCCAATATTGTAATAATGACAATTTGGGCGCAAACTACCAGAAAACTAAGGTTATGACCAAAACTCCATTCATGGTATCTCAATGGACATAACATAGTGCAATTGGCCACCTTCAAGTATCTAGGTGTCGTCATGCCACCAGCTTAAGAAAAGCACATTATGAATGCTCAGCTGCTGCTGGCCAAAGATCACCTTGTGCTATTATCAAACTTTTCTGCTCAAAGGGAAGATACTATGTGCCTGTTGCAATTAAACTTTTTCAGGCCAAGTCGCTGGCACAGCTTCTTTATGGGACCCTGTTCAGACCTTCAGCTTCTTGTTTTACATCTCTACAAAGAGTTCAATCCAAATTTATTAGAGCAATTCTCCAGAATCCTTGTTGTGTTTCAAAAACACTCTTTCTCCTGGAGAACAGGATGGATCAAGGTTGAAACAAGAATCTGTATGCTTAAATCTTTGTCCAAAACATAATTTCTTTCCCCAAGGCCTCGTACCTTTAATCTTCCAAGATAAATTGTCCTTTTCGTGAATCAGGGCTGTTGAGTTCAACTTTGTTAAACTAGGCTTTTCTCCATCCTCAATACTCAAGTTGGACTATGATCAGGCAGAACAAACCCTGAGACAAAGGGTAGAGGACATAGAAAGGCAAGTGGTATTAAAGAAATCTCCATTGTTTCTGACTTCTGATTATATGGAAAATGCTGACATTTCATGATTTCTTCACTTTTTCAAAGTATTATCATTAGTTCTATGCGGGTCATGAGAGTTATACTTGTCAGAACAAAACAACCAACAAAAAATATTACATAATTGGCCATTAAAGAATAATGCTCAGAGATGTTCTAGGGAAAGTAGGGATGGTAAGTAATAATTAGTTATTTTATCAAATTCCTATCATCCGACTTCAGTAGCAATTTCTGACAAAATATAAGTCATGCAACCTATCAAATAGACGCTATAAATGTAAAACACCCGATGATGATGAGGTACAGAGAAAGAACTATAAATAATACAACCCTAACAAAGCTCAGTTGTCAAATGCTCTCAGAAATACTTCAGACTACCATACCTTCTGGAAAAGCAATAGTAAACTGGCTAGGCTAACTTCAAGAAAGACAAAGCTGAAGAACATTATCTGTAGATGTCTGCATTTTGGGGACATCATCAAAAGATATTGTGATGATAAGGTTGAGTGGGCTACTTCTTTGTCGAAAAGGTGAGCTTTCTAGACAGAGAAGACGGTCCTTAAATACCTTAAAATGTAAAGGTTCCCTTTGCACATACATGCTAGTTATTTCTGCCTCTAGGGGGCGGTGCTCATCTCCATGACAAAGCTGAAGAGCCAGCGCTGACCGAAGACATCTCTGTGGTCATGTGGCTGGCATGACTAAGTGCCGAAGGCGCACGGAACGCCGTTTCCTTCCCACCAAACTGGTCCCTATTTTTCTACTTGCATTTTTACATGCTTTCGAACTGCTAGGTTGGCAGAAGCTGGGACAAGTAACGGGAGCTCACTCCATTACACGGCGCTAGGGATTCGAATTGCCGACCTGCCAACCTTTCTGATTGACAAGCTCAGCATCTTAGCCACTGAGACACCGCGTCCCTATTTAAATACCTTAGTCATCTACATAAAATCACCTCTATCAATTTCTGGTCTTCCTAAACAAATATACCTAGATACATGCTCTCTTCTGAGTTTCAGTTGAATGCATGTAACAGATTCAGCACCGGTAATCATGTTTCACCTTCTCTTTAAAGGGGTCTCAATCAATGATTGTAAAACACATCTATGGAGGAAGAAACATGTTTTTTTGTACCTCACAAACTGATTTTGCCTTGCCCGGATCTCTTCCAAACCTGTTGCTAATGGCAACTTGTTTCCATTGCCTGGTGTTTCTTTTCCTTCCTAACCTCTATCAGTTTATTGCACATAGGTCTTTACTTCTTATGCATGCCTCATGAATTTAATGACAGAACACAATACCGGGAGTAGCATTTGGCTTTGTTGGAGCAGGTGTCAAATACTAAAGCATTTTTTCAACCTGCAATCCCTTTTCTGCAAGATTCTAGTCAAGGTTAATGCTGCATAAGCTGTACAATTATCCTTTCTAAGTTACCAGAAGAGTAGTGAAGAATTTTTTTTTAAAAAAAGCATTATTTGATTCTGGCTGTTGGCCTTTGGGGAAAACAAATAATGGGGATTAAATGCAAGAGTGTAGAGAAAGAATTTGGCAAGAAAATCTACAGCAAAGGGATTAGGTAAGTGCCGCTGGTGAAAGAGACACAACCTGGATGGGCCTTTTGGATTGAAAAATGCAAGAGGGATTTCCTGTTTAATTTTATTTCCTAAGGCTCATAAAATTGTCAGTATAGCCAAGTTTGAAACAAATACCTCAGCCATTGAATATTAATAATGAACTTCTGACTGTGTGATGTTACATAACAACCTAATAATACTATTAATATTATTAATAATATTAATAACCAAATATCTGCCTTGCAAAGGATCTGATATATGTATGTATGTGTGTGTATATGTACACACACACACACACACACACACACACCACTTCAGACAAACGGTTATCCAACATCTTTTTAAAAACTTCCAGTGCTGGAGCATTCACAACTTCTGGAGGCAAGTTGTTCCATAGATTAATTGTTCTAACTGTCAGGAAATTTCTCCTTGGTTCTAAGTTGCTTCTCTCACTGATTAGTTTCCACCCATTGCTTCTTGTCTGGCATTCAGGTGTTTTGGAGAATAGCTTGACTCCCTCCTCTTTGTGGCAGCCCCTGAGATATTGGAACCCTGATATCATGTCTCCCCTAGTCCTTCTTTTCATTAGACTAGACATACCCAATTCCTGCAACCGTTTTTCATATTGTTTTAGCCTCCAGCCCACTAAGTCTCAATATATACATATACATATACATATATAAATATACATACACACACGCATACACATACAGAAAAATCATCCATGCACATGTGCTACTTGTGCAAGAAATACATCAATAAATATTTATTAATCACCTACACACAGTACTTTATACAAAGCTTAGTACTAATTGTTTTAAATTAGTAGAGCCGTGGTGATTAGAATGAAGTATTGCAGGCCAATTCTGCCAACTGTCAGCAGTTCGATCCTGACCTGCTCAAAATTGACTCAGCCTTCCATCCTCCCGTAGTGGGTAAAATGAGGACCCAGATTGTTGAGGGCCACATGCTGACTCTGTAAACCGCTTAGAGAGAGCTGTAAAGCCTGTGAAGTGGTATATAAGTCTAAGTGCTATTGCTATATAATAATGCCAGATGCAGCCTACACATTTGGTTGACTGTGTGACTAAAAAAAATATATTACAATAATATTCAGGCCAAAATAAATGCTTAATTGTCAGTCTTTAAATTTCTTGCTTATCTTTATTTTAGTGGGGGGAGCAGGGGTGGGATTCTACCAGTTCTGATTGGTTCTACCGGTTGTTAACTTTCTAAGCAGTTCAGCGAACCAATTGTTAGAAGCAATCTCCCTTTGTTTTTTTCCAACCTTATTACATTCTTGCCAGTACACCTAGACTTCCTGTCTCCGGAGCTTCTGAAGCTTGGCTTTCTTAAAGGGGAAAGGTTGTTTTAAGATTTTTGCACTGGGAGGAAATACTTCCCTGGAGAATCAGCACTTTGAAGAAATTATTGAATAATGAAGCAAAGCTTTTAGTGACAGGGAACCAAGATGAATGACATTCAGCAAGGCTTCTTGGCTAGCTAGAAAGATTGACATTCAAACGTGAGTGAAGTGCCCCTTAACATGAGTGATGTTAAATGAGCCATGCCCACCCAGTCACATGACCACCAAGCCACATCCACCAACTAAGCCACTCCCACAGAACCGATTGTTAAAAAAATTGAATCCCATCCCTGCTCTTGCAACATACGTGCTAGTCGTTTCCGGCTCTAGGGGTCAGTGCTTATCTCCGTTACAAAGCCAAAGAGCAAGCGCTGTCCGAAGACAGGAGAGGCGTGATACATGTGCACACCAAAGTCTGCACAAAACCATGCAGACCGCTGCAAAGATGCTTGGCAACTGGCCTGTATTTATGACACATGTGCTACCCTGGGGTCATGTGATCACCATTTGTAGCCTTCCCAGCTGGCTTCTGACAAGCTAAGTCAATAAAAGCCAGATTTGCTTAAGGACCATGTGGGTTCTGTTAACAACTAGAATTATTCACTTAACAACTATGACAAAAAGTTTTAGTTTAGTTTAGTTTAGTTTATTGTCATTGCACCTCATACAACGAAATTAAATACCATCTTCAGTGTACATTATGACTATGAAAATAAACACAAACATACATCCTTCACATTCTATACATTGAATTGAAAACCCCTGATATTGCATTAATATTGCACTATATAGTCGAATTCAATAGAGTTACTGCCCTGGGATAGTTGCAATGTGGAGCCAAACTTACTTAATAATTGCTTTGCTTAGCCACAGAAATTTTCAGCTCAATTGTTGTGAAGGGTCCTTGGTACTCTCTGAGCTTGCTTGTTTTCCTGCAGAGGTTTCATTATCCTCACTAGGCAACATCATCAGTGCTAGTGTTATCTAGTTAGGGTAATGAAACATCTTCAAGAAAACAAGCAAGCTCAGAGAACACCAAGTATGTCTCATTTCAACCCTGAGCTACAAATATTCTACTTTATGGGTATCAATTGTTGTGAGTCAAGAACTACTTGCATTCCAGGTTCCCTTGAACTCAACATATGCAGTTGATGGTTGAATGGGTACATTACAACCCAACCCAGCTAGTTTTCCTTCTTGCTCTCCTGCAGGTGTGATTAATGATACAAGTATTTACATATTAACTTGGATTGTATCAGGATGGAAAAACAAGCTGTGTTCTTCTATCTTGCAAAGAAGATTTCTTAATGCTTACAGATGCACAGTTGGGTATTTTTCATCTTTGAAACTGAAAAGGTACACCTTAGTTTTAAATTAGTGTCTAGGGGTCCCATTAATATTCTTTTACACAGGCCAGCTATTTCATAGAATAATCACTCTAAATTGACAGCACTTCCTTGCATGAGCACAACATTGCCTGCCAATCAAGAGAATGGAATGGGTTTCTTTGTTTTGTAGAGCTCTGTGCGTGACTCAGAATATGATGAAACTTCTGTTATGATGTAGTTTGAAAACAGACTGAAAATACAGTTGAGTGGACTATACATCTCAGTGGATATGGTGATAATAAGCAGAGGAGGCCAGGGTGCATTTAGTTCTGTGATTGGAATCGTTATGATACTTAATGTTGCTAGCATTTTTTTAAAAAAAATCTTAGAGATGCAGCACAATTTGCACTACCATGTACAATTAACAAGGGGTCTTCAAGTGAGATTAGGGAGCACAATTCTTAGCACTAAAACTGAAGGACATCAAGAATTCGATTTTCTCCTTAAATAGGAAACAAAAAGACAGCATCCACATCAGTGGTGGGATTCAAAAAAAATTACTACTGGTTCTGTGTGTGTGACTTGGTGGGCGTGGTGTGGCTTGGTGGGCATGGCTTGGTGGGTGTGGCAGGGGAAGGATATTGTAAAATCTCCATTCACACCCCACTCCACTCCCACTATTGAGGGCCTTGGTGGTGCAGGCTGTTAATAGCCTAGCACTTAGCTCCAGCTGCCTGTAATTATTGCAGGCTCAAATCCCACCAGGCTCAAGGTTGACTCAGCCTTCCATCCTCTCGGGGTAGGTAAAGTGAGGACCCAAGATTGTTGGGGGCAATAAGCTGACTTTGTAAAAATGCCGCTTAGTAATAAGCAGGCATATACAATGGAATGAAGGCTATTGCTGAGCGCATTGGGTTGTATCCCAAAAACTGTAAGCTGCCCTGAGTCTCCGGAGAAGGGCGGGATATAAATATGAATAAAACTTAAACTTAAAAAAAACTCCAAGGGGAAGGTTACTGCAAAATCCCATTCCTTCCCCACTCCACTAACCTGCTTTCCAGCTCCATTTTCCTGTGCAGGGCAACAAAAGAAGACCCAGCTGATCAACTGGGACTTGGGAGGCAGATAATAGATGGGGAAGGGGCCAGTCAGATGTGGTATTTGCCAATTCTCCGAACTACTCAAAATTTCCTCTACCGGTTCTCCATAACTGGTCAGAACCTGCTGAATACCACCGCTGATCAACATGGCAATTCAGAAAACTGCCTGAATTATAGTTGGACATTTACCATGAGGGAAAGTCTCTCAAACAGCCTGCATTTTTAACAGGGACAGCATGACTGCCCCCAAACCATTAATTGGCCAAATCCCAAATGCTGACATCTAATAAAATGAGCCAAAGTAAAATGTTGGCCCAGTATTTCATTTTCAGTTACTGATTAATTTAGCTATGATTTATCTACTATATGTCTGTTTCCACTTCACTTCATTGTGATACAGAAACCTTAACATCTGGGAATGGGAGAAGTGACGATACTTTAGCCATTAAATAATGCTTTAATTTTCTAAGTGCACAGATCATTGTTATGTATAACAATAACTAAATTAGTTATGGCTAAAATAGGGCCTCTTCAGTATTAGTGTTTTGTCAAATATCTTTTTCAGCCTAGCTTAACTGGGATTTAATGTTTCAGCATGTCTGGAAGGAGAATGACATAGATTGGTCCTTATATCCATCATAATTATGTTCTTTCATTTTTTAAAAAATTTGATCAATGGAAGTAAAATGAGAATTCCAAATAGAAGCAACTATTCTATCATATTTGAAAATGTTTGGAAATTAATTTAAATTAGGCTCTAAGAAATAGAAACGTTTCCTGTTTGTGATGAATAACCTTCATTTTCACTAAAATTCCTCTCCTTCAGTATCAGTTTTAGCATAACCCCAATCCTTACCTGTTCTATTCAGTGAGGCTTTCTTCACAAACAAGCCAGAAGATGGAGCTGAAGAGCCTAAATAGACAACATTTGGCACACAATAATAATTTTAAAAATCCTTGATCAGATGTTTCCTTGAACCTTTTATTTTGCAGTAACACAATGCCTTCAACAATTGATTTAATCTTTTCTAGCCTTAAGCATGCCCATCCTAGGAGGAAAGTAAGATATAATGTGATTAAAGCCTGATATGGAAGTGGAAATTAGATGCTCTAATTAAACTATTGTAGTCAATTCATTTTATTACAGAACTGCAGTGTAACATACAGAATAAGTAAATTGGGGGAAATGAGATATATATAAAGAAATATTATTGCTTAATAGAATTAGAAACTGAATATGAGGTGCTTGTGGGACCAGGTACCTGTGAAATTACTTGGGTACAAGTGAGGATGTTAAATTTAGCCCTTAGTTTCAAATTGAAATGAGAAAATCTGAAGTCTCATTTCAAAGTTTCTTTCCTATGAGGCTAAATCGTACACTTTTCTTGAAACTCCACTGCTCTATAATATTGGAATTGGTCACATATTAATCTGCATAATCTTATTATTCTATGCTGCTATAGACATTCAAACCTTGAGTAATCTCTATCTCTTCTTCTCTTTCTTTCTTTCTTTTTCTTTCTCTCTCTCTCTCTCTCTCTCTCTCTTTTTCTGTGTATGAGAGAACAATGTATCTCTGTCTCTATTTCTCCTTTTATTGTTTTTTAAAGTCTAATTTTATTATTGCAGATTGTTTTAATAGTAATTTCTATCACTCAATGTATGTTCTTGTGTAATCACCAGTAATAATACATAATGATTGAGTTGCCAAAATTATGCATTAGTAACTTTGCCAGAAATTTGGTTCAAATGCAGCAAAAACTACTGGGAACAACAAACTGACAAAAGTCCCTGAAAATGAACAGGTCAAGAACTTGGGGGACTTTTGGATTCAAACCAGTGATGGGATTCAAAATTTCTTACTACTGGTTTTGTGGGCATGGCTTGATGGGTGTGGCTTTGTGGGTGTGGCAGGAGAAGGCTACTGTAAAATCCCATTCCCTCCCCACCCCCCTAACCTGCTTTCCAGCTCCGTTCTCCTGTGCAGGACAACAAAAGAAGACCCAGCCAATCAGCTGGGACTCCGGAGGCAGGGAATAGATGGGGGTGGGGCCAGTCAGAGGTGGTATTTGCTGGTTCTCCGAACTACTCAAAATTTCCACTACCGGTTCTCCAGAACTGGTCAGAACCTGCTGAATACCACCTTTGATCCAAACAGAAAATCATCTGAACCACAACATGCCTAGCATCATTATTGTGGAAAAGAAAAAAAAAGTCTGGTTCATTGAGATTGAAATATCAGGTGTACGAACTGAAGAGAAACAATTAGAAAAATAATAATGAAATACTGCAATCTGCAAATTGAAATTTATTTATTGTAGAGGAAGAAATCAATGGTTGTACCAATAGTAATAGGAGTCCTTGGAGCAATACCCAAAGGGTTGCCTAGATACACGGAAATTTTGAACTTATTAGACCTGAATATTCTGATTTCTCAAAAAAACCCACCTTGCTCAGAACTGCCTATAATACTCAGACATTACCTTAGGTCCTCAGTTAGGACATAAACTGTTAAAAAAATTTCAGTCTCAGACTGTGAATCAAATGGAAGATTAAAGCTTAAACAACAACAACATACAGAGACCTGCAAATAGAAATAGAATGACTGTGGCAAAGGCAAGCAAAGTTAGTACCAATAATAATAAAGGTCTTGAGTGCAATTCCAAACAACTGGAGCACCGCTTGAAGACCCATGGCATTGACAAATTCACCATCAGTCAATTCTAAAAAGTAGGAAAAGCTTACATCCTGCGACAATACCTCTAACACCATGAAACATCTGTCTATCCCAAGTCCTTGGGAAAGACTCACCATTCAATGAAGCATATTCCAGCAGGCTCCCTGTGAGACCCATTTTCCAAGTGTCTTTCCTTGCTTTGTCATTTCTTTCCTGCTTCCTTCAAATTTTTTTTCACATTCACAATTGCTTGTTACCATACATTCCTGTGCATGAAAAGGTGTTAATCAGGATTTTTTTTCCAAGTTCATGCTCCTAATATTTTTCCTGCCTATCACTTTTCCCACACTTGCTATCTCTCTATTAAAAATAAGTTTATTATTTCAAGAAGGAAAGCAGCAATTCATACCTGGGGCTTATGCTGCAGTTACTCAATTAGAGCTGGGATAACAGGACATTTAAAATGCCATTGCTGGACTTCCGGTGGCGTTTCTGTCAAATCTTTTAGATTTGGGGCAGAAGCTGCCTCATAGGGGTGGCACAGGAAGAGGAGACCATCAGTTGGGTAGAGGGGAGTTGCAAATCCCCTCCCTGGACCGGCACAGCTCCCTCCCGAAGACGCCTGAAGCGGTGGTCCAACATGGCCACCCTGAAGGGGAGGATAAGACTAGAAGAAGCATTGGGCAGGAGAGAGTGAAAGAAGCAAACAGCATGAGGAACAGGAAGATATAATTAAATGGAAATTACCCTCTGGATTAACACTACAAAGTATTCTTAAGAAAGGACTTAAAGCGGCAAATTGAAAGAAGTTAAAAAAAAGGTGTGAATTCTTTGTGACAGAGACGGAGCTTCAAGCCAAGAGAGGTAGAAGCTATAGAAGGAATTATACAGCTATCTTGGATGAGTATATTTTGATTTCATATAAGCATTAATTTAAGCTGAACCATAGATTGCTAAAGACTGCTAAGGAGGAAATTTATATCAATTGGATTTATTTTGTGGACTGTGTGGTTTGAAAAGCTCGGAATAATTGGGAAGGAAAAGAAAAGAGGAGCTGTGGATTTGTTAGAACAAAGAGTGCCATCTGAGTTAAACTTAACTTGACTTTTTTTTAAAGACTCTGTCCCTTAAAAATACAAGGAAAACTGACATAATAAAATAGTTTTTGAAAAATGAAATATTGAAGTAAAGAAAGATATATGAAGATTTTGTTTTTGGACTAATTGCTGACTTCGTTATGGATTTGGCATTGGACTAACTGAGGATTAAAAGTTGAGAGGAAGGAAACAAAAGTGGACTTTTAGGAATTAACTTTACAGACATTAACTGGATCGTACACAGCTTTGATCTGTGCTTGCCCTGTTGGAGGGGTCTCTGAGGGACTGAACCATCTGACCCACATTGTAGGGGTGGGGGAAAGAGGTGGAGACTGCCAGCTTGGTTGAGTGGAGCCGCATCTCCCCTCCCTGGCTTGGTTTCTACTTCCCTAGAAGACAGGGAGAAGTGGCAGTTTAATGGCTGCCCTGAAGACAGGAAGCTGCTGGGACTTAAGTTTGTGCTGGAGTGTGGAAATGGTGAGCAGCATGTAACTGGATAAAAGAGTTTGAATACTTTTTTTTGATAACCCCAAAAAATGAAAAGAAAGAGTCCTCGTTTGGAAGAATGGTAGCGGTGAAGAGGGAATAAGAGAAAAATATAAGATAAAGGAAAAACTGGAAATAAAAGAATTATATGAAAACAAAGATTAAATTTGGACTAATACACAGAATTGGACATTAATTAGGCACTGGATAAAATGCTGGATTTATTTGGAATGGATAAAATTTAACGTTAATACTATGGAAAAGAGAAGTAAAAATTAAAAAACTTTGAAAAGAAAGTGATATAGAGCACCGCCCAATGGTTAAAGATTTTCCTCTTTTATGCTTTTATGGGAAATAACTGGTCATATAAATATTTGAAAGAAAGAAGAAATAGAATAAAAGATTATTAATACAACAAGAAGCCCGGAAGCTTTTTTAAAAAGTGGGGACTACAGTAAAATATAAAGGAATACAATATTTTGGGACTGCTGGAGATTGACTGTGACAAAAAAAACAGAAGAAAGAGAAAGTGAGAGAAACGGAGACTTTTGCAAGGACTGTAATAGAAAAATTTGATCTTTAATAAAGAAATGGAAGAAATAAGCAAAGAATTTAAGTCGGAGCTGCAAACTGTGAGAGATATGTTAAAAGTAAGAATGAGATTGCTGGATACAATGATTAGTAAAGTAATGACCTTGCAGCTTGCAGAAGAACAAAGAAAGCCCAGAGATGACGAGTTGGAAGAGGAAAACAACAGCCTAGAAGAATATGGAGAACAAGGACCATTGCGAGAGGATATAAAAGTATTTAAAATAGAGACACTGACAACAGAGACAACAAATAAAAAAGATAAGGCTCCCAAGACTAAGAAGAGGAAGAAGAAGAAGGAATTAAAAAAAAGAAACTGAAAAGGTGGGGAACATGGCTGACAGGGAGGGAATAAAAGTAATACTAGAAGGAAACCCAGGGAAACTTAGAAAAGGGAAAGCTGGCTAAAATTAAAAGAAATAATAAAGCTGAGAAATTTAGAGATAAGGGTTAGGGATTTTATAAGGGGAATACCACATGGGAATGTATATTGGTACTTACTTTAATACTTGCTGGGAAATATTTTAGGACTGTATAATTATGTGTGTGTGTGTGTGTGTGTGTATGAATATGAATTGCATATGAATTATGCTGTTATGAACCCTTTCTTTGGAAGATTAAAAACAAGGGAATGGAAATGAATTAAACTATATAGACAAACTTTGGCTAAGGGGAAAGGAAGAAAAACATGATTATTAAAGATTATAAGTAAAGTGAAGATAAAATGAGACATATTAAGAAGTTACTCTAGTGATTTTCTGGGGGCGGTATCTTAAATATATACATTTTAAAATATAGTTGATTATTTAATGGATATGAGAAGTGTATAATGAGAGTATTTTATTATGATTAAAGTAGGGGAATGGAAAACACCATGTGGATCCTAAATACATTGGCTTTATTTTACTTTTACTTTTTTTAGATTGTTTATTATATATCGGCTTAGAGAAAATTAAGGATAATAATGATGTGTAATGTAAAATAAAATAGGTGGTAGGCTGAAGATGGAAATAATAGGGGATAAAAAAATTGAAAACCTATGTGTGGATGAAATGATATTGATATTGAACTAATGAATTGAAATATGAAATGCAAATTTATTTAAAGATTAGTAAAATGGACAATGATATATGAGATGATATTATATAAGATTAATGGAAATGAAAGTATGACTATGTACAAGTGTTGTAATCTGGAATCATGTTACTCATGTGAAGAGATGTGTAAAAATAAAAATAAATAAAAAACTTTTAATTAAAAAAATAAAATAAAATTCCATTGCTGGAATCCATTGCTTCTGCCACTTATTCTGTCTATGGACACATGTATGTTGCATGAGCATGTGAATTGGATCAGAGCCATCAATAATACCCTCATATAGCCCCAGAAAGTCAACTTACTTGAGAGATACACGAGTTGAGGGTGTATAACAGAAGACTAATCTAATGTAACCTTCTCCAATCAGCAGATTGGAATTTGGAAGCCTTTCAAGTTTTTTGAGACTAAAAGCTTCCAGTTGTTGAAGACTTACTATGAGATATGAAACAAGAGTGTGCACTTCCATTTTCATACTCCACAAACAGCAGCTTAATTTTAAAAATTGGTATCTAGTCCAGAAGAGAAAGGATAATATTGGAAACACTAATAATACATAAAATGCCTCCATGTTTTAGTTAGGGTGCTTTTTGTCATAGATTTATATTTTCACAGTCTGTTTTAATTATCCTCATTCAGAGTCTTCAAAGTGGTCCTATTAACTTAATTTCTCTTTGCAGTATTTATCCCAGGTATTTCAAATATTCTGTGTTTCCCTATATTAAATCCTCTTTCTGGATAATGAATTTGCTTAAAAGGACACACATAAGAATAAATGTGATTAATATTCTTGCTAGTGTTTCATATGCTGTATCCTTTTCAGATATTATTAGAGTCACTTATCATTGCTGCTTTGTCCTTGAATATGTCTTCTTAAAAGTTTCTTCTCTCTTGAGCACAAAACTGAAAAGAAAGGCTGTGCTACTTGAATGATTATTCTAACACATGATTTCAGACTTGAAATACAAGATATATGATAGATAGATAGATAGATAGATAGATAGACAGACAGACAGACAGACAGACAGACAGACAGACAGACAGACAGAGATAGTTGATTAAGTCAATGGACTCTATCAAACTCATACCAAATAAATATAAAGAAAATGGAAGGACTTGTTCATAAATCATAAAATAATAAGTAAAAAATGTTAATGTAATATTCTAATTTTCTGAGATTGTGGATTTGGGGTTTTCATGAGCTGTAAGCCATAATCATCACAATTATGACAAATCATGGCTTGAACTATCCTGCTTTGCATGCAATGAGTCTATCTCATATATTAGTTTCACCTTTTAAGTTGCATTACTGAAATAAATGAACTTTTGCACGATATTCTAATTTTTCGAGTTTCACCTGTATACAAGGTTGAATGCACCCAAATTAATTTCTCTTCATACCTATTCCTGATGTTGTTGCAAAAGTTTTGTTTTTGTTTTTTTATGGTTTTATCTAATCATAATTCAACCAGGGACATTATCTGAAGATTGAACAATATACAGGAACATATGGGTGATATAGCTAATATGTAGTTGTTAGAAAGGGCTGTACTTTTATTTTAAAAAGAGGATATCTATTAAACAGGAAATTATATTGGAAAATAAATTGCAAGGAAGGCATAGGTTTGGCTTTCTATTCAAACATGTGCCTTATGGCCTGGCAATGCTACCTACACTGATGAATATGCATTCTGGAATATGCATTGTGAAAAAATATGTACTCTCGGTATAAGCATTTAAAAACAGTAGTTGGTAATTTATAATAATTGTGTTCTTTTCAAACACAATTTTAAAATTTGTTTTCTTTCTCAAAATACAGTGGAACCTCCAGTCACAACCATAATTTGTTCCGTAACTTTGGCCACAACCCAATTTGGTCATGACCAGAAGCAAGATTAACTGCGCATGCGCCTAAAAAAAATGATGTGGAAGAGGAAATCGGTGGGGAAAGGGAATTGGCCGCAGCTGTGCTTGATCGCCACCCAATTTTTCAATCAATTTCAACCTGATTCAAAAATGTGGATTTTTTTGGTGGGAACCTCATTTGGTCATGGTCAGAAGTGTTCATGACCAGAGGTTGCACTGTAACCATACAAGTAGTCCTCAACTTATCACCACCACAACTGAGCTACAAATTTCTGTTGGTAAGTGAGACAAGTAATTAAGTGATATAAGTTAATTGTGACTTTTCTTGTCATAATTGTTAAATGAATCATTGCAATTTTTAAGTTAGTAACACAGTCGTTACATGGATCTAGCTTCCCCATTGACTTTGATTGTCAGAAAGTCACCAAATGTGATTTTCACATGTTCCCAAGTCACTGGAACTGTCATAAGTATGAACCACTTGCCAAGGGTCTGAATTTTGAACACATGACCATGAGGATACTGCAATGGTTGTAAATATGAAAAATGGTCATAAGTCACTTTTCTCAATGCTGTCGTAACTTCAAATAATCACTAAATGAATAGTTGAGGATTACCTGTGATTGAAAAACTAACCCTTCATTCGTTAATTTGATCTTGAAAAGGTTTCCCATATATGTGTCAAGAAGGAGAAATCAAATCTGTGTTCCTGATTATTATGGCAAGAAGTAATAGAGTTTTCTGTATCTCTTTATTGTGCCATCTAACAGTCATCCACGTAATTCTTGCACAGATTTTATAGTCCTGCATCAGCTGGATTTTCTAAATATGAAGCATCCTATCTTAGAAAAATAGTGTATTAATCTTTGCAAACTACTACATTCTTTGCCAGGTAAGGTAATCTAAAAGTTATACGATACGGATTTAAAGAATTTCCTTCAAAAATTCTGTGCTTTTGAGATTTTAATGTCATAGAACATAAGCTTACCAAAATAAAACCACAAAATGGTATAATTGCTATTTGCATGTATTATTTATAGCTAAATGGTCTATGAAAAAATAAAGTCAATAAAAGAATGCTAGTCTGTTTCCTCCTGCTTAACTGACATCAAACTATTACCCCATAAGTTCTAGAAGTACTAGAAGAGCCATCACCTCTCACTCTAGGAGTTCAATTCTCACTGGCTCAAGGTTGATTGAGCCTTCCATCCTTCCGAGGTCAGTAAAATGAGGACCCAGATTGTTGGGGGCAATATGCTGATTCTGTAAATTGCTTAGAGAGGGCTGTAGAGCACTGTGAAGCAGTATATAAGTGCTATTGCTACTGCTTCACAATTATAACACTTTGATTAAAATAGAGATAAATATTAATAATCAAGCTATTATTCTGTACATTTTTCTTCTTAATTGTTTATCTCATACCTCAGCACATTTTGCACAAACTAGTTTTCCTTTTTGCTTTTGAATTGTGGTGCTAGAGAATATTCTTGAGGGTCCCTTGGACTGCAAGCTCAAATCAGTTAATCCTAAAGGAAATCAACCCTGATGTTCTTTGAAAGGACAGATAGTGTAGCTGAAGCTCAAAGAATTTGGCCACCAAATGAAAAGAGAAGACTCATTGGAAAAGACCCTGATTTTGGGAAAGATTAAAGGCAAAAGGAGAGAGAATGTGTTAGATCAGAGGTTTAAGACTTGTGGACTTCAATTCCTCCTCCAGTCATGTTAGCTCAGGAATTCTGGGAGTTGAAGTCCACAAGTCGTAAAATTGTCAAGTTTGTGGATCCCTGAGTTAGTATCTTTGGGCCTGGATCAGTGGGCAAACTCAGGGAGACAGTGGAGGACTGAGGGGCCTGGCATACTATGGTCCATGGGGTGGCGAAAAATTGGACACAACTTAGTGACTGAAGGGATCTTCAAACTTGAAAACTTTAAGACTTGTGGACTTCAACTCCCAGGATTCCTCCTCCAGTCATGTTAGCTCAGGAATTCTGGGAGTTGAAGTCCACAAGTCTTAAACTTGCCAAGTTTGAAGACCCTTGTTGCATATCGAGCTATTATATATATATATATATATATATATATTTGTTTTAAATGAATTTTCACGGGTAAAGGTATGTAGGTCTTGGTGTATTCGGGTCTTGTCCCGTGTAAGAATAATTTATATATATATATATATATATATATATATATATATATATATATATATATGTAGTCTTGGTGTATTCGGTCTTGTCCGTGTAAGATTGAGAATACCTGCAGCAGCGTTTGACGAAATCTCATCCATCATCTTCAGGCTGGTGTCTTCAGCTTGTTCTCCTGGGAGAAGTGTGTGATCGTGGCTGTTTTTCCTTTTAAACTCTAGAGTTGGCTGTGTTGTTACTTCTTGATTGGTTTGTGGAGTTGATGTATGCAGATTGGATGGCTTTTTCCTGAGACCCTGTGTGGCTGAGGTGCTGGCTGTGTGTCTCTCAGCCTTTTGTGTTGTAACGACCTGGGTAATGGGCTGTGTGATGACCTTCTGAGTTCTATTGTTGTGACATCCTGGGTGTGGTGCTGTAATCTCCTGGGTCATTGTCTGTGCTGCAACTCCTGAGTTTGTGGGTTGTGATCTCCTGAGTGATGTAGTGCCACATCACAGCCTTCCACCCAGGATACTACATCACAGAACTCAGGAGATCACAACACAAAACATCAGGAGGTTGCAGCACAGACAACGACCCAGGAGATTACAGCACCACACCCAGGACATCACAACAATAGAACTCAGAAGGTCATCACACAGCCATTACCCAGGTCGTTACAACACAAAGGCTGAGAGACACACAGCCAGCACCTCAGCCACACAGGGTCTCAGGAAAAAGCCATCCAATCTGCATACATCAACTCCACAAACCAATCAAGAAGTAACAACACAGCCAACTCTAGAGTTTAAAAAGGAAAAACAGCCACGATCACACACTTCAGGAGAAAAGCTGAAGACACCAGCCTGAAGATGACGGATGAGATTTCTCAACGCTGCCAAGGTATTAACTGACAAAGACCAATACCAAGCTTATATATATATATATATATATATATATATATATATATATATATATGATAGCAATGCATTTATTCATTTGATTTTTGCCCTGATGTTATTACTTTATAAGTAACTCAAGGCTGCAAACATGGATAGCGGAATGGCTGATGATGACAGATGATTCTGGAAATAAGCCAGTCCTGTGTCATGAAGTGCTTAATGGCATAATCAGTGATATCCAGCCAGTGAAAGTTGTGTTTTAAAAGGAAATTTTTTTAAAAAGCATTAATGAGTGGGATAAAATTAGATCAATCTTAAAGGGCGTATGTTGTCTGTATTGTACAAAATACTTATGCTTATTAAGCAAAAAGGAATCTACTCAACCAAATGGTAGCTGTTCTTTGTTTCATTTCTCTATTCTGTTTAATATAGCTTTCTAACAAGTCATTGGAGCATTCCAAGATGTAGTGTGATTATTTTAAACTTCCATATTCAGTTTCAACATTGAAGTTTCAGCTTGTTCATTTTTTAGAATGATTACTAATGGATTTTAAAACTTTATTATGTTGTATTTTAATTGATGTTTTATTTTTTTTACAAGTTACTGATCATTGCTTGAGTAGACATAATATACTCATAATAAACTTGTTAAAGTTTATTATTTTTTCCTGTCTTTTGTTTCTTTATAAGAAAACAGACCTATTTCTATGTTTTTTTTAAAATTCATTTTTTCAACACTTGTAAGCTAAAGCCTGGTGAACTGAACAAATAAGCAGCAAATCAAATTTTAGAATTATACATATTGTAGAGTTGTACTTTTAATCTGAATTTAAATGAGCAATCATATTAAGATTCCCCCGCCCCCAATATTTCTTGCCATATTATAAAATCTGTGTTTTGGAAGGTGAAAACCAACATGCTGGAAGGCAAGCATAGAGCGCTTCCTTAGGTTTCCAGCATCAATGCCCAATACTGCATCATTCTATCATAAACTGTTTTTTTGTGGTTAAGTGTGATGTCACAGTGTACAAAATGAGTAGGTCTTGCACTGCAAATAGCATGATACTGCTTTGGGGATTTATTTATTTTTATCCAACCTCCATTATTTTTACAAGTATCTTAAGGTGGCAGAGATATGCAACTTCCTCTTCCTATTTTCTCCACAACAAGCGTGTGAGGTGGTTTGGGCTGAAATAGTGTCATTGGCCCAATGACATCCAGGTGGCTTTCATGGCAAAGACAAGACTAGAACTCACAGTCTCCCACCTCGTAGCCTGGTGCCTTAACCACTAGATCAAACTTTCTCTCCTGTTCCTCTTCTCATTCTCTTTTCATCTCTCTGAGTTTCCCTTTAGGTATGAATTTACTAGAAAGCAAGCTGGTCTTAAAGGAAACATTATTTTAACATATAGGATAGGGATATTTTTCTCCCACTACTACTCTGTTTAGTCTATTTAGAACTTCATCCTACTCCTTTACCTCATATATATGCACAGAAGAAAAACGCTGCTTTTTAACATGTAACAAAAACTGCATGTCTGACAAGAGTTAATTTTCTCATAAAAATTCTAGTGAAATCAGTTAAATTTCACATATCTTTAAAAGAAAAGAATAATGATGTGACCGGTGCTAAAATCTACAACTGAAACAGGCCTCATGAGTGACATTATAATCCATTATTATCCTTGACATCTAATCTAGACGCTTGGCTCCTAAATTGATTTATTAAGCCTCACTTGTGATGACCTATTGATTATCTGGTCTAATTCAATTTTCTTATTTGTGAAACCATTCACCTGATTTGTCAGTATATGTCCCAGAATAATGAATTGATATAATATGTAGGGTGTGTTCATTACAAATTTTCTTACTGCTTACCAAAGAAAAGATGGACAATGCTGTAAGAAGAAAAAGCCACTCTCTTTTCATGGCTATGTATGGAAACAGACCTTGCTATCAATGTTTATAAAGAAAAGAAATATATGCAAATAAATTCAAGGAATATATAGAAATACCTCTTTATTATGAAAAATTGCAGAGTACCATGAGCATTTCTACAAAATTGTAAATGAATTGAAAAGTGCAAATTTTTCTTTTCTTTAAAATATCTTAGCAAGTTTCTCACAAGATGAGATGTAATGATAAGAGATTAGTTATTTTTTCACTGTTCTTTCTTGCTTTCTTTTTCTTTTCCTTCCTTCCAGTAAGTCAGATGAAAATTACAAGATGGTTTATGAACATTTGGATCTTGTATGTATTCATATAATCGACAGAAGAGCAAAATTCATGTTCATTATTATAAAAGGGCTGCGTATTCATTCAACATATACTGTATATCTTCAATATATAGACAAGCCTATTACATAGGTGTGGATGTATATGTATGTATGTATGTGTGCATGCATGTATTTTGTGTATATATACACATACATACAAAACTATTTACGTTGTTGTCCCTCATTAATGCATTCAGCTTTGCCATCACTGCCAGTTCCACAATCTTTTCAATCCATTCCTTCTTTAGGAGGGCTGTTTTATATTAAAATTTATATTTTATATAAACAGTTTTATATTCTTTAACATCTTTCAATATTAATTTTCCATTCTTGTGGTCTTTAGCTCCCTCTTACGTCAAACGAATTTAGTCTATCAGATTTGTGCAACTTTCAGCAACATATTACATCTTGTGGCTACCGTTGAGATGCCACTTCAATAGAACATTTCAAATTTCATTCAATCTAGTCCCATCTTTATCATAAAGTATCATTCCCCAATAAAACTCATTTTATAAATAAAAAAATACAGCAGAGGAGAAAAAACGCTCTCAATTTATGAAAGTTCTGCAGCCATTAGTTTGCAATCAGTTTAAGTCTAAAGAAAAAAGAACAGCAAAAATCCAAGCTTCTTTACTTCTGCATGAACCAATCATTCCCCCTCCCTATTTTCTTTACCAAAGTCCCCAAAATGATGTTATTCAACAAAAACAGAAAATACAGGTAGTCCTTGACTACAGTGAAGCCCAAAATTTATGTTGGTATTTCAGACATTTGAAAATTTATGTTGATATTTCAGACAAGTGAATCACTGCAGCAGTTATTAGTAACACCGTTGCTTAGTGAATCTGGCTCACCCCATTGACTGAGTGTCATCTCATAAAATATTTCTATGGTCTTTTTAGAGTTGCCAACAGAAAGGGAGGGGCGAGCAGTGGGCAGCTTGCATTCCATAAATGTTTTTAAAGGTAGTTTCTAGCTGACCGTGCAAAATTCTAACTGGACAGCCTGATTGATGACTCTTGGCTATGGATGTGTCCCATTGGAGAATATGAATTAGGATACACCCAGGGGGTGGGGGAATTATTGACAATTATTTAATTAAACTTTATTTAATTAAACTTATATGCCGCCCAACTTCCAAAGGAGTCTGGGCGGCTCACAGCAAAAAAAAAAACAACCCACACACGAAGAATTACATTATAAAAAATTTAAAAACAATTTAAAAAAACAGCAAACAACAGAAAGGCCGGATCTCGCTAGATCTCAGTCGTGAGATCAACAGCCCCAATGAATGATGTGTCCCAGAGTCGGCTATACCCAGACAGTGCCGTCATGTTTACTCCTAATAAATCTTCCTTAAGTTTTGGAAGTTCAGCTTGAGACTCATGATTTAAATGGGGGTAACTGCCGGTGGAGCCCTAACACTTAGCTTGTCAGAAAGTCACAAAAGTATATCACATGACCCCAGGACACTGCAACTGTGATAAATATGAAATCAAGCATCCAAATTTTGATCACATGACCATAAAGATGCTGAAATGGTTAAGCATGAAAAACGCCCACAAGTCACTTTTTTCAATGCCTTTGTAACTTTGAATGAACTGTTGTAAGTCAAGGACTACCTGCCATCTGCAGGCTGAAAAAAGCCTCCTCTTGTCTAGCACAAAAGGTAAATGGGCAATTAAAAGATATAGGATTTAAGATATAGGTAGCAAGCCTCATTCTTCATATTTTATTAAAGGAACCTTGTTTCTGGATGAAAAAGCCTTGGAGCTCCGCCTCCTAGCTGGTCTCACTCAACCCTCAGCTTCTTGTTTCTGCATTAAAGCCTTTAGAGCAGGGGTGTCAAACTCAAGGCCTGCGGGTGGATCCGACCTGTGGCCTGTGGGATGTTTAGATATGGCCCGAGGGGGTGCCCTGGAAACAGCAAAGGACCAGCCTGCAGTGCCTCTGCCAATGAAAACAGGTTGGGAGGGCCTCACACGGCCTTCCCAAGCTCCATTTTCACTGGCAGAGGATTGCAAGAGGCCGTCCAAGCCAAAAACAGAGCTCGGGAGCCTCTTTTCAATGGCAAAGTGCTCGGGGCCACCACAGGTGCCCCCAACATGAGTGATGTCAAGCTGGCCATGCCCCCACAGGTCAAACACAACCCTGACGTGGCCCTCAGTGAAATTGAGTTTGACTCCCCTACTTTAGAGGAACAACAGCTGTTCAGAGGATCAAAAGAGTTGATTTCTTGGACTGCCCTTGTCCCAGGAAAGTTTTTTGGGCTTAAAGGAAAGAAGTAGGCCAAGCCTTGGGAAAAAAGACTGGATCATGAGCTCTCATGTTGATTCAGACCACCACGTAAGTCCTACAGAGATTATTTTGAAAGAAAGGGAGTAAACTAATTTATAGTAAGGGCAAATGGTTTAGAAATACTTTTTTGCTCATGTTTCTGATAAAATTGAATTCTGGTCCAATAGTTTCCAGTAAGGAGAATGGCAGACATTCTGCAAGTAAATTACTGCTTCATTTGAAAATATGCTAACAGTGACAAATCTTACTTATTTTCTTTAGGAAATATAATTTGTAACATTACTCACAGAGGGCTGCTTGGAGAAAAATAGGTAAGTAAACTTGCTTGGGTGAGAATAAAAGAAAGACACTGTATTACTTTTATTATTAAGATTTGCTGCACAGTCAGCCAGATGTTCAGACTGGATTTGGCATTTTTATCCAACCAGAATAATGGAATAAGAGAGTTGGAAAGGACCTTGGCGGGCTCCTAGTTCAACCCACTGCTCAAGCAGGAGACTGTATACCATTCCAGACAATGGCTGTCCAATCTTTTCTTAAAAGCTTCTTAAAAGATGACAGGGACCACCTACAACTTCTGTAGGCCAGCTGTGATGACCCGTAGTCTCTCAAAATAACCCAAAAACCAAAACATGAATTACAGTCTGGAAATGCCTTCAACTTAACTGTTTATTAGTCACAGTTTAAAGTCCCAAAAGTAACTAAAGAGGCAAAAGGTAAACAAAAACAAACCGTCTTGGCGAGAGTTCCGAAGCAAACCAAGATAAGTAATCATACATTCCAAGCAGATAACTGGGGAGCTTGCCAACAAATAGAAACCTCCTTCAAAGGAAACACTAACTTTGACTGCAGCAATTCTGACTATGCAGTTACAAACTTATATACATAGCTCCCAGATGTAAACCCTGAGGAGGATCATGGCCCTCTCCTCCTGAGTAGACCATGCTTTTCCCTGGTCCTCTCCTCCCTGCGTGCCTTGGGATGGATAGGGGATGGGCCTGGATCCTCCTCTGATTGCTCAGTCGGCCTCTGCCCTTCCCCAGCCTCCTCTACCACCTCTGGAGCCACACTCCCACTCCCCGTTGGCTGTTCCTCCTCTTCCTCGGAGTCAGTCTGCACCAGGGGCATGACACCAGCTGTTCCACTTGTTCTCATTGTTAGAAAATTTCTCCTTACTTCTAGGTTGCTTCTGTCCTTGATCAGTTTCCATCTATTGTTTCTTGTGTTGCTTTCTGGTGCTTGGAAATTAGGTTGATCCCCATTTGTTAGATAGGGCCCAGTGTTCAAGATCTGTCGAGATTCAACTGCATCTTGAATTGATCTTCTGGGGTGTTGGCTATTTCTGCCAGTTTAGTGTTGTCTGCAAATTCCCCTTCTATTCCCTCATTTAAATCGTTTATGAAGATGTTGGAAGAGTACTGGGCCTAAAACAGAACCTTGAGTATCCCACTGCTTACTTACTTCTATGAAAATGTAGTTCCATTAAGGACAATATGTTGAGTATAGTTTGCCAGCCAGTTACAAGCCGGCTGTGGTGGTGCAGTGATTAGAATGCAGTACTGCAAGCTACTTCCGCTGACAGCTGCCTGTCTGCAAATTGGCACTTTGGATGTCACCAGGCTCATGGTTGACTCAGTCTTCCACCCTTCCAAGGTTGGTAAAATGAGGACCCAGATTGTTACAGGAAATATGACGATGCTGTAAAGCTGCTTAGAGAGGGCTGTAAAGCACTGTGAAGCAGTATATAAGTCTAAGTGCTATTGCTACAAATCCAAAGGGTTTTTTTTAATCAAAAGCCACATTTCTCAAAGGTTCTGCTAGAAAAATGTATGTGCTATACTGTTTGCCTTTTCTTGTTGCTATATTTTTTACTCTTGCTGTCTGTATAGCAAGATTATTTCACTGTTCACAATTCAAAGGGAATATTCAGATGAATATTGATTTTAATTGGCATACCCATTATTTTTTGTAAATGATATATATTTTTTAAAAAGCCAACAACCTTCCTAGCTGCAAAAAAACAAAAACATGCCTTTTAAATAGTTTTCTAAAACACATTTATTTTGTAGTTACCATGTTTCTCCAACAATACGCCCCCTCAATAGGAAGGCCCAGCATGTTTTCTAGGCATGAGGCAAAATTAAGCCCCTCCCCCAAAATTTGGGCCTATTTAAAACATGCGAAATGGGGGGAAGGGGGGGAACTTGCCATTAGGAGCAGCCCGCGGGCAGTCATGCCTTGACACCAGCTGCTCCTAATGGCCGATCATGGTGGAGTGCGGAGAGCTCCCTACCCCGCCAAGTGCCTTTGCTGCAGACCTGGGTACGGACTCCGGCCTCTGCATCTTGCCCAATGGCAGCACTCCGAACGCGGCATAAGCCATGGCGAAGGCAGAAGGGGAAGTGATGGCAGTGGAGGAAGCAGTTGCAGCAGCCAACAAAGGTCCCATGATGCAAAGTGCCCCGCTGCCACCGAGGCCGACATCCACGCTGCCGCCCACCCGCCCGCCCGCCTGCTGACCTGGCCTAGAGCCAGCACCATACCCAGGTCTGCAGCAAAGGCACTTGGTGGGGGTTGGGAGCTCTCTGCCTTCCACCATAATCGGCCATTAGGAGCAGTTGGTGGCAAGGCATGGCTGCCCACGGGGCACTCTAGGTGAGGGTGCTGGGGGGGAAATAAGTCACCCCCGAAAAGACAGCCTAGCTGTTTTTTCGGTGAGCAAAAGAAAATAAGGCCCAGGCTTATTTTCTGAGAAACACGGTACTAAGATGTCAAAATGGGCGGACTATAAAATGTCCATGTATGCCCGGCTTTCAAATATGCATGTTATCCAGAATTAATAAGCTCATACAATCATTCTAATAAGCCCAATTTCTGACCTACCCTAAAAGAGATTGCTTCTGCAAGAGATCTGAATTGGTGATATGCAGAATTTAGGCCCATAAATTTGGCCAAGTTAGGTAACAATTTATTAGATAGGTCAATTAAAAAGGGAAAAAAATACAGCAGTTTTACACAAAATGTTCACTCCACCTGTTACAAGCATAGCATTTGAGCCCATAGTGAGGTACATAGAAAAGTCCATTGCCTGATGGGTTGTAACACAGTCCCCAGTTGGAAATAATGAAAAGCAGAAATGTCATGCCCCTGTTGGAGTCTGAATCCGAGGAGGAAGCCGAACAGCTGACAAGGAGTGGGAGTGTGGCTCCGTTGGGTCTGGAGGAAACTGGGGAAGGGCAAAGTCCAGCTGGGCAGAGCAGGAGAGAGGTAGAACAAGGGAGAGGGAGTTCAGAGGAAGCCCAGGCCCACCTCCTCTTCATCCTAGGGCACGCAGGGAGGAACGGAGAAGACAGCAATGTGAGTTTATCTTGTATTGACTTTGGTTATCTGTGTTCCTGGCATCCTCCCAACCGTGTCGAATTACGCTGTTCCTTCACGTCTGGAATTCCTTCTCCTGCCCTGCCGGACTAATTACCTCATCTTGCCTTGATTAGACTTATAGTTATAGTTTTTGTTGACCATGTTTTGGACTTGATTCTCTGCAGCTGTTGTGATTCACCGACAGCAGGTGCAGACAGGTGAGGTCTCGGAGAGCAAGAACTTGAGGGTCTGTGTGTGATGCAGGGATGGGACCAGAACCATCAGGGAGTGGAATGCTGTCTTTGAGATTGTGGAGGCTGGCAGCAGTGATGAAGAGGTCCCCAAGGAGCCTATGCCCAATGGGAGTGTGTGCAGGGCTGCTCGAAGGAAAGAGCAGCTGCAGCAGCACGGGCGACTCGGGAATAAGGCTGCAAAGTAATGGCCCCTCCCTTAAGAGATAAAAGCCAGCTGAGAAACCAGAGTTCTTTGCAGGAAGCAAAGAAGTTTTTGCACTCAAGCCTTGTGGACGTTTGGAATCTTGGTTGGTGGTTTGGAGATTCTTTGTGTTTGAAATATTTTAGTAACTTTATCTAGTGTTCTTGGCAGCCTTGCACAACCTTGGCAAGGCTCGTTCTTATCAGAGACAATTGGTTTGAAACAGCCTTTTAGCCATGAAGGAACGGAATTTATAAAGAATCATTAAAAGGTTTTGCTGTTACCTCTGTTCGTGTTTGTTTCCTTGGAACAAGGTTTGGGTCAGAACAGCAGCCAAAGGCTGTTCCTGAGAGAGTTTTCTCCAGTCAGAAGGTAACCAGGACATTGGTGGCAAAGTTGGAGCTAATAAAGGGAATCCTACTGATTATCTGACTGTGTTGCCCTTGTGCCATGCCCCAGGTCATCACAAGATGGTATACTGGAACAGAGTTGAAAGCTGCAACCCAGCAACAATGTTCAGCAATATGGTCACGATGTCTAACCTTCACAATTTTAAAGCCCCAGGCCTCTCTCATCCGGTAGCCATGCTGGTTAAAACTGCCATTTTTTTTCCAGAAATTGGGGGGAAAAACCCCACTCAGCCTGAAAATAGACACATATTCTATCAGAAAAAGAATATTCAAAACACATGCTTTTTTTTGATCTCACAATACTGGAAGTGGTAGTTTTGAGGAAAGGTTACTTTGAAATCAAATATTTTGCAAATCCCTATAGTCACATCATTATAGAAAAATTCATCATTGCATAATGCTCTCATGGAGAACAGTAGTCTTTGCTTTGTTTCCATTATCATATTTCTCATTTTAAAAAGGTTCTCATTTTAATGAATGTAGAAAAGAGGTTAATGAAAAGAGGATGGTAGGCCTTACCTCCCTTTCTCTGTTCATTCCCTTCATAAATAAGAGTTGCTTTATATCTGCAAATGTCTAAAAAGAACTAAAGCATCTTCTTCTACCTTTCAGTCAGCTGGTATTTAATATATTGCAAATTTTAAGGAGTCTTCAGCCAGATTTTCTTTGCATCTATGAAACATGCAGGAAACAGCTTGTAGGCCTCAACTGACTGCCCATCCAGCCACCCCAGGTCTCCCAATGCTTCCTTCTCTCCCTTGGGATTTCTTCAGGCCAAGGCCTACTCGCAAGTCATCATTCAGCCTTGCAAGGAAGTCTAAAGGAGGTACTGGCACAAGGAGGGTATTTATAGCTTGTAGGCCTTGGCCAACTTCCCACCAAGTGACTTGCAGGACTTGGCCTGCTTTTCATCCATTTCACGTCCTAGCACTGCTCAAGTTACCTTTGTTTTTTTCATAGATGAGCCCAGCTGATATGAGGTGAGGCTCAGCATAACTTTCTTGCAGCCTCATGGCGACCTCATGCTATTTTTCTAGCAAGTGGCCCTTCTTTTGAAACTGTAGCAGACTGGTTTTTTTTAAGGAAGCTCCATTTGTTTGGGGAAATTCACATAGGTAGAATATGATTTAATTACCAGTTGGTTAAAGTGCTTATAAACACCCTTTCTTTCATTGTATAATACTCTCTTTTGCAATTAGCAGCTTCCCTGTTCACCCATGCAATTCCAATTCCAAGGAGCCATTCTGTCTTGAACTCGCTAACCCATGGATCTATAGAATGCTAACCAAGCAGTTAACCTTTGTTGACATTTAACAAAAAGGACAGTATTTCACCATCTAATATTTATTAAATGCAGCAATATCTGGTAAAACTGTAAAAAAAAATAAGCAACAGTATATGATTACAATATGAATGACTATACTCCATAACAACTAGCAGCTATGCTCCATAAAGGAGACCATGTGTTCCTAGCTGTAACATAGCCTACACACTGTCTAAAAGTATAACTGCACCCTACACCCTACAAGGCTTACACTGCCTAAAGGTGTGAAGGCATAAGTTGCTTATCTGAAATACCTCCAGATGGTTCGAGATTGCAGTTGAGGAACTGTGAGTGGCTTTTCTGCATGGAAGATGGAGCCTGGAACGGCCTCATTTCCATTCTCTTTCCCATCAATGCTTTGTAAAAAGAAGAGACAAGACAAGAAAGAAAGTAATGTTAGAATTTGCAGCAGAAATTCAAATCCAGAAAGCACACACAGATTCAGCAGGATTCATTAACTTCTTTATATACATAATAACATTTGAAGTAAAGTTTACAATACCAATAGCAGATTCTTCCAAGTGGAAGCAAAAACACAAGCAGCAGCTTCAGAGTTCAGAGCAGAGAGCAGAGCCACACCCAGGCTCAGTTTCCAAACAGTCCTCATTGGCTGACTTAGTTGCTATGCCTATTCATTGACTGACCTTGTTACCATGCCTCTTCCAGTTCATGAATATTTTGACAAGTAAGTAGTAATCCCTGAATACTTCCTTGTGAAGGGAACATGCTGCACCTTTTTTACCCATAAGCTAGCCTAAATAGAAAGAAATTAACCCTG
The DNA here is from genome assembly GCA_009733165.1 of Naja naja. Taxonomy (NCBI): domain Eukaryota; kingdom Metazoa; phylum Chordata; class Lepidosauria; order Squamata; family Elapidae; genus Naja; species Naja naja. Next base: position 72,403,852 of record CM019151.1, read on the forward strand.
TCCTGCCAGCAAATGCTCTGGGGACCAAACACATTCAATGAGGCAATTTATTAAATTTTACCTTCTCAATAGTGGTGCTCCTGCCGTGTCAAAGGAAGGAAATCTATGCTTAATAAAGAATTAAGAAATTTTTCTCCTATTTCTGGAACAGAGGGTGAAAAAACAGCAATTCATCTCTCTGTCACAAAGCTGGTGATGAATTTTAAAGGCAATATGGGCCACAAGAAGTTGAAACACAGACATGTGTCACAGATTGAAGCAATGCCATATTAAAATAAATGTGAACCGCTGCATTAATTTGGTCATCCCAGGACCTCTCAGAGATGTTGCTGCTCACAGCATACCCTTCTCTTCTCACTAGCACTGATGTATTACCTAGTTTGGGTTATGAAACATCTGCAAGAAAACAACCAAACTCAGAAAGCACCCAAGGAACCCTCAAACCCTTCTCTTTCTCGTTTAGACTTTACTCAACAGAAAACTTTTTGGGGACCATGCATTTACTTCCTTTGGGCATGTGAAGAATAAAGAATAAAGAATAAAGATCATCTTGATGGAGATATGGAGTATCTGTTTCTGAAGCTGAAGTATTTAAAGGTTATTATAGACAATTTTAATTTAATTTAATATTGGGATTTCTATGCCGCCCTATCTCCCAAAGGATGTGGGGAGGCTCACAACAATAAAAAACAGAAATACAAAATTTAAAAAACTATTAAATAAGAGAACCCCAATTACAAACATTAAAAAACCAACCAACAAAATTTAAAAAGCAATTAAAAAACCCACTTCAGTCCAGGTTGGCCGATTGAAAAAGCCATGTCTTCAGGTCGCGACAGAAGGATTGAAGGTCAGGAGACATCTGAAGCTCCATGGGTAGTTGATTCCAAAGGGCGGGTGCACCCACAGAGAAGGGTCTCCCTCTGGGGGTCGTCAGCCGACATTGTCTGGCCAATGGCACCCTGCGGAAACCCTGTCCGTGGGAGCACGCAGGGCGATGGGAAACCATTGCTGTCAGTAGGTGCTCCTGCAAATACCCTGGACCTAAGCCATGAAGGGCTTTATAGGTGATTACCAGCACCTTGAATCTCACTCGGAGGGCAGCCGGCAACTAGTGCAGCTCACGCAGGAGGGGTGTAATATGGGAGTATCGGGATATTCCCATCACAACCCGCGCGGCTGCATTTTGCACCAGTTGAAGCCTCCAAGTGGCCTTCAAGGGCAGCCCCATGTAGAGAGCATTGCAGTAGTCTACACGGGAGGTAACACGTGCATGAGTAACCATACGCAAGGCATCTCGGTCCAGATTTTAATGAAAATCAAAAAAAAATTTGCTCTGGAATTGATTTCCTGATCTAATCTACCCAGTGGGGTTGACAGTAAGACCAGGGTTTAGGTTGTATGACAATGCAAATGGTTCCAATGTTCCTTGGTTTGTTATGACTACACTTCTGCAGTCATTATATAAGCTTTTACATATTTTAATAAGATGTTCACTTATTCCATATTGAGTCAATGTTTGCCATAATAATTTCCTATCTGTCATTGGTCTGACTATTGAACCCAGCAAACGTAGACACTGCTAGGAATTTTGAAACCCCAAAAGCAAACCTTGATCGAGTGCATCATTTCAGCACTGCAGAAAGCAAAACGACTCTACTTTTCCCCCGCACAATATTGCATAGTTAAAGAATAGAGTTGAATACCTACCTGAAATGCCTACCATACCTGAAAAGCTAAAGTATAGGAAAACAATTACAGAATATAACTTGAGCTTGCATTTCAACAATTGAATTAAATTTTAATAAAAGCAAAGAGATTGTTGTTTCTCATGTCATGTTCTAACTGGAAACTATTTTTCTATTTATGTTTGTTTTAATATGAATTGCTTAAATGCAAGCTCTCAAGTTCTGCCACTGAAATCACTGCTCCTTAAATTTAACTTTTTCATATCAGACAAAAAGCCATGTACCAAAATGGAAATTTTTCCACTGGTTTTAAATGAAGTTCTTTAAGGAGTTCTCGTTTAAAGTGAACATTGCAAAATGAAAATTACAACTATTCAGTCCTGTTCAGTCACCATGTCCCTGCATAGAATTTAAATGTACAAATGGCTTACAGCCACTCTTTTCTATCATTGAAAAACCAGTCAACCTTGAGAAAAGTGCTGTATGCATGAAGTACTTTTACGTACTGTATACGCTAACATTTCCATGTGAACAAGAAGAAGCTAGAGGTGAAGTCTTACATTGCAGCCAATGACAATTAAGTGTTTTCCAGTAATATAAAGGTAAAGATTTCCCCTGTCCAGCTGTATTCAACTGTGGGAAACAATTGTAATTTCCATTTCTTATCAGAGGAAGCCAGCTTTGCCCAAAGAACCTTCCATAGTCATGTGGCCAACATGACTATACGCCGAGGCACACAGAACACTGCTACCCACCCACTGAAGTGGTACCTATTTATCTACTCACGTTTGTGTGCTTTCAAACTTCTTGGTGGGCAGGAGCTGGGAAAAGTAATGGAAGCTCACTCAGCTGCATGGCATTCAGAGCAGAACAGATTGTGTAGGATGCTTAAAATATTTGGTGCTTGCTATAATAAAGAAATAAAGATACCCTCCTTACTTATGCCAGACCTTTATTTTGTTTAATCTTTAACCTTTCAGTAAGAATACTTTGCATACACTATTCTCTCATTTGCCATGTACAAATCTTTTCCCCCAATAACTTAAAGAAGAAATCTCTTATCTGTACTCTAAAAGTACTGCAGCATGAGAAAAGGCCCATCACATGATTGTGTTTGCATGTAATTGACTACTTAAGAAAATCAAATTGGTGCTTTCAGCCCAGTTGCTGTACTTACAGATCTCAGAATCATTACAAATATCATTAAATCTGTTGTTGAAAAAGCTTGTACATATTTAACATGTCCCTTCAATAACATGCTATAAATTGTTATATCATCACATTAGAAAAGCCAGAAGTTATGCAGATACAACATTCATCCCATTTTATTGGCAGTCATAGATGTTTTCATTGCATGCGGAACTCTAATTGCACACAATGAAAAACAACCTGTTCTACAATAGAATCTACTGCCCTATAATTTTGATTTCTTTTCATGAATCGAAGGGTTTAAAACATCCAGTATATCATACCAACATAAAGTTTAACTTCAAAATACCCCACCAATATTTATTAAAAATAAATAAATAACAAGATTAAGCCTTCTGAAAAAAGCAAATATAATCTTTATTGGGCAACATAAGTCTACGATTTTAGCTCTATTAAATTAAAAGATTTAATTCATGTAAAAACAAAAAATGGCTCAGTTAGAACAGTGATTTTATTTAAATTAATATGTTGAACACAATGCAACATATTAAATGAACTTTACAATATAGTAGTTTTGCTTTAAAAAAATAAATAGTTGGACAATGTCACCACATCACAAGAGATTTTCTGGCAGACCTTACCTTATCACTGGCTTTCATTCTTGTTTCCTCTTTTCCAGCAAAGATGCCATCAATGTCTACAAGTATGTATCTATCTATCCAGGGATAATGGAAGTCTCTTTCCAGTAAAAAATGAGACAGCATCAAATATGAGTTTGTGCAGCCATAATTCTACATAATCCTACATGGCTTAGGGCCGGGGTACTTGCGGGAATGTCTCCTGCCAGCATCGAACACCCATCATCCGGTGCGCACTCACAGACAGGGCCTCCTTGGGGTACCGTCAGCCAAACAATGTCGGCTGGCAGTCTCTAGGGGGAGGGCCTTCTCTGTGGGGGTGCCCACTTTGTGGAACCAGCTTCCCCTGGAGCTACGATTGGCCCCTGACCTCCGCTCCTTTTGCTGTGGCCTAAAGACTTGGCTATTCGAACAAACTGGCCTGGACTGAGAGGGGAGTTTAGTTTTAATTGTCTTGTGGATTGGGTTTTAAATATTTTATTTGGTCTAATTAGTTTAATTATCTTTTAACTTTTTTAACTTTTGTATTGGGTGTTTTTATGTGAGCTGCCCTGAGTCCCTTGAGAGATAGGGCGGCATATAAGACCAACAAACAAACAAACAAACAAACAAATAAATAAATAAATAAATAAATAAATAAATAAATAAATTCAAACTGTTACCAAAAAGAACACACTGAAGACCCAAGTCATGAATTACTGTTGCTTGTAGAACATTTTTAATTGCAGGTGGAGTGGGGTTTTCAGGCACTCTTACTTTTGCACATACAACAAGTTGTTAAGAGGAATGATGGAAAACCGTCCAGTCACTTTTACGCAAAAGCCCTTTATCAAGCTTGGATGGTTTTGTTAGATGGAGCAAAGGAGAGTGGGGATTGATGCAACAGTCTTTTATACCTACATTGTCATGAATCTGGAAAGGAATACCTTTTAACTGAAAAGTCTGCAAAGTATTATCGTTGCTTTTTTGAAAACCTGTCATTCCTACACTGAATTCCCCACAATATTTAGGTAAAAGGCCCCGATTCCAGGAATCCATATTTTATTTTATTATTTATATAATTTGTCAATAGCTTAGAAGATAATAAACATAAGTATAAATACAGGAAATGGGTACGAATAATTGGAGACAACAGGACAGGGATGGTAGGCACGATTGTGCACTTATGCATGTCCCTTACATACCTTTGAGGAATGGGGTGAGGTCAATAGTGGTTAGTTTGAAGGAAAAGGGGTGTGGGTTTGGGAATGTGACAACAGAGTCAGGTAGCATGTTCCAGGCATTGACCACTCTGTTGCTGAAGTTGTACTTTCTGTCTTTCTGGCACTTTATGTCACATCACAGCCTTCCACCCAGGACACTACATCACGGAACTCAGGAGATCACAACACAAAACATCAGGAGGTTGCAACACAGACAACGACCCAGGAGATTACAGCACCACACCCAGGACGTCACAACAATAGAACTCAGAAGGTCATCACACAGCCCATTACCCACGTCGTTACAACACAAAAGGCTGAGAGACACACAGCCAGCACCTCAGCCACACAGGGTCTCAGGAAAAAGCCATCAATCTGCATACATCAACTCCATCAACCAATCAAGAAGTAACAACACAGCCAACTCTGGAGTTTAAAAGGGAAAAACAGCCACTATCACACACTTCTCCCAGAAGAAGCGAAGCTGAAGACACCAGCCTAAAGATGGGGATGAGATTTCGTGAAACGTTGCCAAGGTATTCTCAATCTTACAGGACAAGACGAATACACCAAGACCTACATATATATATATATATATATATATATATATATATATATATATATATATATACATATACATATGTTTGTAGATTTTCACGGGTAAAGGTATGGGTCTTGGTGTATTCGGTCTTGTCCCGTAAGGTTGAGAATACCTTGGCAACGTTTCGACGAAATCTCATCCGTCATCTTCAGGCTGGTGTCTTCAGCTTCTCTCCTGGGAGAAGTGTGATCGTGGCTGTTTTTCCTTTTAAACTCTAGAGTTGGATGTGGTTACTTTTTGATTGGTTTGTGGAGTTGATGTATGCAGATTGGATGGCTTTTCCTGAGACCCTGTGTGGCTGAGGTGCTGGAGGTGTGTCTCTCAGCCTTTGTGTTGTAACGACCTGGGTAATGGGCTGTGTGATGACCTTCTGAGTTCTATTGTGTGATGTCCTGGGTGTGGTGCTGTAATCTCCTGGGTCGTTGTCTGCTGCAACCTCCTGATGTTTTGTGTTGTGATCTCCTGAGTTCTGTGATGTAGTATCCTGGGTGGAAGGCTGTGATGTGGCATTCTGGGCCTTGGTTTGGCTCGAGTTTGAGGTCTGGCTATGTGTTTATAGCGTGTGTCAGTTTGCTTAGTTTGGGGGTTGGAGGGGGTGTAGCAGCTGGTGTTGCAGCCATGGTCTGGTTTCTGGATGGTGGTTGCCTTTCATCTGTGGCGTGGGCTTGGGTTTGAGTCTGGTGAAGGAGATTGGTGGTGGCATCATGTGTTATTTTGGGTCGTGTTGGTTTTGTGGCTGGGACTCGTTTGTTGATTAGGGCTAGTTTCCAGATGTCTGGTAGGCGGAAGTATCATCCCGTTTATTCATGTTATGGGGTGTTTCTCTATTTCGATGGCTTCCCTAATTATTCTCTTGTTGAAGTGTTCAGTATTGGAGATAAGTTTGGATCCCTCAAAATCAATTTCATGTCCTGTGGCTTTAAGGTGCTGGAAAAGGGAGGAAGTTTTTCTTCTTTCTGACTGCGTTCTTGTGTTCTGCGATCGTGCATTTATTCTCCTGTTGGTTTGTCCAATGTATGTGGCTGGGCAAATTTTGCATGGTATTTTATAAACTCCTTGGTTTTCTAGCTGGATCTTGTCTTTGGGGTTTCTTAAGATGTTGGCTATTTTTGATCAGTGCCAAAGGCTGTCCTGATATTGTGTTTGTGGAGAATTTTGCTGATTTTATCTGTGGTGCCTTTGGTGTAAGGGAGGAGGGCGATGCCATTGTCCTGTTCTGTGTCTTGGTTTTGGGGAGTCTCCTTCGGATTAGGTTGGTGATTGTGCTTCTTTGGAATCCATTGGACATTAATACGTTAGCGAGGGTGTGTAATTCTGTTCTCAAGTGGTCTTTGTCAGCTAGGCGTTTGGTTCTGGAGATGAGGGTCTTGGCTCGAGTTGATCTGTGCAGGGTGGTGATGGGATTGTGCATTTAAGTAGCGGTTAGTGTGTGTCTTTTTCTGGTAGATGGTGTGTCCTAGGGAGCCGTTGGGTTTTTGTAAATTAGGACATCCAGGAACGGAAGTTGATTGTTGGTTTCTGTTTCCATGGTAAATTGTATTTTGGGGTGTAGGCTGTTGAGATGTGTGAGGAAGTTGTCCAGTTTTTCTTTCCCGTGTGGCCAAATTACAAAGTGTCATCTACATATCTAAGCCAGAGTTTGGGTTTGTATTCGGATTTGTCTAGAGCATTGGTTTCAAAATGTTCCATGTATAGGTTAGCTATGACGGGTGAGAGGGTGATCCCATAGGTGCTCCTTCTATCTGTTTATATCTTTGTCCATTGTGGATGAAGTGCGTGTTGGAAAGGCAATGGTTGGTCAGATCTAGGATGTGCTTAGGGGGTTGTATTTGTTTTGGATAGCTGTCAAGGCTTCTTTAATAGGTACTTGAGTGAAGAGGATATGACATCGAAGCTCACAAGTAGGTCACTGGGTTGTAGGTTTTGTTTCTTTATTGTTTCTATGAAGTGGAAAGAATTTTGTATGTGTGAGGTGATGGATTCTGTGTAGGGCTGGAGTTGTTTGGCGAGAAATTTGGCAAGGTTCTGTAGAGGTGAGCCAATGGAGCTGACTATGGGTCTGAGTGGTGTTCCTTCTTTGTGTATCTTGGGGAGGCCATAGAGCTTAGGGCATCTAGATGATTTTCTCTGGGGATGATTCTTTGTTGGATCTCTTCACTGATGGGCGAGGCTTTTATTTTGGATTTGGTGGTTTTCTCTAGATAGGTGGTGGGGTCTGTGTTTAGAGGTTTGTAAGCGGGGTCTTGGAGTAGGTTGGATAGTTTGGATTGGTAGTCAGATGTGTTCATCACGACTGTGGCGTTGCCTTTGTCTGCTGGGAGGATGATTATGTTGTTGTCTTTCCTCAAGTTGCTGAGTGCTTTTTGTTCTTCTTTGTGTAAGTTGCTTCTGGGTGGACTGCTGGAGCAGAGGACGTTGGTGACTTCAAGTCTGATTTTATTGGCTGTGTCTGGGTTAATTTTGGCTAGGCTAGCTTCAACTCCACATATGATGTTTTCAGTGGGGATGCGTTTGGGGGCGACAGCAAAGTTGAATCCTTTGGAAAGGACATTGGTTTCTGCCATGGTGAGGGTTCTGTCTGATATGTTGTGTACCCAAAGACAAGATCCAGCTAGAAAACCAAGGAGTTTATAAAATACCATGCAAAATTTGCCCAGCCACATACATTGGACAAACCAACAGGAGAATAAATGCACGCATCGCAGAACACAAGAACGCAGTCAGAAAAGAAGAAAAAACTTCCTCCCTTTTCCAGCACCTTAAAGCCACAGGACATGAAATTGATTTTGAGGGATCCAAACTTATCTCCAATACTGAACACTTCAACAAGAGAATAATTAGGGAAGCCATCGAAATAGAGAAACACCCCATAACATGAATAAACGGGATGATACTTCCGCCTACCAGACATCTGGAAACTAGCCCTAATCAACAAACGAGTCACAGCCACAAAACCAACACCGGACCCAAAATAACACATGATGCCACCACCAATCTCCTTCACCAGACTCAAACCCAAGCCCACGCCACAGATGAAAGGCAACCACCATCCAGAAACCAGACCATGGCTGCAACACCAGCTGCTACACCCCCTCCAACCCCAAACTAAGCAAACTGACACACGCTATAAACACATAGCCAGACCTCAAACTCGGAGCCAAACCAAGGCCCAGAATGCCACATCACAGCCTTCCACCCAGGATACTACATCACAGAACTCAGGAGATCACAACACAAAACATCAGGAGGTTGCAGCACAGACAACGACCCAGGAGATTACAGCACCACACCCAGGACATCACAACAATAGAACTCAGAAGGTCATCACACAGCCCATTACCCAGGTCGTTACAACACAAAAGGCTGAGAGACACACCTCCAGCACCTCAGCCACACAGGGTCTCAGGAAAAAGCCATCCAATCTGCATACATCAACTCCACAAACCAATCAAAAAGTAACAACACATCCAACTCTAGAGTTTAAAAGGGAAAAACAGCCACGATCACACACTTCTCCCAGGAGAACGAAGCTGAAGACACCAGCCTGAAGATGACGGATGAGATTTCGTCGAAACGTTGCCAAGGTATTCTCAACCTTACACGGGACAAGACCCGAATACACCAAGACCTACATACATACATATATATATATATATTTGAAGTAATTATTAAAGCATTAAAATGAAATATAAAATATACATTATATGTACCTCATATAAAAATATAAAAAATATTTTCATATGAGGTATATCAGGTAAAAATCAGATATATTCAATTTGGAACCCACTGGCTTCTGAGACAGTGTCAACAATAAATGTCAATATATGTTAGGATTAGTGAGTTACTGTGCTTGGCATTAAAGGGATTAGATGTATCACTGTTGGTTTGTTGGATTTTTATTAGTGAAGTATTTTTCACTTATTCTGATCATTGTTAGCTTCTCAGAGTAGAGTGGTGAGTGGGCAGCCACATAAAAGAAATAAATAGAATGAAGTCTTTCACCTGGACTAAAATTAAATGTTTTAAATAAACATGACAAATTGCATTATATTTTCTGTCATGGTACTAAAACCCACCTAACCAACAGTGAGTATGAATAGCATTTTTTAAGGAAACCAGCTCGCCAACTTAAAAAGAGCTTTTTAAATTAATATCTTAATATTATAAACAGTATTATATATTACAAAGTAAATGTAGTAGTTATAAAGACGATAATTGATACAGTACGGCTTAATACTGTATATGAACAATGTGAAATGCATTTAATAAAAGCTAATAAGGTAAAGGCTGAATATTTGTTGTTGAAATAGACAATATTAAGATATAAGCTAAAATAAAAATCAATATTGCTAATTTTAATGGGAGAAATAATAAAGCCCTACTTAATCCTTGGGCAGAAAATATTCAGCTTGATTGAGTCCTCTTTTTTTGATCTGATACAATTATAAAGTAAACTTTTAATGTATTGCACAGTATAAGATTAAAGAAGGCCACATTGTAACATTTTCTACTTACATGTATTTATGTTTTATTTGTCTGAAACACAATTACAAAGTGATCATATTAGAGTGTGTGTGGGTTTGTGTGTCTTTACATTTTTTTTAAAAAAATCAATAGATAGGAATCGGAGAGGGCCCTATTGATATTTGATAATTTTCCAGCATATTTGAATCCAGCATGTAAGAATCACACAACACAGACCTATTCTTTAGTACTATTCCCAAAATATTTTATAGTCCAGGCCTGAGAAATGTTTATGCAGGATTCCTTTCAAGGAATAATTTATTCATTGGGGAGATATTAGCTGCAGACTTTAAAAGATCTTCCATAGAGGTGTAGGAAGTTGGCACCCAACTCTCCTAGAAAAATGAAGTATTCTGGTAGATATTTAAAAGGCAGAATATTTCTTCTAAAAAGAGTAGAACCCCAGAAGCAGAATCTCACCCCCACCTTTGTTAATGGGTGGGCCATTAAGGCCTGAGCCAGAATACTTTACATAAGAAAGGTCTCCAGGTAAAGCTATAGCAATTGCCAAGGGCCCTTTTGGGGGCATAGATCATCCAGCAAGGGTCAACCAAGCTTGGAACTCAGGACAGCCTACAGAGTTGCCCCTCATGGGAGTCTGACAACCAATTAGAAACAAGCTTCAATTCAAATCCCAACAAAGGTTATAAAACCCAGGCACTCTCAGCACCTCAGTCCTTTTTTTTCTTGATCTTCTCCTTCAAGCATGTGATCATCTTTCTCTGGAGCTCCAGACCATGTGGTCCTGTTCACCATTAAACTTTCCAAGCAGCCTCCATGTTTCCAGTGTCTTTTTCCCCACTTGGAACTGAACCCAGAAGGATATTTCTTTCAACAATTGGCACCCAAGCAGATGGGACTCCAAGCTAACCTAACCAATGGACCAGGCCCAGGTAAGATTCCCTTGCGGCAAACAGACCCATTGAGTCTGTGGGTGGGTTTTCCTGGACCTGGGCCAGTTGGAACAAAGGTTTTAAAGGGGTTTTGAGTGTTGAGCTCAAAGGCTGCTTGGAAAGAAGGTGAGTACCTCCAAATTCTAAATTTAAAGCACAGAAAAATGTGGGAAATGTGTGTATGCCTTTGTGTGTGTGTGAGAAAGAGATCTTTCTTCCTCTGTGTGTTCTACCAAGAGAGCTAGTATCAATTATATTACTGTTTATAACAATAATATTCATGCTGTTTGTTTAACCAACTTATGTATTACTTATATCACAAATCCTTTCATATATTTCCTTTTTCCCTGTTTTGTCTGCTAGCCATTGATGAGTCCCAAGAAAAAATTTTTTCTAGTTTTATTGGTATTGCTTGGAATAAATATAGTAATCTTGGCAGGATATTCAATTTTATGGTAGCTACTCTTTCCATCAATGATAGTTGTAGATTTTTCCACTTAACCAAATTTGTTTCATTTGTTGGCCAATTTATAACTTTCTTGACTATCTGTATACCTATTTTCCTTGTTAGTTCCTTTTCTATATATCTGTAAACAATTATTTTGATTTTTTTTTACCTTTCAGTCCTGCAACTTCACCATACTCTTCTATTTTCCTAAGTAGTTTGAGTCCATTTTATTGTGGGTCTTCCAAGATAAAGAGCAAATCTTCTACAAATGCCTATAATTTATATTGTTCCTTTTTATTTCCATAGCTTTAATTTCTATCTCTTGTCTAATATCTATATTTAGCAATTCTAATATCAATATGAATAGTACAGGAGATAGTGGACATCCTTTTCTTGTGCCTTTTATATTAAAATTCTCTGTCCTACTTCCATTTTCTATCACCTTTGCCATTTGTTTCTGGCAAATTGCCTTTAAAGTTAAAATTATTGTCATGGTGTTTTAATCTACTTCTTAGGCAAAAAAGCCATTTTGATCTGAATATATAAATTCATTTAGAAATTTTTACTCTCTCTGCCATTATTGAAGCATATGTTTTATAGTCAGTGTTCAATCAAGATATGAGCCTATAGTTTTTATCTGCATTAAATCTGAATCTTTTGGAATCAAAGTAATATTTGCTTTCATCCACGAATTTGGTACCTTTGCATCAATCAATACTTCATTATGGACTTCTAACATTGATGGGCCTAAAGTATCTTGTAACCATTTGTAAAATTCTGCCTGCAGCCCAACTGGTCCTGGTGTTTATTATTCTTTTGTCTCTTGATCACTTCTGATAATTCCATCATTGATATTCATTCATTTAACATAGTTTTACCTTTTCTGGTACTTTAGGTAATTCCGTTTTTTCCAAATATTGTTTAATTTTCTCTTCTGAAACTTTTCTTGCTCATAGCTTTTCATAACAATCTTGAATTATCATTTTTATTCTCATTTTGGTAGTATAAAGTTCCTTTCTCATCTTCTGGCTTATTTGCATTCTAATCCTTGGCCATTTTTTTTTAAAAAAAATACTTTTATTAAATATTTCCCAACAATACTGGTTTCACCTCTATCTTTTAACTCTAATGTCAGCCTGTCCATCTCCACGCAGTTCAAAATCTTTCTTATCACTGTCCCCTCAGATGGTATATTATCCTGTTTCCAGTACTGTGCGTACACAATTCTGGGCGCAGTTATTATATATAAAATGATATATTTGTCTTAGCACAATCTCCCCTTAGATATAACTCTTTATTGGCCAAGCGTGATTTGACTTACAAGGAAGTTGTCTTTGGTGCATATGCTCTCAGTCTACATAAAAGGAAAGATACATTCGTTAAGAATCAAGAATCATATGGTACAACACTTAATGATAGTCATAGGGTACAATAAGCTATCAAATCATACTAGGAAGCAGTGAATGTAAATCGTAAGGATACAAGCGACAAAGTTACAACATACAGTCACAAGTGGGAGGGATGGGTGATGGGAGTGATGAGAAGATTAATAGTAATAGTAGTGCAGACTTTGTAAATGGTTGGACGGTGTTGAGGAAATTATTTGTTTAGCAGATTGATGGCGTTCAGGGAAAAACTGTTCTTGTGTCTACTTGTTCTGGTGTGGAGTGCTCTATAGAGTCGTTTTGAGGGTTTTATTCTCAATTTAAAAAAAAGTTCCTGTCTGAAAAGAAAAAGTTATGTTTAACAGTTTCAGAGCACAGGACCTTTTGTTAGAGAAGGAGGAAGAGTGTGTGTGTGTGTGCGGCTACACCCTTGGACAGCAGCTGGATCTCATTCCTTTGTTTGGCCTCTAGCCGCCCTCTTGTCTGTTGCTAGCTCTACAGAGCCATGACCCTCAGGACAGGAAAAGCAAGGAGAGGTCATCAGAGTGTGAGACCTTCTGTATATAAGAGGAAAAGCCGAGCTGGTTATGATTGAAGGGAGGGAAGAAAAATTTTGGTTTTGTCCAGTGTATCCCAAAAGCAAACCACAGGGGTTTAGGTAGTTATATAATTTGGATGCTAAATCAGATTACAGTACTTGCTTACAGAAAAGTAAGTTTTCCCAGATTTGAGCTCTTCCAAATCCACTAAGGAAAAGAGAGCAGTACCAGTAGAGAGAGTCTCTCTCGTGGTCTTTTAAAAAGGAGGCTAAGATACTTTGTGAAATATTCTGTAGAATAGAGAGAGTTTTTTTAAGTGTCTCATTTCGTTGCATAAGGAAAGTGGTATTTACCCTGTTTTTTGTGCTTTCCTGCACAAAATATCCTGAAATCACAGTAATGTTTTTAAAAATGACATATTTCACAGCGTTAAGCTAAATATGTCAATCCTACATATATGCATGCTGTACCAGCAAAATTTGGCTTGAGTCTCCCTTACTGGAACATGCTTAACAGGACTGCAACTGTGAACCTGCAAATCATTGTAGCTGAAATATTTTACTTAACTGTGAATGGAATTGCTAGAAACACTTTACTCATTTGCATTAACCTGCAGAACAAAGTGAGTGGCCTTTGCACATTTTTCACTTGAGGTAATAAGACAGTATTTATTTTAAAAAGTAAAATAAAACCAGGCAGGAAGCCAGCAAACTCCCATATTTAGCCAGTCTGTATTATACTTTCTGCTTTAAAGTTAATGTTTATTCTTTCTCATCAACTGACTTTCTAATGAATCTCAGTGATTGTAAGTTTGTTCTAGTCCTGCCTTATGCTGAAAGTTGGCTTGGAAACTTTGGGCCACTCACTCTCTCTCAGCTTAATCCACCTCATAGCACTGTTGTTGTGAGGAAAATAGGGGGAAGGAGGGAACAATATTAGGTATAACTTATTTATAAGCATAATAGACAAGATAAAAAAGGAGAAAATAGCTTCAGAGCAGCATCCAGATATTAACAATATCATTAAATGAACAACCCACTACATTCTTTTTCAAGATGAAATTACTAAAACACTTAATACAGTTCCTTACATTTACTCAGAAGTAAATCCCTTTGAGTCCAATGATGCTTAGTCCAAAGAACTGGAAACAGTGTGAGGTGCAAACTAAACACCATATTCTCTGCTATTGTTTTGTTTATATTTCTGTAAAGATAGGGGTGTGTGTGTGTGTGTGTAAAATGTCTAATGCTGTTAAGTATAAATATTGCATTTTTGCATTCTAAGTTCATTGTATTACATCTTTTCAATGTTTATTCTAAAATGCTTGGGAATCAAATGGTTTTCTAAAAATTCAATTTTCTGTTCCTCAATTCTTCCTTCAAAAAACCCCATGTAACTTGCAAGCAAAAGTTTACTGTTCTCCTAAAATAAAAGAAGAAGACATAACCATGTTTAAAAATTTGGTTGGCTTTTTTTAAAAAAGTTGCTCGGGATAATTAAAGTTTCAGTTGATTATCATGAAAAAGAAACAATTCTGAGTCTCACAAAACACTAGAGGGCATGAAGGACTCACTCACTCACACACACACACACACACATCCAAGAGGTACCACACTAGGAAGACAGAAGTTTATTTTATTATTTTATTATTTATTGATTTGATTTGATTTGTTAATCGCTTACAAGATAATAGGTATAAGTATAAACATGAATAAGAATACAGGAAATAGGTATGAATAAATGGGGACAATAGGACAGGGACAGTAGGCATGATGGTGCACTTATGCATGCCCCTTAAAAGTTAATAGAGCTAAGAACATTTTTTTAAAAAAATGAAATTACAAGCTCCTTAAACAACCATGTTGAATGGGCTTATTTCTCAATCAAAAATTATTCTACAATTATTCTAATCCTTAATAATAACCCGAATATAACCTTCCCCAAGAGCTATTTTGTACCCAAGATCACGGCGCACAACAACCTTGAACCACAGGGGGCCTAACTCTGGCTAACTTTTATTCCGGGAAGAGGAGAGGAGAGGAGAGGAGAAGATAGGTAGGTAGGTAGGTAGGTAGGTAGGTAGGTAGATAGATAGATAGATAGATAGATAGATAGATAGACTGATTGATTGATTGATTGATTGATTGATTTGATGAACTTTTATTCTGGGAAGAATAGAAAAAAAGAATAATAAAAAAGGAACTTTCATTCCAGGAAGAAAAGAGGAGCCGAAGTTTGCAGATGAGCTGCCTGCCTCCCCGGTGGAGAAAAAAAAAGCATCAAACCCACCGCCCACCGCTACTCATTCTGGGACCTGCCTTACCTGCCGGGGCACACCGGAGCCAAGGGAGCGCCTCCTCTTGGTGGCAACCTTCTGCGGCTCCTCTGTTTCATGGGTTGGTCTCCCACCCGGGGCTCCCTGTCCCCAGAAGGGGCCAGAGAGAGAAAGGGGAGGCAACCAGCGGCACCCTCACCACTCAGCACCACCTTTCTCCTGGAGCCAGAAAAAGGCGGCAGCTGCTCCCTCTTCACTCTGCCTGCCTTCTTTCCCTGTGAAAAAAGGGGGGTTGGGTAGAAAGAGCACAGGAGAGGAAAGGCAGGCAGGGCGGGTGGCACCTTCCCCTCAGGAGAAAGCCACCCCCTCCTTCCCTTACCACCAAGGCTCAACTGGAAGCTGCTCCCCATCTTCCACTCAAGAAGTGAGCTAGAACACTGAACGCCGGGCTCCCCTTTCCCATTGGTGGAGGGCTTTCCTTACTTAACCAATAACAACAGTGGTGTCCCTCAAGGCAGCGTTCTAGGTCCAACTCTCTTCATACTCTACATCAGTGGTCCTTAACCTGATATAAGCCCAAGGGCGATTTTGTTTTTCAGAGGGGTGATGGAACGAAAAGGGGCGATGTGGGGGTGAAGGAATGGAAGGGGGGCGATATGGGGGTGATGGAGCCAGATATATTGGGAGGGAGAGAGAGAGAGAGAGAGATCTATATTGGTAGATAGGTAGGTAGGTAGGTAAACAAAAAGACAGACAGGTAGGTAGATAGGCAGGCAGGCAGGCAGGCAAACAGACAGACCTTTTGTATGGATGGATGGATGGACGGACAGACAGACGGATGGATAGACAGAAAGAATGCGAGAGCGGCAGCACTTTGGGGAAATGGTGGTGGCAGCTTTTCCCAACATGCTGCCACATTCGAGGTGCCGGTTCAGGTGTGGTACAACAGTCAATGGGGTGAGCCTGCAGGGCCGGTACCTCGAACGCCCCCCTGACGCCTCTTAGCATCCCCAAGGGGGCCAGCAGAGGGGTGCTAAGAGGCAACAGGGGGGCATTCGAGGTGCCGGCTGGCCCTGCAGGTTCACCCATTGACTAGCTGCTCGGAACCGGCGCTCCAGCTTGAAGCAGTGGCACATTCACGTGCCCCGGCCGCTTGACACGCGCCCCATGCTGCCTCTTAGCGCCCCTCTGCTGGCCCCCTTGGGGAAGCTAAGAGGCGGCAGAGGGGCGTCCAAGGCGCCGGCCCTGCAGGCTCACTCATTGACTATAGCACCTCCAGCTGGCCAAAATGGGTGAAACTGCAGGGCTGGCCGGCACCTCAAACACCCCCCTGCCACCTCTTAGTGCCCCTCTGCTGGCCTCCTTGGCCTTGGGGATGCTAAGAGGCAGCAGGGGTGGTGAGGGAGGTCGATGACAACTTCCTCAATGGCTCAAGGGGGCGATTCTTTCAAAAAGGTTAAGAACCACTGCTCTACATAAATGACCTCTGTGATCATATTAAGGGCAACTGTGTTCTCTTCGCTGATGATGTAAAGCTATTCAACACCACAGACAATACTGCTACCCTTCAAAAAGACCTCGACTATGTATCAGAATGGTCAAACAAATGCCAACTTCAAATCTCAACAAATAAATGCTCTGTCTTACATATTGGCAAAAAAAATCAGAAAATAAAATACAAGCCGAATAGTCAAGACCTTGTTGATGATCCAAACTCTGTCAAGGACCTTGAGTACTCATCTCTAATGATCTAAGTGCTAGAGCCCACTGTAACTACATAGCCAAAAAGGCATTAAGAGTTGTTAACCTAATCCTCGTAGCTTTTTCTCTGGTAATATCACACTACTAACTAGAGCATACAAAACATTTGCTAGACCAATACTTGAATACAGCTCATCAGTCTGGAACCCACATTACGTATCTGATATTAACACAGTAGAGAAAGTCCAGAAATATTTCACAAGAAGAGTTCTCCACTCCTCTACTCATTGCAGAATACTTATGCCACCAGACTTGAGGTTCTAGACCTAGAAAACCTAGAACTACACCATCTTCGGTCCGATCTAAGTATAGCATATAAAATCATACATTGCAATGTCCTACCTGTCAATGAATACTTCAGCTTCAACCATAACAATACAAGAGCACACAACAGATACAAACTCAAGGTTAACTGCACCAAACTTGATTGCAGGAAATATGACTTCAGCAACAGAGTGGTCAATGTCTGGAATACTCTACGTGACTCTGTTTCTTCCCCAAACCCCAAAAACTTTAACCTTAGACTGTCTACTATTGACCTCACCCCTTTCCTAAGAGGTCTGTAGGGGGCATGCATGAGGGCACCAACGTGCCTACCGTCCCTGTCCTATTGTTTCTTTTATTTTTCTTATATGTATCCATGTATTCACAACTATGTTTATACTTATACATATTATCTTGTAAGCAATTGACTAATCAAATAAATAAATAAAAATAAATAAATTTGGCGGGGGGCGGGGGGGCTGCATCTCACGTCCTCTGTGTACAGTTGTGGGGAGCTTGGCCGACCATGCCATGGGACTGTTTGCAAAAATAGCTGAGGAAAGATAACCTTCACAGGTTCTTAATGCGACAGCCGAAATATACAGTACCGTGGAAACAAAATATTGGGGGTTCTCTACTCAGGCTTAGTTTGGTCGTAGCAGACTTTAATTGTGCTGCATATACGTCTCTGTCCCCAGATAACATTCATACATACTGTAATACTCCGAATTAATGGCGTTTAAATGCACGTTTTTCTGAACTATTAACCCAGCAAACGAGAGCAGTCGTTAAAGAGAAATGTGAAATATTCCGAGGATCATTAAAGAGGAATATTAAATATGCAAGGAAATAAAAACAGTGAACCAATTAAGGGCCCTCAAATAAAATAAGAGGAATTAAGGGGTGGTAGAGTTTGAAAAAAGTTTTTAACAGTATTAGTAAGAGGAATCTTTTCAGACACTAATTCGGGTTGCCTTATGGAGAGTGAGAATTATGATAAGGCTAAAAATGATTCGGTTTTTTTCCCTTCCTTAAGTGGTGGTTGTATATATATACACCTATTTAACAGGGACAGAGGGTCCCCAGACAGTATTAATCTTTTTAAAATGTTTGTGATGTCTAAATTTAGTGGGAAAATAATGTTTTAAAAATAATCCCTGTGAGGGATATTAGGCTGCCAAAAGCAGTGACCAACACATGGTTATCTAAAGGGGCTTTATGGGTCAAGAAGCATAGAAGCCAAATTCAATCAGCTTGCTATATTCTGATCAGAAAAATAGAGGGTTAGGGTTAAAATAGAATAGAATTCTTTATTGGCCAAGTGTGATTGGACATACAAGGAACTTGTCTTGGTGCAAATGCTCTCAGTATACATAAAAGAAAAGATACATTCGTCAAGAGTCAAGAATCATAAGGTACAAACAACACTTAATAATAGTCATAGAGCACAATAAGCAATCAAATCATAAATAATATAATATATATAAAATAATTTATAAAATAATCAGTGTTGTTTGACATTTTTGTTAAAAAGATAATAAGGAAAAGAATGAATTAAACATTTCTATAATATAATATCTCTTTCCCACCACCTAGCCTATTGAAACAGCTATCTTCACATATTCAAAGTTAAAATATTTTCCCAGAAGAAATGCTGAATTAAATCTGCTAATGTTAAATCTGCTCTTTCACTGTTTGGGGGCAATTAGAAAAAGAACATTTTTTTTGTTTCCTTCCTAGCTTTTTGTTGTCTCTTTTGAATGATGTGAAACCTGGAAGGATAAAGTGTAGGAGAACAATTACAGGACATAAATACTGTGCACATTTGTAACTGAAAAAAAAAAGTTCACTTTCTCAGCATTTTTTGTTTTATTTTTCTTACTGAAATTTTCATTTTAACTGATGCCTTGCATGACTACCCGTACCATTTTTCCAGGTGTATCTGGATTTGTTGCTATTTGTGTTGAGCTGTGATGCTAGACAACCTTGGCATTTTTTTAAATTGTACAATTTGATGTGCTTTCTGGGAAGCATGAGGCAGTTAGCCTTGAATAAGTATGAAATGACTTGCAATCTGATACCCAAACCAATTCTCTGACTCACGCTAGATATTCCCCTATGAATGTTCTGTCCAGTTTGCTTGCTTCAGTTTTCTTGGCATGTCAGTTTTAGCTTACATTGGAACTAAAATAATTTAGAAAGTTTAAAGTTAATCTTAAAAGCCTTCTTGGTCCCCTCCCTGAAAGAAAACTCAATTAGACTTTCTAGTTTATGACCAAGCAGCATATCATAAATGTCTCTCCAATTGGGGGAGGAAGGAAGGTTATGCTTCTTAAATATAAGGAAGTGAAGTGATGACATTTAATTTTTTGTTTGTGGCTCTCATGCACTAAGGCAATCATGCTGCATCTTTAGTAAAGAAACAAAACAATAAATTTTAGTTTTAAAGAAAGGTGAACTCTGGCCTGGAATACTATTTTTGCTTATTTTGTTTATTACTGTGTGTGAAAACTGAAGCAGAACAATTTATCCATCCATTATCATTTTAATCCTTTCAGCAATGACAATTTTCTGGCCTAATCAGGAAATTTAAAAAAAAGTACAAAGGAAAGAATTTCAATACAATACATTAATAATAACAAGGAAAAGAAACATAAATAAATAAAAGCTACCATTTGGTAAAAAGCAAGCAATTAAAATAAAAAACTTTATAGATTTTAATTGTCTGATTTATACCGAATGATGGCTTTTATTTATATGTATGTTTCTTTTCCTTATTATAAATGCCAATTACTCTTTAAATAGAGAAAATGCATCTCAAAGCAATCTAGCCCAATTTTCTTTGCTCATATTTGTTTTACAGGGTTTATTTTGAAGAGGAAAAAAAACATTTGTATGCACAAAAGAAAAAGAGAAAAATAAAATAGGAACCTTCTCTGTTGTTTGCTTGAATTTATAACAGCAATCAAAATTGAACAAATGATTAGAGGCAGGGGTGCTTTCAGCAGGTTCTGACCAGTTCTGGAGAACCCGTAGTGGAAATTCTGAGTAGTTCGGAGAACTGGTAAATACCACCTCTGATTGGCCCCTCCCCCATCTATTCGCTGCCTCCCAAGTCCCAGCTGATTGGCTGGGTCTTCTTTTGTTGCTCTCCACAGGAGAACGGAGCTGGAAAGCAGGTTAGTGGGGTGGGGAGGGAATGGAGATTTTACAGTATCCTTCCCCTGCTACACCCACCACACCATGCCCACCAAGCCACACCCACAGAACCGGTAGTAAAAATTTTTGAACCCCAGCATTGATTAGAGGGGTGTGTCCCTCTAATGTGAGCATGTGGTGAGAGGCCCACGTGGATTATAGGCTAAGGCTATGGACAAAGAGCAGCTTTGAACCATGATTGGCTGCAACTCTACAGTAGTGCATAACTCTGGCGAAAGATATGGTTCGATTAAAGCAGGGGTGTCAAACTCGTGTAGTCACATCATCACATGACGTATCACAGTTCCCTCCCTTTGCTAAATCAGGAGTGGGTGTGTCCAGCACGTGATGCATCCGGGCTGCGGGCCACCAGTTTGACACACCTGGGTTAAAGAATGAAGGATGTGTTTCATGGAATCTTTGTCCTTTCAGATTAAAAGGCTGTGTTGCTGAATGGTAGTCCAAACAGTTAGGATCAGCTCTAGAAGCAAGAGTTGTGCTCATCTTCTTCTGAATTTCTTTATGACCTTGCCACCAATATGGCATGACCAGGATCAGAAGTCACAAAATGTTCTTCTCTCAGCTAATTTTAAAGCTTTTATGCATACAGTCTGTGTACAAGGCTAACCTATAAGTGCACACGATATGCTAATATGTTTATGTCAACTCTAAACGATATGAAATGTTAGTGTTATGTATGCAGGTTTGAATGTCATTGGTTAAGTTTGAACTATTCTTGTAAAATGTCAGAAATGATTGGTTTAAAAAGTGCGGGAAAACCCTGCACTCTGATTGGCTGGCAACTGCGGCTGCTGGCTATAAGTAGTAGCCGCAGCCCAGCCAAATTGGGTCTGTTATGAGCTGTAGTCACTAATAAACTCTTCACTGAAGCACTCCGCGTCTGACTCTTCATGCAAATCTAACACTGGCGACAAAGGTGGGATCCTTCCGAAGAGACAATGCGAGAACAAGCTGAGAGAGATGGCTGTGCTGAACACCCCCAGCCCGTTCGATCCGACAGCAGAAGACTGGGACTCGTATGCAGATCGTTTCCAAATGTATTTGGAGGGAAACGATCTCACCGACATTTCCGAGAAGCGGAAGAGGGCAGTCTTTCTCACCCACTGCGGTCCGGCTGTTTTCAAGATGGTAAAGGCATTGGCGGGAGCTGCAGACGTGAAGGTAATGGACTGGCCTGACTTAGAAAAGTTATTAAGAGCCCATTACACGCCACAAGTATCGTGCCTCATTAAGAGACACGAATTCTACCATCATGATCAAGGGGAAAGCGAAAACATTAATGACTTCATGGCAAGTTTAAGGGACATTGGGGGTGCATGTGAGTTTATCAACTTTGAAGAGGCCATGCGTGATCAAATTGTTTTAGGCCTAAAAGACAAGGTTTTGCAGAGCAAATTATTAATGAAACCTAAGATCACACTTAAGGAGGCCATAGAAGAAGCTTCTTCAGCGGAAGCTACCAAGTCCTCAGCAGCAGCCATGAAGAAAATTAACAAGGCCAAAGCCATCCTGATGTGGAAAAATCCACAACCCATTGAGCAAATAGATTCTGATTCAGACTGTAGTGAGGTGGAGGAAGGAATTTATAGACTCAGAATGGAGAAGAAAAGGAAAGACCTTGAAAGAAAAAGGCAAGACTTTTATTGCAGAGGTTGTGGGGGGCCACCCACTGAATGCAAGTTTTTGATACCATCTGCCTCCATTGTGAAAAAAGAGGTCACCTAGCAAGAGTCTGCAAATCATCCAGAACTCCACCAAGCAGAAAGAAGTTTCCTGACAAAGAATTCAAGCATAACAACTTCAGGGAGAAAATGGGGCGCAGCACAGAAGCAAATGGGAAGAATGAAACTCATCAAACAGTCACTATTGGTCATTCTTCACCCTTAAGAAGCAGAAAAGTACATGTGAAGGTACTAATTGAAGGAAGGCCTTGCCAAATGGAAGTGGACTCAGGCTCCTATTTATCTATGGTGTCATGGGACACTATTCACAGGCTACTTCCCAACATTCAGAAGAAGCATTTCCAGAAGCAAGCACTGACTCTTAAAGACTACCAAGGGAACAAGATTCCAGTAGTTGGAACAAGAGAATTCAACGTGAAGTTCAAAGGCCACACCAAACGCTTGCCCCTGACCATCGTGGACAAAGACCGCCCAAGCTTGCTGGGACTTGAGTGGTTCAATCCACTAAGCATTGAGGTGACTGGCATCAATCACGTGAGCAACTCTGAATGGGAGGAGGCCTTGAAGTCTGAGTTTCCAGAGGTCTTCAGCGACGGATTGGGCAAGTATATGGGGACCCTATCACTTTCAACCTAGATCCCAAGGTGCCCCCAATTCGTTTAAAGCCCAGAAGGGTCCCATTTGCCTTAAAGGAAAAAATTGATGCACAATTAGATAAACTAATAGCTCAAGGAGTTTTAGAGCCCACTGACCACTCCAGATGGGAGACACCAATAGTCACACCAGTCAAGACTGATGGGTCAGTAAGAATCTGTGGAGACTATAAGGACATTGAACCATGCATTTCAGCAAGCATATCCAGTTCCAGTGGTGCATCATTTATTACATTCACTTGGCAGGGTACAGTCTTTGCCAAATTGGATCTGGCCCAGGCATATCAACAACTAACAGTTGATGATGCCACTGCAGAGGCCCAAACCATTGTGACTCATAGAGGTGCCTTCAAATGTAAAAGGTTACAGTTTGGAGTAAGCGTGGCAGCAGGCATTTTCCAAAGCCTTATGGAAAGGATGCTCCAAGGACTGCCAGGGTAGTGCCTTACTTTGATGATGTGTTAATCTCTGCTGAAAATGACACTCAATTACAAGAGAGACTCAGAGAAGTCCTTACAAGATTCAAAAAAGCGGGGTTAAAAGTCAAGGAAGAAAAATGCACTCTTAGAACTGACAAGGTTGAGTTCTTCGCTACATGATTGACAAGCATGGCATCCATCCTACAGATGCCAAGGTTCAAGCAATCAAACCCCTAAAAAATGTAAAACAGATTTGCAAGCTTTCCTTGGACTCATTAACTTTTATCACATGTTCCTACCTCAGAAGGCAACCATTGCAGAACCATTACACAGATTGCTTGACAAAAAGTCTGTTTGGGTCTGGGGCAGGAAGGAACAATCAGCATTTAACAGTATTAAAAGACTAATCACGTCTGATGCTGTACTCATACAGTTCTCTGAGAATTTACCTGTTGTACTAACTTGTGATGCATCCCCTTTTGGAGTGGGGGGGGGGGTTTGAGCCACAGGCTTCCCAGCGGGAGGAAAGCCCCTATTGCATTTTACTCTCACACCTTGACCAAAGCAGAGGGGAATTACAGCCAATTGGACAAGGAAGCATTGGCAATTGTTGCAGCTATCAGGAAATTTCATGAGCATTTATATGGGAGAACATTTACCATTGTCAAGATCACAAACCTTTGTTAGGCATTGTGGCAGGAGACAAACCTACACCCATTATCCTGTCACCAAGAATGCTGAGGTGGACTGAATTTCTTGCTGTTTATTCATACAACCTTATCCACAAGCCTGGCAAGGACATTGGACATGCTGATGCCTTGAGTCGTTGCCCACTTCCTTGTCACAAGGAGGACTTTGAACCTGAGGCACACACCTTTTTCCTAGAAACTGTTGCTTCCAAGTTCAGCAGCTGCTGAAATTGCCAGAGAGACTGCCAAAGACACTTTATTGGCTTTTATTATAGGCTGGATTAAGAAAGGTTGGCCTCTTCAAGATCTACCTCACCTTGCCCAACCTTTTAAGTCCAGGCAAACTGAATTATCTGTATTAAGAGGATGTATTTTGTGGGGTAACAGGGTGATTATTCCTGCAAAACTGCAAAGAGAGGTTTTGGAAATGTTACATGAGGGTCATCCTGGTATTGTAAGGATGAAGGGATTGGCCAGGAGTTATGTATGGTGGCCAGGTATTGACAAAATGGTTGAAAACTGGGTTGCATCTTGTCCCAACTGTCAGGTAGTCAGGCCTGTCCCACCTCTCGCCCCCAAACAGGAATGGGAATGTCCTAGGGGCCCATGGTCTAGGATTCACATTGATTTCGCAGGCCTACCAAAGGGCACACCTTCCTTATTATAGTAGATGCATATTCCAAATGGCTAGAGGTAATCCCTATGGCATCCACCACAACTGATGCTGTCATCAAGCAGCTCAAAAAGCTTTTTGTAACCCACGGGTTACCTGATGTTCTTGTCTCTGACAATGGCCCTCAATTTACATCTAACCTTTTGAATCCTATTTAGCACAACAGGGTATCAGACATGCCCTGACAGCCCTGGGCACCCTTGCTAATGGCGGGCTGAACGCATGGTACGTTTACCAAGGAAAAGCTTCAGCAATTGGGTCCTGGGGACATCACTGAAAAGTTGAAAAACTTCTTAGTTTTAGCTTTATCACTCCTAACCCATCAACTAACTTGTCCCCAGCAGAGTTGTTGATGGGTAGGCTTAGGTCTCCCCTTGACCGCCTTCATCCCACTTACGCACCCAGCACCACTTGATTCCACTAGCAAAGTTCGCGTTCAGTGTGGGTGATTCTGTTTATGCTAAGAACCTTATGGGTGAACCTTCATGGATTCCTGCTGAAATAACTCAAATCACAGGCCCTCGTTCTTACAGGGTGCAAACAGAGGATGGTGTCCTCTGGAGCAGGCACATTGATCAGTTAAGATCCAGATTACCTCAGGAACATTGCAATTGTTCCTCTCTAGTTCCCATACCTAATGCCTTTTCTAGGGGGAAGGGGAGGAGCATGAGGATAATCAGCAAGCAAGAATCAACCACATGTGTAATGAGCCATTACGACAGGAACCATCCCAAAACCTGTCACAATGCCAAAATCCATCCTTACAAGTGGAAGATTGCACATCACTACCTGACTTGGGTGCTGACATTGGGCTGGAGATGGGTTGGAAGGAGAGACCAGATTCTAACAATCAAACAGGGTCTTCTTTCACAGGAAGTCCAACTAGGGAAATGTCAACAGACACATTTCCTCTCTCACTGGGTGAGAACGTTAAAACTTCTGAACCACGAAGGTCTCAACGACACGTAAGAGCCCCACCTATTTAAAAGAATACATTAGATAGGTTGGGGTTTGAGTATGGAGTGAACCTAGTGGGGAGGGGTGTTATGTATGCAGGTTTGAATGTCATTGGTTAAGTTTGAACTGTTCTTGTAAGATGTCAGAAATGATTGGTTTAAAAAGTGAGGGAAAACCCTGCACTCTGATTGGCTGGCAACTGCGGCTGCTGGCTATAAGTAGCAGCCACAGCCCAGCCAAATCGGGTCTGTTATGAGCTGTAGTCACTAATAAACTCTTCACTGAAGCACTCCGCATCTGACTCTTCATGCAAATCTAACAGTTAGTTTTGTGACACTTAACCCCATTTAAATCATGAGTGTCTAGCCAAACTCCAAAAGCTTTATTGGGAGTTAGAAGATGCGGCATTGCCTGGGTGTAGCCAACTCTGAGACACATAATTCATTGTCACCCTTGACCCTGGTTGTTCCCCAACCCCTGGGTGTATCCTAATTCATATTCTCCAATGGGACACATCCATAGCCAAGAGTCATCAATCATGTTCTCCAGTTAGAATTTTTCACAGCAGAAACCTCGGTCGCCTAGAAACTATCTTTGAAAACATTTATGGAACGCAAGCTGCCCACTGCTTCTGCCTTCCTTTCTGTTGGCAACTCTAAAAGATCACAGAAATATTTTATGAGTTGACAGTTTTATTGAGTTAAGCTCTGCATCAGTCAATCAACCACAAAATTATTGACAAAAGATGACTACATAAAGGATACACCAAATGGAGCAGTGCAAACGATTTGAAAAAGAGATCTTGAGAAAAGTATTAGGACTCTAGAAGCACTTGTTTTTCCTTTGGAAGAGTTGTGTGGCTGCTTTATTATTTGAAGAGAGATGCTTTACTTCAAAGGTCTTCAAACCTGGCAAGTTTAAGACTTGTGGACTTCAACCCCCAGAATTCCTGAGCTAACATGACTGGAAGAGGAATTTTGGGAATTGAAGTCCACAAATCTTAAAGCTGTCAAGTTTGAAGACCCCTGCTTTACTTTGTACTAACACTTTCAATTGGTTGCAAAGCTTCTGTATCCAGCATTTTTACTGAAAGTCTAGTGAAATGGTTGTGTCTACATGCAAATGCTTAGACTGCTAAGATACAATGTTTGAAGGAGCCACTTCACAACAGCCTTCCAGAAGACGCAGCTTCTTTTCAATGCCTTGAGGACAGTCATTCATATTAGAGCTGCTTCCAAGGCACAATCAGGATGGCTGCCACGATGGTGAGCTTTATTGCATTAAAAACTAGTGTTTTTATGCATAAATACAAAAGTGCGCTGGAGTGCATTCACATGCCTTTGAATTAGTCTCTGAGTCCTGGTGACTGCCTGAACTAGTTTCTGCAATTTTCTTCGCCATTTCCTACTTCCAAGCTGAGAGACAGTGATTACCTCAAGGTCACCCAGCTGGCTTTGTGTCTCACAGTCTTCCAGTGTCTGTCCTGATACTTTAACCAGGGGTGGGCTTCAAAAATTTCAACAAAGGATTCTCTGCACGTTGCTGGATGGGCATGGCCATGGTGGGTGTGGCTTAGTCAGCTTCCTGCACCACACAGCTCCCAGGCTCTGGAGGCCTCTGGAAGCCAGAAATGGGCCTATTTCTGGCCTTCCCAAACTTCCGAGAGACTTGTTTTTTGCCCTCCCTGAGCCTCCGTGCACGCCCTGTACTTAACTGCATCCAAAATGGGCTGCATAGGGACTCCTGGGAGGGGCAGGGTGAGGTGGATGGGGCCATCTAGGAGTGGGATTTGGTGATTTTCCAAACTGCACAGAATCTTAGCTAAGGGTTCTCCCAAACCCATGCGAACCCCCAGCAGCCCACCCCTGACTTTAACCACTATACCAGACTGTCTCGTAATGTAACATAATGGCATAACAATAGGCAGAGTTTCAACCATATTGTGGCAGTTATATTGACTCTTTTTTACATGCTGCTAACACTCATGTCTCATGCTAACATGAGATATTTAGCATAACACATGCTAAAACTTTGCAAACCATCTTTTTTAAAAAAAAACTCTTCCAATCTTAACAATGGATATAACTTGGTTTTCACCAATAATGTGATCTCATCACTGAAAAAGTTATCAGTGTTATCTACATGAATGCTTGGTCATTCAAACAAAGAGAGGTTTTGATAGACTCTAGTGTCCTGGGGATTTGTTTTTAAGTACCAGTGATGGGTCCTGGAATATTAAGAAGTAATAAGAAGAATGCTCCTGAATATCCTTAAAGTGCTCCTTTCTTAGGACTGAAAAATGACATTATCTATATACTATTGAAACTGTTGTGTCTCTGATTGTAACTTTCAATTGGGTGAAATTGAAAGATATAGGGCAACAATTATTTAACCAAGTTAACTCAAATGGGCTAACTTACAGAATGCTGGAAGGAGGTGTAAGCAAGCAAGCACCATTTTCAATGTTTCCTGCCAGCTTTCAAAAAAATCAATGGAGAAGCCAGCAGGAAATTAGAAGTTGGTTCTGTTATGTATGCAGGTTTGAATGTCATTGGTTTAGTTTGAACTGTTCTTGTAAAATGTCAGAAATGATTGGTTTAAAAGTGGGAAAATCCTGCACTCTGATTGGCTGGCAACTGTGGCTGCTGGCTATAAGTAGCAGCCGCAGCCCAGCCAAATCGGGTCTGTTATGAGCTGTAGTCACTAATAAACTCTTCACTGAAGCACTCCGCGTCTGACTCTTCATGCAAACTTAACAGGTTCTGTTCCCAATGCTTTTCTGGCTTCCCATGGTTATTCTGTTTTTCTGTTTAGGTAAGAAAATATCTCTGAAATTATGATCCAGTGGGTTAGGATTGTCTGATTCTTTGGAACTAGGGTAGCAGGTAAGAACATCCCCTTAGTATCCTTTCCTGGGAAATGATTTTATTTTTGGAAACATATGTTTATATCCTGAGATCAGTGTGTGTATGTATATATTGCACTAAAAATACTTCATTAACTGTTAAGACTTAATGAATTTTCCACTGGTATTCATTTTGAGTATTCATTGCTTGTCACAATGAATATCATGGCAGCTTTCATTGCTCTGAGGTTACACCTATTATTTGACTTATTCATTTATTTAAATAACTAATCATAATAGAATATAGGCATATATTCAGATTGGCTATGAGAAATGGTTTGTTGCAGGATTCTTTACACTGACCCAGAGACACATTTATTGCTCTGATTCTAATTGGGTTGTCTCTCTCACTGTGATAAAATGAAAGCTGCATGATATTTATAGGAACAATTAATTTGGAATTGGAAATCACCTGTTTGCACTGAACTATCTGTAGCAAGATCATGTTAAAGCATCATACTTCTTTATCTAAGAAGGAGTAAAGGACAATGATATGTTTACTTCCCACTGAATTGTACAGCTATTGCTGGTCAAATTAAATCTAGAAAAACAATTTAATTCAACAATTCAAGAACAATATTTCAAACTGATTTATTTCTATTATTCAAATAACTACAAAGCCCCAAGGCAAGCAGTATTAATTCTTTAAATCAATGGACCTCAGTTTCTTCCAGGCAGGTGTATAATTTAGCACTTCCTTTGTGTATTATTCATCCTTTGTCCTGGTTTCAGATGATGAAATGTAGTAAGTTCCATTTTGATTGTGAACAATGATGTTGAACATTACCAGGCAGGGCGATCCTCAGTGAAACTGATATGAGGTGCATCTTAATTATTCCAACTCAATACGATAAGGATTTAAATCAACTTGCTGGGCTGCTAATCCTGGGATACTCTTGTATTTACAATGACTTTTGCCTCCTATAGTTCTCTTGCTCAGCTTAGTTGAAAGGACCACCTGTGCAAACATAAGAAACAGGAATCTTATTTGATTTCCATATTCTTTGCACTACCTCTAGCATCCAGTTTGAAGATTGTTCTTTTAAAAAAAGGTATGAAGATTTCCACATGTTCTAGATAGGATCCAGTTGTTTTGGGAACATTGAAGATCTTCTGTCATAATGGAACCTCCCCTTTGGAAAATAAATATCAATGTCCTATTCTTAACTGATTAACATTGAGGGGAATAGGAGTGATTCTGGGTGTTAGTACACAGCTATATTTGTAGTTCAATTTATCTAAAAATTAGGATTTAAGCAAAATTTAACCACTACACCAAGCTGGCTGTCATTATCTTATGTTAGTGAGTTCTAAATTCAGTTCTATGACAAAAACAGACACAAAATTTTGGTTGCTTTGGAATGAGTAACTTCATGATAATAATGTTGATGTATGCATGTATTAAGATCCAACAGATATACTTCTGAAACAATTACTCATTCTGTTGAATTCTAATATTTATTTTATTTATTTATTTCTTGGACTTGTATGCCGCCCATCTTCGAAGACTCGGAGCGGCTCACAATTAAAACCAGACAATCAACAATAAATACTTAAAAGAAAATTAAATAATCACAAGCCCAATATATTATAACATTAAGTTAAAATTAAGTTAACCCCCCCCCAGGAGGCCAGCACAGCCCGGCCTGTTCGAATAGCCAGGTCTTCAAGTGACAGGTCTTCAAGTGACAGTGATTCAGCTCATTTCTGTCTTTTTATGTCCTTTCAAAAGCTGGGCAGCCTTATTCACATATAGGTCTGATTTCTAATTCCTAGCCCATTTAGAGGCATTCATTCTTTATATTTTCTTGAACCAACTTAGGGTCTGTTAAGATACACTAATTAAAGCCCTTCTCAAAGTTTTGTAAGTCTGTTAAATAATTTAAAATAAGAATTAAGAATCATTGGCTTGGATCATTCAACATGCCAAATCATAATGCAGTTTATTTGTTTTGTGGCTTATTGTGTCAGTCAACCACCATTAAATGTGAATTAACATAATGTAGAGAAGGATGGAGATGAATGCAGTCTTGCTTTTCTTTCCTTGATAGGATCCTTCATTAACTCATCAGTGGCAAATCACAGGGCTATTTCAGAATTCATATGAAGTTAAGAGAATGGTGAATATTTTTCTCACTGTGAGAAGTCTGAAACCAATCACAAAATTGGAAAAGAGACTACAAAAAACATCTTGACCAATTCTAAGTTTTATTTATGCAATCATGCATACATGTGAATGATCATCTAATTTTGTTTCTGTTTTTGGCATGTTATATGGATTCTGTATATCAATCAGTCTTTTGGAAACAAATTTAAAAAATAATGTATTGTTTGAATCTAGTGCTGGTAAAAAAATTCTGGTATTACAAGAGGTTGTCCTCAAGGAAGGATTCTCATCCTGCTAAATGAGAAACACTGGGGTTGCTTCTGATGTATCTTTGCTCTGCTCTTTTTGCAACCCAACAAACATTAGAAAGGATGGCAGTTCAATGCTTTGTAATTTTTGGTTGCCACAATGTAAAAGAGATGTTGAGACTCTAGAAAGAGTGCAGAGAAGAACAACCAGGATGAGTAGGGGACTGGAGGCTAAAACATATGAAGAACGGTTGCAGGAACTGGGTATGTCTAGTCTAATGAAAAGAAGGAGTAGGGGAGACATGATAGCAGTGTTCCAATATCTCAGGGGCTGCCACAAAGAAGAGGAAGTCTTCAAAGCACCTGAGGGCAGGACAAAAGGCAATGGGTGGAAACTAATCAAGGAGAGAAGCAACTTAGAACTAAGGAGAAATTTCTGACAATGAGAACAATTAATCAGTGGAATAACTTGCCTCCAGAAGTTGTGAATTCTCCAACACTGGAAGTTTTTAAAAAGATGTTGGATAACCATTTGTCTGAAGTAGTGTAGGGTTTCCTGCCTAAGCAGGGGGTTGGACTAGAAGACCTCCAAGGTCCCTTCCAACTCTGTTTATTCTATTCTATTCTATTCTATTCTATTCTATTCTATTCCATTCCATTCCATTCCATTCTATTCTATTCTATTATTTTTCTATTTCTATTTCTATTTTATTATATTCCATTCTATTCTAATACCTCTTCTGCTTGTTCAGACAGCAGTTTTGCAGCTGAATGCTCATTGACAATGTCCTCTGATTTGGGATCTGAATCATCATGACAATTTTAAAGTTGCTAAGTTTAAGAAACACTGGACTAAAGTACGCAGGTCTACTACTTCTTTCCGTGGCAGACAGGATGGGAAGCATGGCAGAAAAGGCTCTTTTTTTGGGCCCCACCAGCTGAAGCATGCCCCTTCTGCTGGCATGGGTGAAATTGGCTAATTCCATCAGGGTGAGCTGGATTCTCATAGCCTGGATCCATGCCACAAAGGGCTTTAAAGGTGATAACCATCACCTTGAATTGGACATGAAAGCCAGTGCAGCTATTCTGTTGGGTCTTAGGTCAAAATCCCAATTCATTCTGAGTGAATTAAGAGACTTAGGATCACTTGGTACTCAGTGGTGGTATTATACTGGTTTGGCCCGGTTCTGGCATACCGGTAGCGCTGAAGATCAGCTGGCAGAGAACCGGTTCATTCAGAGTCTCTCTGATGCTCTGCAGTTGGGGCCCCCCGCCCACCCCTGCTCCTAGGTCCTTTATAACCTCTCAGCTGTTTGGCAGACAGAGTAGATTGCAGTGCTAAACAGCTGAGAGGTGCAGTAGCTTAATTTTTACTCTTTTAATGTGTGCACAAAGCACGCATTTGGCACATGCAGGCGAGTTGCGCAACCCCATGTAGCCACGCCCACCAAGCCAGGCCTACAGAACCAGTGGTGGGAACTTTTGAATCCCACTACTGTTAGTACTGTAACCTCCATATAACAACTTTGCCCATAGAGGTATTAACACTAACAATTAATACTTTAATGTATGCAAGTAGAGTTATGGGGAACTTTTTAATGTTGAAGGTGATGATATGTTCCAAACTTCAGAATATCTGGGTATTCTTGAGATGCAATGGTTGTTTCAGACTTGGGGTGTTGTTAAGAAAATAAGACATACCATATTAACTGCAGTAACTGTGAGAGGGATCTTTGTGGACAACCAGCTAAATATGAGCCAGCAGTGTGCAGCAGCAGCCAAAAAAGCTAATGCAATCCTAAATTGTATTAACAGATGGATACAATCAAGATCAAGTGAGGTACTAATACCATTCTATAAAGCCTTAGTAAGACCACACCTAGAGTACTACTGCATCCAGTTTTAGTCACCATATTATAAAAAAGATGTTGAGACTCTAGAAAAAGTACAGAGAACAGCAACCAGAATGATTAGGGGACTGGAGACTAAGGCATATGAAGAATGGCTACAGGAACTGGGCTTGGCTAGTCTAATGAAGAGAAGGACATGATAGCAGTCTTCCAATATTTGAGGGGCTGCCACAGAGAGGAGGAAGGGGTCAAGCTATTTTCTAAAGTGCCTGTAGGCCAGACAAGGAATAATGGATGGAAACTGAACAAGGAGAGATTCAACCTGGAAATAAGGAGAAACTTTCTGACAGAAAGAACAATCAAACAATGGAACAGAATTTGCCCTCGGAAGTTGTGGGAGCACCATCACTTGAGATTTTCAAGAAGAGATTGGACTGCCATTTTTCAGAAATGGTGAAGGGTCTCCTGCTTGGGTGGGGTGTTGGACTAGATGACATATAAGGTCCCTTCCAACTCTGATTATCTGTTAAATCTGGCAGTTTTTAAGCCGACAAAAGCTGTGTTCCTGTGTTTTAAGCGATGAAAGAAAGAAAGAACTGGCTTTTCCCCTCTTTCTTGGTAGATAAGATTAGGAAAAGAGAACAGATGCTGTATTCCCCATACTCTCATTTGATTTTATTTTCTTTAAACATCTGCCAGCCCCATCGTGGACCTCTGTGTGATAACATCTGCAAGCCCATTAAATTAATGCAGAGATGACTTCTAGATTATCATGGTTAAAAAACTGGTGCCCTATAGGTAGAAAAGGAGGCAGGATAAAAGCTTTGTTGGGGTACAAAAAAGAAATGATTGCTTATCTCAAAGCCAGGAGTATAAAATGAGTACATTTGTAAGCAGTGCTGTGCTCGAGGCCACTATTATTGTTAATTATTTCTCTATTCACATAAAAAAATCACAATGGGAGAACTGAAAGTAATAATTAGAAAACTCACCCCTGCCTGCCTCAATGTAAAAAAAATCTCTTCCCATCAGTCACTATGAATGAAATCCCAGTCGTTTGCTGAGGTATGTGCTGTTTTCCATTATTTTCGTGTGTGTTAGACAGCATCTTTATTAAACTAGTTCAAAGGCTGCACAGACAAATGACATAGGGCTAATAAAGGTATTAACAATATGGATTTTGGGAGGTTTATTGTCTTCAAGCATAGCTGCCTTTCTCACAGCAGCCAAAACACTGGCTGATTGATAAAGTGGTTTGCTTTAGTTTGATGCAATCCAGTCGTTCCAATCTGTAGACAATTTTTGTAGTGCATTGTGTGATTTCTGACAAAACAAAACAACGCCTTGCATGTGTGAAAAAAAACCCAGGCATTTCATTTTTCAGGTAGGAATAATTCAAGGAAGAGAAATCCTTGCGGTTTCTAAATTCAACTTACAGGCTATATGACATGGGCCATTATTTCTGTCTCCGGACACCATCCATACCTGTTACGTTTAAGAACAGATCTTGTTCTTATTTGTTTTGCTTTTGGCAAATTTCTGCTAATAATCTAAGTAATTGTGGTCATCATGCATTGGCTTTAGTGGCCCATTTGCATTCCATGGTGTTTAATCATTGGCCAATACTTTGGACAGCTTTCTCAAACTACTCCTCTCAAGATACATCAGAATTAGGCTTCTGGTTGACGTTGTGACGGACCCAGAAGCAGAGAACGGAGAACTCAGTTCCTGCACTGGTCTTCTGCTGTTTGTGGGCTCTGAAAGGAGCTGAAAACCACCTTGCAGGGGCGGTGAAGCAAGGGAGGGGTGCTCTGTGGGGTCCCAGAGGAAAATGCAACTCCTCTGTGGAACCATGGAGCTTTTCCCTCTATGCCACAATGGTGAGAAGAGGCTGGTCAAAATGGCCACCACAGAGTTGGGACAGCTGTGAACACTGAAGCGTTGTGCAGGAAAGGAGAAAGTGGATGATATATGGAAGTGGGTGAGAAGAACTATTGAAAAACTAACCCCAAAAAGACTTCCCAGGGAAAAAAAGGATCTCACTGTTATATTAAAAGTGGTGGTACAAGCATTAAGAAAAAAAAAAGTAAAGCTGTGGGGGGAAGAGAGGGAGAAAGCAATTTTCAGAATATAGAAAACACAGAAAATTGGAATTTTAAAGAGGACAAATATTGTTTTGCAGAACATATTAAAATATTGGATATATATATATATTTGTTTTCGTAGATTTTCACGGGTACAGGTATGCAGGTCTTGGCATGTTCGGGTCTTTTCCCGTGTAAGATTGAGAGTATCTTGGTGACATTTCAATGAGGTCCCACTCGCCATCTTCAGGCTTCATGCTTGTACGAGCAAAGTGTGATCGGAGCTGCTGTCTCTCTATAAATACTATAAATCCCCACCTCCCCACCAGTATTTATAGAGAGACGGAGCTCCGATTACACTTTTCTTGCACAAGCACGAAGCCAAAAGCAGCCTGAAGATGGTGACCTCATCGAAACGTCACCAAGATACTCTCAATCTTACATGGGAAAAGACCCGAACACACCAAGACCTGCATATGTATATGTATGTATGTGTGTGTGTGTGTGTGTGTGTGTGTGTATGTATATATATATATATATATATATATATATATATATATATATATGTTTTCGTAGATTTTCACGGGTAAAGGTATGTAGGTCTAGGTGTATTCGGGTCTTGTCCCGTGTAAGATTGAGAATACCTTGGCAACGTTTCGACGAAATCTCATCTGTCATCTTCAGGCTGGTGTCTTCAGCTTCATTCTTCTGGGAGAAGTGTGTGATAGTGGCTGTTTTTCCCTTTTAAACCCCAGAGTTGGCTGTGTTGTTACTTCTTGATTGGTTGATGGAGTTGATGTATGCAGATTGGATGGTTTTTTCCTGAGACCCTGTGTGGCTGAGGTGCTGGCTGTGTGTCTCTCAGCCTTTTGTGTTGTAACGACCTGGGTAATGGGCTGTGTGATGACCATATATATATATATGGATACTTTTACTATTTTGGATGGATATTTTAAAATTGAAAACTGGCTAAAATAACAGGATTTAAATGCACCAGTTATGGATAGAAGGAAGGAAAATATTCCCAGGAATATTTTGTGGAATCAACTGCCCTTGGGGCTCTGTTTGGCCCCGGATCTCTGCTCTTTCCGCCACGATCTGAAAACTTGGCTGTTTGAACAGGCCGGGCTGGACTGACCTCTTGGGGTGGGGTGGGATTTTATTTTGGGCTTGTCAGGTTTAATTTGTTTTTAATGTATTTATTGATTTTTTGTATTTATTTTTTTAGTTCTGAGCTGCCCCGAGTCCTTTCGGAGAGGAGGCGGCATACAAGTCCAATTATTAAATTAAATTTAATTAATTAACATGCTATTGGATGTAAAAGGAAGATATTTGAATATAAGGATTGGTATACAAATAAGATACTGAAACATTGAAAACCAAACAATGAGAATTTTGGAAATAACAAATATAGGTAGGAATATTAGAAGTATATAATTTTATTAAAGTTAAATATATCGAGTATTATTTAAATTGTATTAAAATGTAAGACACCCAGATGTTATATTGTTCACATATTGATATGTATGTAAAAATAAAAATAAAAAAACTTTTTATTAAAAAAAATATCCATCAGAATTTAATTTCTATGAGGACTTAACTTCATGCGTTTTTGGTCATTTGCTGAGGAAGTATTAGAATTGAAATCTAACTGCAGCATTTGGCCAAAGGGTTTTAGCATTAATAGTGCTATTCATTAGCCCCCGATCTCTGCACCTTCCGCCACGATTTAAAGACTTGGCTATTTGCGCAGTCCGGGCTGTGCTGACCTCCTGGGGGGGCTTGATTGTGTTTTAACACTGGGTTTTAAAATTTCTATTTGACTTGTACCTTGTTTAATTGGTTTTTTAGGTAATTATTTATTGTTGTGTTTTTAGTTGTGAGCCGCCCCGAGTCCTTTTGGAGAGGGGGAGGCATACAAGTCAAATTATTATTATTATTATTAATAATAATAATAATAATAATAATGATGATGATGATGATGTTTAACATGCTAATTTCTAATTCATCATTCAAATCATTGTTATTCCTTTTCCATCCTTTTGTGGGCTTTCTGATAATTAAAGCATGGCACGTATATTTGGAGATACATTTATATTTTATTGGATTATTAGACAATCATTGTCAACCTTATAAATGAAAGTGAAGCGACTCCCTCAATGCCATATATAGGATAATGGAATTCATATAAGAAAGTGTTGAAAATGACTCCCCAAAATGGCTGCTGAACAGCAGGGAGATTTTTCTCTCCTGATGATGGTTCTTTGGCAGCACTGCTGCCTAGATTTGAATTTTTATGTCTAAAAGTTGACTGGCTAGTTGAACTCTGATTTATTTTAACCCCTTGCTGGACTTTATCTAGTTTTTATTGTTCTTTTTGTTTTGATCTTTTTGGTACTTTTGAATTACTTTTGTCTTCTGTAAGGAAAACTCAGCATGTCTTGAAGTAGTGAAAGTATTTAGACTTGATTTATATCTATAGTGGACTTTCACTACACGGATTTTGCACTTTATTAACTGGCAAAAAGTTTGGAGGTTATTATTTTTTAAATCTTTTTTATCTTGGACTGAAATATCCAAATATTCGCCTTGTCTTCTCTACTTATCTTTGTACTTGGAGAAATATCCCAGTCTCTGACGAGTTTTATCTCTTCGTTGCTAAGTTGCACCAGAGCAACAATTTATCTGATTATAGACAAGGAAAAGTGGCAGGCAGCAGAACAAAGGCCATTTGGTAATATGAAAACCCAAGCTGAAAACTTTTTAAAACACTTCAACAAAATAATAATGGTAGCAAAAAAAAGCCCAAATGCAAGTAACTTTGGAGTTAAATCAGATGCACAAAAGGTGTTTGATTTGAAAGTGGTAGATTCTGGGAAGGAGCCTGAAAAAAGATATGGATGTTACAAACTTAGAATGGACTGAAGGGATTATGCATGCTTTCCCAAACTTCAGGCCAGAGGTGATATTCAGCAGGTTCTGACCAGTTCTGGAGAACCGGTAGTGGAAATTTGGAGTAGTTCGGAAAACTGGCAAATACCACCTCTAACTGGCCCCGCCCCCATCCATTCTCTGCCTCCTGAATCCCAGCTGATTGGCTGGGTCTTCTTTTGTTGTCCTGCACAGGAGAACGGAGCTGGAAAGCAGGTTAGAGGGGTGGAGGGAATGGGATTTTGCAGTAACCTTCCCCCAGGAGTGGGGTAGAAATGGAAATTTTACAGTATCCTTCCCCTGCTATGCCCAGCAAGTCACACCCACCAAACCACACCCACAGAACTGGTAGTAACATTTTTTGAATCCCACCGATTCAGGCTTCCATTTTTTTACAACATCAGAAAACTGATTGAATGGATAAGTGATATATTGGTTTTCCCTAAGAAGATTGAAGAAGATTGGGGAATGGATTTTTCATACTCAACTCAAAAAACATTTTCAGCTGGACATTTTTGGGAAGATAGACTTTGGAGAAAGGTTTTATTATATTTAACCAAACAACAGTGGATAAGAAATGGAATTAAAAAACAGTCATGAATATTTGATCCAGGATGAATCAGAGTTAACTGTTGGGATGATTTGGGACACATAAGGAGCTATGGTAAACTTTCTACTAGTTGAATACAATAATAGTTTGTGTTATGTATGTAGGTTTGAATGTTATTGGTTTATTTGAACTGTTCTTGTAAAATGTCAAATGGTATTGGTTTAAATAGTGCGGGAAGAAACCCTGCACTCCCATTGGCTGGCAGCTACGGCTGCAGGCTATAAGAAGCAGCCGTAGTCAAGCCAGAACGGGTCCATTCGAGCTGTAGTCACTAATAAACTCTTTGCTGGAACTCCTCGCGTCTGACTCTTCATGCAAACTTAACACTGGCGACGGATGGGATTTCCCTGAAGAGAAGACGACGCGACGAACAAGCAACTGGCGAGATGGCTGCGCTGAACACCCCCAGCACCGTTCGATCCGGCGACGGAAGACTGGGAATCGTATGCGGATCGTTTCCACATGTATCTGGAAGGGAACGATCTCGCGGCATCCCCGAGAGACGGAAGAGGGCGGTCTTTCTCACGCACTGCGTCCGGCAGTCTTCAAAATGGCGAAGGCGTTGGCGGAGCAGCAGAGCTGAAGGTAATGGAATGGCCCGATTTAGAGAAACTTTTAAGAGCCCATTACGCCCCACAAGTATCGTGCCTCATTAAGAGACACAATTTTACCGTCGGGATCAAGGGGATAGCGAGAATGTTAATGACTTCGGCAAGTTTAAGGGACATTGGGGTGCTTGTGACTTTACCAACTTAGAAGAGGCCATGCGTGATCGGTTTGTTTTAGGCCTAAAAGATAAGGTCTTACAAAGCAAACTTTTAATGAAACCTAAGATCACGTTTAAAGAGGCCATTGAAGAAGCTGTTTCAGCGGAAGCCACCAAGTCCTCAGCTGCGGCCATGAAAAGATTAACAAGGCCTCAAGCCAGGCCTCAAGCCATTCTGATGGGGAAAAATCCACAACAGCTCATTGCGAACAAATAGACTCTGATTCTGATGGCAGTGAGGCAGA
The DNA here is from genome assembly GCA_009733165.1 of Naja naja. NCBI lineage: Eukaryota > Metazoa > Chordata > Lepidosauria > Squamata > Elapidae > Naja > Naja naja. The sequence goes on from CM019151.1 coordinate 72,443,257, forward strand.
GGAGGGGATTTTAAACTCAGAATGGAGAAGAAAAGAAAAGACTCTGGGAAAAACAGGCAAGGGTTCTATTGCAGAGGCTGTGGGGGGGCACCCGCACTGAATGCAAGTTCTTTGACTCCATTTGCCTACGTTGTGAGAAACGGGGTCACATAGCCAGAGTCTGCAAATCATCCAGAACTCCACCAGTTAGGAAGAAATTTCCTGATAGAGACTTTAAGCCCAACAATTTCCTTGAAAAAATGGGGCGAAATTTAGAAGCAAATGGCAAGAATGAAACTCACCAAACAATCACTATTGGTCATTCTTCACCCTTAAAAAGCAGAAAAGTACATGTGAAGGTGTTTATTGAAGGAAGGCCTTGCCAAATGGAAGTGGACTCAGGCTCTTATTTATCTATGGTGTCATGGGACACTATCCACAGACTCTTTCCCAAAATTCAGAAAAGCATTTCCAGAAGCAAGCACTGACTCTCAAAGACTACCAAGGGAACAAGATTCCAGTAGTTGGAGCGAGAGATTTCAACGTGCAGTTTAAAGGCCACACCAAGCGTTTGCCCCTGACCATCGTGGACAAGGATCGCCCAAGTTTGCTGGGACTTGAGTGGTTCAAGCCACTTGGCATCGAGGTGACTGGCATCCATCACGTGAGCAGTTCTGACTGGGAAGAGTCCTTGAAGTCTGAGTTTCCAGAGGTCTTCAGCGAAGGACTGGGCAAGTATATGGGGACCCCTATTGCTTTCAGCCTAGACCCCAAGGTGCCCCAATTCGTTTAAAGCCCAGGAGGGTCCCATTTGCTTTAAAGGAAAAATTGATGCACAATTAGATAAGCTCATTGCTCAAGGGGTTTTAGAGCCTACTGACCACTCCAGATGGGAAACACCCATAGTCACACCAGTCAAGGCTGATGGGTCAGTGAGAATCTGTGGTGACTACAAGGGGACACTTAACCATGCGCTGCAGCAGAGCATATCCTGTACCAGTTGTGCATCATCTGCTCCATTCCCTTGGCAGGGGTACAGTATTTGCTAAACTGGACTTAGCTCAGGCATATCAACAATTAACAGTTGATGATGCCACTGCAGAGGCACAAACAATTGTGACTCATAGAGGTGCCTTCAAATGTAAAAGACTACAATTTGGAGTAAGCGTGGCACCTGGCATTTTTCAAAGCCTTATGGAAAGAATGTTGCAAGGACTGCCAGGGGTAGTGCCTTATTTTGATGATGTATTAATCTCTGCTGAAAATGACACTCAGCTTCAAGAAAGACTCAGAGAAGTCCTTACCAGATTCAGAAAAGCGGGTTTAAAAGTCAAGGAAGACAAATGTACACTCAAAACAGACAGAGTTGAGTTCCTGGGGTATATGATTGACAAGCATGGCATCCATCCTACTGATGCCAAGGTTAAAGCAATCAAGGAAGCCCCTAAACCTCGATGCAAGGCAGATTTGCAAGCCTTCCTTGGACTTATTAACTTTTACCACATGTTTCTACCTCACAAAGCATCTATTGCTGAGCCCTTACATCGCCTGCTTGATAAGAAAGCTGTTTGGATCTGGGGGCGGAAGGAACAGTCAGCATTTAACAGTATTAAGAGACTAATCACGTCTGATGCTGTGTTGATACAATTCTCTGAGAATTTGCCTGTTGTTCTGACTTGTGATGCATCCCCTTTTGGAGTGGGGGTTTTGAGTCACAGGCTTCCCAATGGAAGGGAAGCCCCAATTGCATTTTACTCTCGCACTTTGTCCAAAGCAGAGAGAATTATAGCCAATTGGACAAGGAGGCTTTAGCAGTTGTTGCAGCTGTTAAGAAATTTCATGAATATCTGTATGGCAGGTCATTCACCATTGTTACAGATCACAAACCTTTATTAGGCATTGTGGCAGGAGACAAACCTACACCTAATATCCTGTCACCAAGAATGCTGAGGTGGACTGAATTTCTTGCAGCCTATTCATACAAACTGATTCACAGGCCTGGCAAGGACATTGGACATGCTGATGCACTGAGTCGTTGCCCACTACCTTGCCACAAGGAGGACTTTGAACTTGAAACTCACACCTTTTTCCTGGAGACCGTGGCTAAGCTTCCAGTCCATGCTGCTGAGATTGCCAGAGAAACTACCAAAGATGCTGTATTAGCACCTGTTATGGGCTGGATTAAGAAAGGTTGGCCTCTTCAAGATCTACCTCACCTTGCCCAACCTTTTAAGTCCAGGCAAACTGAATTATCTGTATTAAGAGGATGTATTTTGTGGGGTAACAGGGTGGTTATTCCTGCAAAACTGCAAAGGGAGGTTTTGGAAATGTTACATGAGGGTCATCCTGGGATTGTAAGGATGAAAGGTTTGGCCAGGAGTTATGTATGGTGGCCAGGTATTGACAAAATGGTTGAAAACTGGGTAGCATCTTGTCCCAATTGCCAGGTAGTCAGGCCTGCCCCACCTCACGCCCCCACACAGGAATGGGAATGTCCTAGGGGCCCATGGTCTAGAATCCACATTGATTTTGCAGGCCCTACAAGAGGGCACACTTTTCTAGTACTAGTAGATGCATACTCTAAATGGCTAGAGGTAATTCCCATGACATCCACTACAACTGAGGCTGTCATCAAGCAGCTCAGAAAATTGTTTGTCACCCATGGGCTACCAGATGTCCTTGTTTCTGACAATGGCCCTCAATTCACATCTAACATTTTTGAATCCTTTCTAGCTCAACAGGGCATCAGACATGCCCTCACTGCCCCTGGGCACCCTTCGCCAATGGCCGGGCTGAACGCATGGCAGCTTCACCAAAGAGAAGCTTCAGCAGCTGGGTCCTGGGGACATCACTGAGAAGCTTGAAAAACTTCTTAGTGTTCAACACATCACTCCTAGCCCATCAAATAACTTGTCCCCAGCAGAGTTGTTGATGGGTAGGAAACTTAGGTCTTCCCTTGACCGCCTTCATCCCACTTACGCACCCAACGCACCACTGGATTCCACTTCCAAAGTTCGTTCTTTTAGTGTGGGAGATTCTGTCTATGCTAGGAACCTTATAGGTGACCCTTTGTGGATTCCTGCTGAAATAACTCACATCACGGGCCCTCGTTCTTACAGGGTACAAACAGAGGATGGCCTCCTCTGGAGCAGGCACATTGACCAACTTAGATCCAGGTTCTCTCAGGAACATCGACCCTGTCTTTCTCTAGGTCCCTCACCTGATCTCTTCTAGGGGGGAAGGAGGGGAACAGGAGGATAATCAGCAAGCAAGAATCAACCCCATGTGTAACGAGCCATTGTGACAGGAACCATCCCGAACCCTGTCACAAAGCCAAGATCCATCTTTAGAAGTGGAAGATTGCACATCACTACCTGACTTGGGTGCTGACATTGGAATGGAGATGGGTTGGGAGGAGAGACCAGATTCTAACAGTCTAACAGGGTCTTCTTCTTCAGGAAGTCCCAATAGGGAAATGTCAGTAGACACATTTCCCCTCTCACTGGGTGAGAACGTTAAAGTTTCTGAACCACGAAGGTCTCAACGCACGTAAGAGCCCCACCTATTTAAAGGAATACATTAGATAGGTTGGGGTTTGGTATGGACTGAACCTAGTGGGGAGGGGTGTTATGTATGTAGGTTTGAATGTTATTGGTTTATTTGAACTGTTCTTGTAAAATGTCAAATGGTATTAGTTTAAATAGTGCGGGAAGAAACCCTGCACTCCCATTGGCTGGCAGCTACGGCTGCAGGCTATAAGAAGCAGCCGTAGCCAAGCCAGAACGGGTCCATTCGAGCTGTAGTCACTAATAAACTCTTTGCTGGAACTCCTCGCGTCTGACTCTTCATGCAAACTTAACAGTTTGTTAATAGAGAGTTTTAATACTTTACTTATTTTGCTTATTTGTTGTTCTATCTGTTAACTATTTGACCATTAATATAATAGATAGATGACGGTTTAATAATTTGAATACCAGAATTAGAAATTGGAAAAAAATGTCAGGCTTGTTTAGTAAGGATTGGGAAATTAATATTGTTGTAATTTTATCAATAACCAACTAGGGATAACTTGTGTATATGTGTTTATGTCTTTTTTTCCAATGCACCTTTTTTTGCGTGTTTTTTTGTTTTATTTTAATTTTTGTTTCCGTAAACTTTTTTCTTTTACGGAATTTTGTATTTTAACTTTTTTCTTTTGAATAAAATAAAAACCATTTAAAAAACAAAGGAAAGTGTTAAACGTTTAGCAAGCATATCAGTGAATGTCCTTAGATAAGCTGCTTTTCAGTGCTTAATGTAAAGTGGAAACCAATGAAGCAAACCATGTTATGTTATCACTCTGCACAAAAGCCAGTAATAAACAACCATGGCTCGCTAACACAGAGCAAGTAAGCCAATATATATTTGTCCAGCTTTATTAAAAGTATCACTAGAATTAAATGATTCTTAACCTGTATGTGTGTACTGTTTCCATAAGATTAGAGTTGATCAGCATAAACTGTGTTTCTATTGACTCATCATTAAATGTCATCATCATCATCATCATCATCATCATCATCATCACCATCATCATCATCATCAGTTACAAGTGTCATTTTCTTAGTCACATGCTAAAGAGCATGTCACAAATACAGAGTTTGTCCAGATTCCTTCTCTGTTCTTTCACGACAGTTTTGGATATGGACATGGCATACTATATTTCCCAGATCATCCAAACCAATACCCCAGTGACTGTAAGATATCCCAACCATCTTAATGAGTTAAGTGTCTTAATGGGAAGAGGCAGATAGAAAAGATGAAAAGAAGAGTTTTCTATCAACTATTAATTTTTTTCTTTCAATTTGATTGAACTCATAACATTAATTCAACTCATACTCAATTTAACTGTCTGACATCAAAGCATTTATTAAATATATGGTTTGCAAGCCCTTGTTGAGACATTTCTACAGATACACAGGCCATTTCACCACAGATAATACATTTAGGATGTCAGTAGTGAGAAGGCACCAGATGCTGAGAAATGAGCAGCTAGTCTTGTGCTCCCAGTAGGTTCTGCAATTGTTTTGCTCTTAGCTGCATATTTTTCATGGAAAGGGTTGTGTTGTTGCTGCTTTGGTATGGCAGAATATTAATCTGCTGATGATTTCAAAAGGCGACTTTGAAGTGTGTTGTTATACTTCCTGTTACGTATGTAGGTTTAAATGTTATTGGTTTATTTGAACTGTTCTTGTAAAATGTCAAATGGGATTGGTTTAAATAGTGCGGGAAAAACCCTGCACTCCCATTGGCTGGCAGCTACGGCTGCTGGCTATAAGAAGCAGCCATAGCCCAGCCAAGTTGGGTCCATTCGAGCTGTAGTCACTTAATAAACTCTTCACTGAACCTCTTCGCGTCTGACTCTTCATGCAAACTTAACACTGGCGATGAGGGTGGGATGCCCCTGAAGAAGAGATGACGCGGAAGACAAGCAGAAGAGCGAGATGGCTGCGCTGAACACCCCCCCCCAGCCCCATTCGATCCGGCGGCGGAAGACTGGGAATCGTATGCAGATCGCTTCCAGATGTACTTGGAAGGAAACGACTTCGCCGATATCCCCGAGAAGTGGAAGAGGGCGGTATTTCTCATGCACTGTGGTCCGGCAAACTTAACACTTCCCACCCGCCCATTTTTCTTTTGTACAAAAGGGAAAATGTGATGATAGATGCATATTCACTAAGAAGCCTATTTCTTTCCCTGGAGTATTCAGAAGCAAGCTTTAAGCTGTGGAAATGAAATGAAGCGGAAATGAAAGAGTGCAGCATTTAGCCACATTCTAAACAATACCAAATATTAAAAAAGCAGAGGGAGAGAGAAAATAATGGAATGATATACGAATGGCTAAAAAGGATAGCAAAGCAGGGAAAATGTGATGTTTAAATTCTTAGCTGATGGCAACTTCAGTGATGAGTTGGGGAAAAAAACCACCCCTCTTTGATTGCTTTCAAGATCACTCCCACCCTGACAAATCCTCAGTCCTTTAGGGATGTTGCAGGACTTCTATAAAGTCCCCATAAATAGCAGAATGTGTCATGCCCCGGTGGAGACTGACTCTGATGGAGAGGAGGAACAGCCAACAGGGAGTGGAAGTGTGGCTCTGGAGGTTGTGGAGGAGGCTGGAGAAGGGCAGAGGCCGGCTAAGCAGTCAGAGGAGGACCCAGGCCCATCCCCTATCCATCCTAGGGCATGCAGGGAGGAGAGGATAACGGAGAAACGTTGTCCCCTCAGGAGGAGAGGGCCTTGATCCTCTTCATGGGCTGCAGCTGTGACAACTGAATAAGAGTATGGACCTGCGTACTGGCAAATGCTGGAAACAAAACGTGGAAATATTTTTAGTTTATGGTTCCTCCCTGAGTTTGGCATTCTTCCCAATGTGTGTTATCTGTGGACATCATCCAGCCCTTATCTTGCCTGGTTTGTGTTGCTTTTTTCCTTCTTCGTGTAACTGTTTGTGTGGGATCTTTTTGTCTTCCGTCAAGAATATTCGGAGCTTGAAAGCAAAGTGAAGGATTAAAAGGACCTTCTTCTCTTTTCTGTGATTGTGTTTATTTTGTATCCCACCCTGGGTCATCACAGAATGCTAATTTCTGGTGGGAGGGCAATGCTTGGGAACACTGCTCTCTGATCACACTTTCACACATCTTGGTAGGTTGAGCATCAGAGCAGGTTTCCCTTTGTGAAAATTCTTCAGAAAATTCTAAGCATTGACTATCAATACTACCACTATAGTGTTTTTTTGCCCTTTCAGTATTAAATAACATTTCTGTAAAGGAAACCATCTGCAATTGTTCAGCCTGACTCAGCATGTGGCATTCACACTTTCTAAATTTAAACAGGGTTCCCATCTGCCCCAGTTTGCAGCAATTTCAGTAGAAGGCATGTGATGCAGAGAAAGAATGTGCATATCCATACCTCTCTGCCATACATTTGCACCCAGAATTGGAGTAGGCAAACTGCACCTCCAAGCTAGTAAAAACAATCAGAAGCACACAAAATACCTTGTTAAAAAAACAACAACAAGCCTGCACTCTTTGATACAGAACAGTGATGGGATTCAATTTTTTTTACTGCTGGTTCTGTGGGTGTGGCTTGGTGGGCATGGCAGGGGAAGGGTACTGTAAAATCTCCATTCCCTCCCCACCCCACTAACCTGCTTTCCAACTCCCTTCTCCTGTGCAGGGCAACAAAAGAAGACCCAGCCAATTAGCTGGGACTCAGGAGGCAGAGGATAGATGGGGGCAGGGCCAATCAGAGGTGGGATTTGCCAGTTCTCTGAACTACTCAAAATTTCCGCTACCAGTTCTCCAGAACTGGTCAGAACCTGCTGAGTCCCACCTCTGATTTGCAATGCTGTGCCAAATAGGCATTTCAAATATCAATTTGACATAAAGCAGCTTCCAAGCACTGACCATTGTAGTTCACTAGGCCCCCTTAGGACTAAGACAAGGGAAACTACAGCATTGTTTTGAACTTCCCCATTTTGCAGTTCTCCAAATGTCTATCACTTTCAAATTTTAGTACAGGTAGTTCTTGACTTATGGTCACAATTGGGTCAGAATTTCAGCAAGGCAGTTGTTAAATGAGTTCTATTTTACACATTTTTTTCTTGCCAGTAGTTAACTGAATCATGTAGTTATGAAGTGAAGTTGGCTTCCCCCATCGACTTTGCTTGTTGGAAGCCAGCTGGGAAGGTTGCAGATAGTGAACACATGCAGGGGTGGGCTTCAAAAAATTTAGCAACCAGTTCTCTGCCTGGTTGCTGGGTGGGCGTGGCCATGGTGGGTGTGGCCTAGTTCACCCTCCCTGTGTTCCACAGGCTTTCCTCAGGCTTTCCTTTGGGAGGGAGAAAACGCCCTCCCTGGGCTGCGGAAGCTTTCTGAGGCTGGAAACGGGCCTGTTTCTGGCCTTCCAGAGCCTCCGGGAAGTCCATTTTTTGCCTTCCCCGAGCATCTGCGTGGGCCCTGCACTTACCTGGGATCCAAAATGGGCCACATGGGGACTCCTGGAAGAGGTGTGGCAGGGTGGGCGGGGTCACCCAAGGGTGGGATTTGCTGGTTCACTGAACTGGCCACAAAATTAATCAGTTCTCCTGAACTGGGGCAAACTGGTAGCAGCCCACCTCCTGATCACATGACCCTGGGATACCGCAACTATTGTAAATGCCTGCCAAGATGTCTGAATTGTGATCATGTGACCATGGGGAATGCTATGATGGTCATATATACTGATCATAAGTCACTTTTCAAAGCCATTGTAACTTTGAATGGTTGCTCAATGAATCATTGTAAGTCAAGGGCTACCTGTAGTACCATTGCTTTCTGTCATGTGGCTTTGGAATAAATAAAAATTGTTTAGTTAGTAAATATTATAACAGCCAATCCATTTTTTTAAAAAAAAAGACTCAAGTCATTAAATGCAAAGATTGCTCACTGTCCACTAGTGTAATTGAATCAAAAATCACTTTTTGGAAACATCTGCTCACAACTTAGTGTCCCAACACTCCTTGTCCTAGGAGAGCTGTGCGAGCCTTAATTGCATCATTAGTTAATTGATCTAGGCCAGACAATGAGAGGCATGCCTTAGCCACAGCAAGCAATTCAAGCTTGAGAGAGAATACTGTGTAGCCAGTCCTTGGCAGATAATTCTGCCATGAATAATCTCGTCTGAGGGGACCTTTGTGCTCTCTGAACTTGCTTGCTTTCTTGCAGATGTTTCATTACTCAAACTAAGATCGTCAGTGCTTGTCTTTTCTACCCATTTCCCCCCCTTTTCCTTTGAATTTTAGATATTAAAATTGCGCAGTGCTTGGAAATCAATATCCAAGATATGCTTTGGAGCATGAAAAAGTGCAAGTGTTGTGTCTTGCACATCTTAAATCCTCTGCATCTTTTCTTAAGATCATGCATGGCTGTTTTAAGGAGCTGCCAACAACTATAATGTTGGTTCTTATTTGAATTTGAAATGCTGCACAGCCCTACCATATGGGCTATGGGCGTAAACTAACTAACTTTAAATGTTCCAATTATATCATTGACTGAGTGGTGTTAGTTTAATTCTGTGCCCAGGTGAGACTGTAAGACTCAGACTAACCTATAAGGGCTTAGCTGATGGGAATAGTTGATTCTACTTTAGTTGGGACCAATTAAAAATTTTGTGCAGACTATAAGACCTAATAAAATTAGATGCATCATTTGTTAGAATATAGTAAGTGTATAAATGAATATATTCTTTTTCCCCCTCCCCGCTTTATTAAATTTCAACAGAGTAAAATATACAAAAACAAAGAAAAATTAAAAAGGAAAAATGTGGGGAATATATGCTTTTCTAAATACTTTCAGAGATAGGTTCAGATTAATCTCAATTCCGCTATCACATAGTAATCCAGATTTGTCATGACAATGATTAGATATTTATGCCACCTTTTATAGCACTAGCATTTAGATTTATATATTGCTTCATAGTGCTTTACAGACCTCTCTAAGTGGTTTACAGAGTCAACATATTGCCCCCAACAATCTGGGTCCTCTTTTTGCCGACGTTGGAAGGATGAGCAACTCAAGGTGCAGACGTACCTAATACTCCTATCTTCTATCTGTCTCCACATAATGACCCCATTAAGTGAGTTGGTCAAAGAGTAACTGGCCCAGAATCATCCAGCCATTTTTCATGTCTACTGAGGGCCAGAACTCACAGTCTCCTGGTTTCTAAGACCAGCAGCTTAACCACTAAACCAAGTTGGTTCTAATAATTGTGCAACTTGTCACATGAGGCTTAACTGTGTACTTGCCAGTGAGGTTCTCCAGCTACTCCCTTTTGTTGTTTTTAAAATTTAAACTTCAAAGGCACAGACCCAGTGAGGGTGGGATGGGAAAAACAGTATTAGACATTATCTGGCTGGAATCCTCAGAGAGAAGAGATCTAGGAACAACTGAGATGTCAACAAATCTATTCCAGGCAATATTTATTTGAAATAAATAAAATTGTCCTGCTAGCAATCTTTATTTTGGAATGTGTGTGTAGTTATTTAAGCTTTATAATCTTGGATATTTATTTTTCTCTGAAATTTTTACTCTCTGTACATCCTCCGTGAATTATTGTACATCCTAAGATGTTTTCCAATCAAGAGTTGCTGTTATCCTACTAGAAGATTTATCACCTTACCTCTGCCTAGAATCTTATTTTTATCCTGTAGCTTTCTATGGGACTAACTTTAACAAAACCGTATTTTAATCTCCTTTGCTTTGCCCAAAGACAATATAGCAAAATCCAATCACGTTTCAATCATTTATTTTCTTAAATCTAGTGGACAGAATCTTGCCACACTAAAGCTATAACTTTCTAAACTACTAGTTATCCACTGGGAGATTTCAGGGTGTTGGGCCCTATCTAACAAAATGAAATTCAACAGTGACAAAGTAAGGCACTACATTTAGGAAAGAAAAACCAAATACATAGATATAGAGTAAAATCTGCTTTGTCTTGAGTAATTAGAAAAAAGTCAAGACAACTCTGGCTTGTTGCAGAATTTCAAGGCTGCTTTGCATAACAAATAAATCACTGTTTAATTTACTAATTTTAAATATTATTTTATTTGAAAATGACAAGTTTTGAATTTTTTTCTGAAGAAGCCAGCATTTATACATATATTCTACCTCCCAAGTCATGGCCCAGTACTGGGCTATGCAAGTACTTTTGTGCACAGTGGATACATTCAGGAGTGTGCAAAGCTTCATTTGTGTGAGTGGCAGACACCCATGCCCTCTGTTTACACAAATGGAGTTGTGCTTGATCACGTGCTCAAATGTTGCTTGCACAGAACTGTCCCTTTTCTCCTTCCTGCAACTGCAGCTGATGCCGGTCTACAAACCCGGGACGGTTGGGACCACTGTTCTAGATGTACATGTACTCAACTGGAATTTCCTGTTTTGTGGTAGAACTACTTATTCTCATAACTTCAGCTGCTTGTTATGTGCAGAATGACCAATACAGCTAATGAAAGATGGTGGCAATATTGGTAGGCAGGAGGATTCAAATAAAATTTAAATATGTGTCTTGTGTACAGCTCTCCTCCCCATTTCTTAACAGCAGATTGAGAAATCAACTGATTGTGATTTTATTGGAAATGGATGTTATTCTGCAAAGAAGACATGAAGAAAGTGGGAGAGAAAGGAAGAGGGAAAGAAAGTTAAGTGACTTTGAAGATGAGATGGATGGAAAGAGACACTACTTCAAATAAATAGCTTTGGGTAGAACGGCAGCAATTTTTAGGCCAATAAATGCTGATGACTGTTTGCCGTGGGTTATGTAAAGTAATAGTAGGGAATCTTGTGACTAGAGGCAGTATTTAAGGTGTTTGCTTTTGACAGCTGTAATGGCTGCAATGTAGAATTGGTGGAACCACATTACCCACTTGGACAAAGCTCATTTTTTTTACAGTTTAGTATATTTCCTATCTCGAAATAGCAGGAAATGGAGTCATACCAATACCATCACTTTGGATCATTGAGATTGATGATGATATTCTGTTATTAAAAATCCCGCACTGCAATCACATTTCATTCAAATAACACTGGAAAGTTATAGCTGAAATTAATCCAAATATACAGTAAATCTGAATGTAAGTCCAATACTGACAATGAGACAAGAGAAAACTTCTCAGTGATATAACTGTCATAGTGTCTTTCCCCAAAGCTATATCAAAATCCCATCGACTCTTATCTTTGAATGAACAGAAAGCAATAATAGCATGACATTTGGTGTTCCAGTTGCCAATCTCTATTGCCTTCATTTCAATTTACTGCAGCAACCTGAATTTTCTTCAAAAGAATTGGTGATAAAGACATTTTATGTATCTTGAGGCTGAACCTCTGACAATATCAGTATAAATGAGGAAAATACTTCAACACTGATATAGCTAAGGATGATTTAAAGGTGTCTCACTTATGGATTGTAGACAACCTGAAAATAATGCCATGGGGACATTAGAGAAAAATAATATTACTACCTCATGTTTGTGGAGTTCAAATGCCAAATGTTTCTGTAAAAATCACTCTTTCTGTAAAAAGAGTGATATTTGCCAAATACTTCTGGAAAAACGGCATCCCCTGTAAAATAGCTGAATGCAAAAGAGACATCACAGAAATGATTTATATTGAATTTCAGCCTTTTCCACTTAGAATGCATTAGGATGAATTATTGCCCTCTGCCTATGATATTTAAAATTTAAGCAAAACTTCAATGTTTTATTTGGGAGAATTGATCTTATTCACTGTTCTTTAATAAAAAAAAGTTTCAATCTTATCTGTGTATAGGTTGGGAATTTGATAAATATCATTGGATATGTCTAGTTTGATGAAACAAAGGACCCAGGGTGACATGATGGCAGTGTTCTAATATCTCAGGGGCTGCCACAAAGAAGAGGGAGTCAAACTATTTTCCAAAGCAAAGCAGGACAAGAAGCAATGGGTGGAAACTAATTAAGGAGAGAAGCAACTTAGAACTAAGGAGACATTTCCTGACAGAACAATTAATCAGTGGAACAACTGGCCTCCAGAAGTTGTGAATGTTCCTACACTGGAAGTTTTTTTAAAAAGATGTTGGATAACCATTTTTCTGAAGTGGTGTAGGGTTTCCTGCCTAAGCAGGGGGTTGGACTAGAAGACCTCCAAGGTCCCTTCCAACTCTGAAATTCTATTCTATTCTATTCTATTCTATTCTATTCTATTCTATTCTATTCTGTTCTGTTCTGTTCTGTTCTGTTCTGTTCTACTATGTTCTATTCTACTCTACTCCACTCTACTCTACTCTACTCTACTCTATTCTACTCTATTCTATTCATAAAAGAAAGGAATGCGACTTCAGGACTATTGACAAAAATATATCTGTGTGGAGATTTGATCCATGAAGTCTCTTAAAATTTTCTAAAAAGATTAATTGGAAGGCACTAAGTAAATAAAGAACCAGTTATATTCTACTTTGTCTAGCAATGCTATACAGATTATAATATATGAAGTTAAAGGAATCCATAAAATTACCACTTAAAAAAACCACAATGAACGAAAATGAGTTTCAATATTATTAATTAAAAATTTATTTATTTATTTATTTATTTATTTATTTATTTATTTATTTATTTATTTATTAATGGGACTTATATGCCCCCATCTCCAAGACTCGGGGTGGCTCACAAATAAAACAACAGCAACAATAAATAATTTAAAAACAGATTAAACTAAATAAGCCCCATTACAATTACAAATTCAACCCATAAAAACTATCCCTTAAAACTATCCCATAAAAAATCATCCCATCCCAGAAAATCACAACCCGGATTGGTTAAACAACCAGGTCTTCAGGTCATGGCGGAAAGTGCGGAGGCCAGGGGCCAGACGGAGCTCCAGGGGAAGTTGGTTCCAGAGGTCTGGGGCCGCTATAGAATAGGCTCGTCGTCGGGGACCGCCAGCCGGCATTGGCCAGCCGATGGGACCCCAAGGAGTCCTTGCCTATGTGCTCGCACAGGGCGGTTGGCATTCGATGTCGGCAGGAGCCGCTCCCTTAAATATTGGGGACCCATGTCATGAAGGACTTTGTATGTTAACACTAAGACCTTGAATCTCACCGAGTGCAACCGGCAGCCAATGAAGGCAGCGGAGGGGGTAACATGGAGAACTGGGAAACTCCCATCACCACCCGCCGCATTCTGCACCAGCTGCAATCTCCGGATGGTATGCAAGGGCAGTCCTAAATAGAGAGCGTTGCAGTAGTCAAGTCTGGAGGTAACAAGGGCATGAGTAACCGCGTAGGGCATCTCGGTCCAGAAAAGGGCAGCTGGTGAACCAGACGGAGCTGGGCAAAGGCCCCTGGCGACGGCCCCCACCTGCTCCTCTAACCGAGCCGAACGCCCAGGAGGACCCCAGATTCCACGCCCTATCCACAGGGGGTAATACCACTCCCCTATGGTCAAAGATGGACACTCCAAACTGGGCGAGATGCCGGTGCACAGCCACTCAGTCTTGGCCGGGTTGAGACTAAGCATGTTTCCGTTCATCCAGATCCGTACCGCATCCAGACACTGGGTCATCAGGGAGAGGGCATCACCGATCTGGTTGGGTTGAAATGTACAGCTGAGTATCATCAGCGCTGATGGAAACTCACCCCAAAACCATGGATGATCTCACCCAGCGCTTCATGTAGATGTTAAATAGCAGGGGGGAGAGGACTGACCCCTGAGGGACCCCACAAGATAGCACTCTCGAGGTAGACCTCTGCCCCCCCGCCAACACCGACTGCAATCGCCAGAGGTAGGAGATGAACCACCAAGCACAGTGCCCCTATACCCAACCCCTCGAGGCGCCGCAGAAGGATACCATGGTCGATGGTATCGAAAGCCGCTGAGAGGTCTAATAGGACCAGGACAGAGGAAAAAACCCTGTCCCGAGCCCTCCAGAGATCATCCATCAGTGCGACCAATGCCGTCTCCGTGCTGAAACCAGGCCGGAAGCCCGATTGATATGGATCCAGGTAGTCCGCTTCATCCAGGAAAAGTGGAAACTGCTGAGCCACCACACTCTCAACAACCTTTGCTAAAAAACGAAGGTTGGAGACTGGACAAAAGTTGTCTAACACGGTAGGGTCCAGGGCAGGCTTCTTCAGAAGGGGTCTCACCACCGCCTCCTTCAAGGCGGCGAGGAAAACACCCTCCCTTAATGAAACATTGACAACTGCCCGGAGCCAACCGCAGGTGACCTCCCTGGCGGCATAGGCCAGCCAGGAAGGGCATGGGTCCAACAAACATGTGGTGGAACTCAGACGCCGCATAATCCCATCCACTTCATCCTCGGAAACAGAATTGAACTCATCCCAGATCATACTGGCCAGACTACCTATATCCCGTTCCTCAGACCACTGCAAATCAGAGGACAACCCGTCCCAAATTCGAGCGATCTTATCCAACATTGTTTCTACAATGAGATATTTTATTTGTCATTACAGGTATTCCTCATCTTATGACCATAATTGAGCCCAAATTTTATGTTGCTAAGTGAGTTAAATGAGTTTTGGCCTATTTTATAACCTTTCTTGCCACAGTCATTAAGTGAACCACTGCAATTGTTAAGTTAGTGATACGGTTTTAAAGTGAATCTGGCTTCCCCATTGACTTTACTTGTCAAAAGGTCACAGAAGGTGATCACATTGGCCTGGGACACTGCAACCATCGTAAATATGAGGCCAGGGGGGCTTCTGCAGTGGTCATAAACTGTGGTGGGATTAAAAATGTTTTACTACTGGTTCTGTGGGCATGGCTTGGTGGCCATGGCATGGCTTGGTGGGTATGGCTTGATGGGCGTGGCAAGGGAAGGATATACTTCAAAATCCCCATTCCCTCCCCACCCCACTAACCTGCTTTCCAGTTCGTTCTCCTGTGCAGGGCAACAAAAGAAGACCCAGCCAATCAGCTGGGACTTGGGAGGCAGAGAATAGATGAGGCCAGTCAGTGGGGGTAATTGCCAGTTCTCCAAACTACTCAAAATTTCTGCTACCGGTTCTCCAGAATGGGTCAGAACCTGCTGAATACCACCTCTGGTTGTAAGCATGAAAAACGGTCATATCACTTTTTTCAGTATCATTGTAACTTTGAACAGGCACTAAACAAACTGTTGTAAGTTGAGGACTACCTCTATTTTATTTACAGAAACTTAAACCCAAAGGATAAGGAAAGTTAAAAAAAAGGGAAAGAATGGATGAAGCAATGAATATACAACAACTTCTCAAACATCTACCAGAAGTCCTTAGTTAATGACAGTAATTTAGATCAGGAACTACATGTCTAAGCAACATGATCATAAAGCATGACATCAGTCCCAGAGTTCTGGTTGCTGTCATTACATGAATCTCATGAGGACATTAGGTGCGATGTCACATGATTGCCGTTTGTGACCACTTGCTAGCTTCCCCATTGATTTTACTTGTAAGAATCGGGCAGTGAAGGTTAAAAATGGTGATCACATGGTTGTGAGATCCTGCAGGATCCTATGGGATCCTAAATTTGTGAATCAGCTGCCAAGCACTCAAACTGGGATTGTGTGACCCAAGAACACAGTCCTTATTTCCCTGCTAGATTGTGTAGGAAAAGCAAAGTTCACCCATCTCTCTTTTTCTGTCTCTCTCTCTCTCCTATCTATCTATCTATCTATCTATCTATCTATCTATCTATCTATCTATCTATCTATCTACCTCTATTATCTCTGTTATCTACCATATCTCTATCTGTCTGTCAATCTATCTAGCTGTCTATCATCCATCAATACATAGAAACTATTTCCATTTAGCTGTTTTCTCAGAATCCCAGTAATCAACTCTCTTTCCTAAAAATACATTTTCCTGTGAGTTCTAGATTTATGTTATTTATTTATTTTATTTGTGAAATGCTTACAATATAATTGGATTGATTCTGCGCATGCCCAAGATGGCGGTTCAGCGGTGAGTGGGCTCCTGCGGGACGTTGGAGGCTTTGGCGTTTTTGGGACGAGAGGTGGATGTCAGACACTGCGCTATCCCGGAGTGTTCTTCAGAGGGTCAAGTGGAGGCTTTGAAGTCCACTCCGGCCAAAATCCGGCCAGGGGCTCGGCTTTTTCAGGGAGTTTCTCCCCTGCAGCCTCCGCAGCGGCTGCTGGTTGCGGGCTGGGCCGGAGGAGCGGCGATGTTGCCATTCACTTCGGCGGCGTTGCTGGAACCTCAGAGTCCCGGCGGCAGAGAACTCAGGCGGTTGTGCTGGCTGTGGCACCGGGTTGAGTCCCAGTGTTGCTGTCAGCGGGAGTTGTCAGCTGTTAGTCGCTTGGAGGTGCTGGCGACGATGCGGCGGTGATGGGGTTTGATGGCGGCGATGGCTACAGCAGCCCGGGATACAGCGGCGGCAGCAGTGGTGGCCTGGCGGCCTGGCGGTATTGACTGCGGCTGTGGTGTGGCAACACCAATGATGGTGGGACTGTTGGCCCAGTGGGGCCCCCCCTTTTTGATACACGCTGGCGGGGGCAGCTTTTTGTGGGGTTGCCCTCAATGCTGCCACCCCCCACAGAAGTGAGAGTTCTGGGAGGAAGAGATGCTACGGAGGGGGCCTCAGGGGGGCAGAGCCCTGGAGATCCAGAGAGCCCTAAGGGGTGGCACTGGTGGTCGCGGCCCGGATCGGGTGAATCGGCGCTACCCTGGAGGGGTCTGGTGGAGGAGGCCCCCCCAGGGAGAGTTGGTGCTATGTCTCTAGGCCTGGGACCATGGCCCATTTACCAACATTGCACCATTTTGGACTTTTTTCTTGGACCGTCCTGGACTCCTTTTCTGGACTTTATGTCATTCTTATGTCCCAGTTAGGGCTGCTATTTTCTCTTTGGCTACCTTGGACTCCTCGGACACTATGGAGGGTGTCCGGTTTACTTTTAATCATCTACCTAGACCTGCACTATATCCCCTTTCTCTGGGGTCTGGCTGTTCCCCATTGCAGTGAGAGGGCAATGGGTGGACTTAAACCCCCTGCTGTGAGAGGGCAGGGGGCTGCTCAGGATTCCTGCCACAAGCCACTGCAGTGGGAGTGCAGTGACTGGGCCTTTTTGACTCTGGCCCTCAGCAGCTGTGAGGGGGCTGCTGATTGTGGGTTATTCTGTTGGCCATTGCCCAGCCCTGTGTCCTGCACATTTTCCATCTGTGCAGTTATTACCACCCCGCCTATAGCCTCTTACATCGACCCGTCCCTAAACAGGTTATTGTATGCTTGCTTATTCCCTGCTGGAACTATGGGCCCTCCAGACTGTCCCCGTGTCTTTGGAATGGCCCTCTGGGTTACCAAGAGCCTACCTTAATGACGGATCTTGGGATCCCGAGAGGTGGCATGGCGCGACCAAGGGTCTAAATTTTAAATCTGGTACCAAGGGGAAACTTTTAAATTTTTTAATTCGTGGTCTTAATGGGTTAGGGAGGAGGGAGGGTAATAATGGATCGGGTCAATACCATTCTTCCAGGCTGGCAATTGGTCCCAGGATGGGGGGGCTGGGGGACGTAGGATCCGTGGGGTCTGGGGTGGGGTTGGCAATTCCGAGGACGATCGGCTATGGCAGGGGGATGAGACCGGGGGCCAAATTCTGTGACGGGAGCGTGCCCCCGCTGTCTACGGGCGGTGGTGCGCTCCGACCCCCATGTCTCTGCCTGCCCCCCTGGGATCTTGGGAGGTATGGTCCCTGGGCTCAGACTGATCTATGTGAACGCCAGGTCTGTAGCTCGCAAGTCATCCCTCCTCCGTGAACTCATTGAGGAGGAGGCTGTGGACCTGGCGTGCATTATGGAGACCTGGTTGGGGCCAGAGGGGGGGTGTCCCTCTGTGCGATTTATGCCCCACAGGTTTCCATGTGCTTTATCGGTCTCGAACCCAGGGAAGGGGCGGAGGGGTAGCCATAATTGTTAGAGAGACCCTGTTTCCAAGGGAAGCTAATGTTCCAGAGATAGGCAGATGTGAGACTCTCCTCGTGAGGTTGGGCCCAGGTGGTCGGTTGGGTCTGTTGCTGACATACCTGACCCCCAGCTGCGTGGCGATGGCCCTTCCTGGGCTGCTTGACATCCTCTCGGGGGTGGCAGTGGAGTTCCCCAGGCTTATTGTCCTGGGGGACTTTAACCTGCCATCTCTCGGGGGGGGCATCGGGTTTGGCCCAGGAGTTCATGGCATCCATGGCAGCCATGGACCTGACTCAGGTGGTTCAAGGGCCCACTCATGAGGGAGGGAACACCTTGTTTTTATCTCGGGACACTGGTGTAGTGATCTGGGGGTGGGTTCTGTATCTACCCTACCCCTGTCATGGGCGGATCACTATCTCCTGTGGCTAGTCTTTCAGGCAGCTGTCCCTCACTGCTGGGATGAGGAGCCAATTCGATGGTTCCGCCCCAGACGCCTGATGGACCCGGAGAGGTTTCAATTGGTTCTGGGTTCTTGCCCACCTCCCTTGACCACAGCCCGGCTGAGGTGCTGGCGGCCGCCTGGCAACAGGCGGCCTTGGAGGCACTTGACCGGGTTGTCCCCTTGCGGCCTCTTCCCCGCCTCAGACCCCGGTCAGCTCCCTGGTTCTCGGAGGAGCTCTGGGAGATGAAACGGCGGAGAAGATGCCTAGAGAGCAGGTGGAGGATGAGCTGTTCCGAATTCGACTGTGGCCAGCTAAGAGCCTATATTAGGACCTACCTGGAAGCGATTAGGGCAGTGAGGCGTGCTTACTTCTCCGCCTTGATTGCGTCTGCCGATGATCGCCCTGCGGCCTTGTTTAGGGTTACCCATTCCCTCCTTCAGTTGAGGGAGGGGGTGGACCCCCTGCAGGGCAGAGCAGAGGAATTTAGCTTACATCTGGCGGTTAAGGTTGCTCTGATTCGGGCCGGCTTGGACTCGGACTGGCAGTGGTCTGATGATGGGGTGGCGGCGGGTCTGGTTGATTCTATCTGGGTTGAGTTTGACCCGGTCTCCCTTGATGAAGTGGACAGGATCATGCGGAGGTTGTCCTCCACCACGTGTTTATTGGACCCGTGTCACCCGTGAGGTGACACGTGGCTGGCTCCAGGCAGTTGTCAATGCCTCTTTGAGTGAGGAAGTCTTCCTCGCTACCTTGAAGGAGGCGGTGGTGAGACCTCTCCTCAAGAAGCCTGCCCTGGACCCAGCCGTTTTAGATAACTATCGTCCAGTCTCCAACCTTCGCTTTTTAGCGAAGGTTGTTGAGAGCATGGTGGTGCAGCAACTCCCCTTGTTCCTGGAGGAAACTGATTATCTAGAACCGTATCAGTCGGGCTTCAGGTCTGGACACAGCACGGAGACAGCATTGGTCGCGCTGATGGATGATCTCTGGAGGGCTTGGAACAGGGATTTTTCCTCTGTCCTAGTCCTATTAGACCTCTCAGCGGCTTTTGATACCATTGACCATGGTATCCTTCTGCAGCGGCTCCAGGGGTTGGGGGTGGGGGGCACCGTTCTGCGGTGGTTCTCCTCCTACCTCTCGGGCCGCTCGCAGTCGGTGTTAGCAGGAGAGCAGTGATCGGCTCCAAGGCCCCTCACTTGTGGGGTGCAACAGGGGTCGGTCTTCTCGCCTCTTCTGTTTAATATCTACATGAAACCACTGGGTGAGATCATCTGAGGTTTTGGGGTGAGGTATCATCAATATGCCGATGATACCCAGCTTTATATCTCCACCCCAGGCCAGATCAGTGATGCTCTCTCTGTGATGTCCCGGTGCCTGGAGGCGGTGCGGGTCTGGATGGGGAGAAATAGGCTCCAACTCAACCTGACCAAGACGGAGTGGCTGTTCTTACCGGCATCTCGGTTTTCCGGTGATTTTCCATCTTTGGCCATAGGGGGTGAGGTGTTGCCCCCTGTGGATAGGGCGAGGAACCTGGGCATCCTTCTGGATCCACAGCTCTCTTTGGAGGAGCAGGTGGGGGCTGTGGCCAGGGGGCTTTGCCCAGGTTCAGTATAGTGCCAGCTACGCCCTTACCTGAGCCAAGATGCCCTTCAAATGTTCACTCATGCACTCGTCACCTCTAGGATCGATTACTGCAACGCTCTCTACATGGGGCTGCCCTTGCGGACTACCGGGGCTACAGCTGGTGCAGAATGCAGCAGCGGGCTGTGATGGGAGTATCCCGATACTCCCATGTTACACCCCTCCTGTGCAACCTGCATTGGCTGCCAGTGGCCTTCCGGGTTAGCTTCAAGGTGCTAGTAACCACCTATAAGGCCCTAAATGGCTTGGATCCAGGGTACTTGCGGGAGCGCCTCCTGCCAGTATCATCATATGCCGATTGTCCTGTTCGCTCCCACAGGAGGGGTCTCCTGGTGATACCGTCAGTCAGACATTGTCGGCTGGCGGTTCCCAGGGCTAGGGCCTTCTCTGTGGGAGCCCCCGCCCTCTGGAACCATCTCCCCGTGGACCTCTTGGTTATTTCAACAGGCCAGCCTGGAATGACCCGGTGGGATTTTTTACTGTTTTAATTATTTTAATTAATGTTTTAACGTTTTATTGTTATTTATTCTGACTTGTTATATTTAATGCTTGTTTTATGTAAATTTGGTCCTGTTTTATTGTTAGCCGCCCTGAGTCCTTAGGGAGAAGGGCGGCATACAAGTCTAATAAATTATTATTATTATTATTATTATTATTATTATTATTATTATTATATATAAGAATAAACATTAGTATAAATACATGAAATAGGTACAAATAATTGGGGACAATAGGACAGGGACGGTAGGCACGATTGTGTGCTTATGCACACTCCTTACAGACCTCTTAGGAATGGGGTAAGGTCAATAGAGGTTAGTTTGAGGGTAAAAGAGTGGGGGTTTGAGCAGGTGACAACAGAATCAGGTAGTGACTTCCAGACATTGACCACTCTGTTGCTGAAATCGTACTTCCTGCAATCAAGTTTGGAGTGGTTTACATTAAGTTTATATCTGTTGTGTGCTCTTGTGTTGTTGTGGTTAAAGCTGAAATATTCATTAACTGGTAATACATTGTAACATATGATTTTATGTACTATGCTTAGGTCCAATCTTAGCCGCTTTTGTTAAAGGTTGTCTAAGCCTAGAATCTCAAGCCTGGTGGTGTAGGGTATTCTGTCGCGAACAGAGGAATGTAGTTCTCTTCTGGTAAAATACTTCTGGACGTGCTCCATTGTATTAATGTCTGATATACAGTGTGGATTCCAGACAGAGGAGCTGTATTCAAGTATTGGTCTAACAAGAGTTTTATATGCCCTAGTTGGCAAATCAGTATTACCGGAGGAGAAGCTTCGCAGGAGTTTGCCTTTTTGGCAATCTGTCGAAAGATAGATGGTGCTAATGAAACAATAACCTGTTTTCCAGATTCAGTGGTCCTACCACTGTTAATAGCACCTGATTCTAACATGTCAAGAAAGCCATTTATTCTCTCCACAGTTAATATTACACCTGTTTGTATTTATGTTATTTTATTTCTACGCCTTCCTCATTCGATCTCCAGAAGTTGTAACTATTTGAAGAAGTAACAATTATAGTTAGATCAACTCACAGAATATCAAATAGTAGGCCTGGTAAATTATTCATTTTAAGAGAAATACCCAAGGTATTCTACTTAAATCTATTTGTGAATTGTTAATGAACAGGTCCTGTTATCTGTAATTATACACTACAAATGACTTGCTACATAATTTGTACAAACAAATATTAGCCAGCGGGTGTTTGGGAAATGCTTCACTTCACTCGCCATCTTCAGGCTGGTGTCTTCAGCTTTGTGCTTGTGCCAGCAAAGCGTGATCTGAGCTGCCTTCTCTCTATAAATACTGGAGGGGAGGTGTGGTGTGCTGGCTCTGCTGTAAGCGGGTTGGTTGGCTGTGTTGTTGGCTGTGTTGTCGCTTCTTGATTGGTTGATGGAATTGGTGTTTGCTGATTGGTTGGCTGTGTTGTTGGCTGTGTCGTTGCTTCTTGATTGGTTGATGGAGTTGATGTTTGCTGATTGGTTGGCTTTTTTGTAAGAGCCTGTGTGGCTGAGGTAGTGGCTGTGTGTCCTTCAGCCTTTTGTGTTGTAGCTACCTGGGTAGTGGGCTGTGTGATGACCTTCTGAGTTTTATTGTTATATATATATATATCAATCATCCATAAATTCTATGTGCATAATTTATGGATGGATAATTTAAATTATACATATGTAATTTAAATACAGATAAATAGGTATTATTGGTTTCAGTGAAATCTAATAGTGATGTCTAATAATGCTTAGGACCACATTTTAATTTGTTGTTGAAATTTTATTTTAATACTTCTGCCACTGTTGGCTGATTTTAGTCTTCCATTGGGTAGCCCCTGGATTTTCTTTCTTCTTTCCTGCTTAGAATAACTCTAAAGTATCAAGCAAAATCAAAGTAAGTTACCAGGCCATAACAATTTTTCAAATCCATATTGCAGCTTAAAAATGTTAAATGGTTCTGAAGTTAACAGCTGGAGAAGCATACTGTATTTAGAGACAATATAGTTACAATGAGTAATAATAATTTTCATGACCGATTGCCTATAAATGTTTGGATAACTTGACAAAGAGTACTCAAGCTAAGAACTATTTTTGATAATAATAAGGTAATAAAGAACTGTGACAAAGAAAACCCTCTATGTTCCTTATAAATATTTTAATATGTAGGTGCATAATAACCATCTTCATTACTGTAATGACATGAGTCTGGAAACAAAACAGAAGATGAATACATCATTTTCTAGGTTATATCACTGTATAGCCTGGGAGATTAAAGATAGTATTGTCTACTTTCCATGTGATGCTATGGCTATCTTTAGCAGAGAAATCCCTTTGTCTGTGAAAGTCAATGCAGACAATCAGCTTAGGAGGATCAATAAGGAGTAATTATGTGCAGAAAGAGCAAGGATACACAGTCACAGTCCAATTACTAATGATTATACTTTACATAACCTTTTTACAATTAAATATGCTAGGAACCCATTAAATATGCTAGGAACAGGTGCACTGGACTCCTTATCCAAAAATTATCATTAGTCTCAGCCTTTAAATCTCAATACACTGTACGATCTTAAATTAGGACACACCGACCCTAAGCTGTAATAATGATTGGCAAATGACAAGCGCACCTTTCCATAGATATTTAAGTCCAATGTTCTACGCCTGAGTCTCACTGAGTTTTCCTGAGCCAGAAACCTTTTCATCTCAATCTGGACCTCGGAGTTGACTTGAGGCTTAAATACTACTGAAGTATTCAGAAAAATGCTGAAATTAATGAGTGCATACACTGATGAACGAAACAATACTATGACATAAAAAGAGAGGCTCTAAGATATGTCAAATATAGGAGAAAAGAGAAGCACAGGTAGAAATAAAAATGCAATTAATGTCACATTACAAAGTGCAATTATCTATTCAGCTGGAACTATTTTCTTATTCACAGATCCTTTAATAGATAAGCACACACCTGAACCTGAATAAGAAGAGATAATGATTCATTTAAGAAGTAGCATAGCATGGTTTTGGAATAATCGATTTTAGACTCTATATGAAATTAACATCTCAGCTATGTTTTTGCAAGCATGTAAGTATCAGCAAACTATTCCTCCCTAAATTAAGATTACTAAAATTAAGATTTTAGTAAAATGTTCTGTGGAAAAGAAGACTGGTTAGTTTTCAGTTGGATTCAATGACTATATTCATTTGCAGAAAAATGCATCAAATTTCACTGTATAGTCAAAATCTTTCCTTTTTACTATCTTCAACCGCTGGTACCTGTCCTGTCAATCCTACAATTCTTCTATAGCATAATACAGATAATAGTCTCTAGACCTCTGCAAGAGTTTGTATTTTGAAGCATGATTCTTATCATGCAGAAACAGACTACCTCCCAGTTGAATTCTGTTCATGAGACTATGAAAATGTGTGTATGCTGAAATAATTGAATAAATACAAAATGATGAAAGAAGTAAAGTGATTGATTAAAATGTTTTATATTCGTCCGTCCACCTTATAGCATTTTTTTCAGGATCATAGTTTTTCTTAAATAGCTTACAAGCAATATCATAACGATGTTAATAAACTTGATTTAAATATTGAAAAATTACAATTTATGTAATTAAAATGGTATTGGTTTACAAGAGTAATAAATGGAATGCAGATTTTCAGAAGAACACTAAATGGCAGCAAAGATTTAGAATTTTTATTCTATTTTGTTGCCCACAAGGCCATCTCAAATTGTTCTAGCAATGACCTTTTTGGCAAAGGTAACACTTTGGGATCTATTTTGCAGAATGTAGAGCATTATCCTTCTATGATTAAGAAAGAAACAGATCTTTTGCCTTCCCTACCACTTAATTACACAATTAATTTTCCTAGTAAGCACATTGCAAAATGTCATTGCATGGTGGATATGGCAAGTCATCAAGGTGGAAAAAGATTAGTCAAATATATGCTGTCCTTATATTATCATTGCCCTTTTGGAAGTCATTCTTTTTCTTCATACCTAATGAGTAATATAGATGCTCTCTGCATCTTTAATACCTTCATCAGAACATGAGGGGTGGAATTCAAAAATCCCAGCAACTGGTTCTCTGCCCGGCTGCTGTGTCAGAAAATGGAACTTTCTGGTGTTGCTATGCAGTTTACAACTTGTGGGGATTTGGAGGCAAACCAAATCCACCAATGACAGGGTAACACCACATACCCTGGAATGGCATCACAAGCCACACCCCTTGGTATATAAGGGGCAGCATCATCTCTCTTTGAGGAGAAGTTCTGAGCTTGCTCTCCTGGGGTCCATTGTTCTCCTTGCCTGCTCTTGCTGCTATTGTTTCTGCTCTGCTTGAGTATCTCAGATGCATGAGGTGGAGGAACCTCTTGCCATAAGAGAAAGGAGAAACAGAGGGGGAAAAGCCTTAAAAGGGTTTTTAAGTTTCTTAAAGAGGTCTGTGTTTCTTTAGGAGTTGTTCTCAATCTAACGGACTGAGAAAACCTAACTACATAGGTAGTCACAGAAACCAAGTGAGACCTGAAGGAAGAGAAACTAAAGAAGGCAAAAGAAACTGGTAATAGTCTTTCTGTAAATTTATTTGATTCAAGCTGCTTGTTCAATAAAAGGTTTGGTTTGAAGAACAGACTGGGCTCAGCATCTTTGTACAATTTAAATATATAGACAGATTAACAAGATCCTCTAAACATTAGCCAATCATAGGATTGACTTAAAAATAATTTCCAACATGCTGGGTGGGCATGGCCATGGTAGATGTGGCCTACTGGAACTTCCGGAAGGCTCTTCTTTCACCTTCCCCAGGCTCCCCAGGCTCTGGAGGCCCTCCAGAAGCCGGAAATATTTTCGGACTTCTGGGAGGCCCATTTTTCACCTCCCAGAGCCTCCACATAAACCCTGCACTTACCTGCATCCAAAACAGGCCATGTGGAGATTCCTGGGACGGGTGGGGCAGGGTGGGCCGATTGGTTCAACTACCAGTTTGGCAAACCAGATGTAAATTTAACATCCGGTTTGCTTGAGCCAGTCCAAACTGGCTGAATCCCATCCCTGATGAGGTCTATACAAATTAATTATCGAGTAAGTATTAGTATAAATTCATTCCAAGGAAATATTATGATGCTATAGTATCGATACCTGATCATCAACAGTTTTCCTTTTATTTGACATATGCATTTTGTAAAAAATAAAGGGTAAACTCAACATACTTTTTTATCACTCACTGAGTACATGGAAAAGAAGAACGTGTCCTATGTGTAAGTGCAAATCACTTCTATCAAAGTTGCATTCAGCACAATACGATTTAAACCTTCAATTCAATTTTTGACCCATCTCTCTTTCACAACGGTGATATTTAATTTCTCTGGACCTTTTGCTCTTTGTACGTGAAACTTAACCAATTTATTTAGGAAACAAAGTTCAAACTGCTTTGTGTTTTGACAACCAGGATTTAATCTCATGTGAGTTTCTTAATCCAATTCTTTTAACTTGGAATCCAGTGTCTTTAATGTTCCCCTTTAAACTGCACTACAGGAACAGGGGCAATTCATTCGAAGTTGCACTGATGGAAGCTTATTCACAGGACAAATGTTTCTGCATTTCTTACAGCCACCCCAGGCTTTTCCATATATGTAACTTAATGAATGCTGTTCTAGTACAAGGAACTGAAAGTATGCATGGACTTTTAAAAATAATGTTTACAGTTTTAAGGATACACACACACGCGCGCACACACAGGTTTTAGACTGTGAATTGGCCAGACTTATGTTTCCCAAACCCATACAATAGATTTGATGCCATATAACTTCAAGCATCCTTTACCTGCTGTCACAGCACTGTTAAATAATATATTGAAAGTGCACTTTACTTCATTTTCAGTCGTCTTTATAATTCTAAATGTTGTATACAAGACATACAATTGTACAAAGTATACAAGATAAAATACATATAAAGGTGTATCTATTTAGTGACAACATGTTTTGTGAAATATGCACACATGTACAATATTTTTATTCTTTTTTTTAAGGTCAATTAGTGTAAGTAGAAGACTTTACAATTTTTTTGGGTTCATTTGTCCCTAGTCAACAGGGATCTTTCTGAAATGCAATTAAGATTGTATTGTTGTGGTTGGTAACATAGTCAGACAGATGTTTAGACAGGAATTGGAATTTTTACCAAGGATCTGGGATAGGCAGATGTTGTTGTTCATGGTGTTAAAGGTACCATTTGCAGGATGTAAGATGTTCCAAGTTAACCTTTTGCAATTGACTAATGGTGATTTTGTCAATACAGATGATTCTTCAGATGCTTTGGAATATTTATTTATTTATTTATTTGTTTGTTTGTTTGGTCTTATATTCCTCCCTATCTCCCTGGGGACTCAGGGCAGCTCACATCATAAAAAACATACAGTAACAAATTTTAAAAAGTTAAAAAATTATTAAACTAATACGACCAAATAAATTATCTAAAACCAGAACAAACATTTAAAACTAACCCAACCCCCCACCCAACCCTTAGTCCAGACTGGCTTGTTCAAATAACCAAGTATTCAGGCCGTGGCAGAAGGAGCGGAGGTCGGGGGCCAATTGGAGCTCCAGTGCATCCAACTGCATCCAATGCTTCTATTACTACTTTCTTTTGCCACAAACTGTTCTACTTTTATTTGTAGATCTTTCTGTTTTGTGATCCCCCCCAAGTTCTTTCTTCATGTCCATTATCTAGACTTTTGTCTTTTTTATTGACAATTGTTAATATGTTATGTGGCAGATGCATGTGTCTTTGAATTCCAAAGTCCCAGAGCACTTCAGCTACTTTGTTTCCCATGGCTTTGTTTATTTTATGGTCCTGCCAGTACTTGCTTGCCAGCACCAGTTTGTCTTGTGGAGTAATAATAATAATGATAGTTAACAGATAGATTACAACATCTCTATGATCTATTTTCCAATAAGATGTTTGGAAACTTCAGAAAAATTCCAGGAAGCTTTTTTCTCTATTTGCACTGTTTTGAAGCGGTTTAATAGCCTTTCACTTTTACAATGGGATAAATAATAGCTTTCAAATTTATTGCATTTGAAAGTCATTGTTTTCTTGTGTACTAGTTTCAGCAAGTATTCATGATGTATTCATGATGAACCATGAACATTTTTGGGGGAAGAAACTGTAGGATTTGGATGAAGAGTCAGACGCGGAGTGCTTCAGTGAAGAGTTTATTAGTGACTACAGCTCTTAACAGACCCAATTTGGCTGGTCTGCCCTGCTACTTATAGCCAGCAGCTGCAGTTGCCAGCCAATCAGAGTGCAGGGTTTTCCCGCACTTTTTAAACCAATCATATCTGACATTTTACAAGAACAGTTCAAACTTAACCGATGACATTCAAACCTGCATACATAACACCCCTCCCCACTAGGTTCAGTCCATACTCAAACCCCAACCTATCTAATGTATTCTTTTAAATAGGTGGGGCTCTTACGTGTAATGTTGAGACCTTCGTGGTTCAGAAGTTTTAACATTCTCACCCAGTGAGAGAGGAAATGTGTCTGTTGACATTTCCTAGTTGGACTTCCTGTGAAAGAAGACCCTGTTTGATTGTTAGAATCTGGTCTCTCCTCCCAACCCATCTCCAGCCCAATGTCAGCACCCAAGTCAGGTAGTGATGTGCAATCTTCCACTTGTAAGGATGGATTTTGGCATTGTGACAGGTTTTGGGATGGTTCCTGTCGTAATGGCTCATTACACATGAGGTTGATTCTTGTTTGCTGATTATCCTCATGTTCCTCCCCTCCCCTAGAAAAAGCATTAGGTATGGGAACTAGAGAGGAGCAATTGCGATGTTCCTGAGGTAACCTGGATCTAAGCTGATCAATGTGCCTGCTCCAGAGGACTCCATCCTCTGTTTGTACCCTGTAAGAACGAGGGCCTGTGATTTGAGTTATTTCAGCAGGAATCCATGAAGGCTCACCTATAAGGTTCTTAGCATAAACAGAATCACCCACACTGAACGTGCGAACTTTGCTAGTAGAATCTAGTGGTGCATTGGGAGTGTAAGTGGGATGAAGGCGGTCAAGGGGAGACCTAAGTTTCCTACCCATCAACAACTCTGCTGGGGATAAGTTAGTTGATGGGTTAGGAGTGATGTGCTGAACACTAAGAAGTTTTTCAACTTTCTCAGTGATGTCCCCAGGACCCAATTGCTGAAGCTTTTCCTTGGTAAAATGTACCATTCATTCAGCCCGGCCGTTAGCCAAAGGGTGCCCAGGGGCTGTCAGGGCATGTCTGATACCCAGTTGTGCTAGATAGGATTCAAAAGGGTTGGATGTAAATTGAGGGCCATTGTCAGAGACAAGAACATCAGGTAACCCGTGGGTTACAAAAAGCTTTTTAAGCTGTTTGATGACAGCATCAGTTGTGGTGGATGCCATAGGGATTACCTCTAGCCATTTGGAATATGCATCTACTATAATAAGGAAGGTGTGCCCTCTGGTAGGGCCAGCGAAATCAATGTGAATCCTAGACCAGGGGGCCCTAGGACATTCCCATTCCTGTTTGGGGGTGAGAGGTGGGACTACCTGACAGTTGGGACAAGATGCAACCCAGTTTTCAACCATTTTGTCAATACCTGGCCACCATACATAACTCCTGGCCAATCCCTTCATCCTGACAATACCAGGATGACCCTCATGTAGCATTTCCAAAACCTCCCTTTGCAGTTTTGCAGGAATAACCACCCTGTTACCCCACAAAATACATCCTCTTAATACAGATAATTCAGTTTGCCTGGATTTAAAAGGTTGGGCAAGGTGAGGTAGATCTTGAAGAGGCCAACCTTTCTTAATCCAGCCTATAATAGGAGCCAATAAAGTGTCTTTGGCAGTCTCTCTGGCAATTTCAGCAGCGTGTACTGGAAGCTTGGCAACAGTTTCTAGGAAAAAGGTGTGTGCCTCAGGTTCAAAGTCCTCCTTGTGACAAGGAAGTGGGCAACGACTCAAGGCATCAGCATGTCCAATGTCCTTGCCAGGCTTGTGGATAAGGTTGTATGAATAAGCAGCAACAAATTCAGTCCACCTCAGCATTCTTGGTGACAGGATAATGGGTGTAGGTTTGTCTCCTGCCACAATGCCTAACAAAGGTTTGTGATCTGTGACAATGGTAAATGTTCTCCCATATAAATACTCATGAAATTTCTTGATAGCTGCAACAATTGCCAATGCTTCCTTGTCCAATTGGCTGTAATTCCTCTCTGCTTTGGTCAAGGTGCGAGAGTAAAATGCAATAGGGGCTTCCCTCCCGCTGGGAAGCCTGTGGTTCAAACCCCCCACTCCAAAGGGGGATGCATCACAAGTCAGTACAACAGGTAAATTCTCAGAGAACTGTATGAGTACAGCATCAGACGTGATTAGTCTTTTAATACTGTTAAATGCTGATCTTTCCTGCCCCAGACCCAAACAGACTTTTTGTCAAGCAATCTGTGTAATGGTTCTGCAATGGTTGCCTTCTGAGGTAGGAACATGTGATAAAAGTTAATAAGTCCAAGGAAGGCTTGCAAATCTGTTTTGCATTTTGGTCTAGGGGCTTCTTTGATTGCTTGAACCTTGGCATCTGTAGGGTGGATGCCATGCTTGTCAATCATATAGCCCAAGAACTCAACCTTGTCAGTTCTAAGAGTGCATTTTTCTTCCTTGACTTTTAACCCCGCTTTCTTGAATCTGGTAAGGACTTCTAATGAGTCTCTCTTGTATTTGAGTGTCATTTTCAGCAGAGATTAACACATCATCAAAGTAAGGGACTACCCCTGGCAGTCCTTGGAGCATCCTTTCCATAAGGCTTTGGAAAATGCCTGGTGCCACTCTTACTCCAAATTGTAACCTTTTACATTTGAAGGCACCTCTCATCATGTTAGTCCTGGGCCACAGATTCTTACTGACCCATCAGTCTTGACTGGTGTGACTATGGGTGTCTCCCATCTGGAGTGATCAGTGGGCTCTAAAACTACTTGAGCTATTAGTTTATCTAATTGTGCATCATTTTTTTCCTTTAAAGCAAATGGGACCCTTCTGGGCTTTAAGCGAATTGGGGCACCTTGGGATCTAGGTTGAAAGTGATAGGGGTCCCCATATACTTGCCCAATCCGTCGCTGAAGACCTCTGGAAACTCAGATTTCAGGGCCTCCTCCCATTCAGTGTTGCTCACGTGATTGATGCCAGTCACCTCGATGCCTAGTGGATTGAACCACTCAAGTCCCAGCAAGCTTGGGCGGTCCTTGTCCACGATGGTCAGGGGCAAACGTTTGGTGTGGCCTTTGAACTTCACGATGAATTCTCTTGTTCCAACTACTGGAATCTTGTTCCCTTGGTAGTCTTTAAGAGTCAGTGCTTGCTTCTGGAAATGCTTCTTCTGAATGTTGGGAAGTAGCCTGTGAATAGTGTCCCATGACACCATAGATAAATAGGAGCCTGAGTCCACTTCCATTTGGCAAGGCCTTCCTTCAATTAGGACCTTCACATGTACTTTTCTGCTTCTTAAGGGTGAAGAGTGACCAATAGTGACTGTTTGATGAGTTACATTCTTCCCATTTGCTTCTGTGTTGCGCCCCATTTTCTCACTGAAGTTGTTAGGCTTGAAATCTTTGTCAGGAAACTTCTTTCTGCTTGGTGGAGTTCTGGATGATTTGCAGACTCTTGCTAGGTGACCTCTTTTTTCACAACGGAGACAGATGGTATCAAAAAACTTGCATTCAGTGCGGGGTGGCCCCCCCCCCACAACCTCTGCAATAAAAGCCTTGCCTCTTTCTTCCAAGGTCTTTCCTTTTCTTCTCCATTCTGAGTCTATAAATTCCTTCCTCCACCTCACTACAGTCTGAATCAGAATCTAATTGGGTTGGGTTGTTGTGGATTTTTCCACATCAGGATGGCTTGCGGCCTTGTTAATTTTCTTCATCACTGCTGCTGAGGACTTGGTAGCTTCCGCTGAAGAAGCTTCTTCTATGGCCTCCTTAAACGTGATCTTAGGTTTCATTAATAATTTGCTCTGCAAAACCTTGTCTTTTAGGCCTAGAACAAATCGAGCATGCATGGCCTCTTCTAAGTTGATAAATTCACATGCACCCCCAATGTCCCTTAAACTTGCCATGAAGTCATTAACATTTTCGCTTTCCCCTTGATCGCGACGGTAGAATTCGTGTCTCTTAATGAGGCACGATACTTGTGACGTGTAATGGGCTCTTAATAACTTTTCTAAGTCAGGCCAGTCCATTACCTTCACGTCTGCAGCTCCCACCAATGCCTTCGCCATCTTGAAAATGGCCGGAAATTGTAGGTTCAACAGTGGGTTCAATCTGAGTTCAGCTACGGGTGGTCCATAAATAGCTTGTTCAAAATACTCTGCCTATTGAATTTTATCAAGGGAAAATACCCCTTGAAGAAAGGATGAAATGTACATTCAGTCAATTGAAACGGTGGCTTAACTAATTTTTCTGCAAAGAATATCTGCTGCCATCTGTTGACTTTTTGTGGTCTTCTAATTTCACATATAAATTACCTCATTATATGCTAGTCACACAGTATGCTCTCATAACAGATACTTTCCAATTAGCCATTAAGAATTACAAACCATATGCTTCCCTTGGGTGATTAAGAAGTAATAAAAGATCTAAAACTCAGGTAAGACTAAAAAATCCAAAAGTGTATTAGATTGAATTGTATGTATGTGTATGTATACACCCCCCCCACACACACAGAAAGTGACCTTGACATTTTGGGAATTCAAAGTTTGTTCACTGGTTCTGCATGACTTCATTTCTTTGTTATCATTGCATTAATTTGAATCTGTGCTAAATATTAAGTTCCAGCATTTCATTCATATAATTGCTTTGAAAATGTGAATATTTCTTTAAAAAAAGCATGTATGACTGAGAAGATAATCTCATTTGAAGAATTTTTTTAAACTTATTTTAGGATCTGAGTCACATCTGTATTTCAGGTTCCCATCTAATTTTTCCCAGCATGAAACAAAGGTGTTGAATAATTTCAAATATGTTTTATTTGATTCAATAAAATAGAATTTAAAAAGGTGAAAGATAAAAAGAGACTTGTACATTGGGGATATTACAGTCTGATCTTCACAATACAGCTATGTGGAAATGTGCTGTGGTTAAACTCAAAGGAAAATTCTCAGGACTGCCCCCAAAATAGTGGATGCTTACCAATATAGAAAAGTTTGCAAAACTAGTTCTAGGAGTTTAGACTCTACAGTCAGGCAGATTTTGTACAAATGGAGGCAAATCAACATTGTTAGCCTCTCAGGAGTGATTAACCAACCAAAATCACACCAGGGGAAAGACATGTAATCATTGGTGGGATTCATTTTTTTACTACCTGTTCTGTGGCTTGATGGGCATCGTATGGCTTGGTGGATGTGGCTTGGTGGGCGTGGCAGGGGAAGGATACTGCAAAATCCCATTCCCTCCCCACCCCACTAACCTGCTTTCCAACTCCATTTTCCTGTGCAGGACAACAAAAGAAGACCCAGGCAATCAGCTGGGACTTGGGAGGCAGATAATAGATGGGGGCAGGGCCAGTCAGAGGTGGTATTTGCCAGTTCTCCAAACTACTCAAAATTTCCACTACCGGTTATCCAGAACTGGTCAGAACCTGCTGAGTACCCACCCCTGCATGTAATATCTGTGTAAAATCATCTGTTAACTGTCCTTAAATATCACATTTCAATTCTTACTATGTTACAGAGCCCCTGATTATGACATCGAACATGTAAACAAGTTAAATTCACTACTAACATGGGCAACATCCTGCCCACATGCTTTTATCTTTCTTGGTGACTTCAATCTACCTCATATTAACTGGACCCTAAACGAATGTACAACTGAACACATACATGCAACCTTCTACAATGCTGTAACAAATCTGGGACTGGAACAACTAGTAACCAACAATACTAGGCTTAACAACTGCCTCGATCTCATCTTCTGCAATAATTTGAATTCAATTTATGGAATACAAATTAAAGAACCCTTTTCCAACAGTGACCACAACATGATTGACTTTTGTCTCAACATATGTCCACACAAAAATATCATAACGACGGGATCCCCAATTATAATTTCAAAAAAGGCAACTGTGATCTTATAGACAATGATCTCTCATCTCTTGATTGGCAATTTCTATTCACTGGATACAATACTGTTGAAGACCATTACAATATATTTTTACATGAAGTCAAAAGAGTCATCAAACTATATGTACCAATAACAACTTCCAAAACCAGAAAAAACAGATTACCCATAACAATAAGGAAACTGCAATCCAAAAAGAAATCACTTTGGTGGAAAAACAAATCTGGTCACATTGCCAACTTCAAAAGCCAATACAAAAATTTATGCCACCAGATAAAGACCGAATGGACCAATTATCACATTAAACAAGAGGAAAACCTTCTATGCACCAATTCCATCTGTGCTTTCTACAATTTTGTAAACAACAAACTAAAAGACTCAAGGTCCATCCCACCCCTGAAAGGACCTAATGCTAAAGACTGCAACGATGATACCATTAAAGCCAACCTCTTCAACACATTCTTTGGCTCAGTATTTGTAAACAGCAATGGATCATGCCCAGTATTTCCTAGTTGATCCACAGACAACTACAATGATCTAATATATATCGATTTTACAGAAGACAAAAAAAAGCACTACGCAATCTACAACCATCTCTATCTATTGGACCAGATGGAAGATGTGCCTACTTCCTAAAAAAGCTATCTACTGCCATAGCCGAACCACTAAGCATAATCTTTAAAAAATCCTTCAGAACCAGCTCCTTACCAAACCTATGGTCACTAGCCACAGTCATCTCCATCTTCAAAAAGGGAGACCCCAGCCTAGTTGGAAAGTCATGGAATCAATTATTAACCAATCCATTATCCTCCACTTAGAGACAAACAACCTACTCTCTAAAAAACAATTTGGTTTCAGAAAAAAGCTACCTTGTAATCTGCAACTCTTACACTGCAAAAACATATGGACTACACAACTCGATCAGGGCAAAGCAATAGACTCAATTTACATAGACTTCTGTAAAGCCTTTGATTCAGTGATACACGACAAACTACTACTAAAACTAAAATCTTATGGTATCTCTGGACACCTGCATAACTGGATAGAAGCATTCCTGTCAAACAGGCAACAAATGGTCAAAATTGGGAGCATCCTATCAAATTCTGTACCTGGCAACAGTGGTGTCCCCCAAAGCAGTGTTCTAGGACCAACTCTCTTCATACTCTACATAAATGACCTCTGTGATCATATTAAGAGCAACTGTGTTCTCTTCGTTGATGATGTAAAGCTATTCAATGCCACCGACAATACTGCTTCCCTTCAAAAAGACCTCGACTATGTATCAGAATGGTCAAACAAATGGCAACTTCAAATCTCAACAAATAAATGCCCTGTCTTACATATTGGCAAAAAAATCAGAAAATAAAATACAAGCTGAATAGTCAAGACCTTGTTGAGGATCCAAACTCTGTCAAGGACCTTGGAGTACTCATCTCAAATGATCTAAGTGCTAGAGCCCACTGTGACTACATAGCCAAAAAGGCATTAAGAGTTGTTAACCTAATCCTGCATAGCTTTTTCTCTGGTAATATCACACTGCTAACTAGAGCATACAAAACATTTGCTAGACCAATAGTTGAATACAGCTTATCAGTCTGGAACCTGCATTACATATCTTATATTAATACAGTTGAGAAACTCCAGAAATATTTCACAAGAAGAGTTGTCCACTCCTCTACTCGTTGCAGAATATCTTATGCCACCAGACTTGAAATTCTAGACCTAGAAAACCTAGAACTACACCGCCTTCAGTCCGATCTAAGTGTAGTACATAAAATTATATATTGCAATGTCTTACCTGTCAATGAACCATAACAATACAAGAGCACACAATAGATAGAAACTCAAGGTAAACTGCACCAAACTTGATTGCAGGAAATACGACTTCAGCAACAGAGTCGTCAATGTCTGGAATACTCTACCTGACTCTGTGGTTTCTTCCCCAAACCCCAAAAACTTTAACCTTAGACTGTCTACTATTGACCTCACCCCTTTCCTAAGAGGTCTGTAGGGGGCGTGCATAAGCGCACCAACGTGCCTACCATCCCTGTCCTATTGTTTCTTGTTATTTTTCTTATATGTATCCATTTCATGTATTCATAACTATGTTTATACTTATACCAGTTATCTTATAATTGCTTGACAAAATAAAATAAATAAAATAAAAAATAAAAATATTCTGGCAGGCCTCAAAGTATCCCAGGATAATATCTGGCATTCCATTCCAGAGTGTTCTAAACCAACCCCTGGATTGGCAGTGGTCTACAGCATGCCAGGAATTGGACCATGTAAATAAGCAAAGCCCTATCCATGGGATGCAGGCAGCACATAAAACCATGCCCCACTCCAGTCTGTGAAAAAACCTCTCTCCACAGAACCAGCCCCTGGTGCCCAAAAGTTTGAGGGCCACTGTTCTAACACTCTGATTTATTACATTGGTTTCTTTGTATGTGACCTGACCAGTTTAGGAAACAGTGGTGATGGGCCTTTTATTTGTCTCCACTCTTATATATAAATCCAATCATTTTCAATGAGAGATATCAAATGAAAAGGCTTTGAATCCAAAAAGCTGAATAGTATGGCTAAGGTATCAAATGTGCATGAAATCTGTTGTGGTTAAAGAATTAATTATTGTTAATTCCCAACGATATTTTAAATGCATAGGGTTTGGAATATTTTCTATTCCGACTGATAAATTGTGTGAAATGATAGAAGAGTTTAAATATGTCTGATCCTAAGGTGTACCTGCAAGAGGAGTGAGGCAGAATTTTGGCAGCATAGAGCTTTCCCAGAGAGAATCCTGGATTAAGAGACTAGATGGGTGAATGGTGAAGACGTTTAGGGTTGCCCCAGAATCTCTCAGATATACTGTTTATTTAGTCGGTTAGAAAGTTATAGCTTTATTTTGTCCATTAGGTTTAAGTAAATTTAAAAAATGGACTTGATTGGATTTTATTGTGTTGTCTTTGGGATTGGGTCTGACAGTTCCAACTAGGGCCTTTTGTTTTTAACAATCCTGAAGAAGGTAAGATAAGTTGTTCTTTACATGGAATTCTTTCTGATGACTGGGAGAAAAACCTATGGAATTCCAAAGACATTCCTGAAGAATTCTACCCCACGTGGCTAAATAGGTTCTAAGAAGAACTGTGTTCTGCTTTTTGAATAGAGTATACCATAATAGCTACTTTTCCTCTTGGAGTGCATGCCTTGAATATCCTCCTGTTCCTTCAAGCGTGTTCCTTGTGGCATGAAACTCAGTGATAAAACTACATATATCTCACTGCTCTATGCAGCTCAATTCTCACGGAACTATTTTATGCAATAGTAAAAAAAAAGCAGGAGTACAATCAACCTACATTTCTTCCCATTTTAATTTAGAAAAGAAAATTTACGATTCTCCTGGCAAATTCCACTTTTTTACATGAAGTATTATATTCCTAAGATTTATTGGGATATTAACAGGGAAATGGTGGTGTTAAACAATACTTCAAACAGCTCTTAAATTGTAGTGGAAATCAGGATTTTATATGAACAAAATTAGTAACATAGGTAACATGATTGTATAATTTCCCATAGGGTCCCTACATCAAGCCA
The DNA here is from genome assembly GCA_009733165.1 of Naja naja. NCBI lineage: Eukaryota > Metazoa > Chordata > Lepidosauria > Squamata > Elapidae > Naja > Naja naja. The sequence goes on from CM019151.1 coordinate 72,481,017, forward strand.
GGTTTTATTATACCTTAAAACAAAGTTGCTTGACTTGTTCCCTATACAGCAGAGAGTAGACTGCAGCACTATTCTAGCATAGCACACAAGATGATCAAAGACCTCTGTTAATGGTATCACAAATAGTTGTAAACTCTGGTGCTCAGATGGTATCGCCAGCCAAGCTAAGGCCTTCTTCTAATTTATTTTTATAGTCAGCGGATGCCTGGTTTTTCATGGTTTGATAGTTTGCATTCAAATGTACCAATAGCTTCCAGTGCAATCATTTTTACACAGCATGTTTCATTGGCAAACACAAGATGCTGGAGTTAACGGTCTGCTGGTGGGTAGCCATTTTTAACATCAGGCTGGTACATGGAACCTTATTTGCTTGCTGAAAAATTAATTTAGTAGAAAGGATTTTATTATATCCGTCTACAATTTGTCTTCATTCATACAAGTGTGCATTAAACTAATAAGCCAAAAGAGACAAATGTCTGAAAGTTGGGAACTTTTAACCTTTTTTAAAAAAATGCAATAATGTTGGACTGAATCCAAGCATTGCTTTCAGGGAGACATTCTTTTGAGTTAAAAGATGGGGTTCTTCTTTTCTTTCTTCTTTCTGGAGAGTAAAAGGAGCCAAATTAAATTTTAGAATATGGGAAATAATTCCTCCTTCATTTTGTTTTCTAAAAAGAGCCCATCTGAGGACTGAAACCTCAGCCTTCCTTCCTTCCTTCCTTCCTTCCTTCCTTCCTTCCTTCCTTCCTTCCTTCCTTCCTTCCTTCCTTCCTTCCTTCCTTTCTAAGTTATGAATACCTGAGCATGATAATCTTCCACTCTCCTTCCACTAGTCAGTGACAATCTTGCCTCTGTTCCTTATATCACTATGATTTTTTGGGCCCAAACATGAATTTTGGAGACTTGTTTTGCATCTCCATATATAAACAAGAACCTTTAGATCTAAGGCAGTCTATCTTAAATGCAGTCTTGCTATGGATCTGTGCTTCAGCCAACCAGGACAATAAAATATATTCCTCCTGTTGAAATTGCCCTGGGATCAGGAACCTGTAAAAGTTAAACAGAGTACTTTTTCTCAGGAAGCTAGAACAGGACTAAATTCAATCATTAATCATTTCCTACAGTATGGTCTTCTCAAGAGAGGGAAATCTTCTTTCGGGAGTTCAGTTCTGCCAATTAAAAAAAATCTGATGGGTCTTTTAGCCTGGTTTTAAATTGAGGATTACAAATTCTCTTACAGTGACAATTCATCCCCCTGTACAAAATCCTTTCACCTGCTTTTGCATGCTTTACTGTATTGAACTGAATGTCTTAATGCCTTCTTCGGTATTCCTGTTGAAGAGGATAGACAGATTTTTGGTTTTGGTTTTTCAGTGGTGTGACAATGAACATGTCTAGGGAACCCAGTTGCATTGGACTGTGTTACCCAAGGATTTCAAAATAGCCCAACCAGTTTTGGTGAAGCTCTTGGCTCTGACTTATTCAGATGGACCGCTCCATCTAGGAATAAATAGTACTGTGTTGCAATATGTTAATGATTTATTGTTAGGAATTCCTTCTGAGACAGAATGTGAATAAAATACTATCAGTCTTTACAATAGTTGAGGTGAGTGTGGCTATAAAAACAAAACTCAACTAGTTGAAATCTCTGTTTTATACTTGGGATTTAAAATGTCTGAGGTACAGCATCAGTTGACTGCTCAAGTTATTGAAGCAGAATCGCCTCCCCCTAAAACCCATCATCAATGAAGAGATTTTTGGGAGATGACAGGATTTTGTCACATTTAGATTCCAAATTTTGGTGTTTTGTCAAGCTCCTCTAATGAAGCTACAAGAGAAAATGACAAGAGATTCTTTAAGTGGACTATCCAATGTGCACAGGCTTTCTGTAAACTTAAACAGGCATTAATGTCAACGTGGCTTTGTGTTTGCCTAGCTTAGAGAAATCTTTCTTTCTTTTTTTTGTAAATGACCAAAATGGAATTGCAAATGGAGTATTAAGTCAAGAAATTAGTAAACTTTGAAGATTCGTGGCACATTTTTCTAAACAATTAAACACTTGCCATCAGCTGGCCTGCCTAATTGAGGGCAGCTGCCACTATCACCATTCTAATTCAGAAGTCCCAAAAGCTGACTTTTGGAAAAGACTTCCAGGTGAGAATAACACAAATTAAGGGAAGCCATTGGCACATTGTCAACTGTTTGGCAAAATATCGAGCTATTTTTTCTGCCTCTGAAAAGGTTAGACTTGTGACTGTGAATAAGCTAAATCCAGCTTCTTTAAGTAGATAATTCACCTGATGATTTACCTCATGATTGCATGCATGTTCTTGATGCAGTTTATTCCACCAGACCAGATTTGCAAGACAAGTTTTTACAAAATTCAGAATTAGATTTGCTTATTGATGGAAGCAGTTACATTCTTGATGGTCAGCATAGGATGAATATGCTATTGTGACTTTTTTTTTTCAAAATTTTGGAACAGGGAGCATTGTCTTTGAATACATCAGCTGAAAAACCAGAATGTTGCATTAAAACATGCTTTGCAATTGGTAAAAGTAAAATGGCCAATATTATTATTTTTTGGAATTGATCTACTGAATCAAGTACCTATCTCCTTATTTCTGATATATATCTATTGATATAATTCTGGTATATACTCACTTTATAATATACCCACTATATAATTTTTATAATTCTGTAAGTTACCATGTTATAAGCAGTTTTAAACAAAACTGATTACAATGGGATAGATATATGAATAGATTTGGTATTCTCCAGAAATATTGGAGTAACATTCCAAATTTTTTATATAATATTGGGTGGCGTAGGACATGAAGCTGAGAAAAAATGTTTTAATATAATACCAAATGCAAAATGCATCAATTTACATATACAGGAATAAGTGACTTTGGTTAATATTTAACAACAGAAAAGCAGAGAAAGAAACTAATAAGTTTATAGGAAAAACCAGAAAACTTCTCCCTTCTTTTCCCTTCCTTAGCTAACCACATAAAGATTTTCCTTCACCAAGTCCAGATTTTATAAAGCTCTGCATGTATTCCCAGTTAATATTTCCACATTGTCAACATCACATGTATTACAGGCCTGCAGTCTCACCAATATTAGATTTATATTTCTCTTCAGATGAGTCTTCCCTGCAGGCCAAATGTTTCTCATCAGTGCTTGACTTGATCTATGATTCAGGCATTCAGTATAAAGTGTCCTTACTTGCATATATATCAAATGTCAAGAATCTTGACATACTCATAAGTTACATTACTGAGCCTGGGTCCAGACTGATTATAAAACATTTAACTGGGGATGCTCAGTTAGAACTCAGATTTGTTCAACGATCAAAAACATAGCTGAAAGCTTAGAACACAAATCACTTTTAGAGGTCTGTGATCTTGTAAGTTATTATACTTACAAGGATGCTGGAAGGAAGGAGAAGCCACACAATGTATTCAGCAAATGTAAAGTTTTATTACTTGGTTTTGTAACTTAAGAATCTGATGTTCAGTCTGTGCCACACAGGGGTATAAATAATGCATTTAGAAGCTACAGACAGTTTCTGAAAACCTGAATCTGAACTAACTAAACTTTCTTCTGCTGCCTGACTGTTCACTTGAGGGATAACAGCACACATTGATAGTATCAATCCTAATATTTATTTTTATTTATTTATTTATTTTGTCAAGCAATTATAAGATAACAGGTATATGTATAACATAGTTATGAATACATGAAATGGATACATATAAGAAAAATAACAAGAAACAATAGGACAGGGATGGCAGGCACGTTGGTGCGCTTATGCACGCCCCCTACAGACCTCTTAGGAAAGGGGTGAGGTCAATAGTAGACAGTCTAAGGTTAACGTTTTTGGGGTTTGGGGAAGAAACCACAGAGTCAGGTGGAGTATTCCAGACATTGACGACTCTGTTGCTGAAGTTGTATTTCCTGCAATCAAGTTTGGTGCAGTTTACCTTGAGTTTGTATCTATTGTGTGCTCTTGTATTGTTATGGTTGAAATATCAACAAGAACAGACATCGTAGCTCTGATGCAACCTATCCAGGGGTGGGATTCTCCCGGTTCGGACCAGTTTGGGTGAACCCCTTGTTCTGACAATCATGTTGTGACAATGTGTTCTGACAATGTTCTGAATGACTCCAAACCATTTCGCTCCAACAAGCATGTGGGCCCGCCCACTCCTGTTTTCTTCAGTTGCAGTTGAAGGTAAATATTAGCTTTTTAAAACATGGAGCACACACACACAGAGTACATGCATGTGAAGTGTGCACTCACTGAACCAGTTGTTATATTAGTTGAATTGCACCCCTGAACCTATTTCTGTTTCTACAACTAGCTAAGTTCACCAGTAATCACAAGTGTTGGTGAGTATGCATCAGAAAGTAAGTTGCCCTTAGCTAGTTCCTAATGCTAACTCTAGATAGCTTTTCAGGTATTTTTTATTTATTGGGGGAAAGATGGTTATTTACATGATTACTCTCAAATATGAATATGATGGTGGAATTATTGTTAGTGAAACTTATAATTTTAAGTTTTTCTTAGCTATGGGGTAGTTTAGGTTGTGAACATATGCCTTGTCTTCCCCTGAGTTTTTGACCCATCTCTCAAGCAGTCTGCAATTAAAATAACCCTTGAGATATGTAAATATTTCCAAGGGAAGGTATGTAAATATTTTAAAGATATAAGGACATTCTTTCAAAGGAATTGCTCAGAAAGATAGAGGAATTAATACAAAAAACAGTCACACACACACACACAGAGGCAGAAATATATCTTCCAATATTTTAATAATCTCAAAAACACCAACAATACAAATTTCAAAGAAAATTTTAAACTGCTCTTAGAACAAAACAAATAAATAAAATAAAATAGAAATATGCTGTGTTTGTGGGAGAAAACTTTCTGAGAAATAAGAAATTAGTTTTTGAAATATATCAATTTCTCAACTAAGTCTCAAAATGACATACAATTTCTTCTAACATTATTCGGTCTGCAGTCAGAAGGCTTGCCATATCATTTCTAAATTAAAGATGCACAACTCATCTCAAGGCCCACATCCAAAGTTACTGACTTAGAGAGAAAGATCACTTTATACCTAATAGAGATTATTAGCATAAAGTCATGCAGAGAAAACAGAGCCTCCTCTGTGAAGTGTATTTTAGGCTATCAGTATTTTTCATTATTTTATGAATGGGTCTGCCTGACATATTTTTTGCTACTTACTTTGCTACTGTTTTCTTTTTAATATATACATATATTCTGCCAACCTAGCAGTTTGAACTGCTAGGTTGCAAGAAGCTGGGACAAGTAATGGGAGCTTGGTCCATTACACGGCACTTTTAATTTGTACATTTAAAATAACCAATGTTTTGCTTTTAAAATCTGAGAGATATATTTCAACGAGGTCCCACTCGCCATCTTCAGGTGGGTACTTTCAGCTTCATGCTTGTGTGAGCAAAGCATGATTGGAGCTGCCATCTCTCTATAAATACTAGTGGGAAGGTGTGGTGTGCTGGCTCTGTTGTGAGTGGGTTGGCTGGCTGTGTTGTTACTTCTTGATTGGTTGATGGAGTTGATGTTTGCAGATTGGTTGGCTTTTTGTATGAACCTCTGTGGCTGAAGTATTGGCTGTGTGTCTATCAGCCTTTTGTGTTGTAATGACCTGGGTAATGGGCTGTGTGATGACCTTCTGAGTTCTACTGTTGTAACATCCTAGGTCTTGTGCTGTAATTTCCTGGGTCCTTGGCTGTGTTGTAACATCCTGAGGTTTTGTGTTGTAACCTCCTGAGTTCCGTGATGTAATATCCTGAGTGGATGGCTGTGATGTAATGTTCCGGGCTTTGGTTTGGTTCCGAGTTTGATGTCTGGCTATGTGTTCATAGTGCATGTCAATTTGCTTAGTTTGAGGTCAGAGGGGGGGTGTAGCAGCTGGTGATGCAGCCGTGGTCTGGTTTCTGGATGGTTGTTGTCTTTCGTCTATGGGAAGGGTTTGGGTTTGAGTCTGGTGAGGGAGATTGGTGGTGGTGACATGTGTTGTTTTGGGTCTGGTGTTGGTTTTTGTGGCTGGGACTCATTTGTTGATTATGGCTAGTTTCCAGATGTCTGGTAGGTGGGAGGTATCGTCCCGTTTACTCATGTTGTGGGGGTGTTTCTCTATTTCGATGGCTTCCCTAATTATTCTCTTGTTGAAGTGTTCAGTATTGGAGATTAATTTGGTTCCCTCAAAATCAATTTCATGTCCTGTGGCTTTAAGGTGCTGGAAAAGGGAGGAAGTTTTTTCTTCTTTTCTGACTGCGTTCTTGTGTTCTGCGATGCGTGCATTTATTCTCCTGTTGGTTTGTCCAATGTATGTGGCTGGACAAATTTTGCATGGTATTTCATAAACCCCTTGGTTTCCTAGCTGGATCTTGTCCTTGGGGTTTCTTAAGATGTTGGCTATTTTTTGGTCAGTGCCGAAGGCTGTCCTGATATTGTGTTTGTGGAGAATTTTGCTGATTTTATCTGTGGTGCCTTTGATGTAGGAGAGGAGGGCGATACTGTTATCCTGTTCTGTGTCTCGGTTTTTGGTGGGTGTCTCCCTTAGGATTAGGTTGGTGATTGTGTTTCTTTGGAATCCGTTGGAAATCAATACATTAGTGAGGGTGTGTAATTCTGTTCTCAGGTGGTCTTTGTCTGCTAGGTGTATGGTTCTGGAGATGAGAGTCTTGGCTACGGAGTTGATCTGTGCAGGGTGGTGATGGGATTGTGCGTTTAAGTAGCAGTTGGTATGTGTTTTCTTCTGGTAGATGGTGTGTCCTAGGCAGCCATTGGGTTTTTTATAGATTAGGACGTCCAGGAAGGGAAGTTGGTTGTTGGCTTCTGTTTCCATGGTAAATTGTATTTGGGGGTGTAGGCTGTTGAGATGTGTGAGGAAGTTGCTCTAGACAAATCCGAATACAAACCCAAACTCTGGCTTAGATATGTAGATGACACTTTCGTAATTTGGCCACACGGGAAAGAAAAACTGGAAAACTTCCTCATTCATATATATATAATTCATATATATAATTCAGTTTTTTATAGATTAGGACATCCAGGAAGGGAAGTTGGTTGTTGGCTTCTGTTTCCATGGTAAATTGTATTTTGGGGTGAAGGCTATTGAGATGTGTGAGGAAGTTTTTCTTTCCTGTGTGGCCAAATTACGAAAGTGTCATCTACATATCTAAGCCAGAATTTGGGTTTATGTTCGGATTTGTCTAGAGTGTTGGTTTCAAAGTGTTCCATGTATAGGTTAGCGACGATGGGTGAGAGGGGTGATATATATAATCAATACTACTATTAGCAGCCATTCTTTATGCTTTTCCTGGATGAAGCGGACTACCTAGATCCGTATCAATCGGGCTTCCGACCTGGGTATAGCACGGAGACGGCATTGGTCGCGCTGATGGATGATCTCTGGAGGGCTCGGGATAGGGGTTTTTCCTCTGTCCTGGTCCTATTAGACCTCTCAGCGGCTTTCGATACCATCGACCATGGTATCCTTTTGCGTCGCCTTGGGGGTTGGGAGTGGGGGCACCGTTCTTCGGTGGTTCTCCTCCTACCTCTCAGGGCGGTCGCAATCAGTGCTGACAGGGGGGGTCAGGTCGTCCCCTAGGGTCCTCTCTTGTGGGGTCCCTCAGGGGTCGGTCCTTTCCCCCTTTTATTTAACATCTACATGAAGCCGCTGGGTGAGATCATCCGTGGTTTTGGGGTGAAATTCCATCAGTACGCTGATGATACTCAGCTGTACATTTCCACCCCAGGCCAGATCAGTGATGCCCTCTCCTGATGACCCGGTGTTTGGATGCGGTACGGAACTGGATGAGCGGAAACATGCTTCGACTCAACCCAGCCAAGACTGAGTGGCTGTGCATACCGGCGTCCCGACCCAGTCAAGATTATCCATCTTTGGCCATAGGGGGAGAGGTGCTGCCCCCTGTGGATAGGGCGAATCTGGGGTCCTCCTGGATGTACGGCTCCGGTTGGAGGAGCAGGTGGGGCCGTTGCCAGGGGGCCTTTGCCCAGCTCCGTCTTGTTCGTCAACTTCGCCCTTTTCTGGATCGGGACGCCCTGCGCATGATCACTCATGCCCTTGTTACCTCTAGGCTTGACTACTGCAACGCTCTCTATTTGGGACTGCCCTTGCATACCATCCGGAGATTGCAGCTGGTGCAAAATGCGGCGGCGCAGGTGGTGATGGGAGTTACCTGGTTCTCCCATGTGACCCCCCTCCTGCGCGGCCTGCATTGGTTGCCGGTTGCGCTCCGGGTGAGATTCAAGGTTTTAGTGTTAACATACAAAGTCCTTCACGACATGGGTCCTCAATATTTAAGGGAGCGCCTTCTTCCGATGTCAAACACCGATCGCCCTGTTCGACCTCATAGGCAGGGACTCCTCGGGGTTCCGTTGGCGGGCCAATGCCGGCTGGCGGTTCCTCGACGACGAGGCTTTTCTGTAGCTGCCCCTGACCTCTGGAATCAACTGCCTTTGGAGCTCCGCCTGGCCCCTGACCTCCGCACCTTCCGCCGCGAGTTGAAGACCTGGTTATTTGACCAACCCGGGCTGTGACCCTTTGGGGAGGGTTATTTTTAAATTTTTAATTCATTTTATAAATATTTGGGCTTATAATTCTGATTTAATCGTTTTTTAATGTATTTATTGTTCTTTGCTTTTTAGTTGTAAGCCGCCCCGAGTCTTCGGAGATGGGGCGGCATATAAGTTCAAATAATAAATAAATAATAAATAAATAAATAAAATTTGTGCAAGCAATTTATTCTCAGTGACTTATGCTTAGTTCTTTGATGTTTATTAAAGATTTCCTTTAAAATAACTACTTGACCACTCTATTAATTCAAGAGGAGAGTTAATTTTTATGACTTTTTACTCAAGTTATCATGGAATTTGTCTTCTAAAAACTAATACAATCTTTACAAATATTGTGATATTGCCCTTGAGTCTGGTTCAATAATTATCTCATTTAATTTTTCTAAATAGTTTTTTATTTAATATATTTGTATGGTCACCCATTTTATATATATAAATATGGATGGCTAACAGAATGAAATAGAAGCAAAAATTTATAACATTATAGCATTAAAAAGCAGCTAAGAATGATCACAACACCTCACAGTTAACATAACTGTCAAGACCGATTCACACTTTTACCTATATTTTCCTTCACTCTTAGCTTGAAAATAACAAGGGGGGATGGATGGATTGCAAGGGTGGGAGAATGGTATTCAAGCATCTGTTGGCACTGTGAGATGTTGCTGGCATCCCAAGGACACATTGAAGAGATGTCCTGGCTGTTTCCCATAACAAAATGAACAGGAGTGATTGGTGGATGCTTTGGACTGAGGGTAGACCATAGGGAAAAGGGGGAACTAACTACACTTGCTTTTGCAAGAGCAACCCAGAACTGGTTTTGCTTCTTCTGTGCCAATGTGGTTTATTCAGAAAAGTTTTATACTCTTGGTAAAATGATGTCCCAGGAATTCCTTTTTTTCTGGATTCGCCAACTAGACAGTTGACAATAACAAAAGAAGTAGGCTCACCCGTATTTACAGAAACTGTAACATTAGGCTATAGGTCAGGGTGGGATGCAAATATTTATTAACTACTGGATGTGTGGGCATGGCTAGGTGGGTGTGGCCATGTGACTGGGTGGCCTGGCCTTTTTTGCACACACACACACACACACACATGCTCCATTTTTTTTGCCTCCTGGGTCGTTTTTGCTCCCAGGAGGCTTCCCTGAGGCCCAGGAAATCAAAAACATAGCGCATGGGGGCCATGCAACACCCCCCATGCTCCATTTTTTTGTCTCCTGGGCCTCAGGGAAGCCTCCTGGGTGAAGCAGTAAGACAAGCGAGAGGGATCCTGGCACAGCTGATCATTGGAACAGCTGATCATCAGGAGGAAAAAAAGAGAAAGAAATACTGGTTCAACCAAATCGGTAACATGTTTGTTTTTACTACCGGTTCGGCCAAACGGTAACATTTTTTTACTACCGATTCGCCCGAACCAGGCCAAACCAGTAGAATACCACCACTACTATAGGTAATGTATGTGGGAGAGATCTTGGGAAACAGGGAAATAGGAATGCACACCTAGAAAACATATAAAGTGATTTCTTGCATTGTAAAAGCAATGGGGGAGAAAATATACTTTCATATTTGAAAGATTTTCTCAATGTAACCTTTCAATAAAATAGAATTCATTATCCCCAGGAGTCCTACTTGTTTGGATTACCTTAGAAGCCTGACATCAATCTTACTGTCAGTGAAATTGGGGAAGATCAGAGGTGGGATTCTACCAGTTCGCACCTATCTGCTAGAACTGGTTGTTAACATTCTAAGCAGTTCAGAGAACTGGTTGTTAGAAGAAATTACTGGCCTAATCCTGTAAGGAAGGCAGGAAGGAAACATTCTGGTGTTGTTGCTTACAGAAACTGACTCTCCGTTAACCCTTTTTACATTCTTGGCAGGACTAGACTTCCTGTCTCAGGAACGTCTCTGGAGTTTTTTTTCCCTTCCTTTGCTGGTACTTTGTTTGTGTGGGGTGACCATTCAAAGTTACAATGGCACTGAAAAAGTGGCTTATGACCATTTTTCACACTTACAACTGTTGCAGCATCCCCACAGTCATGAGAGGCCAGGCAAGGAGATACATGCCTCAATGTGAGTGATATTGAGTTGGCCACACCCAGCCAATAACACGAGCACCAAGCCATGTCCACCCAGTCACATAACCACCAAGCCACACCCACCAACTAAGCTATGCCCACAAAACCGGTTGTTACAAAATTTGAATCCCACCCCTGGGGAAGATCCTTCAGAGACTTTTGCCATACCCATATTTCTGCTATGGGCAAAGCTGCCTTTTATCCAAACTTTGCCCTGACTGCAGCTCTTTGCCCTGTCTGCCAAGATCACTCCTATATACCATCATATCTAGTCTATTGTTAGGGTAATGCTATGGTGATTATCTGTAAGATTCTTCACGACAAGAGTTTCTCCATATAAATTTGAACCATACAACTATTGCATAATTTTATTTGGGGGTTGTTCTGGGGCAATTTGTATATGTTTCTCATGAAAAGATAAAGATGTAATAAATTATACAAGGTATATAAAAATTGAATGTAATTTAATTCTTATTTATCCCCTGGAAAAGGAAATTGATAAATGATCTCAATTTTAACTTGAATATGAATAGCTGGGACAGAATGATACTTCAATTACCTTATCTAATCTGATAGGGAGGGTTGTTATCTCACAGCTTCATTAACACCTACTAGTGCAAGGATAGTGAACAATAGTTTTCTTTAACTTTTAAAAATCACAAAACAATACAAATCAAGGACTTAAATACTTGGCTACAGTTTTCCAAATATTTTCTTACAAATGTCAACAGGGAAAAATGGAGGGAACCCCTTATTCACCCAAATAAAACATGTGGGAAGAAACATCTGTCCTTAAACAAGAGTGTTAATTGGGTCAGTCTCCTTTGGCTAGGTTGTAAATAGATTCCTTGCCACCCACTTGTCACTTATTCAATGAATTTCATTATCACCTCACCAGAAGGCAGGGACTCAATTACACCTAGCCAGAGGGGAGTAATGTGGTGACTGGCTCAGTTTAATGAACCAGAACAGAAGTGGGCTGATGAGTGTGTGTAATTTAGAGACTAACAACCATGTAAATATAATGATGCTTAATCAATTGGCACCTTTACTCCACAGCTGAGTGTAAAAGGTATTGACAGTGTACTGACATGTATGCATTTAGATGTGACAGCAGACAAACTGTCATCTAAGTAGTACATCCTGCTTCTTTAGCCCCTGATTATATATTTTTTTTAATTCATATTTATATGCCACCCTTCTCCAGAGACTCAGGGCGGCTTACAATTTTTGAAGCACAACCCAATGCGCTCAGCAATAGCCTTCATTCCATTGTATATGCCTGCTTATTACTAAGCGGCATTTTTACAAAGTCAGCTTATTGCCCCCAACAATCTTGGGTCCTCAATTTACTTACCCCGAGAGGATGGAAGGCTGAGTCAACTTTGAGCCTGGTGGGATTCAAGCCTGCACTAATTGCAGGCAGCTGGAACTAAGTGCTAGGCGTTTAACAGCCTGCACCACCAAGGCTCTTGATTTACATGTGAACAAGCAACCATGTAGGAAGAGGATGCTACTGACTCACGATGTTGCAAATGCTTATAATTCAGCAAATGGTGTCTTACATGGAAATGCTTTTTTCTTTTAATCTTACTTTTCTCCTCCTTTAAAATGGTACTTGAATCTCATGTTTCTTCTCACCTGTTTCAAGTGAAAATTGTCAGCATCGCAAATTCCAACAAAGAACAAAATGACCCCATCTATCTATACAATCTCAATTAATTATATACGTACAATGACAATAAAGAATTCAGTTCAATTCAATTCAATTGATTGATCAATTTAAAACATGTATATGGCTGTCCATCTTACAAATAAATTTTGGGTGGCTAACATAAACAATATATTAAAATTTCTATAAATCAAATGGAAGAAACTGAATTGATTCCATATTCTAATTACCAGTATAAACTTGAAACCAGTAAACCAGTATAAACTTGAAAAATGAAGTCATTTGTTCTCACGTCTCATTCTGCTTGAAATGACTGCCAAACATCTGAAAAAATATGCACATAAAACCCTTCTCACTCATTGATACTTATTCCTGTAGAAACAGGATGTTAAATTGCTAGATTCACATGTTGGACCTGTTAAAATCATTTACCATACTAGAAATTTGTCTTCATCTACATTGCTAAGCAATCAGCCAGAGCATAGAACAACTCAAAGAAGTAATGCAAGATCAGAAGTCATGAAAAATCCAGAATCAGACATGACTGAATGATCATCATCATCATCTTGCTAAACAGCAAAGTTTTTTAAATATAAAAAGGTTTAAAGTTTTCTCCTATCCACTTGTGACCAACTCAAGGGGACAACGTTCATTTCTGATTTTCAACCAAGGGAACCTGCATTGTCTAAGAGACTCTTCCATTATCATGTTGCCAGCATGAAAATACTGAATATAGTAACCTTTCTGCCAAAGCAGTACCTATTTACAGCTATTCACAGCTGCATGCTTTTGAATTGCTAGGTTGGCAGGAGTTTAGGCAAGGATGGGAGCTCACCCCATCATGTAGTACTTGGGACTTGAACCCAGGCTGCCGGCTTTCCAGCTGACAAATCCAACTCTTCACCACTAAGCCATCATGTCCCTTTTTAAACATAAACAAGAAAATTATAGCAGATTGCACAAGTGAGTGAACCCATTTTTGAAATTATATTATGTTTTTAGGCTAAAATCCTAACCTTATTTTCCTTGAATATTTAAGTTTATATTATTACCATGTTTCCCCAAAAATAAGACCCTGTCTTATATATATATTTTGCCACCAAAAAGGCACCGGGTCTTATTTTGGGAGATGTCATCCACTGACTAATGTCACTTGTGCACATCACCCCTGGCCTCCTTTTCATTGTCAGAGGCCTTCAGAAACTTCTTCTGCGGCTGGCAAGGCATTCCTGAAGGCCTCTGCAGCTGATAACAGAGTTCCAGATTGATCCAGAGCTTTGTAATCAGCTACAGAAGCTTTCAGGAAAGCATTGCCAGCCTTGCAGAAGAAATGGGCTGGCAAGAAATGGGCTGGCAAGGGGTGTGCAAGGGCTACAACTGTCCAAAGATAAGTAGTAGGGCAGCTCCACCCCCCATCCCTACCCTAGCTTAATTTTTACCACTCTGTCCACTCTGGAGAGGATGGGATCTTAATTAGGGCTTATTTTGGGGGCAGGGCTTATATTGGGCACACATGTAAAATCAAGCTAGGACTTACTTTCAGAGTAGGTCATATTTTTGGGGAAATAGGGTAGTAACTTGAAAAGTTTTGAGCCTATATGTAAATAACACTTCTGTGTAATGTCCTCTTATGGTAAAAATGTTATCAGAAACTAAAAAGCTTATTCTGAATCAAGTTAAGTTCTGGTGTCAAACAAAGCTTGGCCACTTTTTATCTAATCAACAAGAAACTGAATATGCTCTAATTTATGAGATGGCTCACCAATTTTCTGAGAAATATATCTGAGACATATGATTATAAAGAAAAGAAGCAAATTGCATAAATTATACTTTGGAAAGAGCATAATCTTAGAGGACACTAATAAAGAATAGCATAATCTAATTGATTTTTAAGAGGAAGGATTCCAAATTGAACTACTCTATAAAGTCTCCAAAGTATACTTTAGTAAGCGCCATCTTTTCTATCATACAATCTAAGAATTGTGAATTCTTGCTCTAAAGCCATAAAAAGATCAAGGTAATTCTTGTTTCGTTAAAGAAGAGCAATACCAAGCACAGTCTGAGAAAAAGTATGGTATTCTTCTATCTCCTTTCAGCTTTTAAATAAACCTTTAACCATAGCATTGGAAAAATATACAACATGAAAGGACACATAGAACCAACCTGAAACAATATTTATGTTGAAACAGAAAGTAACTCTCTGTTCACAGTGATTGTATATATCTGACAATCAGGTTAATGAAAAAAAGTCATACTTGAATGATTTATTCATTTGAAATTCTCTTGAGCTATCATGGCAGCTTCCTTGCTTTGGCTCTGCAATATAATGATTCAAGGGAAGAGTAATCTTGTGCCCTTTTAGTACCAAATTATCTTCATCCAAATACTATAAAAGTAGAAATGCTATGAGGGCAGGGAGCAGAGGTGGTATTCAGCAGGTTCTGACTAGTTCTGGAGAACTGGTAGCGGAAAGTTTTAGTAGTTTGGAGACCTGGAAAATACCATCTCTGACTGGCCCCACTCCATCTATTCTATGCTTCCTGGGTCCCAGCTGATAGGCTGGGTTTTCTTTTGTTGCCCTGCACAGGAGAATGGAGCTGGAAAGCAGGTTAATGGGATGGGGAGGGAATAGGATTTTGCAGTAATCTTCCCCTGGAGTGGGGAGGGAATGGAGATTTTGCAGTATCCTTCCCCTGTCATGCCCACCAAGCCATGCCCACCAAACCACACCATGCCCACAGAACCAGTATTAAAATTTTTGAATCCCACCACTTGTTAAGCACTATCGTAGTTTTGAATGATTAATTAAAAATGGCTGCAAGTTGAGAACTATCTGTATTATATATATGTGTGACTTTAAATAGCAGGTAGAATCAAGCTATTCCATGCTGAGGAGATACAACTAAGACACTTTGTAGTATGCAGAGCTAAGCATGCAGAGTTATTTCAGTTGGTTTGAAGAACTTAATTTGGTACCAGGATGTATATTGGAAATTCTAATCTAAGTATCTAAAAGCTAGAAATGTTTACTACCACCTCAGAGACTGAATAAGCAGTTTTAGAAAATGCATACTGCTTTCCTCAAAATAACAGCTGCAGATTAATTATATTTAGCTAAGTGAATAAATTTAAGAACCTTCTTTCTTTTTTCTCTCCCATATTTTCTCTCATAGATATTCTCATATATTTTCCAACAGTTTTTTTTATTTTTGAAGTAAAGAGACACAGAAGAAAAGCATTTGCTCCCAAAAACATGTAAAAGGCTATTTATTCCCATTGATTTTTATATACCTTTTTATGAGCAGAGATTTAAAAGAACTGGATGCATTGGGAAGAAACTGGGTGTTTGGTTCAGTTCGGCTACAATCAAAGAAAAATAAAGTATTTTAAAATATGCTGTTGAAAGTTGTATGAAAAATATTTAAAAGATAACTTACTTCTGGGCATTTGTATTATAAAAATTGCATGAGGGAAAATTATTCATCAAAAATGAAAATTTAATGATTTCCATTTTATTAAAGTTCTAGGGCAATTTATATTATTGTATAAATTGGAAGAAAATGTCTAGAAATACTTTGTATGCAATAATATTTTTTGAATAGAAAGGTTTTCTTTTTAAAAAAATATAAAGATTATGTTTTTTTTAATAAAGTGCATTAAAATGGGTGGATTTGTTCTCCTTCCCAATAAGATGTTCAGAAATTCACAGTGACAGTTACTATCTTAGGAATTATATACGTCTTTTTTACACATTGAAAATTGTTCTTCTAAGTGATTTCATGTGTTTTAAATGTTTTTTTTTTCTTAAGGAACTATTCTTCTCATGTGTACATTTACTTTGATATATGTTGGAAGCTATACATATATGGAATTGAGATTGTGTCCCATTTAATTGAGATACACACATTGTAAGTTGATATGCATAAAAACTGAAATATATAAAGATCTTATAAGGAACTTACTTCATTTGACATTCCTGCATTTAAATTAAAATGTATTGTTTATGATGTAGAAATATATTATTAAGTCAACCTGTTGGAAAAAATTGCCATCAAGAATTATCTTATAAAATAATGGTACATTAATGTATTTCTTAAGTTAAATAGAATAGAATAGAATAGAATAGAATAGAATAGAATAGAATAGAATTGGAAGGGACTTTGGAGATCTTCTAGTCCAGCCCCCTGCTTATGCAGGAAACCTACACCACTTCAGACAAATGATTATCCAAACTCTCCTTAAAAACTTCCAGTGTTGGAGCATTCACAACCTCTGGATGGTTATATATAAAAGATAAATTATGGCAACCCGAAAAAAGAAAAATTAAATAGAGAAGATATATTGATATTTTTGGACCTCTTTCCAGAGAGTAAATCTTGAAGAAGAAGCCTGCTGGAATCTTTTATGCTCTCAGCGCAAAATGACCCAGGTTTCAATTTTTTCCTTGAAAATTGAAATTATGTAATATGAAAAGATTTTATAAGACTCAAGCTACAGTGAAAATTAATGAATGGCATTTTGAAAGAATTCTATTGAACTTGATATCAAAATTCAGTATAGTTCTGCTAAGTTAAATATATTAAATATAATATATAAATATATATTATATAAATATAATAAATATTGCTGGAAAACAGTGAGGTTATTTATTTAGCATTAATGAATTATATTTATTTTTCACATTTCTAGAGCATCCATCTTCCTCAAAGAGGAAGCAAAGCCAATGGGGAAAGCAAATTCACTTAACAACAGTGTTATTAATTTAATAACTGCAGTGATTCCCTTAACAAATGTGGCTAGAAAAGTCGTAAAATGGGGCAAAACTCATTTCTCATTTAGCAACATACATTTTGGGTCAGTTGTGGTCGTTAGGTTGAGGACTCTCCTTATAAAATATGTTGTGAAGTCTTGCATATTAACAGGTAATAGAAGTAATACCTGTGTTGGAATGTTGCAAAAAAATCCCAAAATCTTGAAGTTTTGTAGGTAATTAAATAGCCTTTTTAACATGCAGTAGACTATTAGTATTAATAGATAACATTAAGGCATGTTAAATACATGAATCCTAATCCTATGATAGTACGATCTGATAAATGTTTACTTGAAGAAGATAAGCAGGTAAACAGATTGCATCCTAAATCTACAGTACATGTAATCTGAAAGGAGGTAAATGAAAAATTGCTTGGGTGTATTACAGAGTGCACAGCAAATATGTTTTCAGGTAAATGTAAATAGAAAATATTACCAGGAAGTTGACAGCTGTGAAGTTTAAGAATTTGCATTGTCAGAGAGATGCTTAAAAAGTAATTTCCCCATGGGAATATGAAACACTTAATCAAGGCCCTGTGATTCCAAAGCAGTTTGCTGAGCTAAAGTTTCTTCTAATTTACTATTTACAAATATGCAAGAGAAGTAACCAAATGATAATTAACACAAAACTTACGCAGACTTCATTCTGAAAAGCTTTTCTCAATTCTTTCAGCAGTTTTGTTAGTCTGCAGTACTGCTGAATTACTCTTTAAGTAGGTTCTTTCTCTTTGATTTACATTTGAACAGGCTTTTAAGTGTGTTATTATTAAATGTAGAAGGTTATTACTTTCCTAAATACACTGCCTTTTAGTAAATCATGTTGTCTTAAATAGGAGGGAGAATGTATATACTGTAAGGCAAGTGTTATGCCCCTGGTGAAGACTAACTCTGAGGGAGAGGAGGAACAGCTGACAGGGAGTGGAAGTGTGGCTCCAGAGGTTGTGGAGGAGGCTGGGGAAGGGCAGAGGCTGGTTGGGCAGTCAGAGGAGGACCCAGGCCCATCCCCTATCCATCCTAGGGTACGCAGGGAGGAGAGGATAAGGGAGAGATGTGGTCTACCGGGGAGGAGAGGGCCTTGATCCTCTTCATGGGCTGCAGCTGTGACAACTGGATAAGAGGAGGGACATGCGTAAGGGTCAGTGGTGGAAACAAAGCATGGAAATATCTCTAGTTTATGGTTCCTCTCTAAGTTTGGCATCCTTCCCAGTGTGTGTTCTGATATCTGTGGATGTCTTCAAGCCCTTATCTTGCCTGGTTTGTGTTGTTTTTTTATTCTTTATAATTTAAACGGCATTTCCTCCTTCTTGTAACTGCTTGTGTGGGAGGTTTTTTTTGTCTCCAGTCAAGGATATTTGGAGCTTGGAAGCAAAGTGAAGGAATAAAAGGGGCTTCACCTGTTTTTTGTGATTGTGTTTATTTTGTATCCCACCCTGAGTCATCACAGCAAGGGCTGTCGAACTCAGCCCATGGGCCGGATGCCTCATGCGCTGGCCACGCCCACGCTCAGTTTAGCGAAGGGGATAAAAAGTCCCGATACATCACATGCTATCGCTATGACAACATGAGTTTGACAGCCCTGCTGTAAGGGCTAAGAACTATTCAGTTCCTATTTCTTACTCTATTCTTATTTTTTAATTTTACAAATAATATAGTTGGAAACTGAATTCCGCACGAGCTTTTTGTTAGAGGTTCTTCTTCTGAGAATATTCAGAGTCTTAAAATAATATGAAATAATGAATAGAGGAAAAGTCCCATTAATAAAAAAAAATTCATAATATACTTGCCTTGAATGCAGTGTATAGGCTTGCCATAGCAATCAGTGAATTGCTTTACAAGCATTCGCTATATATGAAGTTAATAAAAAGCTAATACAACCCTTGGTTGTATAAACAAAAGCATAGAATCAAAATCATGTGATGTGACTTTATAAATCCTTAGTAAGACCACACCTTGGAATACAGCATCCAGTTTCGGTCACCACGTTACCAAAAGAGATGTTGAGACTTTGGAAAAAGTGCAGAGAAGAGCAACTAATGTGATGAAATGCCTGGAGACTAAAATATATGAAGATCAGCTGCAGGAATTGGGTCTGACTAATCTAGTGAAAAGAAGGACTAAGGCTGACATGATTAGCAGTGTTCCAATATTTGAGGTGCCACCACAAAGAGGAGGTCAACCTATTTTCCAAAGCACCAGGAGGCAAAAAAAAAAAAAAGCAATGGATGGCAAATATTCTAGGAGAGAAGCAGCCTAGAAGTAAGGAGAAATTTCCTAAGAGGTTGTGGATGCTCCATCACTGGAGACTTTTAAGAAGAGACTAGACAGCACATGATACATGCTTGAATTGGGGTTGGACCAACTCTGTTATTTTGTTATTCAGTAAGACAAGAGTTACACTAATATCAAAGAAATGGTGGAATAGAATAATTAAAGAAAGGATGCAGTAGGAGAGACAAAAGGAAACATGAATGTCTAACATTATTTTTTTTTAATTTGTTTTAAATAATTAAATAGAATTGTTAAATTGTCCATAGCGAGTTGTGTCACAGCGTGTTGGCCATGGCAAGTTGTCCTGTGGTGAGTTGGTTATGGCACATTGTCCCATTCTGTTACCAAAATAACTGCACATATCAACTTGAAAAGATTTTATACTTTGTATTTTTTACAATGTATACCATTGTATTTTTATAATGCTTTGCATACAACTCTTGGGTCTCTATGCTAAAAGTCTAAAAATCTCCTTTTTTCCTCCCTCCACTCTTTGGGAGTTTGCATATCAACATTATTCTCCTTTCCAGCTACTTTGCTCTTGGAATTTTCCCTCTGACCTTGAAAAAAAACTGTATTCTTGTTTGCTTCTCTATGGCCAGCAACTAGTTGTAATAAAAGAATTGTATACATGTCTACAAATGTATTTTCCAAGCAGTGAGTTCATAGAGGAAGAAAACGGGAAGATTTTGGCACATTAATAGAGATGGTCTTCTCAAAGTTTCACTCTGCTCTAAGTAACATCTATATTATACCTGACAGCTGAATGAAAAGTAATGTCTCCATAAATCCAGTGTAAATAAAGATATTTTAATAAGCGACATAAGAAAATAATTCTTAAAACGAGCCCTTTTGCAATTTGTATTTACTTTTCCTTATAATCACTACCATCCACTACATAAGGTGTGTCAGACTCACATCATCACGGTGGCGTGACATATCAGGAATTTTTTCCCCTTTGCTAAACTGGGCGTGGGTGTGGGCATGGGTGTGGCCAGCACGTGATGCATTTGGCCAGCAGGCTGAGAGTTTGACAGCCCTGCACTACACATTTCTACCTTACCAATGATGAGCAAGCTTCTTAAAGCCATCACAAAACTCCATTTTTTCTTCTTCAACCAATCTTGACAACAATATCCATTTCTTCATTTGAGTCCAGTCAATGGCCATAAAAACATCCCTTCAAAGGTAGAAGATGTATGGCACAAAACCTGGACTGTATGGTGGATGGGTAAGCCAGTGACGTCCAAGAGCTTTGGTGGCTCAGGCTGTAAATGCCTGCTCTTAAGATCCAGCTGTCTACAATTATTGTAGGCTCGAATCCCACCAGGCTCAAGGTTGACTCAGCCTTCCATCCTCTCGGGGTAGGTAAATTGAGGACCCAAGATTGTTGGGGGCAATTAGCTGACCTTGTAAAAATGCCGCTTAGTAATAAGCAGGCATATACAATGGAATGAAGGCTATTGCTGAGCACATTGGGTTGTGCTCCAAAAATTGTAAGCTGCCCTGAGTCTTCAGAGAAGGGCGGCATATAAATGTAATTAAAAAAAAAATGCTGCAATAACCTCTTAGGACCTCATGGGATATGAAGTCCTAGGTCAGTGGTGGCTAAACTTTTTGGGCTCCTGTGCCGAAAATTGCGCATGCGCTTGTGTGTGCGTGCTCGCGTGCCAGCACCCAGAAGTCAATGGATGTGGGGGGCCCCCTATGCCCCCTGCGCATGTGCATGCAATTCTCCCACATGCGCCATGTGTGTCTCTGTGCATGTGCTCGAGACCCCCCCACATGCACCATGCATCTCTGCACATAAGTGTGGGTCTCCTGCACACCCTACCACCTGTGCATGCATGCCAGATACCCGACAATCAGCTGGCGGGCAGGTGGCGCATGCACATGTGCAGTGAGGCTCTTCCAGGCAACCTCTCATGTACCGGCAGAAGTGGATCTGCGTGCCACTTCCGGCACACGTGCCATAGGTTTGCCATCACAGTCCTAGGTTAACATGTTGCAGCAAAATTTTAATGTCCTTGTGCTTTCAAACTCTGTTTAACCACTGTTTCAAATTTGCAATTAGTGTTGCAATATAGTTCTCTGAGGTGGTTCAGAAAAACTCATGTGAATAGCACCATCTTCAGTCATAAAAACTACAACCATATTTTTTGCAAGAGAAGCCTGAATTTTGCTACCTTTTTCTACAGATGAAACTTAAGGAAACTATTCCACTGGGTGGTGTTTCTTTCTTTTCTGAATCATAATGCTGAGCACATTTTTCACTGATTGTAACAATTCTGTGAAGAAATTTCTCTTTAATGCTTGTAGTGTATCAATAATTGTTTACAAAATCCAACACCTGAATCTTTTTCTTTGCCATCACCAAGCAAGGGTTCCATCTTATATCAAACTTCCATCAATTATATGACTTAAATATTCTTGTGAAATAATAAGCTTGACAGCAATTTCTCTGAGTGGTTTGACCATTGCCCTTAATTATCATTAGTTAATTAATTATGTTAGAATTAATTATTAATTCTTGCATGAAAAATCAGCATTTGCTGTTACAGGTCATCCATTTGATTATTGATTGCACAGATCAGCATTTCCTAGTTCAGCATCTTTACATAATTCAGCCCAGTAATACATATTTGTCAGGTCAATAGCCATCACCACAAACAACCAGCATTCAGCCATGAATTTAAATTGGAAGAACTCTTCAGCAGTCAGAAATTTAATCACAGTGAGTTGATCAAAGCACACTGACAAATACTGAATGAAGGCTTCACAAAATATAGCATCACAACCTTTTCTCATAGCAACTTCCTACCAACAAAAGTGAAAGAACAGATGCTAAAGAATATGTCAGATTTTCTAGCATATCAACACTGCCATCTGTTGGTGGTTTATAACATTTGAGACATTGCTTTTCATTCAGCTCTCATACAATATACCCATCACTGTGCAACTTCATAATGTTCAATAAATCACTGGCTGAATAATTTTAATAGCTATGCAGCACACAGAAAGGAACGAATAATGTTTTAAGGGGGTGGGGTTAATGCTGCATCTAACTAGTCATATAATTTTAACTCATCCTCCCAGTCAAAATGAAATTCATTTGACATAGACATTTCCTAAATGTCAATACTGTACAGGTGAAACTCATTAGAATATTGTGCAAAAGTTCATTTATTTCCGTAATGCAACTTAAAAGGTGAAACTAATATATGAGATAGACTCATTACATGCAAAGCAAGATAGTTCAAGCCGTGATTTGTCATAATTGTGATGATTATGGCATACAGCTCATGAAAACCCCAAATCCACAATCTCAGAAAATTAGAATATTGTGAAAAGGTTCAATATTCTGGGCTCAAAGTCTCCCACTTTAATCAGCTAATTAAGCCATAACACCTGCAAAGGGTTCCTGAGCCTTTAAATGGTCTCTCAGTCTGGTTCAGTAGGAATCACAATCATGGGAAAGACTGCTGACCTGACAGTTGTGCAGAAAACCATCATTGACATCCTCCATAAGGAGGGAAAGCCTCAAAAGGTAATTGCAAAAGAAATTGGATATTCCCAAAGTGCTGTATCAAAGCACATTAATAGAAAGTTATGTGGAAGGGAAAAGTGTGGAAGAAAAAGGTGCACAAGCAGCAGGGATGACCGCAGCCTGGAGAGGATTGTCAGGAAAAGGCCATTCAAAAGTGTTGGGGACTTTCACAAGGAGTGGACTGAGGCTGGAGTCAGTGCATCAAGAGCCACCACACACAGACAGATCCTGGACATGGGGTTCAAATGTTGTATTCCTCTTGTCAAGCTGCTCCTGAACAACAAACAACGTCAGAAGCGTCTTACCTTGGCTAAAGAAAAACAGACCTGGTCTGTTGCTCAGTGGTCCAAAGTCCTCTTTTCTGATGACAGCAACTTTTGCATCTCATTTGGAAACCAAGGACCCAGAGTCTGGAGGAAGAATGGAGAGGCACACACTGCAAGATGCTTGAAGTCCAATGTGAAGTTTCCACAGTCTGTGTTGATTTGGGGAACCATGCCATCTGCTGGTGTTGGTCCACTGTGCTTCATTAAGTCCAGGGTCAATGCAGCCATCTACCAGGAGATTTTGGAGCACTTCATGCTTCCTTTCACAGTTGAGCTTTATGGGGATGCTGACTTCATTTTCCAGCAGGACTTGGCACCAGCCCACACTGCCAAAACCACCAAAACCTGGTTCAATGACCATGAGATTACTGTGCTTGATTGGCCAGCAAACTCGCCTGACCTGAATCTATGGGGCATTGCCAAGAGAAAGATGAGAGACATGAGACCGAACAATGCAGAAGAGCTGAAGGCCGCTATTGAAGCATCCTGGTCTTCCATAACACCTCAGCAGTGTCACAGGCTGATAGCTTCCATGCCACGCCACATTGAGCCAGTAATTGCTGCAAAGGGGGCCCAAACCAAGTACTAAGTACATATGCATGCTTATACTTTTCAGAGGTCCGATATTGTTCTATATACGATCAGTGTTTTATTGATTGCATGTAATATTCTAATTTTCTGAGATTGTGGTTTTGGGGTTTTCATGAGCTGTAAGCCATAATCATCACAATTATGACAAATCACAGCTTGAACTACCTTGCTTTGCATGTAATGAGTCTATCTCACATATTAGTTTCACCTTTTAAGTTGCATTACTGAAATAAATGAACTTTTGCACGATATTCTAATTTTTCGAGTTTCACCTGTATGTGTGGTGTGTGTCTGTGTGTCTCTCTGCGTGTGTATATCTGTGTGAAAAACTCACACTAATGCATTTTCTTCAGTTATAAGATGTGATTTGACCTTTAATGAAACAATAATCTCATGTTTCAATTAAATATGTAATAATTTTTGTTTTTACAAAACGTATTTGATTTCTCTTGATGTATTTGATTTGATTATAATTTAATGAAATGCTTGTCACTTACAACAATTCTTTCGACATATTTCCATGCAAGCATAAAATTAAGTTTTCTATTTTACTCTTCTGTTTGTTAGTATACAACATGAAGTCATCCATGTACAGAAGGGGTATCAAACTCAAGGCCCGCGGGCCACATTTGGCCTGCTGGGTACTTTTTTTTTTAAATTACATTTATATGCCGCCCTTCTCCGAAGACTCAGGGTGGCTTACAATTTTTGGGTTACAACCCAATGCGCTCAGCAATAGCCTTCATTCCATTGTATATGCCTGCTTATTACTAAGTGGCATTTTTACAAAGTCAGCTTATTGCCCCCAACAATCTTGGGTCCTCAATTTACCTACCCCGAGAGGATGGAAGGCTGAGTCAACCTTGAGCCTGGTGGGATTCGAGCTTGCAGTAATTGCAGGCACCTGGAACTAAGTGCTAGGGGTTTAACAGCCTGCACCACCAAGGCTCTTGGGTTTGAATTTGAGTTTGACACCCCTGATTTACAGGAACTGACTAATTGTAGCTGCATTCTTGAACTTGTATCCATATCCAGGCCCTGTGATTATCTGGCTAAGGGAGTTTAAGTCTATGCAGAACAGCAACGGGGACAATGTATCACCTTGGTATATTCTGCACTTGATGCCCACTTGTGTGAGTTAACTTCTAGTTATCATGCTACAAGTAAATAATCTCTCCTGCCCCCCAAGCTCCAGAGGTACTATAAGCAAAGATATGAAGAAAAAAAATAACTACTTTCTCCCCCTCTAGCCAGTACTCTTTGTTTTATAAGCTGGAATGGACAGTGAGAAGGATGAATGTAATACAGAAATAGCAGCCAAATTCTAATATGAAAAATACAAATACAACGTGCTTGATTTTTCTTTTCTGGAATTCACAGAATGATGAGGAATTGACTGAATGTGACACTATCATGGACACAGACATATGCTTTCCACATCCCTACATGAATCAGAAAAGTCTAAAACTGAATATTATATTAATTAACACTATGGTGTATCATTGCTGTCACTGTTTTTGTACTTTGGTGTGTACTGTTCTTTTAGCTGTTTTCCATTATGTTTTGACAACTCTGTGAGTTTGCCAACTTTCAGTAATAACAGTAAATGGTTCAGATTAATCTGTGGTGAATTTCAAGGTTAAAGAGAGATTTAAATCATATCTTTAAAGGTCAGTTCAATATTTTATTCATACCACCAAACACTGTACATAGTGTTTTAAAAGTTACTAATGATTGACCTCTTACATTTGCTCTTTTACCAGGAGTATTAAACAAGCACTGAGATTCCCTCCTCTTTCACAACCCAGTCTCTTCACTGTCATTTCTAAGGCTGGTTTCTGTAACAGTCATCATTAGTTTGGTCATCTTTACATTTAATCATAGTCCCATTTTTATTTTCAGTGTGCTACTTGACTTTCATTACTAGACTTTCTAAAAAATCATTTGTATTTTCAGAGATCAGAGCAGCATCAGTAGCATAGCATAAGTTATTGATTTTTCCCCCTTCAAGTTTTAAAACCATGTTCATATTGTTTCAACTTCAGTTTGTCTTAAATGAACTTGACCATGAAATTAATCAAACTACTTTTCTTCTGCAACTGTGCTTGGAGCATAAAACTGGACCATATTAAAGAGGTGTTTGGAAAGTCTAATTGACATTATTTTGTTATTAGCAGTATTCAAGTAATGTTCTATAGTCTTGCTATATCAAAAGTGCCTGTACATGTACTATGTAGTAAACACAGTGGTGGGATTCAAAAATATTTACTACTGGTTCTTTGGGCATGGCTTGGTGGGCATTGCTTGGCTTGGTGGGCCTGGCTTGGTGGGCGTGGCAGGGGAAGGATACTGCAAAATCTCCATTCCCTCCCCACTCCAGGGGAAAGATACTTTAAAATCTCCATTCCCTCCCCGCTCTTGGGAGAAGGTTACTGTAAAATTCCCATTCCCTCCCCAACCTGCTTTCCAGCACTGTTCTCCTGTGCAGGGCAACCAAAGAAGACCCAGCCGATCAGCTAGGACTCGGGAGGCAGAGAATAGATGGAGGCGGGGCCAGTCAGAGGTGGGATTTGCTGGTTCTCTGAACTACTCAAAATGTCTGCTAAAAATGAAAAAGTACCTATGCAGGAGGAAGTTATCAAGAAAATTATGGACTGTGCTGAAATGAGTAAATTGACATTTGAAATTAGAGAACAGGAAGATAAACAATTTTATTTGATATGGGATTTGTTTTATCAATGGTGAGATAAAAAGACATGGTAATGTAATAGATTAGGAAATTTTACAACAGATCTTTAATAGATTGATATTAATTATAATATAAACATACATAACCATTGGGTGAAAGTGTAATACAAATCTTATAATGAAAGTTAGAATATCTCGTATTAAATGATGAAATAAATAGATTAGTCACGAATGATTAATAACTGATAAATATATAAGCATATGTCAGATTGATAATGAGAATTTATATAAATTGTGAGTGATGACTATGAAAGGATAGCACAAAAGATGTGTAACCAACTGACACACTGTACAAAATGGAAGATGTTTTTTAATGTATTTGTTTATGTTTGTCTTAAAAAATAAAAATTTATGTTTGTCTTAAAAAATAAAAATGAAAAAAAAATTTCCACTACTGGTTCTCCAGAACTGGTCAGAACCTGCTGAATACCACCTCTGAGTAAACAGTATGATTTTCTGACTGAAATTGTCCAATTCTAACCCATTTCAGTTTGCTGTTGCCTAGGTTGTCAGCCTGCAAAACTTTTATCTTCCAGTTACTGAGGGTTTTTTTATGTTCCTATTTCTTATTTTCCATATCCCCATGGGATTTAGAGCTTCAGATTTTCTTTGTCAGCATGACAACATCAAATACTATCTGTGCCAAAACTTTTATCTACTCATGTCACAAACATCACTAGTATTCTGAAAAGTCTTCAGCTTTTTTTCAGTAGCACTTTGAGTACCATCCAAGTAGAGAGGTTCATCATCTATTATCAATCATTTTATTCTCTCTATCCATGTGCCTTTGTTGATAAAAAATATAGAGGTCAATAGTTTGCCACTGACTTCTCCAGTGCAGCATGAATTAATACTGATGCCTTACAGTGATTGCATGTCTTTCTGTATCACTGTTGCCCAATATAAGTGTCTGCTTGCTCTAGTTGGGCAGCTGGAATGACTTTCACACCTTGGATGAGTTGTTGGAAGTATCGTCATATATTCCCAGCACCCTTTTCTAGTCCTTCTTTTGGAGCACCCTTCACATCAATCACAATGATTAAAATACACTTGGCATACTTACAGCAGAAAAAAACCCTTCCAAGATTCATTCATAATGCCAGCCTTTATAAATTACACAGATCATTTTACTTTGCATCATCACCCCATCTCCACTTGATTGGCAATTTTCACATTAAAGTCACCTACTATATACACAACATTTTTTGTTGCAGTTTTCTTGAACCATGGCATAAAAGGTCTGCTATTTCAAGGTCTGTTGTAGCAGTCATTGGGTCATAGACAGAGGTGGTATCCAGCAGGTTCTGACCAGTTCTGGAGAACCAGTAGTGGAAATTTTCAGTAGTTCAGAGAACTGGCAAATACCACCTCTGACTGGCCCCGCCCCCATCTATTCTCTGCCTCCCGAGTCCCAGCTGATTGGCTGGGTCTCCTTTTGTTGCCCTGCACAGGGGAACAGAGCTGGAAAGCATGTTAGTGTGGTGGGGAGGGAATGGGGATTTTGCATTAACCTTCCCCCAGGAGTTGGGAGGGAATGGGGATTTTACATCCCCTGCCATGCCCACCAACCATGCCACCAAACCAAGCCACGCCCACCAAGTCACGCCCACAGAACAGTAGTAAAAAAACCTGAATCCCACCACTGGTCATAGACTTGGACAATTAAGATATCAAGGAGGTTGGCATGAATTCTGATAGTCATAATGCTCTCACTGACAGTTGAGAAGCATTCCACTATTCTTGCAATTTTCTTGCTTACCATAAATGCCACTCCATTTGTTTTCTGATATCATGTCCTGAATAATAGACAGTGAAGTCCTCACATTGAAAAAAAGAACCATTGTCTGACCACTCTAGGTCATTGACACCAGGGAGATCAGTTTCTAACCTGATTATCTCCCATTTGGCAATATCTAATTTACCCTGATTCATTCTTCTGATGTTCCATGTGGCTATCCGGTGAATCTCTGTACAACAAGACATTTGCTTACACCACTGGGATGCCTCAGCAAATGGGATTCCTGTTGTCCTATTGTTGGGCACCCTATATCAGCAGACCACAACATTTTGGGCACCAGGGACCGGTTCCATGGACAAAGGTTTTTCTACAGACCAGAAGGGGCATGGTTTCACATGCTGCCTGCATCCCACGGATGGGCTTCGCTTGTTTGCGTGGACTGGTTTCTGACAGGCTGCAAACTAGTGCTGGTCCATGGACCAGGGATTGGGGACTCATGCCCTATATGACATGTTTGAAACCCTTCCCATAGAATTTGCTTGATGAGTTTTTTGTAGAGTCTTTCTCCAACCCTTTAATTCAGGGGTGGGCTACTGGGGTTTGCAGGGGTTTGGGAGAGCCCCTAGCTAAGATTCTGTGCAGTTCAGAGAACCCCCAAATCTCACTCCTGGCTGTCCCCACCCACCCTGCCCCTCCTCTCCCAGGAGTCCTCACACAGCCCATTTGGATGCAGATAAGTGCAGGGTACACGCAGAAGCTCAGGGAGGGCGATAAGCAGACATCCCGAAAGTTTGGGAAGGCTGGAAATAGGCCCATTTCCAGCTTCCTCTGGAACCCAGAGAGGCCATTTTCACCCTCCCAATGGCTCGAAGAAAGCCTCTGCAGCCCGGGCAGGGCAAAAATGCCCCCCCCATGATGCAGGAGGCCTACTAGGCCATTCCCACCATGGCCACACCTACCCAGCAACATGCAGAGAACCCTTTGTGAAAATTTTTGAACCCCACCCCTGCTTTAATTCACTTTTCGATAGCTGTCCAGTGAAAGCTACTGTTGCATTCCTTGTTAACCTGGGCAACGACTATATGATTCTTTTTCTGTTTGTTGATTAGGGCTAGTTTCCAGATGTCTGGTAGGCGGGAAGTATCATCCCGTTTATTCATGTTATGGGGGTGTTTCTCTATTTCGATGGCTTCCCTAATTATTCTCTTGTTGAAGTGTTCAGTATTGGAGATAAGTTTGGATCCATCAAAATCAATTTCATGTCCTGTGGCTTTAACAAATGAGTCCCAGCCACGAAAACCAACACTGGACCCAAAATAACACATGATGCCACCACCAATCTCCTTCACCAGACTCAAACCCAGGCCCACGCCACAGATGAAAGGCAACCACCATCCAGAAACCAGACCATGGCTGCAACACCAGCTGCTACACCCCCTCCAACCCCCAAACTAAGCAAACTGACACACGCTATAAACACATAGCCAGACCTCAAACTCGAGCCAAACCAAGGCCCAGAATGTCACATCACAGCCTTCCACCCAGGATACTACATCACAGAACTCAGGAGATTACAACACAAAACATCAGGAGGTTGCAACACAGACAACGACCCAGGAGACTACAGCACCACACCCAGGATGTCACAACAATAGAACTCAGAAGGTCATCACACAGCCCATTACCCACGTCACAACACAAAAGGCTGAGAGACACACAGCCAGCACCTCAGCCACACAGGGTCTCAGGAAAAAGCCATCCAATCTGCATACATCAACTCCATCAACCAATCAAGAAGTAACAACACAGCCAACTCTGGAGTTTAAAAGGGAAAAACAGCCACGATCACGCACTTCTCCCAGAAGAACGAAGCTGAAGACACCAGCCTGAAGATGACGGATGAGATTTCGTCGAAACGTTGCCAAGGTATTCTCAATCTTACACGGGACAAGACCCGAATACACCAAGACCTACATATATATATATATATATATATATATATATATATATATATATATCTTCTTATGAAGAAATATATATATTCTTCTTATATATATTATTACCTTCTTTCAGCATTCATCAGACAGGCCTATTGAAGTCTGCTTTGTTTAGCCTCTTGATCTGAACCCAGATTAATCAAATGATGGCTTCAATTGTGTCTCAAAGGAGACTGGACACCAGCTAAATATATTATATAGTGAACTTGTATTATTAGTAAATAGCCTAATCTTTTTTTCCAGTAAGACATAGCACATAACTATTGTTTGTATTTTATTGTTCTGCCACATTAATATCCTCTGTATTTGCCAGATATCATGGTGATGGAGTTAGCATGATGAGATGAAAACTGACTTTGCTATAGATTTATACAGAATTTGGTGGCTAACTTTGCTCTAAATTGGGCATGTAATGAATGTATCATTGCAAAAGCAAAGAAATAAAACCCATTACAGAGTTGAAATGAATCACTGAAATGGCAAATAATTTTCTAAGCTGTGGTATTTCTCTGCTATTGTTTTGCTTTAAGCTTTGCTGAAAAGCAATTACTTTATTCTTTATCTTGGCTTTTATTACTGGTGACTTCTATGTTAGCTTTTTCCTCTTTATTTATTTTGCATTTGAAAAGCCCTTTGAAATGGAAAGTTAAATTGAATTGGTGATACTGACCTCTCACCTCCTGTCCCATTTCTCTCCTAATTCAGTGAAGATTTTGAAAGGAACTATTTCAGCTTTCTAATGACCTCCCCCACCTCCTGCCTTTCTGAACTGGAAAACCAGATGATACAATGTCCAAAATATTAAAACAATCAACTTGAACATTATTCTAAAGAAACAGCCCACCTATTACTCAAAATTAAAGGTATGTGTGATGACTGGAGTATAACATAAATGTAACAAAATCCAAAACATAAATAAATGTCCTTTAATGCCTCCAACTAGCCCCACTGTTCAATAATTCTCAGTTGGAGATAAAACGTACTCAAAAATAGTCTTCAAAAGAAAGCAATACAGTCCAAACTTAATGAGCAGATAGGGGTGAAATAAAAAAACCAAACTACAATGACGAAATTTCCACAACGGACCAGGATAAGTAATTACCAAATTCAAGGAGATAACAAGGCACAGTCTGTTGGACAGATGCCAACCAAGATAATTTCAGCCTGCTTCCGGGTTGAGCCTTCTCGAGAACGGGTGGCGGTTTGTGATCGTCCACGACCGCAGCCTGGCTCTTGCGTCGGAGAGCCCCGATCCTGCAAGGTTCGGGGCTGAAGCTGCCTCGTAGGGGCGGCGGAGAAAGGGAAATCTGCCAGCCAGAGTGAGGGGAGCCGCATCTCCCCCTTTTGGGTCTGGTCTTTTCCCTCCGAAGACGTCAAGAAGTGGTGGTCAAAAATGGCCACCTCGAAGAGAAGGTCTCAACGGGATTAAGATTGGTGCAGGAGGAAAGAGAGAAGTCGACAGCAGAGGAACCAGGAGTATCGGATGGTAAGATCAAGGCACCCCGGGATTAAGATAAAGATGAGTTTTTAAAAAAAAGAAACAGAAGCGGCGCAGTTCCAAGTGAAGGAAAAAAATAAGTAAAATATTTTTGACAGCTATAAGGGGCTTCGAACCGGGAAAGGAAGAAGCCAGCGTAAGAACTTAAGTTTGGGGCTTGGAAAATTTTGAATATCAAAATAAAAGGAAAGGGTTAAGACTCTGTGCAGAAAGTGCCACTCTGTGGAGAAAAATTGGAAGTTAAAGAAGAAAGAAACTATCTTGTTCCTTTGTGGACTGGAGTTGTTACATTTTAAAGAGACGCTGAAATAAAAAAGCAAGACTCATAGAAAGTGAAAGCTTGAATACACAAAGACGGACTATCGGACTAATTGGTGATATTGATATAGACTCTGGACCTGGGTTAGGATTATAGAAAATTTAAAGAAGGAGAAATAAGGAAAATAAAAATTCTGGTGGCCATCCAAAGAATTAAAAATGGAGTTTAAAAGTATGAAAGAACTGCTACAGGAAGTGATTGAACTAACTTGGCTCGTTGCAGAAAACATGGGCATTGAAATGCTGAATAAAGAAGAACAAACCTTGGAAAGGGAGGAGCCAGCACAAGAGAAAGCCATCTTAAAGAGACAATTAATACAAAGATTAATACAAATAAAAGGGAAAGGAAGGGTGGCTAAAAAAACGGAACCTAAGAAAGTATCTAAAAAGGGGAACATTTATGAAATTAAGCATGTTAGAAAGGTTCAGAAGGAAAGGGAACAGAAAGGTAAAGAGAGAGAGAGGGATTAAACTGGATAGAGAAGGGGGAGAGCAGGATAAAAGGGAGGAGAAGGGAGCCAGCACAAGCGAAAGACATTTTAAGAAGACAACTAACACAAAGATTAATACAAATAAAAGGGAAAGTGAGGATGGTCAAAAAAATGAAACTTAAGAAGATAATTAAAAAGGGGAACATTTATGAAATTAGGCATGTTAGAAAGGTCCAGAAGGATAGAGAGCAGAAAGGCAAAGAGAGAGAGAGGGATTTAAACTGGATAGAGAAGGGGGATAGCGGGATAAAAGAGAGGAGAAGGAACAAGAAACAAGAACAAAAGATAGAGAGACATGGGAATTACATAATGATGAAAGAAACTTGTTTGCATAGAGATAATGGCTAATCTAGTAAAAAGGGGGGTTCTGCACGAAGAAATGGTAATAAGAATATATTGTAATTATAAAAGTGTAAAACAATAGGGGTTACTGACAATCTTTACTGGTAAAAGGTCACATTTTTATTTTTTATTTACAAAAGAAAGGTAAATGATGATTAGATAAATTGAATTAATTGAAATGATTTTAGAAATGTCTAAAAATGAGATTTGTCAATAACCAAGATTAGTTATTTTATTATTATCTTGGAACCATAAATAAACCTTAGGGGGGATATGTGTTGCAGAACCCGATCGATTAGAGATATATTGTAAGGTAGCTTTTCTTTTCTCTTTTTTCTTCTTCTTTATCTTTCGTTTTAAAGGGAATGATTATGATTATGCTACTATATTAACCACTGAGGTGTCACTTTCAAAGTAGTAAAAGGGGGGCAAGTCTAGGTTTTTTTTTTTCTCATTCTTTTTAGTGTCAAAATTTGTACGGATTTAGAATTATGGAGAGAATATGTGACGAAAGGGCAAATCTGACGGACAAAAGAATTCTGTAAATGATAAAAGAGTATTAACAATGTGAAGATAATTAAAGGATAGATATGGATGAACTTTATCTTTAATATGATGGGCAAATATATTGTTATTTGTAAGATTTACAAATGATGTTTTTAAAATGTTAAAATGGAATAGAAGTGAAGTTAAATGCTTAAAATGAATATAGACCTACTGTCATATTTGCATGTAAAAGTGACGACCCGGGAACATGCTGTCTACTGAAAAGAGCTGTTTTAAAAAATTGTTAAAAATTGAATAAAATTTGTTTAAAAAAAAAAAAAGATAATTTCAGCCCAAAATAACACATGCTTTGCTTCTGGCAACCGCCTTTCTTATATACTATTTTCTCCAGCTGCAACCAATGAGGAGGATCATGGCCACCTCCTCTCTCACAAGCCAAGTTGTTTCTTTCTCTGTTCTTCCCTGTGTGGCCTAAGATGCAGAAGGGATGGGCCTGTTTCTTCCTCTGACTGCTCAGCCGGCCTCTGCCTTTCCCCAGCCTCCTCCACAACCTCCGGAGCCACACCTCCACTCCCTGTCAGCTGTTCCTCCTCTCCCTCAGAGTCCGACTCTACCTAGGGCATGACAGTATGACTGTCTTGAGAAAGAATATTGTCTGAAGACCCTCTGTCAATCAGCTTAACTAAAATGGAATATTATAGTCCAGTATCCTAACTTGGCAAAAGGCAGATTTCTATAAAAATAGTAATAAAAATAGAAATAGACTTATACACTGCTTCAAAGTGCTTTACGACCCTCTCTAAATGGCTTACAGAGTCAGCATATTGCCCTCCACCATCTGGATCTTAATTTTATCAACTGAGGAAGGATGGAAAGCTGAATCAATCTTGAGCCTGGCAGAATCAAACTCCAGGCACTGAGCAGTGAATTAACCTTCAATACTGCATTCTAACCACTGTGCCACCACAGGTCATCAAAATATGTGACATGACATCAATACTATCCATTTATTACAGCTTTGTAATTAGAAAAAATAAGCATGGCATGTTCACTTACATGTTTTTGTAGTTTGAAATGTTATGATCCATAACTCCTATATGCATTTTATCAAAACAAGCCACTTTATACTTGCCTTAAACCCAAAAATATCCTTTTTACATTATGTAGCTGATATATTTCTGTGAATGCTAAGTACTTAGAATCCTAAATACTGTAGAAAAGAAGAGTTGTCTCCAGGTGTATATTTCTTCCTCCAGCCATTATATTTCCCAAGGATTGCAATTGATTTGTTACTTAATTGTTCAAGTTACTGATAAAGGTACTTGGACTTTCATATAACTCTTTTCTTCAATTCTATTATTTATCAGGCATTTCTCTGTGTGCAGATATATTCTATCTAAATATGCATCTGCCTTTATTATTAAATAACCATTACAATTTTGGATTCCATTTATAAATGCACATTATTATTCAAACTTATTTCTATGAAATCAGTAGACAAATCTGATTCAAATTATTAATTTGGATTTGAGATCTATTTTAATTCATATTTCCACTTTGATGTAGAAATGAATTCATAAAAATGTGGTAGGGGCTTAAGTATTTGAACAATCTACTTCAGTACATTCAGATTAGTTCAACAATTTAAATTGACCTATTGATTAAAGTTAGATATGTCATATTTTGTTTGATGGTGTGGCTTGACCTGCCAATTTAGTGCAAAATGATTCAGTTTATAGATTTGACAGAAATATTTTTAAGCCAGTTTTCATTAAATACATGTATTCAGCAGGTTCTGAGAAGTTCTGGAGAAACGGGAGCGGAAATTTTGAGTAGTTCAGAGAACCGGAAAATATCACTTCTGACTGGTCCCGCCCCCATCTATTTTCTACCTCCTGAGTCCCAGGTGATTGGCCGGGTCTTCCTTTGTTGCCCTACACAGGAGAACGGAGCTGGAAAGCAGGTTAGTGAGGTGGGGAGGGAATGGGGATTTTACAGTAACCTTCCCCCAGGAGTGGGATGGGAATGGAAATTTTGCAATATCCTTCCCCTGGAGTGGGGTCGGAATGGAGATTTTACAGTATCCTTCCCCTGCCACCCCCCACCAAGCCACACCACACCCACCAAGTCATGGCCACAGAGCCTGTAGTAAAAAATTTGAATCCCACCACTGATACACACATACCATCAACTGCATTGAATCCTGTATAATCCAATTTAAAGAATTTTTCTATGCAAATTTTAATTTAAAATTTGGAACATTGGTTGTTTCATTGTTTTTAACAATCGTAGAAAGATTGGATCATATAAAACTACCAAATATTGGAGATTACTTATACCAGTGGCTACTTTGGTAACTCAATTACTATGTGGTTTTATGAATGGAACTAATAATGACCAGAGGAATGAAACTATATAATTTCCAAAGAAATGCTTTTCTCCCTTTTTTCCTTCTGGAAATGGTACAGGATGTGGGATGGAAATGATATTAAATTAGTATATTGTAGGTGCTGCTTCTTAAAGACATTCTTCATTCTAGATTGTCTCTTAACTTTTTTTTGAGGGTGGGTTATTTGTTCTGTGGAAGGAGAAAAATGAATAGATCGGTGCAAACAAAAGAAAGATACTGAAGAAACTAAACCAAATTAAGTATAACAACTTCCATCCCTAACCTTTCCAGAAAACTTCCTTTTATTGTTTGGACAAGAAAACCTTGACTAACATCAGAAAGGATTGTGATACACCTAATCTCCCTTCATTCAATTAAACTTTAAGCAGTTTGAAATAAAATCCCAGTGCCAATGTTCTTTCTATGTTACTTGTTTAGTCCCAGATGGCTTCCTTTGCCAACTCTTTTATTTCTGTGGTAACATGAACACTTACCAGCAGATAACTTTATAGGTACCTTTGGGTCATCTTTTCTGACAGTGAATTGAGTATATCTGTGGAATACTTAACTGTCTTTATATATATATATGTATGTATGTATGTATGTATGTATGTATGTATCTTTGTATGTATGTATGTATGTATGTATCTTTGTATGTATGTGTGTGTGTGTGTGTGTGTGTGTGCGTAGGTCTTGGCGTATTCGGGTCTTATCCTGTGTAAGATTGAGAGTATCTTGGCGACGTTTCAAGGAGATCAACCAATCAAGAAGCAACAACACAGCCAACAACACAGCCATCCAATCAGCAAACATCAATTCCATCAACCAATCAAGAAGCGACAACACAGCCAAAAACACAGCCAACCAATCAGCAAACATCAATTCCATCAACCAATCAAGAAGCGACAACACAGCCAACAACACAGCCGACCAACCAGCTTACAACAGAGCCAGCACACCACACCTCCCCTCCAGTATTTATTGAGAGAAGGCAGTTCCAATCACGCTTTGCTATTCTTTACCTTTGGGCCATTTTCTCTGACATTGAATTGAGTACACACGTGTAACACTTACTGTTTGTAAATATATATTTTGTTGAATTGGCCACATACTAGCATAAGCCATGTAATATGGAAGCTTTTGCATCTCCAGCTATGACTCGGATTACTGAGTGAACAATATGCCATAGGCAGGACATCTAAACAACATTCTAACTTCTTCAATATTTCATGTAGAAATAAATGGCATCTGCTGTGAGTATTGTCACCCCCCACTTTCTCCTCCACCCTTCCCCAGCCACAAAATTGTGAATTCTTAATAAATAATGTGTGATTCATTAAATTCTCCATCCTTGGTGATAATTAGCTTGTTATATACTTTTTTTAGAAAGTTTTTTTTAAAATCAGAGTGCAAAGAGTGTTTTTAATTTACTGTTGACAAGATAAAGAAATGCAGATGAACTTTTTTTCCCATCCATATTCTATTTAATTTACAAATATTCTCTTCTCTAAAAAAACAACAACCAAACCCTAGTAATATTTGAAGTGTGGTAAAATGAGATAGAGAGCCAGTCTGATGTTGTGGTTAAGGCATCAGGCTGAAAACTGGGAGATGTCAATTCTGCCTGGGGAACAAATCCAGTTGGGTGACCTTGGTCCAGACACTTTCTCTCAGCCCTAGAAAACAGGCAATGGTAAACTGCAGAGCCTTGTCCAAAATTGGGCATAATTGAATGAGAACAAAATTATTTCCACATTAGAATCTGTCCTGCCCTCTCAATCCAGATCAAGCCACTTCTGAAAACCTTATATCTGATTGCTCCTGACAATCAGTGGTGGGATTCAAATTTTTTTTACTACAGGTTTTGTGGGCGTGGCTTGGTGGGCGTGGCAGGGGAAAGATGCTGTAAAATCTCCAGTCAGAGGTGGTATTTGCCGGTTCTCTGAACTACTCAACATTTCCACTACCAGTTCTCCAGAACTGGTCCGAACCCACTGAATACCACCTCTGCTGATAATCAGATACAATTGAATGTAAATTAGAAAAAAGGTAATTTCTTCTTATGCATTTATTAATTTAAACATCTTTTCCTTGGATTTTGAAATGTAACATTTAAATTAATTTCTCGAATTAATAAAATGCTGAGAAAATATGGAATATTAACATTAATTTTTAAAACAAAAGTATTAAAGGTGTTAGTAACAACTTATAAAGTCCTAAATGGCTTGGGGCCAGGGTACTTGCAGGAATGCCTCCTGTCAGCATCACATTCCGATCACCCAGTACGCTCCCATAGGCGGGGCCTCCTTGGGGTACCGTCAGTTAGGCATTGTCGACTGGCATTGTCAGTTGGCGGTGCCCAGGAGTAGGGCCTTTTCTGTGGGAGCGCCCACCCTATGGAACCAACTCCCCGTGGACCTCCATTTGGCCCCTGATCTCCGCTCCTTCCACTGGGACCTGAAGACCTGGTTGTTTCAACAGGCTGGTCTGGACTGACTTCGGGGGTGTGGGTTGTTTTTTACTTGTTTTAATTTTTAAATTTTTAACGATTGTTTAGGCTTGTATTGGTTTAATGTTTTTTTATTGTAATTGCATTGGGTTTTTTATTGTTCGCCGTCCTGAGTCCTTAGGGAGAGAGGGTGGCATACAAGTCTAATAAAATAAATAAATAAATAAATAAAAAATAAAATTCACAGAAAATCAGCAACAGAAAAATACCAAATAAATAAATAAATCCATTCATGCTGGCAGAAAATCAAGCACATCTGGAGAGTGACAAGTTCAGGGAAGTCTTCCTTCAGAACCTTATTAATTCCTGCTTCCTATCATTTACCTTAGGAATGCTAGTCAAAATAATTTTACAAAGTAACATTATATTTAAACACAATTGGATAATATTTTGATCAACTCTAATTATTTAGTTACATTGAGTGAGCACTGTTTCGCATCTTAATCACTTACTCTATAACTTAATAGAGAATTTTTTTTTATTGTTTAACTACCTTCTGATGATTATAGAAAACCTGTAACGTTAATAATAAATGGATTTTGCTTGATCGTTATCAGTAATTTGTTATTGTGTTAATACTTCTCATTAAGAAGATGGCATGCAAATGGTGGCATTGTGTGAGTTCTCTAATTAGCCACAAAAATTGTGATCTGTAAGTCAAACATTTCAGAATTTCATGCATGACAGCATAGCTTTAGATTTGCTTAAATGCTATGGAGTTCAGTGAGTTCAGAACTGAAGTTTAAATAGATAAGATATTATTTATCTTATATAAGATATATAAGAATGATGTAGTCATTAATTCATAAATATTGATTTTGTCATTAACTTGATAACTTAATTGTTTACATTGTTATACTGGTATTAATTTATAGTATTACAAAACAAACTCTTTTTTTCCTAACAAATCTAGGGGCAGTACAATCTAAGAAGTTATTTATAACAGACATTTATGATTATTGTTCAATTATTTACAAAAATTTAAAACCAAAATTAAAATAGCCATGAAGTTTCTATAGGTATCTATGAAAAAGCAAATGTGTCAATACATTTAACACAATGTGGTCTAAATCAAATATAAGAAAGCAATATTTTCTGCAAGTATGTTCATTTTAACCTTTATATTTATCAGCACTTTGTTTTATTTTGGAATACAAAATATTGTATGAATTCCATTGTTTTAATCCTTACAATATTTTAAGCATCAATTTCTCAACATTATTAATCTCACAGTTGACCTTATTGTTCTTTACTAGGAAGTTGAAGGATTTCTTTCTGATGGTTCAGATAAAAGTGCTACCTTGACGAAGCTAATGAAGACTAGCAGTAAATATGTATGGCTTTCAAATATATATTGGAAAAATGGTGCTGAATTAAAGCAATCCTAATATGATGCTGAATGAAAGCAATCCTAATTCAAGATCCAAAAAGATCTTGACAGACTTTCCAGTTAGATAATTTGCTCCAAAGGAATCCTTAATGTTTAAATTAGCATGAAAATTTTGTATAAGAGCAATTGCATTAGTCAAAACACATATGCTAACATTGCAGCCTGGTATCTAAAACTGGACACCACATACATTTTAAGAGTAAGAAACATTTATCCAAAGTAGCAAATCATCTCCATTCAAAACAAGAGATAGTCAACAAGTAACTTGATTATTTCAAAGTTTTTGTAATTTCAGACATGCTAATTCTAGATCCTATGGTACAGTGCCTATTGAAGCCAAACAACATGACATCAATAATATTAGGCAATAAAGTGTAGCACTATAGCTGCATGGAGAGACAATTCAAAAAAACAAATTTGAGTTGTATGGCTTCACAAACCATCTATTTTAATTCTCACCTTTTCCCCATGGACAATATTTTGACATGTCCCTAATTAAAGCTAACAATACCAAAATCTTATTTTTTTCCCATCTTTATGATGATTTTTGAGTCAGTTTATGATTAATTAGGACCCTGTTTAACTAATTAAACATGTATAACTGAAATGAACTAGTCATGTTTGCTCGAAAATAAGATCCTGCCTTTTTTGCCACCAAAAAAAGGCACCAGGTCTTATTTTGGGGGTAAGTAATCCACTGACTCACCTCACTTGTGTGCATTGCCCCTTTCCTGTTAGCTGTCAGAGGTCTTCAGGAACGTCTTCTGCAATCGGCAAGGCCATCAAGGCTTTTCTGAAGGCCACTGCAGCCAATAACAGAGCTCTGGGATGATCCAGAGCCCTATTAGCAGCTACAGAGGCCTTCAGGAAAGCAGAAAAAAATGGAATGCAAGGCAGGTGTCGGGATATGCAAGGCTTGGCTGCAACTATCCAAAGGTAAGTAGTAGGACAGCTTCTCCCCCCATCTGCATGCTAGCTTAATTTATACCCATGCAACTTGGAGTGGGCAGGGTCTTAATTAGGGCTTATTTTAAGGGGGTGTAGGGCTTATATTGGGCACATGTGTAAAAATCAAGGTAGGACTTACTTTCAGGGTTAAGTTGTGTTTTGGGGGAAACACGGTAATTAAACATGTATAGCTGAAATGATTCATATGAATATGAGAGACAGTAAGTGCAATTATTCGTCGTAGTGTTTGTTGCAGTATCACTTGGACAAGGACTTCCTTTTTTTTAAACAATGAAACAAAGAGAGAGACAGAGACAAAAATAGACTTGCTTGATCAAAACATTTGCAGGCTTCTGTATTACAATCAAACTCATATCAGGTTTTGGTGATTTGGAAAATGCTGTCATTTTTTCCCCTTTTTGTTAAAAGTTGTATAATATCAGGCATATATAAATATTGAAAAAAACAAATGTAAATATTGAAAAAAACAAAGATATAAAAGCAGCATCTGCCTTAGATTTATGCTTTTATTCAATTCGTTGCATTTTGTATCGTGTCAGAATAAACATCTCTATAAGAAGATAATGAATTGAGTGAAAGTTTTAATTTTTCTATCTATAATTTACATATATAACATGACAGTTATTTGTTTTTACCAACTTGTAATCTGTCACGAGTGACCTTAGAAAGTGGATGGATGGATTGAATGATGGATGGATGATCTTTTTATTTTACTAAAGTATAAATCATAGGTTTACTGGAATTTATTTAAACAGCATAGTCTGAAATATGCATTTATTTGTTTAATTTAACATCCTAAGAGTCATTGTCTGTGGCTAGAATGGTTTCCTATGAGTGAAACCTTTTCTACAAAATGTTGATGTTTTTATTTGATTAACAATTGTAATACAATATTGAATTGCAGTGGGATTTTATTTTTTGTTGATAGCTCATTTATAATCTCAGAATAAGCAGAATGCTTTTGCATATTTGAACTAAACCTACATTTCCAGAAATATAATACTAACATATGTTTAATTTTAATTTAATGCTATTTTTTGTTATGTGTATTCCTGTTCTCCTCCATATGCATGGACTTTAGTTCTAGACTGTTTGGGGGAAGGCCTGTTCTGCCTGATGAATTAATTGGTTGATATTTAAGCTAATTGTGTTCATATTTAAAATGTTTTTTGGCTAGCTGACCATTTGGAGTAAGGAGGTTAGACAGCTACTGCCCACTGACCTTGTGTGCATATTCTGACAGGGGACATAAAACTGCTAGACCTTTGTCTGCATCTTATGACAATTAGCTGTGATAATAACAACCATGGTTAATTAGAATAATGGTATATAAGCGTCAAGAACCATCTTTGGGTAATAAAACTCAGTAGAAACCAAAAGACCAGGAGAATGCTATCTTCACCTTACTAGTCCTTTTGGGTATACCTAACCAGCAGGTGGGACATAAGATTCATTATCTTGTTTTCATTCTATATTGCACTTATCCCACAATATTTAATTTTCAAACACTCAACAAATCTTTCTAGTAATTATTATATTTATTGTTTTCGAAAGTTAAACAAAAAAAATCTCAGAATCTCTTGTTATTTCAGCAATATTTTATTCAAATACTTTCTTATATGTTCTTAACTGCTGGCTGGCATCTACTGCTTATGACCATCATAATAAACAAACAGGCATCATGACAAAATATAGAATATTCATATTGGCCATGTATACAACTTAACATATATGAAAGAGAACTGGGAGATAGTTAACTATCTCTAGAGTATGTTTAGTCCATGTCCAACAGTAAGATGAGAAGAATCAGGCCTTTGAATTCACCCAGAAGTGGTTACCATTCAGATTGCTTAGCTGGAATCTCATGGTCACAATTTTTTCACTGTGGTAAAGTGTATTGTTTTAAATGATACAATTTCCAGTCACTTGTAGAGATGTACCGGTACAGAAATCAAATAAATAAGGTTGCATTAATGCACCTTTATTGATGTATTATAAGGGAATGTCTATCCAAATAGATTAAAAGCCTAGGTACATGCTATTGAGTGCAAAATGTATTTTTTTTAATCATTTCAATTCATTTTTATACCAGGTTGAAATACTTGCCTTAAGACATACAGTTCTTCTTAATATTGTTTATGAGAGGCATGAATTAATGAAATATCTTCGGGAAATAAAAATGCACAGCTAGCACAATGGAACTGCTCTTCTTGCATTACAATACAACTCTCTGGATTCAACTTTCAGCCTGATCAATGTTCTTATTTAAATGTTTGTAAATGGAACACCTAAAATGTATGGCTAAATTTTGCTTTTGAAACAACTCTTGTATGCTAGAAGTAAGATTGCCATAAAATAAATGGCTATCCAATTTATTTAGGAGAGATTAAAATCATACACTCATAGTATATCAGTGACAGCTTTACACTTAATATGGCTAGTCTGTGGAGTGAAGATAGAAAATGCAATTTAGCTGACTTTCACTTACTTAATTAAATAAAGTAAAAAATAAACTTAGTCAGCCCTTACAAAAATATCAATCTCACTTGACTTATAAAACTTCTTATATGAGTCAATCCCCCGGTGTTAAATATATTAGAAATTCTTAAATAATGGAGAGCTCAGATTAGCTGATCAGTATCTTAATGGCAAGAATAATTTATGAGATCAGCTGTTGAATTTTTCTCACTCAATGCTCTTTAAATATTAATATTTATGTTATGATACATCATATAAATGTTTTAATAATTAAGAGGATTTTAGCAAAATCTGTCTTGTTGACCTCTTTTGCTAGTCAAACAAGTAACTTTTTTTTCTTTTGGTTTGGATGCATTTCTTATAAATTTTATATTTTCTTTTCCCCCTAACTAATTGCTTTATATTAAGGCATGATAAAATGCATTTTAAAC
Source organism: Naja naja (assembly GCA_009733165.1). Taxonomy (NCBI): domain Eukaryota; kingdom Metazoa; phylum Chordata; class Lepidosauria; order Squamata; family Elapidae; genus Naja; species Naja naja. The sequence goes on from CM019151.1 coordinate 72,524,771, forward strand.
ATAATTAACAACTAAATTGCACATGGAGATAAGGATGATAATCAGAGACATCTTGTAAGAATTGTCAGCTGAGGCAAATTATCATAGAAAGGGAAGCAACTTAATTGGAAGCTGTTAGGCCAATCAAGGGTGACAGTGTCAGATAATTGATAAAATCAGCTGTAGAAACAGAGCTTTGGCATCTTCTGTAGAAATTTGAAATTACGAACCAAATTAGTTGGAAGATAAATTTTCTAAGACTTTATCAAGGATAGCGGTGACTGTGGCAACTCTGTGAAGAAACCCAGTAAGGTGTGTTTCCTTGGAATTTAATGCAAGCATAGAACACCAGTAAGACTGAAAAAAATCAAGCCTACAAGATCAAAAGACTTAGCAGTCATGTCTGTCTCTTGGCCATCAAGAATTTCACTACTAGCCGTGAGACTTTCTTCGAAGTTCTCTTCTCAGCAATTCCAGTAACTATTCCCTATAGTGTATGTATTCGGCTGATCAGGCCTCAATTCTTTGGCACTCAGCCTTTCTTATGGTCCAACTTTCACAGCCATACATTGCAAATGGGAAAACCATAGCCTTGACTATATGGGCTTTTGTAGGCAGGGTGATGTCTCTGCTTTTTAGTAGCTGTCTAGATTTGCTATAGCTTTCCTCCCCAGGAGCAAGTCTCTTTTAATTTCTTGGTTGCAGTCCCCATCTGCAGTGATCTTGGAGCCAAGGAAAATAAAATCTGTCACTATCTCCATTTCTTCCCCATCTATTTGCCAGGAATTGAGAGGGCCGGATGCCATGGTCTTAGTTTTCTTAATGTTGAGTTTCATGCCGCAGTAAATGTGGCTTGAAACTCAATATTAAGTACTGCACAGTACACATGCACAAACCCCCTCCTCTTAGATTCCATCCACCCAGAATGTGCAGCCTCACTGACTTTTATTTATTTCTAGACAACAACAAGGATATGTAATAGGAAGAAAATGTGATAAAACATGAATAAATTCCATCAACTTCCTATAACGTCATTAACAGCCAAAGTCACCTGCCAAGTATTCTTCCAGCAAGTCATGTTCTGGGGGCATATTTGGTGCAATCTGATGCCTGTACAACCTATGCCCAGTGCAACAAATCCCTTTGCTAGATACCCAAACTTCATCCAAACCCATTGTTGAATTTCAGTCTGCAGATGCAAAACCTTGGTATATTGCTCTGCTATTTGGTGGCAGAAAAAAATATGAAAGCAGCAGTGCATGCTCTAAAATTTCCTTGCCCTATTGCCTCCTCCAAAAATAATTTACAAATAAAAACAAAAAACAGGCCAAAGATCAAGCTATCAGCAATCTGTTCCAAGTTAGCCCAATAAAATAAGAAAATCCTAGGTGCAGCCATGCATATGTCCTTGCCCCTTATGGACCCCAAACCACTGCAACCTTCAGCCCATTGCAGATTTCAATTCTTCTCTTCACACCATTGAACAATAGCAAGGCTATCAAAAAGTTCTTTTCCTTTCTCTAGGAAGAAGCGTGGCACTTTGTCTATTTCCCTTTGGTGGATTTCAGCCTCCACAGAATGGCCAAATTTCAACAATCTTATCTAAAAAATTTAGTGCTTGGCTTTTGTAATATGGTCAATTATTTAAATGTGCTTCTTCCTTATCACAGTGAAGAGAGGGCGTTCTTCATTTTGCACAACGGGGGAAATAAATTCAATACAGTATTTCATTTTTATTACCTTGCAACTCTCATCAGGTAGATCTATCTAGTTAAAATAATTTCGTGGGTTGAAAGCAATCCCATAAATGAAGCTGTCCTTTTATTTCTGGTTTAATAAAGAATTTGGCTGCCCACTGAGACTGTTTTGACAAAACAGTACAATTGCTTTTGTTTGCCATTTAATTTGCAACCTGATCGATAGAATTTGATTGAAGCACTATTGGCATTAAAGCTCTCAAATTCTAGGGGAAATAGAGGTTATAATGTAAACAAAATATTTCATTGGCATTGATCTCAAAAGCAGTCTGGCAATGCTTCTGAGAAACGATCAACATATCAGATATAAAACTTGCTAAAGTGACAAGTGATGATTATTTTGCTTTTAAAGAGTCATTCTCTTAAGGCAGAAGCATTTTGCAATTTACATAATGTTAAATGAACTATGCTTCCATTTTAATTTTTCCTCAACTATTTTGGGTGATTATCTAGATCAGGGGTCTTCACACTTGGCAACTTTAACTTCAACTCCCAGGATTCCTCCTCCAGTCATGTTAGCTCAGGAATTCTGGGAGTTGAAGTCCACAAGTCTTAAACTTGCCAAGTTTGAAGACCCTTGATCTAGAGTTAATTCAGGGGCCATGGGTGTATTTGTTTGAGAAGAATAAGTATCCGTATGACATAGTAAGAGAAGACTTCCAGATGTACTCAAATATTCTTTCAAATATAGAGAAAATGTAATAAGTCCTTGTTTTTTTTTAAAATTACATTTATATGCTGCCCTTCTCTGAAGACTCAGGGCTTACAATTTTGGGATACAACCCAGTGTGCTCAGCAATAGCCTTCATTCCATTGTATATGCCTGCTTATTACTAAGCGGCATTTTTACAAGGTCAGCTAATTGCCCCCAACAATCTTGGGTCCTCAATTTACCTACCCCGAGAGGATGGAAGGCTGAGTCAACCTTGAGCCTGGTGGGATTCGAGCCTACAGCAGTTGTAGGCAGCTGGAACTTAAGTGCAGGCAATTAACAGCCTGAGCCACCCAAGGTGGTTTAATGGACACATGGACAAAAAGAAAGAAAAATATCCCATTTGGAACATTACAACTTCTGTTATTCTTTGATGTTCAGGACTAAGGCCTTGGTGGTGCAGGCTGTTAAATGCCTAGCACTTAATTCCAGCTGCCTGCAATTACTGTAGGCTCGAATCCCACCAGGCTCAAGGTTGACTCAGCCTTCCATCCTCTCGGGGTAGGTAAATTGAGGACCCAAGATTGTTGGGGGCAATAAGCTGACTTTGTAAAAATGCCGCTTAGTAATAAGCAGGCATATACAATGGAATGAAGGCTATTGCTGAGCGCATTGGGTTGTGCTCCAAAAATTGTAAGCCGCCCTGAGTCTCTGTGCTGCTGATGAAACCCTGTTGGTGCTGCCTACAACATTTCTTCTGCACATCCAAAAAAGGCTCCAAGGCGGGCAACTTCAGTCTTGCCCACCCTGGAAGCATTTCACCCAGAATTTCAGTAGAAAATTTCTTTTCACTTTCTCCTGCGTTGCTCTCCACAATTTTACCTGCTCTACATTCCCTAGAGCTAAGCAGCTGATTAAAAAATTGGGACAGCCTAAATGGGTGGAAGAATCATTCCAATATTATTATCTTCTGTCATCCGTTAATAGCAGTGAAGGGAGAAACAATACAAGTAGTCCTTGACTTACAACAGTTCGTTTAGTGACCATTCGAAGTTACAATGGCATTGAAAAAAGTGACGTATGACCATTTTTCACAGTTATGACCAGGGCAGCATCCCTCTGGTCATGTGATTTACATTCAGATCCTTGACAACTGTCTCACATTTATGATGGTTGTAGTGTCCCAGAGTTGTGTGATTCTCTTTTGTAACTTTCTGATAAGCAAAGTCAATGGGGAAACCAGATTCACTCAACAACTGTGTTACTAATTTAAGAATTGCAATGATTCCCTTAACAAATGTGGTAAGAAAAATCCATAAAATGAAGGTTTATTTTTTATTTAGCGTATGGCATGTGTCATGCTCCTGTCAGAGTCTGAATCCGAGGAGGAAGATGAACAGCTGACAGGGAGCGGGAGTGTGGCTCCATTGGCTGTGGAGGAAACTGGGGAAGGGCAAAGTCCGCCTGGGCAGAGTAGGAAAGAGGTAGAAGAAGGGAGAGGGAGTTCAGAGGAAGACCCAGGGCCACCCCCTCTACATCCTAGGGCATGCAGGGAGAAATGGAGAAGAGAGCAACATGGGTTGCGTGGCTTACGGGGGAGGAAAGGGCCCTGATTCCCTTCATTAGCCACACCTGGGAAGAGAGTTTAAAAGAGATGCATGCTGAGTGCGGCATCTGCTGGGAACAAATGTGAGATTATCTTGTGTTGACTTTGGTTATCTGTGTTCCGGGCATCCTCCCAACCATGTTGAATTACTATCATTCCTTCATGTCTGGAATTCTTGCTCTGCTGGACTAATTAACTCATTTTGCCTTGATTGGACTTATCCCTCTGCTAAACAAATATTTCCCTCAACACTGTTCAACTATTGCAAAGTCTGCACTACTATTACTGTTAATCTTCTCATCACTCGTTATCAGCCATCCCCTCCCACTTGTGATTGTAGGACTGTAACTTTGTTGCTTGTATCCTTACGACTTATATTGACTGTTTCCTAGTATGATTTGATTGCTGATTATACCCTATGACTATCATTAAGTGTTGTATGTTATGATTCTTGATTCTTAACGAATGTATCTTTTCTTCTTATGTACACTGAGAGCATTTGCACCAAGACAAATTCCTTGTGTGTCCAATCACACTTGGCCAATAAAGAATTCTATTCTATTCTATTCTATTCTATTCTATTCTATTCTATTCTATTCTATTCTATTCTTACAGTTTTTGTTGACCACATTTTGAACTTGATTCTCTGTAGCCAAAGGCTGTTCCTGGGAGAGTTTTTCTCCAACCAGAAGGTAACCAGGACACTGAGGGCAAAGTTGGAGCTAATAAAGGGACTCCTACTGATTATCTGTCTGTATGGCCTTTGTGCCACACCCTGGGTCATCACAGCACATGATAGCCAAGGATCACCGAGGTGGCTGGCTGCCTCTGTGAAAGGAATTTTTTCAGGTAATGTTATCTTTACCCACAGGATGCCTGAATGCTGGTAGGCAATCGGGAAAGACTCTTTTCTTGTCCATATGCAGTTTATTCACTCACGGGAATCGAGCCTCTGACCTCAGCAGTGCACAGGCCCAGCATCTTACCACGTGAGGTAAAACTCACGTAACAAATTTCTCACTTAGCAACATAAATTTTGGGCTCAATTGTGGTCATAAGTTGAGGCCAAGCATTATTCCTTTCACTCTATAGGTAGTCCTTCATCACCTGAAGAACAGGTGGCAAACAGATCAGTGGACAAGTTCTTTTTCAGGTTCCTCAAATAACATACGAAACAAACATATGAGCAAATGAAAGGGATGCCACTGGGATCCCAATATCAGGAGACATTGCAGAAACTGTCCTGTGTGAACTAACACTGTGCATTTCAAAACTGCACACCTAAATTTTGTTGCCGCTATATGGACGACATGTTTGTCATCATCAAAAGATACACACCGAAACACTCTCATAGCCTACTGAGTTCTATCTTCGCAGACATACGATTCACAATGGAGGAAGAAACAGCTAGACAATGGCCATTTTTAGATGTCCTTGTCAACAGGCAGGAAGATAGAAGCCTAGAAACCATGGTTTATCATAAGGCCACCAAAAGACCACACAATCTTAGTTTCAACAGTAACCATCCACTGTCACACAAAGAGAGCTGTGTCAGCACAATTTATGGCAGAGTGAGAACCCATTATAGTACCAGCAAGCTAAACAACTGGAGAATGGGTACCCACAAGCATTTATTACAAGGTGCCTATGCAAAAGGCAAAGGAGAGAATGGAAGAAAGATGGTAAGAAAGTAACGATGTGACACACTCTGCCATATATTGAAAACATTTCAGAAGCAGTAGAATGCAGCTTCTAAGATCTGCAAGTGGGGATCACACACTGCCCAGAGGCTACCATATGATGACAAATTATGCATTGTGAAGATTTGCTTGAAGGTGGGAGATACTTCCAACGTAATCTATTGGATACCCTGCATAGATTGCCTCTGTGGCTATGTAGGAGAAACAGGGAGGAAACTAACAACCAGATTGCAAAAACACAAGCAAACGGTCAGACGAGAAGACCGAAACTTATTGGTAAATCCACATTGCAATGAACAAAGACATACATTCAATTTTACAGCTACTAAGATTGTTGGCCATGCAGGTACAATGACAGCCAGGGAAATGAATGAAGCCTGGGAAGCAGGCCCCTTGTCAGTTAACAAGAGTGCTGATTTACTACCAGCCTATCAAGTATTTAGGAGCCAAGGGCTTGGCAGCACAGGGCAACAACAGCCAATCACACACCAATCAACCAATAGAAAGGCACCACATAAATATGACTCACAGAATAGCCCAAAGCACATATTCCAGTAGAGAGAAGTTCCCTGAAGATGGGCTCAAGCACGAGCCTGAAAGGTTGGAAAAGTAAATCTCTGATCCAGATTCGATCTTGCAACATATGAAATTGCCTGGTAAATGAGACAAAGAAAAAATAAGAGCATTTGAACCTGCCTAGATATGGATAGACACAAATGGCTCAGGGTCAGGATTAGCCATGGACTTTGAGTGAATTTGCTGTATCAGCTAATACGTTGCATTTTTCTCTGGTTTGACAGGGAGATGGAAATTTTATAATTCTTAGGTCCATTTTTGTTGAAAAAAAATGTAATGTTATGTTTATAAGTCAATCCTATGATAGACTTATTGTTTAGAGGATCTTGTTAATCTGTCTATATATTTAAATTGTACAAAGATGCTGAGCCCACTTTGTTCTTCAAACCAAATCTTTTATTGTACAAACAGCTTAATTCAAATAAAGTTACAGAAAGACTTTTACCAGTTTCTTGTGCCTTCTTTAAGTTTCTCTTCTCTTTGGTTTCTTGGTTTCTCTGTCTACCTATGTAGTTAGGATTTCTTCTCACCTTTAGTTTAAGGATAAACCCTAAAGAAACTTAGACCTCTTTAAAGAACTTAAACTGTTTTAAGGCTTTTCCCTCTCTCTGTCTCCTTTCTCTTCTGGCAAGAGGTTCCTCCACCTCAAGCTACTGAGATACTCAAGCTGAGTTTAGAATAATATCAGCAAGAGCAGACAAGGAGAACAATGGACCCCAGTAGAAAGTTTCTCTTCAGAAACTTCTCCTCAGATAGATCTCCACAGAGAACTGTTTAGGCCTCTGACCTCTGTTTAGGCTTCTAACCTCTGTTTAGGCCTCTGACATCCCTTTAGGCCTCTGACATCCCTGAGGTAAATGCCAGTTAGGCTGCCCCTTTTATACTAAGGAGCGTGGCTGGTGATGCCAGTACAGGGTATGTGGTGCCACCCTGTCATTGTTGGATTTGATCTCACCTCAAATCCATACAAGTTGTAAACTGCATAGCAACATCAGAAAGATCTATTTTCTGACACTTTTGGATAATTTTATTTATTAATTTATCAATATACCTGTCTGTATGTGTGAAAGAGAGAGGGAAAGAGAGAATATATATGAATAGGCATATGGATGTGTGCAGCATTCATATTTTATAGTGCTATTCCAAGTTCATATTATCCAGATTGCAAATTTAAATTTCATCTTGTTGTATACATGTACCCTGAAGAAGCCTTTTAAAATGTTCCAATTTGAGATTGCCTTTTAGCCAAAATGTTTGTCTGAAAGTACTTTCTTTAATTATCTTGAATTTTCCAATTTAGTTTATTCAACATGTTTTGAATGTTTGAATGCCAATTCTTTTGTTCTGGTTAATGCCTGCAATAAAGTTAAGATGATGATAATGATAATGCAACCCAGAAGGGTGTAGTAAAGTTGAGAAGTATTGAAAAGAATAACATTTTGATTCAGCTGATAAAGGAGAATGTCCTTGATGCTCTCTGAGCTTGGTCGTTTTCTTGCAGACGTTTCATTACCCAAACTAGGTAACATCATCAGTGCTTGTAGTAAGGAGTGGGGTTTGCTGTCAGTTTATATTCTAGTAGCTTGCCCTGTCAGTATTGTTGGAAGTGATCTTGGAGGTGCTTTGTTTCTTTGCAACCAAGCTCAGAGAGCACTAAGGATGCCTCACTTTGATTCATATTGGTAGAAATTTGCTATGAAAAATAAGGTCTCAACCGCCCTCTGGGTCTGCTGCGTCGATAAGAGAAAACCGAGTCTTTCAAAGTTTTGTAAGTTGGTTTAATCGTTTTCTTGCAAGGACACCAGGAAACAGTGAAGCAAAATAAATAAAGTCAGCTCTAACTTAGCTTAAACATGGTTCTGTATTTATGCATACTTCCCCTTACAACCACTTATTATCCAATTACGTCATTGGAGTTAATCTCTGGAGCTCCTTACTTATTCCCTCATTATGAGTAACTACTAAGCTTCATTATCTTGTTATTTAAACCACCCCCGTTACTGCAAAAAAAACCCCATCCTAATACCAACAGCTTCTCTGCAATATCCCGTTCTACACAAAACAACCCCCCCCCGTGTATCCATCAAGATTGTTGCTGTCACTTGGTCGCCACCCACGTTGTCATCTGGCATGGGCAGCAGCGACGACGTGCCTCTGATCTGCAGAATCCCCAAACCAGCGCGTCCGCCTCTTCCGTGGTCCAGAGCTGTGCTGGCTGGCACAGGTGTCACGTGTGCACGACATAAGGTAACTTTGTTTGTTTTTAGGTAAACTATATGTAAATATGTGTTGTTTTATTGTTAGCCGCCCTGAGTCCTTAGGGAGAAGGGCAGCATACAAGTCGAATAAATTATTATTATTATTATTATTATTATTATTATTATTATTATTATTATTATCAACTAAAATCTGGGGGCCAAAGGTCTTGGTATTTAATATATTATAACTGACAGGAAGAAATAAGAAACTCTGGAGAAATCGAATACCAATAGATCGAGATTAAGAGACATTATGTCTGCTGTAAAACTATAGCTAATCAAGGAAATTAAAATTATGTGGATTCCAATAAGAGAGTAGATTGTCGCAAGCAGCAGAGAAACAAAATTCAGAAGATAAGAAAGACATCAAAAGCTGTTGACAGATTCTACTTATGTTGATAGACTTTTCAGTGAAATCTTATTTTAATGGTGGAGGCAGGGAGTTCCACTGGAAAGCAGGACACTGGAGGAATCTACATAATCTATATCAGTGGTTCTTAACCTGGGCAATATCGCCCCCCAAGGGGCGATTTTGTTTTCCAGGGGGGCGATGAAATGAAAAGGGGCGATGGAATGAAAAGGGGCGATGTGGGGGCGAAGGAACAGAAGGGGGGCGATATGGGGGCGATGGAGTGAGATGGGGTGAGGTATCATCAATATGCTGATGATACCCAGCTTTACATCTCCACCCCGGACCACCTCAGTGAAGCCCTCCCCATGCTTTCGTGATGCCTGGAGGCGGTGCGAATCTGGATGGGGAGGAACAGGCTCCAACTCAACCCAGGCAAGACTGAGTGGCTGTGCATACCGGCATCTCGGATTCAAGAAACTCCATCTTTGACCATAGGGGGAGAGGTGTTGCCCCCTGTGGATAAGGCGCGCAACTTAGGTGTCCTCCTGGACGAACGGCTCAGTATGGAGGAGCAGGTGGGAGCCGTCGCCAGGGGGGCTTTTGCCCAGGTTTGCCTGGTGCACCAGTTGCACCCCTACTTGGACCAAGATTCCCTCGTTGCCTCCTGTCTTGACTACTGCAATGCTCTCTACCTGGGGCTGCCCTTGAGGACTATACGGAGGCTTCAACTGCTACAGAATGCGGCTGTGTGGGCGGTGATGGGAGTGGCCTGATTCTCCCATGTGACACCTCTCCTGTGCGATCTTCATTGGTTGTCAGTTGCCCTCCGTATAAGATTCAAGGTGCTGGTATTAACCTATAAAGCCCTGCATGGCTCGGGTCCGGGGTACTTGCAGGAGCGCCTCCTACCAGTATCGAGGTCTGATCACCCGGTACGCTCCCATAGGCAGGCCCTCCTGGGGGTGCCGTCGGCCAGACAATGTCAGTTGGCGGTCCCCTGGGGGAGGGCCTTCTCTGTGGGGGCGCCCACCCTTTGGAATCAGCTACCTCTAGAGCTGCATTTGGCCCTGCGTTTGCGCTCCTTCCGCCGTGATCTCAAGACTTGGCTGTTTGTACAGGCTGGCCTGGACTGAGCAGGGTTGGGAATTTTTTTTTTTTAATTACATTTATATGCCGCCCTTCTCAGGGTGAGAGAGACTCAGGGTGGCTTACAATTTTTGGGATACAACCCGGTGTGCTCAGCAATAGCCTTCATTCCATTGTATATGCCTGCTTATTACTAAGCGGCATTTTTACAAGGTCAGCTAATTGCCCCCAACAATCTTGGGTCCTCAAGATTGGGTCCTCAATTTACCTACCCCGAGAGGATGGAAGGCTGAGTCAACCTTGAGCCTGGTGGGATTCGAGCCTACAGCAGTTGTAGGCAGCTGGAACTTAAGTGCAGGCAATTAACAGCCTGAGCCACCAAGGCCCTAAATTTTAATTTAAGGGTATTTTAATTAGATTTTATAATTGGATTAGATAATTTGATAAAGGTGTATTTATTGTTTATACATTTCTGTGTAAGCTGCCCCGAGTCCCCTCGGAGATGGGGTGGCATATAAATCCAATTAAATAAATAAATAAATATATTGAGAGAGAGAGAGAGAGAGAGAGAGATCTATATTGGTAGATAGGTAGGTAGGTAGACAAAAAGACAGACAGGTAGGTAGATAGGCAGGTAGGCAGGCAGGCAAACAGACAGACCTTTTGAATGGATGGATGAACGGATGGATGGACAGACAGAAAGAATGCGAGAGCGGCAGCACCTTGGGAAAGTGGTGGCGGCGGCTTTTCCCAACATGCTGCCGCATTCAAGGCACCGGTTCAGGTGCGGTACAACAGTCAATGGGGTGAGCCTGCAGGGCCGGCACCTTGAACGCCACCCTGCCGCCTCTTAGCATTCCCAAGGGGGCAGGCAGAGGGGCGCTAAGAGGCGACAGGGTTGTTCAAGGTGCCGGCCGGCCCTGCATTGCGACCCATTGACTAGCACTGCTCCGGAGCCGGCACCTCCAATGTGGAAGCAGTGGCACATTACGTGCCACCATGGCCACGTTCGACGCGCCACCCCCTGCCATCTCTTAGCACCCCTCTGCTGTCCCCCTTGGGGACTCTAAGAGATGGCAGGGGGGCAGTTATGTTGGGGGAGGGGGGCGATGACAACTTCCTCAATGGCTCAAGGGGGCGATTCTTTCAAAAAGGTTAAGAACCACTGATCTATATCTATCTATCTATCTATCTATCTATCTATCTATCTATCTATCTATCTATCTATCTATAAAAGCGAAATACCACTCATGCATCATCACAAAATCTCCAGAACCGTAAAGCCTTCAAACTTGAAATTTGGCACGTATGTTCCTCTTGGCTTCTAGGTGCTCACTAAGAAAGGATTTTTTGAAATGACCACCAAAGCATTAGTATTTCATATATTATTATTAACACTCTCTGATGCTAAGGAGTTCTACTCTCCACCTGAAAAGAAATCTGTTCCAAATGCAAAACACAAGCAGAGGAGTTTCAGTTTTAGTTTCACACCACTAAGCAGCTTTAGTACAGAACAGTTGAGCTAAGCCACACCCAGACTCCTTGATGTCTCCTTCTTGCTCACAAAACAAATAGTCTTTCAGTTTCCAAACAGCTTTCAACTGTCTGACACACTGCAGGACACTAACCAGATGAATACCGATGGATGCTGGTAGGCAGAGGCAGATTTTTTTCCCCTTATTTTCCTTCCTAAAAACTAAGCCCGACCACATAGTTTCGTAGTGAAGCACGGGTATTGAGCTAGTTTTTATAATAAATGAACTTGTCACACAATAATTATGCAAATCAAAAGGTAAATCTAATCTGTGGCATGCAAAATTCATAGAATTGAAGTCTAAGAATGTAAAATACTGAATTTGATTTGGGATTCATCCTATCATTTTAGTTAATAGAAAAAAAAGTATTGCCAGAATAATTTCATTATTAAATAAATGTAGTATCTGTAGATGATTTACTCATTTGAGATTATGTTGCAATTATCGATGTTTTATCTGGTTTTGACCAAGTTATGTTTGTTTATCTTTTTGCCCCTCTATATATCTGAAATGGTGGTTTTTGGAAAACATTTGTTTCTTTCTATGGAGGATAAATTCTAGTTTTCCTGGTACAGTTTTATTGGGGTGAGCATATAGTCTTTCTATAACATTATATTTATCTTTATTAATATGACTGTTCACATAATAACCCAATAGTTATATTAAATAAAGAACACATATTTTTCCACTCTGTCAATCTTTGGCTCATCCACAAAGCTTTTCAGTAGTAGTATTGTGTTTTCTTCCAGATCAATGATCATTGATAACTGCTATTTACTCTTGGGGGGGATTTTGCTATAGTCCTTTCTGGGCTTCGCTGATAACCTCTAAGCTTCAGTGCCCTGGAGGTGCTTAGAATTGGCTGATAGGCAGATCTTATTTGATTCGCATGACAGCAGAGCACAGACATGCTTATCACTGAGGGAAAATGTCTGACTCCTTATTATGTAAAATGAGAGCTTTCTCCTAGGTGCAATGAGAAATCATTTTAAACTTCATTTTAAAACTAAGTTTGCTTTACAGTTTTTATACATACAGAGGTCTAATTAGAAGCATAGTCAGCAGTCAGAATATCTAGTCATTTCAAACTATAGCCATGCTGGTGAACCTATGACACGCGTGCCACATGTGGCACGCAGAGCCATTTGTATGGGCACGTGAGCCCCAGACAAACTTACCTGCACTGCACATGCGCCCGCCTCCCAGCTGGTTTTCGGCCCGCTTGAGGCCATTTTTGGCCTTCCAGAGGCTCTAGGGAAGCCTCTGCAGCCTTTGGAGGCCGAAAAACGGGCCCATTTCATCACTGCGGGTACTTCTGGTTTCATCACTTCCAGTATTTGGAGGCCGAAAAAAGAGCCCGTTTTTCAGACTCCAAAGGCTGAATTGCATTGTGGGTGCTTTAGATTCGTCTTGAGGCAATGTCATTGGTGCTGTAGGAAAACTTCTTTGATGCTTGTTTTATCCTCCAAGGTCTTCCTTGAATAGCTTAAAACCACCCTGTAAATGTTTTATATGTTATAATTTATTTATTGAGTTTGATTTGCGGTTTTACTTCGCTGCTTTTAGGTTAATGCAATAAACACAAATAAACAAATATCTTATTTTTCTCATAAGTCAACGTATGTTCTTCTACATATCAGCAATGATTCAGAAGGCTGCCCTGTCATAATCAAGAAAATTGCTATACTGTTTTATCATCCCTAGAAGGATAGGAGTGTGTGTGTGTGTGTGTGTGCGTACATGTGCTTTCTGATTTATTTTTAAAAGAGGTTTAATATTTAAATTTTATATATGATACTTTAGAAATTCAGAAAGGAGGATGGGGCTGATATCCTGAAGTTGATATTTTCTATTAAATATGTGAACATCATGACAATTAAATTAAGTTAGTAAAAGTTGATAGTAGAAAAGCTCACTTCCCTGTTGGGTTGGGTTGATTTTTTAATTCCACAGAACTTAAATGCTGCTTGATCAAATGAAGGATATATTATTTATTTTTCAACAATTAGCAAATGTATGGTAATTATGAAGATGATTTTATGGACTACCAGTTCTAGTGAGAGGAATGAGATAAGGTGGACTTGAATGGCAAATAATTTATGATAACTATTATTATGAAAGTCTAACCATTTTTTTCCAACTGGTGATCTTGTGGATTTTTGTAGGCCTATTATGTGAATGCCTGGACAACAAAGACTGCTTCCTTTACTTATTGTGGTAATTTCCTGTCAGAATCTGCATTAAAGACCAGTAGGTTTTTGTTTAATGGATTAAGAATGTTGTACTTCTTAATGTATTTGCTATACAACAAAAATGGGAAATATTGTATCTCTATAAATATTTTAATGTTTGGTGCCGCAAAGTGATATTATTAAGGGTAATTAATTTAAAGCTTTATTTATATGGAATTGTTTTGCATTATCTCATTCATTAATTTCCAGTTTTAATGGTCTTCTCAGTATTTTAAACCAACATGCCTAATTGGATGCTAAAAATGCAATTACTACCAACTCAAACATAATATTCATCTTTATACTTGCACTTTTTTATTAGCCCAATATAAAGCAAATTTATCTGTAATTGCAATGTTTTTCAATTATTCATCATACAGTTAGAACTCAGCATTCCTGTTAAGGTTGTTGAAGAGAAATTACAGGCTCTGCTCTCTCTCTCTCTCTCTCTCTCTCTCTCTCTCTCTCTCTCTCTCTCTCTCTCTCAAAACAATACAATGCAACACAACAACAACAACTTAGTTAGTTGTTACATGGGTAGAACAGAAAAAAATAAAGTCACACAGAAAAAAATAAAGAACATTTTGGACATGATCAACACATTTCTACTTTTAATGGAAGATATAGTCCCTAAACTGGACCTTGAATGCAAAGCAAAAACTGAATATATTTCAAGAGCTGCATTTACATTTAAAAGCCCATAAAATTATAGCAATATTTTCAGCCCAAAATAAGTTAATTAAGTCAAATTTTAAAAAAAGAAGCAAAAAGCTCTGTGGAATTGGCCAAGATGCAAATCTATTAACTCTTTAAAAGAATCATTCATTGTGTACAACTAGCAGCTGATGCCATTTCTGTTAACTTTCTTTTCTATAGGAAGAATAATACATTGTCTAATTATTTGTTAGAGATTCTTACATTTGGACTTTGCTATCCATGCTCAAAAGCAACCTGTGAAAATTCATAGAGTCCTCTAATGAGTTTCTTTCTTTACGTTTCTTTCTTTACGATATCCTGAACAAAGAGTGTGTCCTCTATTTGCAAATCTAAAGAAACTGACAGTTTTTTTTTTAAAGCTGCTCCTTATTTCTATTCTTACTACAGTCTGCAAGAATGATGTTCATGAACCTCAGAGAGAAAACGATTGATCGGTGACCATCCATTTTGGCTAATGCACTTCGGTACTTTCCATAATACTGTTTTCTTAAATTTGCCTCAGCAACCATCTGATTTGAAAACCAAAACTGTCACTACCAATTTGATTCTTCCAGATGTGTTAACATACAATCAATATGGTCCTTCGCTGTGGTAGAGAGATGTGAGGCAAATGGCCATTTTGACACTCTGTTATCTTTAGCCCCACAAGGGCAACAGAATACACTGAGCAAGCTGCTCTTCTCCTTTGCCTTTCCTTTCTTCCTTTGGCATTTAATGGATTTAACTTTGTGTAAAAAAGAAAAAGGATACCGCAAGTTGATAAAATATTTAGATGGTAAATTATACCAGCTTTGCCTCCGGGGAATGGAATGAACTGAAATCACTCTGAAAATACTTTCAAAAGGCATTAAGTATCCTGCTGTCAGACAGAGCGGCTGGGAGGAAGGAGAAACACATTTTTTTCGTCCATTTGTATGCAACAACCAGTTAGTGCCATAAATCGAAGGCAGCTAAAAGAGAGGCAACCCTACATCTAACCCCATACTTATGCAAATAGTACATCTGGCGCCATCTGAGGGAAAGCCAAAAACTGTTTCAGAGAAAGTTTAGACACTTGCTATATAGTCTGTGATGGCACGGCCAGACAAGGAAGTTTATAATTGGATCTGCTGGATATAATATTCAAAATTGGTGATACTCTTGAAGGCAGCATTGCTTTTTAATGATACAAATATTGTAAAAGAGACTTTTTTGCTGTGGCACCATCCTTTGGAATATTATCCAGTGAGGTCCACTCCCACAATCCTAGCCTTCCAGGAGAACCTTGAAACCTGGGGCCCAATATGGTCACCTATTAAGATATTGGCATGCAGATATCAAAACTTACCATTTCTTTAATTCTATGTTTATTCCTTCTTTAACTCTGTTTAACTCCCAAGCTACTTAGACTCTGATTCCGAATGCCCCAACTTGATTGAATTTAAGTAAGTAATGAGAGAGAGAGAGAGAGAGAGAGAGAGATTGTTCCCTTCTCCCCTAGAAGCAAATTTTGTGATGAATACAGTCCTCGTATATGACTGTTATATTCTTAGACATACAATTAAAGCTGAATAGTTCAGTAGTTTCTTTTCTCTTTATTATTTTGTTTGGCAAAGTATTCAGCTCTTACGTGTGACGTGTACTGAGACTAATCTAAATTAAATATAAGAATCTTAATTTGTTTGTAGCTGCCTCTTAAATTCTGTAATATTCAAAAGCCAGATGGTAACACATCTTGTATGTCTCGTAGACACAAAACCAGATCTCAACGGAAACATTTTGGTGCTCTCGCTTGGGTAGAATCCATATCTCTTCTTCCAATAACTTTGCCTTTGTCCTGTTTTCTTTTTTTCCATTAGGGAAACATTTGTTTCGCTTTCCAGAAGTCTTAACAGAAATACCTGCAAGCAATACTATTAACATTTTCTGTTCCTTTAAATATGTATTTTTTAATATTAAAGTTTATGTCCATACCAGTGTGATTAAGGGGGGAAAAATCTAAAATGGAAAACATGCCAGCTTCACCAACATTTCTTCTGAAGTATGGCAACTAATTCCCAGATAACAACTCCACAATACTTTGAACTTAAGAAAGCTTGCTAATAACAAATACATTTGGTCATAATTTTGTTTTGGCTTCATTAAAAGTAAGTTTTAATATTATTTTAGTTAGATTTTAAACTGTCTCAAACTTCTTGGCATGAGAGGGAATATTATCAATCATTTAATAAATTAATAAAAAGTTGATGGTTATAATTATGTGCAGTGATTATACATGTATGAATAACTTATTTAATTTTTTGATTCACTACATAGCACTTAGTTCCAGCTGCCTGCAATTAGTGCAGGCTCGAATCCCACCAGGCTCAAGGTTGACTCAGCCTTCCATCCTCTCGGGGTAGGTAAATTGAGGACCCAAGATTGTTGGGGGCAATAAGCTGACTTTGTAAAAATGCCGCTTAGCAATAAGCAGGCATATACAATGGAATGAAGGCTATTGCTGAGCGCATTGGGTTGTGCTCCAAAAAATTGTAAGCCACCCTGAGTCTCCAGAGAAGGGTGGCATATAAAATGCCAATTAAAAAAAAAAGAATACTTAGTCATTTATTTTTTGGTGTCCTCCTGGTCTCATGACTCCTGTCCATGGCCCAGGTGGAAGCTATGACTAGAGGGCCTTTACTCAACTTTGCCTTGTGCACCAGTTATGCCCTTTCCTGTCACTCATGATTGTCACTGGTCATCTCCTATATGGACTATTGCAGGTTATTGTGTGGTTATTTTTGAAGATCATCCAGAAACTGCAATTGTGCAGAATATGGTGGTGTAAGCAGTCTTACACCACCATATTATAGGGGACGCGGTGGTTCAGTGGTTAAGATGCTGAGCTTGTCAATCAGAAAGGTCAGCAGTTCAGTGGTTCGAATCCCTAGCACCACGTGAGCTGCCCTTACTTGTCCCAGCATCTGCCAATCTTGCAGTTCGAAAGCATGTAAAAATGCAAGCGTCAATTTCGGAAAACCTGAAAGCAAGTAGAAAAATAGGGACCACTTTGGTGGGAAGGTAACAGTGTTCCGTGCACCTTTGGTGTTTAGTCATGTTGGCCACATGACCACCAAGACGTCTTTGGACAGTGCTGGCTCTTTGGCTTTGTAACGGAGATGAGTACCACCCCCTAGAGCTGGAAACAACTAGCACCTATGTGCGAGGGGAAACTTTACCTTTACCTTTAAACAGTCTTGGGTGCCCCTAGGGTTGTGCATATAATACCTCTACTATGTGACTGGCATTAGATGCTGGTTAGATGCTGGTTTATTTCCAGGTCCAACGCAAGGTATTGCTTATTACCTCTAAAACATTGCATACCATGGGATCAGGTTACTGAGGAACTTGTTTTGTCCAAATGACAAATCATTTGGGACATTCTGTCAGATCATTCTGTCCTACTTTGGTAAGGCATGGAGGTCAATAGATAATGTAGCAAATCCCATCAGTTAAAGAATTTTGACTGATGAGATCCAGAAAGAGAGCATTATCCACCATCACCCCTACCCTCTGGAATACTTTGTCCCCAGAAATTAGGCAGGCCCCTGGCCTTCTGGCCTTCAGAAATAATGTTAAGACATGGCTCTGTCAACTGGCATGGGGATCAAAGAGTGATATGTATCTCTGAGGATGGTTGGTGTTGTGAGGATGTTCACTCCACGTTGTTAACTTTCAAACTTTCAGTACTATAACTCTACCTTTTTAATTTTGTTTTTAACTCAGTTCTTATTTACACTATTACACTATCATCATACATTTTTATTGTAAGCTGACCAGAGTCACTTCGATGAGATGGGTGATGCGGAAATATAACAAATTAATAAACACATATTTTTGTCCCTTTTTTCTTTTTTGCTTTCAAATTGATTTTTAGTTTTAGTCATGAATTTGTCTCACATTACAAATTATTTTGTATGAATTATTAATTGACTTATCAATTCTCATACAAAAGGAAAATGCTTGTTATGAGAGGCTATAATTCTGGAGTGGGGGGTGTATGGAATAACTCTTTCCACAAAGGAGCTGAGCTCAAAATTTTCTCTAAACAAGGGAACCTATTGACTGGGTTGGTTTCTTGGAACTATTGACCTTAAAATATTAATTCCTGTTCTAGTAACCTCCAGGCCTGACTATAGTAATGTATTCTATATGGAGATGTCTTTGTATTTAGCCTAGAAATTTCAGATGGCACATAGCTGCATCCAGATTGGTCTTAGAAGAATACTAAGATACTGTATTATTTGCCACCCCTTTTACTTGCAATGCATCTTGTATGGCAGGGATGTCAAATTCATGGCCCATGGGCCAGATGCGTCACATGGTGGTCTATGCCCACACCTGGTTAGTGAAGGGTTAGCCACCGTGACCACATGAGTTTTTCACCCCTGTTTCATGGTGTTGAGGGATCTAACATCTTTAATAACTTTTAAATAGGCCTTTAGCCCTTTGCACACATTTTGATAGGTTTTAACTGCTGGTTTTAACTTCTTACTTATTCATTCCATTTCTTTTCATAGAAAAGAACTTATTCATTACTTATTCATTCTTATTCATTTCCATTTCTCCACCACCAAGGTCATTTAACATCATAAGATTTTATACTGCTTTTATCACCTACAAATGCTGTTTTTCAGACTGATAAATTGGTCAGGAATCAGATCAGAGCTTCCTTTAATTTCCTTTAATTTCCTATTTTACTATAATATATGGTGGAGGGCAAAGGTGGTATTCAGCAGATTCTGACCAGTTCTGGAGAACCGGTAGTGGAAATTTTGAGTAGTTTGGAGAACCGGCAAATACCTTCTCTGACTGGCCCCGCCCCCATCTATTCTCTGCCTCCTGAGTCCCAGCTGATTGGCTGGGTCTTCTTTTGTTGTCCTGCACAGGAGAACAGAGCTGGAAAGCAGATTAGTGGGGTGGGGAGGGAATGGGGATTTTGCAGTAACCTTCCCCCAGGAGTAGGGAAGGAATGGAGATTTTACAGTATCTGTTAAGTTTGCATGAAGAGTCAGACGCGAGGAGCTCCAGCAAAAGACTTTATTAGTGACCACAGCTCGAATGGACCCGTCCTGGCTTGGCTACGGCTGCTTCTTATAGCCTGCAGCCGTAGCTGCCAGCCAATGGGAGTGCAGGGATTCTTCCCGCACTATTTAAACCAATACCATTTGACATTTTACAAGAACAGTTCAAATAAACCAATAACATTCAAACCTACATACATAACACCCCTCCCCACTAGGTTCAGTCCATACCAAACCCCAACCTATCTAATGTATTCCTTTAAATAGGTGGGGCTCTTACGTGTACGTTGAGACCTTCGTGGTTCAGAAGCTTTAACGTTCTCACCCAGTGAGAGAGGAAATGTGTCTGCTGACATTTCCCTGTTGGGACTTCCTGTGAAAGGAGACCCTGTTAATTGTTAGAATCTGGTCTCTCCTCCCAACCCATCTCCATTCCAATGTCAGCACCCAAGTCAGGTAGTGATGTGCAATCTTCCACTTCTAAGGATGGATCTTGGCTTTGTGACAGGGTTCGGGATGGTTCCTGTCGCAATGGCTCGTTACACATGGGGTTGATTCCTGTTTGCTGATTTTCCTCCTGTTCCCCCTTCCCCTAGAAGAAACATCAGGTGAGGGACCTAGAGGGAGACAGGGGCGATGTTCTTGAGGGACCCTGGATCTAAGTTGGTCAATGTGCCTGCTCCAGAGAGGCCATCCTCTGTTTGTACCCTGTAAGAACGAGGGCCTGTGATGTGAGTTATTTCAGCAGGAATCCACAAAGGGTCACCTAGAAGGTTCCTAGCATAGACAGAATCTCCCACACTAAAAGAACGAACTTTGGAAGTGGAATCCAGTGGTGCGTTGGGTGCGTAAGTGGGATGAAGGCGGTCAAGGGAAGACCTAAGTTTCCTGCCCATCAACAACTCTGCTGGGGACAAGTTAGTTGATGGGCTAGGAGTGATGTGTTGAACACTAAGAAGCTTTTCAAGCTTCTCAGTGATGTCCCCAGGACCCAGCTGCTGAAGCTTCTCTTTGGTAAAGCGTACCATGCGTTCAGCCCGGCCGTTGGCGAAGGGTGCCCAGGGGCAGTGAGGGCATGTCTGATGCCCTGTTGAGCTAGAAAGGATTCAAAAATGTTAGATGTGAATTGAGGGCCATTGTCAGAGACAAGGACATCTGGTAACCCATGGGTTACAAACAATTTT
This sequence comes from Naja naja, assembly GCA_009733165.1. Taxonomy (NCBI): domain Eukaryota; kingdom Metazoa; phylum Chordata; class Lepidosauria; order Squamata; family Elapidae; genus Naja; species Naja naja. The sequence goes on from CM019151.1 coordinate 72,545,446, forward strand.
CTGAGCTGCTTGATAACAGCCTCAGTAGTAGTGGATGTCATTGGAATTACCTCTAGCCATTTGGAGTATGCATCTACTATCACTAGAAAAGTGTGCCCTCTTGTAGGGCCTGCAAAATCAATGTGGATTCTAGACCATGGGCCCCTAGGACATTCCCATTCCTGTGTGGGGGTGAGGTGGGGCAGGTCTGACTACCTGGCAATTGGGACAAGAGGCTACCCAGTTTTCAACCATTTTGTCAATACCTGGCCACCATACATAACTCCTGGCCAAACCTTTCATCCTTACAATCCCAGGATGACCCTCATGTAACATTTCCAAAACCTCCCTTTGCAGTTTTGCAGGAATAACCACCCTGTTACCCCACAAAATACATCCTCTTAATACAGATAATTCAGTTTGCCTGGACTTAAAAGGTTGGGCAAGGTGAGGTAGATCTTGAAGAGGCCAACCTTTCTTAATCCAGCCCATAACAGGTGCCAACACAGCATCTTTGGCAGTTTCTTTGGCAATCTCAGCAGCATGGACTGGAAGCTTAGCAACGGTCTCCAGGAAAAAGGTGTGAGTTTCAAGTTCAAAGTCCTCCTTGTGGCAAGGTAGTGGGCAACGACTCAGTGCATCAGCATGTCCAATGTCCTTGCCAGGCCTGTGAATCAGTTTGTAGGAATAGGCTGCAAGAAATTCAGTCCACCTCAGCATTCTTGGTGACAGGATATTAGGTGTAGGTTTGTCTCCTGCCACAATGCCTAGTAAAGGTTTGTGATCTGTAACAATGGTGAATGACCTGCCATACAGATATTCATGAAATTTCTTAACAGCTGCAACAACTGCTAAAGCCTCCTTGTCCAATTGGCTATAATTCCTCTCTGCTTTGGACAGCGTGCAGAGTAAAATGCAATTGGGGCTTCCGTCCATTGGGAAGCCTGTGACTCAAACCCCCACTCCAAAAGGGGATGCATCACAAGTCAGAACAACAGGTAAATTCTCAGAGAATTGTATCAACACAGCATCAGACGTGATTAGTCTCTTAATACTGTTAAATGCTGACTGTTCCTTCCGCCCCAGATCCAAACAGCATTCTTATCAAGTAGGCGATGTAAGGGCTCAGCAATAGATGCTTTGTGAGGTAGAAACATGTGGTAAAAGTTAATAAGGCCAAGGAAGGCCTGCAAATCTGCCTTGCATCGAGGTTTAGGGGCTTCATTGATTGCTTTAACCTTGGCATCAGTAGGATGGATGCCATGCTTGTCAATCATATACCCCAGGAACTCAACTCTGTCTGTTTTGAGTGTACATTTGTCTTCCTTGACTTTTAAACCCGCTTTTCTGAATCTGGTAAGGACTTCTCTGAGTCTTTCTTGAAGCTGAGTGTCATTTTCAGCAGAGATTAATACATCATCAAAATAAGGTACTACCCCTGGCAGTCCTTGCAACATTCTTTCCATAAGGCTCTGAAAAATGCCAGGTGCCACGCTTACTCCAAATTGTAGTCTTTTACATTTGAAGGCACCTCTATGGGTCACAATTGTTTGTGCCTCTGCAGTGGCATCATCAACTGTTAATTGTTGATATGCCTGAGCCAAATCCAGTTTAGCAAATACTGTACCCCTGCCAAGGGAATGGAGCAGATGATGCACAACTGGTACAGGATATGCGCTCTGTTGCAGCGCATGGTTAAGTGTCCCCTTGTAGTCACCACAGATTCTCACTGACCCATCAGACTTGACTGGTGTGACTATGGGTGTTTCCCATCTGGAGTGGTCAGTAGGCTCTAAAACCCCTTGAGCAATGAGTTTATCTAATTGTGCATCAATTTTTCCTTTAAAGCAAATGGGACCCTCCTGGGCTTTAAACGAATTGGGGGCACCTTGGGGTCTAGGCTGAAAGCAATAGGGGTCCCCATATACTTGCCCAGTCCTTCGCTGAAGACCTCTGGAAACTCAGACTTCAAGGACTCTTCCCAGTCAGAACTGCTCACGTGATGGATGCCAGTCACCTCGATGCCAAGTGGCTTGAACCACTCAAGTCCCAGCAAACTTGGGCGATCCTTGTCCACGATGGTCAGGGGCAAACGTTTGGTGTGGCCTTTAAACTGCACGTTGAAATCTCTCGCTCCAACTACTGGAATCTTGTTCCCTTGGTAGTCTTTGAGAGTCAGTGCTTGCTTCTGGAAATGCTTTTTCTGAATTTTGGGAAAAGTCTGTGGATAGTGTCCCATGACACCATAGATAAATAAGAGCCTGAGTCCACTTCCATTTGGCAAGGTCTTCCTTCAATAAACACCTTCACATGTACTTTTCTGCTTTTTAAGGGTGAAGAATGACCAATAGTGATTGTTTGGTGTGTTTCATTCTTGCCATTTGCTTCTAAATTTCGCCCCATTTTTCAAGGAAATTGTTGGGCTTAAAGTCTCTATCAGGGAATTTCTTCCTAGCTGGTGGAGTTCTGGATGATTTGCAGACTCTGGCTATGTGACCCCTTTCTCACAACGTAGGCAAATGGAGTCAAAGAACTTGCAATCAGTGCGGGGTGGCCCCCACAGCCTCTGCAATAGAACCCTTGCCTGTTCTTCCCAGAGTCTTTTCTTTTCTTCTCCATTCTGAGTTTAAAAATCCCCTCCTCTGCCTCACTGCCATCAGAATCAGAGTCTATTTGTTCGCAATGAGTAGATGTGGATTTATCCCCATCAGAATGGCTTGAGGCCTGGCTTGAGGCCTTGTTAATCTTTTCATGGCCGCTGCTGAGGACTTGGTGGCTTCGCTGAAACAGCTTCTTCAATGGCCTCTTTAAACGTGATCTTAGGTTTCATTAATAGTTTGCTTTAAACCTTATCTTTAAGGCCTAAAACAAACCGATCACGCATGGCCTCTTCTAAGTTGGTAAAGTCACAAGCACCCCCAATGTCCCTTAAACTTGCCACGAAGTCATTAACATTCATCCCTTGATCCCGACGGTAAAATTCGTGTCTCTTAATGAGGCACGATACTTGTGGGCGTAATGGGCTCTCAAAGTTTTCTAAATCGGGCCATTCCATTACCTTCAGCTCTGCTGCTCCCGCCAACGCCTTCGCCATTTTGAAGACTGCCGGACCGCAGTGCGTGAGAAAGACCGCCCTCTTCCGTCTCGGGGATGCCGGCGAGATCGTTCCCCTCCAGGAACATGTGGAAACGATCCGCATACGATTCCCAGTCTTCCGTCGCCGGATCGAACGGTGCTGGGGGGGTGTTCAGCGCAGCCATCTCGCTCAGTTGCTTGTTCGTCGCGTCGTCTTCTCTTCAGGGAAATCCCACCTTCGTCGCCAGTGTTAAGTTTGCATGAAGAGTCAGACGCGAGGAGCTCCAGCAAAAGACTTTATTAGTGACCACAGCTCGAATGGACCCATCCTGGCTTGGCTACGGCTGCTTCTTATAGCCTGCAGCCATAGCTGCCAGCCAATGGGAGTGCAGGGATTCTTCCCGCACTATTTAAACCAATACCATTTGACATTTTACAAGAACAGTTCAAATAAACCAATAACATTCAAACCTACATACATAACAGTATTCTTCCCCTGGAGTGGGGTGGGAATGGAGATTTGACAGTATCCTTCCCCTGCCATGCCCATCAAACCACACCCACAGAACCGGTAGTAAAAATTTTTGAATCCCACCACTGGTGTAGGGGTTCATTTTGGAATAGGAAATTTCTGGTGTACATAAATCACAGATTATGAAGGACTTTCAAATTTTCATTCCAAGATTTAAACTGGAAAAATTTCAAGTAATATTTTCTTGCAAAATATTTCAAAGAGCAATATACATAATTTCAAACCTTAATCTAATGTGCCTAGGTGAAAATTTGAAATATGATTATCAATTTAAATATACTTTTTCAATCTTCAGAAACAATACAATTTAAAAAAATAAAAAAATGAGAAAACAAATTTTAAATCACCTCATTTTATTATTTTGATGAATATTGTTTCACCATATATTATTAAAGAGAAAGTGACATATTAAGAGCAATTGCAATAAAATGCTATCATAATAAATGCATCATGAATCGATGAATAAATGCAAATATTGGGTAATTGTTATCTGTGTGAGAAAATTATTAACAGCTATTGGTGGAGACAAAATTGATGCTTTGGTAATTTAATTTTAATAATTAAAAGTTTTGCTGCTTTCATGTTAATATTTCAATGGATTATGGCACTGATCCATGAGGACTATGTATGATATTTCAGTCTGAAATGTTCTCTTTCACTTATTCTTTTTCTCCCTCCTTCTAAAAAAAAGGGCACTGAACATTTCCTTGGTGGTGCAGGCTGTTAATAGCCTAGCACTTAGTTCCAGCTGCCTGCAATTAGTGCAGGCTCGAATCCCACCAGGCTCAAGGTTGACTCAGCCTTCCATCCTCTCGGGGTAGGTAAACTGAGGACCCAAGATTGTTGGGGGCAATTAGCTGACTTTGTAAAAATGCCACTTAGTAATAAGCAGGCATATACAATGGAATGAAGGCTATTGCTGAGCGCATTGGGTTGTATACCAAAAATTGTAAGCCGCCCTGAGTCTTCGAAGAAGGGCGGCATATAAATGTAATTAAAAAAAAAAACATTTCAAATGAAGAATCAGGAAAAACAGTTATTTTGACACTTCTATTTTATTTTATGAAAGAAAGAAGTAAAAAAAAGTGCATTTAACATTACTTTAGAAATAAGCTGATGTTAGTCGTTTTAGTTTAAAGTATAAGTATTGTTGTGGTTCACCGGCAGCAGGTGCGGATGGCTGAGGGCTCGGAGAGCGAGGACTCAGATGAGGGGCCTGCGTGTGAGGCAGGGATGGGGCCAGGACTATTTGAGAGTAGGGTGCTGCCTTCGGAGATTGTGGAGGCTGGCAGCAGTGATGAAGAGGTCCCTGAGGAGCCCATGCCCAGCGCGCGTGCATGCAGGGCTGCTCGAAGGAAAGAGCAGCTGCAGCAGCACGGGTGACTTGGGAATAAGGCTGCAAGGTAATGGCCCCTCCCTGAGGAGATAAAAGCCAGCTGAGGAACCACAGTTCTTTGCAGAAGGCAAAGAAGTTTTACACTCGGGCCTGGTGGACGTTAGGATTATCTGAGTTGGTGTTTGGAGACTCTTTGTGTTGAAATTATTGCTTAGTAACTTTATCTGGTGTTCTTGGCAGCCTTGCAAAACCATGGCAAGGCTCTTTCTTATTGGAGCTAATTGGTTTGAAGCAGGCTTTTACCTGTGAAGGAACAGGATTCATAAAGAAACATTAAAAGGTTGTGCTGTTACCTTTGTCTCATGTTTGCTTCCTTGGGTCAGAACAAGTATTTTAAGATGTTTGAAAGACATCTAACATTATTTTTAATGTAATCCAAAACTGAAATATCCAATAGTAGGAATAATCATCATATTTATTCAAACATTGAAATGAATTGGGTCACTTCAGAAAGGTTTGGTTTTAGAAATGAAGCAGAACATCTGGAAGTCTAACATGAAACTAACTGGACCTTCTCAAAGTGTTGACAGTGATTCAGTACCTCCGAGATTTTCAGAATGACTACAAACATTTGCCATAATTTTACAAAATCTATCATATGTGGAAAAAAAGGAGAGTGGGAATGTTATGGTTTAAATCCAATAGTACTAACTCTTCAATGCCTTGAAATCTGTTGCCCCCAAAGGAGCAATAAAACGAAGATAAAGAGTTAATGATTTACTTGCCATCCTTTTCTCTAACTCTGCCTATTCTTCATTTAAGAAACTGCTACACTGAGGTAATTTCTTTTTGCCTTCCTTCCCATGCATAGATCCACAGAGCACTATTTGACTCTGGTAGCATGTCACTGTCTAGGTTTTGGGCTTTACTTATGACTCTATGACAAAATAGATTTACTTTTTGTTAAAATTTTAAAACTTTGATTCATCATTGCTTTCTGCTCCTGGAAATGTTCATACAACACACAAAATTCAACCTTCAACAGGGAAAAGATGGGAAATGAGATTTGCCATATTTACATACTCTCTGTCTCTCTCTGTATGTATATATAACACTTGGTTACATACCAAGTGTGCCAGTAAGATAATCAGGAATCATGACATACAACTACATCTGTTTGAAGAGAGTCATATCACCTCTGCAAATATTTTCCATCAACAAGAGAAGGATAACAGTGAAGTCTCAATTCCTCTTCCCCTTTCTCCTTCTTTTTAAAATACTTTTTAAATAAATAAATAATAATTTTTTAAATAATGTGAGGCTTAATTTTCTTTTTCATTTTTTACAGAATCAAGCCACCATTTTAGTCACTGAATCTAATCTACTATTCAGTGCACAGATTGCGATTTATTCATGTGTTTGCTTGCCAATTACATTTACATCCCACTTTTTCTGTATGTCCAACACTTAAGCAGCCTACAGTAATTAAAACATACATTATAAAATGTATAGATAAAACAGTGCAGTTAAAGTCAAGGCAAACTTACCAGAGGTGATATTCAGCAGGTTCTGACCAGTTCTGGAGAACCAGTAGCGGAAATTTTGAGTAGTTTGGAGAACCGGCAAATACCACCTCTGACTGGCCCCGCCCCATCTATTCCCTACCTCCTGAGTTCCAGCTGATTGGCTGGGTCTTCTTTTGTTGCCCTGCACAGGAGAACGGAGCTGGAAAGCAGGTTAGTGGGGTGGGGAGGGAATGGGGATTTTGTAGTAACCTTCCTCCAGGAGTGGGGAGGGAATGGAGATTTTACAGTATCCTTCCCTTGCCACGCCCACCAAGCCTGTTAGAAATTAACTAATCCTGTGATTAATTAAGTTGATGGAACGTAAACCTTTGTCTATAATCAAATTATTTAAAAAGAGTTGAGCCCAGATGATTCTAATCCAAAGAACTTATTTATTGTAACAGCAAGCAGATAAAACAAATAAACATTCAAAAAATCATACCATTGTCCTCTATTTCTTTGAATGTCCTCAAGGTCCTTTATGTTTAACAACTGCCTGGGCAGTTGGAGTCCCAACAATACTTTCCTCAGAAAGGAGAGATGAAAAGTGTAAAGTTTGCATGAAGAGTCAGACGCGAGGAGTTCCAGCAAAAGACTTTATTAGTGACTACAGCTCGAATAGACCCGTTCTGGCTTGGCTACGGCTGCTTCTTATAGCCTGCAGCCGTAGCTGCCAGCCAATGGGAGTGCAGGGATTCTTCCCGCACTATTTAAACCAATACCATTTGACATTTTACAAGAACAGTTCAAATAAACCAATAACATTCAAACCTACATACATAACAAAAAGGCTTTCAATAGTCTCTTGCCTAGGAACTGTTTTCTTTGCAGCTTCTTTCTTGAGACTTTTTCCTTCTGCAAATATGTTGGGATTGTGTGTGTGTCTCTCTCTCTGGAATCTGTTGGGACTGGCTGCCTATGCAGTACAGCTTCCCTCTTGAAGCAGATGCCTTGGGACTCCTTGGTTGGGACTGGGGTAACTGACAGTTAGGTAGTCCCTTTTATAGCCTTGTATCAAGAAGGGGTGTGGCTATAAAAACCAGTACATTTAGAATGCAGCTGTGCTGCCATTGGTTCCTTCAAAGTTTCAAATATATACAGTGAGAAGAGCACAGCAAAGTGCAAATTCTTCCAACAAAGCCACAGAACCGGTAGTAAAATTTTTTGAATCCCACCACTGAAACTTACTATTGGTGACCTTAAAGGCAGAGCTTATTTCTTATACCGCATGTATGATGAAATGGCATATGCATTTCAAGGCTCAATGTACCTCTTTAGGAAGTGCATTCTGTAGTCTGAACTGGAAACATTAAGATATGAGTATTTTAATTTCAAGGATTCCACAGCCAGAACATTATAGACTGGGAATTACTCAAGAGAAAGTTATTTCCTGCATACCAAAGACTCAAACTTCTTACAGTAAGAGAATATTCAAAATGACCTCTCTTGTTTCACTGAGCAGGTTCCCGGCAGGAATGGTAATATCTGAGGTTGCTTAGATAGTTTTCCCTTAAGTCTTTTGCAACCAATATGTATTTATTCTCTGTTGGAAGTAATCCAACGAAATAGAGCCACTAACTCCCTAGGTATTTGATTACACTGTTGAGATGTCTTTACCTTTAGGGTAAAGCTTTTCTTCTGCAAAAACTAACACCTAAATCTTTCCACAAATAAGAAAAAGTGCTCAATCAAGATGTCTTCACATGTCTGATTTGGTGTATACAGAGAATGCTATTGCTCCAATTACAACCCTCTTCTACTGAGAATGGAGAGTTATCCCTAGTTCATGGAACCATTTTTGAATTTACACAAATATTTCAAACATGAAGTAAGGGTAGCCAGCACCATTCAATAGGCAACATTTCTGTATGCATTTTGTATAAATGCATCTGACTTGTTTATGTTTTTAAGGTAACAGTTCTCTCTCTCCCCCCATCTCCTTCCAGCCTGGTGTGTGTGTGTGTGTTTATGCCACTGGTGGTATTCAGCTGGTTTGCACTGGTATGGGTGAACCGGTAGCAAAGATTTGGCATGGGTTGCCAAACCAGTAGTAAGTTCTGGTTGCCCCCACCCAACCCGGTCGCCCGGTCACCACTGGCTCATTTGCCCCTCTTATGTATGCAGGTTTGAATGTCATTGGTTTAGTTTGAATTGTTCTTGTAAAATGTCAGAAATGACTGGTTTAAAAAGTGCGGGAAAATCCTGCACTCTGATTGGCTGGCAACTGTGGCTGCTGGCTATAAGTAGCAGTCGCAGCCCAGCCAAATTGGGTCTGTTATGAGCTGTAGTCACTAATAAACTCTTCACTGAAGCACTCCGTGTCTGACTCTTCATGCAAACTTAACACTGGCGGTGAAGGTGGGATCCTTCCTGAAGAGAAGACGATGCAGAAAACAAGCTTGAGAGAGATGGCTGCGCTGAACACACCCCCAGCCCCATTCGATCCGACGGCAGAAGACTGGGACTCGTATGCGGATCGTTTCCAAATGTATTTGGAGGGAAACGATCTCGCCGACATTTCCGAGAAGCGGAAGAGGGCGGTCTTCCTTACGCACTGCAGTCCGGCAGTTTTCAAGATGGCGAAGGCATTGGCGGGAGCTGCAGATGTGAAGGTAATGGACTGGCCCGACTTAGAAAAGCTTTTAAGAGCCCATTACGCCCCACAAATATCGTGCCTCATTAAGAGACACGAGTTTTACCGTCGGGATCAAGGGGAAAGCGAAAATGTTAATGACTTTGTGGCAAGTTTAAGAGACATTAGGGGTGCATGCGAGTTTAACAACTTGGAAGAGGACATGCGCGATCGATTTGTTCTAGGCCTCAAAGACAAGGTGCGTCAGAGCAAATTATTATTAAAACCTAAGATCACGTTGAAGGAAGCCATGGAAGAGGCCTCCTCAGCAGAAGCCACCAAGTCCTCAGCAGCAGCCATGAAGAAAATTAACAAGGCCTCAAGCCATCCTGATGTGAAAAAGTCCACAACAACTCATTGCGAGCAAATAGATTCTGAGTCAGACTGTAGTGAGGTGGAGGAAGGAATTTATAGACTCAGAATGGAGAGGAAAAAGAAAGACCTGGGAAGAAAGAGGCAAAAATTTTACTGCAGAGGTTGTGGGGGAAGACACCCCCGCACTGAATGCAAGTTTCTAGACACGATCTGCCTCCGTTGTGAAAAAAGGGGTCACCTAGCAAGAGTCTGCAAATCATCCAGAACACCACCCCACAGAAGGAAGTTTCCTGACAAAGAATTCAAGCCTAACAACTTCAGTGAGAAAATGGGGCACAACACAGAAGCAAATGGGAAGAATGAAACTCATCAAACAGTCACCATTGGTCATTCTTCACCCTTAAGAAGCAGAAAAGTACATGTGAAGGTACTAATTGAAGGAAGGCCTTGCCAAATGGAAGTGGACTCAGGCTCCTATTTATCTATGGTGTCATGGGACACTATTCACAGACTACTCCCAAACATTCAGAAGAAACATTTCCAGAAGCAAGCACTGACTCTTAAAGACTACCAAGGGAACAAGCTTCCAGTAGTTGGAACAAGAGAATTCAACGTGAAGTTCAAAGGCCACACCAAACGTTTGCCCCTGACCATCTTGGGACAAGGATTGCCCAAGCTTGCTGGGACTTGAGTGGTTCAATCCACTAGGCATTGAGGTGACTGGCATCAATCACGTGAGCAACACTGAATGGGAGGAGGCCTTGAAGTCTGAGTTTCCAGAGGTCTTCAGCGAAGGATTGGGCAAGTATATGGGGACCCCTATCACTTTCAACCTAGTTCCCAAGGTGCCCCCAATTCATTTAAAGCCCAGAAGGGTCCCATTTGCCTTAAAGGAAAAAATTGATGCACAATTAGATAAACTAATAGCTCAAGTAGTTTTAGAGCCCACTGATCACTCCAGATGGGAGACACCCATAGTCACACCAGTCAAGACTGATGGGTCAGTAAGAATCTGTGGAGACTATAAGGGGACATTGAACCATGCGCTTCAACAGAGCGCATATCCAGTTCCAGTGGTGCATCATTTATTACATTCACTTGGCAGGGGTACAGTCTTTGCCAAATTGGATCTGGCCCAGGCATATCAACAACTAACAGTTGATGATGCCACTGCAGAGGCCCAAACCATTGTGACTCATAGAGGTGCCTTCAAATGTAAAAGGTTACAGTTTGGAGTAAGCGTGGCACCAGGCATCTTCCAAAGCCTTATGGAAAGGATGCTCCAAGGACTGCCAGGGGTAGTGCCTTACTTTGATGATGTGTTAATCTCTGCTGAAAATGACACTGAAAATGACAAGAGAGACTCAGAGAAGTCCTTACCAGATTCAAGAAAGCGGGGTTAAAAGTCAAGGAAGAAAAATGCACTCTTAGAACTGACAAGGTTGAGTTCTTGGGCTATATGATTGACAAGCATGGCATCCACCCTACAGATGCCAAGGTTCAAGCAATCAAAGAAGCCCCTAGACCAAAATGCAAAACAGATTTGCAAGCCTTCCTTGGACTCATTAACTTTTATCACATGTTCCTACCTCAGAAGGCAACCATTGCAGAACCATTACACAGATTACTGGACAAAAAATCTGCTTGAGTCTGGGGCAGGAAGGAACAATCAGCATTTAACAGTATTAAAAGACTAATCACGTCTGATGCTGTACTGATACAGTTCTCTGAGAATTTGCCTGTTGTACTGACTTGTGATACATCCCCTTTTGGAGTGGGGGGGTGTTTGAGCCACAGGGTTCCCCGCAGGAGGGAAGCCCCTATTGCATTTTACTCTCGCACCTTGACCAAAGCACAGAGGAACTACAGCCAATTGGACAAGGAAGCATTGTCAATTTGTTGCAGCTGTCAAGAAATTCCATGAGTATCTATATGGGAGAACATTTACCATTGTCACAGATCACAAACCTTTGTTAGGCATTATGGCAGGAGACAAACCTACACCCACTATCCTGTCACCAAGAATGCTGAGGTGGACTGAATTTCTTGCTTCTTATTCATACAAGCTCATCCACAAGCCTGGGAAAGACATTGGCCATGCTGATGCCTTGAGTCATTGCCCACTTCCGTTTCACACTGAGGACGTTGAACTTGAGGTGCACACCTTTTTCCTAGAAACTGTTGCCAAGCTTCCAGTACACGCTGCTGAAATTGCCAGAGAGACTGCCAAAGACACTTTATTGGCTCCTGTTATAGGCTGGATTAAGAAAGGTTGGCCTCTTCAAGATCTACCTCACCTTGCCCAACCTTTTAAATCCAGGCAAACTGAATTATCTGTATTAAGAGGATGTATTTTGTGGGGTAACAGGGTGGTTATTCCTGCAAAACTGCAAAGAGAGGTTTTGGAAATGTTACATGAGGGTCATCCAGGTATTGTAAGGATGAAGGGATTGGCCAGGAGTTATGTATGGTGGCCAGGTATTGACAAAATGGTTGAAAACTGGGTTGCATCTTGTCCCAACTGTCAGGTAGTCAGGCCTGCCCCACCTCTCGCCCCCCCACAGGAATGGGAATGTCCTAGGGGCCCATGGTCTAGGATTCACATTCATTTTGCTGGCCCTACCAGAGGGCACACCTTCCTTATTATAGTAGATGCATATTCCAAATGGCTAGAAGTGTTTCCCATGACATCCACCACAACTGAGGCTGTAATCAAGCAGCTCAGAAAATTGTTTGTAACCCACGGGTTACCTGATGTTCTTGTCTCTGACAATGGCCCTCAATTTACATCTAACCTCTTTGAATCCTATCTAGCACAACAGGGTATCAGACATGCCCTTACTGCCCCTGGGCACCCTTCGGCTAATGGCCGCCTTAACGCATGGTACGTTTTACAAAAGAGAAGCTTCAGCAATTGGGTCCTGGGGACATCACTGAGAAAGTTGAAAAACTTCTTAGTGTTCAGCACATCACTCCTAACCCATCAACTAACTTATCCCCAGCAGAGTTGTTGATGGGTAGGAAATTTAGGTCTCCCCTTGACCGCCTTCATCCCACTTACGCACCCAACGCACCACTAGATTCCACTAGCAAAGTTCGCACGTTCAGTGTGGGTGATTCTGTTTATGCTAAGAACCTTATGGGTGAACCTTCATGGATTCCTGCTGAAATAACTCAAATCACAGGCCCTCGTTCTTACAGGGTACAAACAGAGGATGGAGTCCTCTGGAGCAGACACATTGATCAGATTAGATCCAGATTACCTCAGGAACATCGCAATTGTTCCTCTCTAGTTCCCATACCTAATGCCTTTTCTAAGGGGGGGGAGGAGCATGAGGATAATCAGCAAGCAAGAATCAACCCCATGTGTAACGAAACATTACAACAGGAACCATCCCAAAACCTGTCACAATGCCAAAATCCATCCTTACAAGTGGAAGATTGCACATCACTACCTGACTTGGGTGCTGACATTGGGTTGGAGATGGGTTGGGAGGAGAGACCAGATTGTAACAATCAAACAGGGTCTTCTTTCACTGGAAGCCCGAGTAGGGAAATGTCAACAGACACATTTCCTCTCTCACTGGGTGAGAACATTAAAACTTCTGAACCACGAAGGTCTCAACGTACACGTAAGAGCCCCACCTATTTAAAAGAATACATTAGATAGGTTGGGGTTTGAGTATGAACTGAACCTAGTGGGGAGGGGTGTTATGTATGCAGGTTTGAATGTCATTGGTTTAGTTTGAACTGTTCTTGTAAAATGTCAGAAATGATTGGTTTAAAAAGTGCGGGAAAATCCTGCACTCTGATTGGCTGGCAACTGCGGCTGCTGGCTATAAGTAGCAGCCGCAGCCCAGCCAAATTGGGTCTGTTATGAGCTGTAGTCACTAATAAACTCTTCACTGAAGCACTCCGTGTCTGACTCTTCATGCAAACTTAACAGCCCCGCCCACCCGATGCTTGCTCGCCCCTAAAGATATTTCTTTCTTTTCACCCCTCCCAACAATCAGCTGTTCATATGATCAGCTGTGTCAGGATTCCCCTAGCTTAACCCAGGAGGATTCCCTGAGGCCCAGAAGGCCCAAAAAATGGGTGGGTGGGTGGCTGCAAAAAAGCAAAAAAAAAAAAAGAAGCCATGCCCACCCAGTCACACCCACCAAGCCACATCCACAGAACCAGTAATAAAACGTTTTGAATCCCACCACCTGTTTATGCATTACATGTATGCAAATAGGCTATTTCTGTACAATAAGCATGTGTGTTGTCTGAATTATATTGATATTGTGCTAGTTTACTTAGGAATGTGCATTAACTATTCCTGCTGCATATTCTTAACTGCAGGGGAATAAGAAGAAAATGGGGGCTTTTGTTTTTATTCAGTGCCTTCCAGATAGAAACAATGAGAAGTGAGTTGATTTTCTGAAGTATCACACTATCTTTAATTAGGTGCCAGGAGCTAAAATGGAAGGTATCTATTGGCACCAAATTAAAATATAGTCCTTCTAGTCTCAAGATTTTTTTTCCATAATGACCATATTGCAGATAGACTTGATGTGTTAATTTGTATGTTTTTATTACTGTTTGAACAGATTATTCCTATTTCAGCAATGACAACAATTAATCAAAAGGTGTGGCAGGCACAGTGTGTGAAAAATAGCACAATCACACAGATGGCTTGAAACAGTAATCAAACTTAATAAGGAATTCAGTCCAGAAAGGTTCATTTCTAGCAGAAATTTCTAGAAGTATGGCAAAACAAGAACCAGATTTGTCCAATTTATTTATTTATATTTTATTTATTCAATTTATTTAGCTGCCCATCTCAGCCAAGTGACTCTTGTGGTTTACAATTATAAAATTCTAAAACAATTTAATAGATATTAAAGCAATAAAAACATCCACAAAACTAAAAAAATATAAACAGCAGCTGTGATGATTAATCAATTAACAGTAAAGTCAAGTAATGGGGCCCTTCACACTTTCTGAATCCCAGGACTGAGTACATTTAAGGTGCAATCTTAATCTGAGGAACAGGAATAATTAACGAAGTATAATACTAGCCACTATTCTCTTCTTTTGAGTTGAAAATGAGATTTGTATTACCAGTACTTTGTTTCATAATCCACATTACATTGGCAGTATCATGTCCAATGGGACATATTGGTCTACCTAACTCTTGGTATACCCCTGCAACTGGAATCTTATGTCTCTTACAATTAAAAGTTCAGAGACTTTTGCAATGTCAAATACCTACTTCAACTCTCCTGATCCTGTCTACTTAGCATTGGCAAATAAAAAAACTTCCAGGAAATTGGGTGTATTGTTGGGTATAGCCTATAAAATAAAAGTGTCAATGGTCTCTCAGATGGGATATAGACTACTTGACTTCCCTCCAGTCTTCAAGCTTTGTTAATCTATAATAATAGATTAAGCGGTATTCCCTGTTTTTTTTGTAAATAACCTATAACGATTTCAGTCTTATTATATGTGGATAAACCATCAAGCCCTCCAATGTAATGACATGTCCCCCTATATTTAAGCTGTTTCTTGGTCCTTTTGGCTCTTCTTGGTAAGGTATAAAAATGGTTGGCTTTTTTTCTACAATGTTTTTGGACCTTCCCAGTCTATTTTGCAGCCTTATTATTTCTTGTGCAAACCAAAACTGAACTGGTGCTGCTCTTTGAAATTTTATTTCAAAGCATTGTGCTCGGAAAGTATTTTCTCAGGAAACATTTTCAGTTTTCTCATTGCTTCTTCCATCTGTTTTTGTTTCCATATTGAAAAAGCTTAAGAAGGAAAAGATGGAGAAAAGTATATTGTTTGATAACACTAGGAGCCATATCCAACTGGACACATCCTTTGTTTTATTCTATCTTTAACTGCTGCAAGTGGAAGACATTCTCTGTTCTCTCTAAAAATTGTCTGCTTTGTTTCTTTTTTTCAGTCTCGTTTTAAAATTCATTGCTCTTTTCTCCCTGTTCAGCACACAAAGAAATTGTTCTTTTCACCTGCTTCCCTCCTCTTTCCCAATGAACTGCTTCATAAAAAGCATTTATTTTCTGGACTCAAATATGGCAAAGTGCTGATTATATAAACCCTAGTTATTATTTTAGGCATTCTGATGCTAATTTAATGCAGCATAATTCAAACTGCATCAAATTAGTGTCAAACTGTTAAATGCTATTTGGGGCAGTTGTCTGACAAGTTTGACAATGCTGAGTTATCAGTCATTTATTAGCTCTGTTAATATGTGTACATATACACATAGACAACACAATATATTTATACATATATACACAAATATTAACCCATTTTATTGTAGTTTTTTTTGAGGGAAAATAAAAAGTATTATAAACCCATCAGTTTTTGCCATTTACTGATAATTCTTTACTTTATGTATCAACTATTTTGAGTTTAGCAGATCTTTAGATTTTGAAAAGGGTCTTAATTAACAAGGTTTAATGGTAATATTCTGACAGTTCCTACATTTCCAAATATTTCATATAGACTTTTTTTAAAAAAATAACATTCACAATTCTGAATAGCTTTCTTTTAATCAAGCCACAGTATAAGAGGAAAGAAACTTCTCTGTCTTCAATCACAAAACAGAGGTTTTTAATAGTTTTCATTTTAATCTGGTCGGAAAACACTGACCTCTTTGCTGTATGTAGAATGTGACCTGACTGGGTTTTTTTTTAATCTTATTCATATAAAAATGTATACATTGGGGATTTTAAAAAAAACCACAGATAGAGAAGCAGATTAAATGTATTTAATCTGATATTTGATAATAGAATTTGATCATAGAAAAAGAATATGAATAATCCATCTGAAGGATTATTTCCTTTCATATTTCCTTATTGGGAAATTAAAGTCAACTTCAGACACCTTCTTGGCAATCTCTAGCAAATATTTAGAGGAAAATGATTCGAAAAGAGTTACATGCCACATACTGAAAATACCTTTCCCAAGATTCTCATGGACCATTTGTATGTGATGTCTTTGGAGGCATTTGAAGAATGTTATCATTTCCTTCTTAGATGTCTTTTCTAAAGGCCATAGATTCCCAACTCTTTTTTCCCCCATACCATTTGTTTTCTAGTCTTCATTGACAAAGCTTCATTCTCATTCCTTGAACATGTTTATCTGAATGCTTCTTAAAATGTACGTCCACTACTGGACATTGTACTTGAGAGGGGACTGCCAAATCAGAGTAGAATAAAATGTGTGCTTCATGAATTATATTTCCTTTGGTGGACCTAAAATTATATTTATCTTCTTCGCAGTTATATTATCTGCTGGTTCATATTCAGTTCGTTGTCAATCTACCTTCAAGATGGTGTGCTGAGCAGGGGAGGCAGAGGGAAGAGGGGAAGGGAAATTGCTTCTTTTGCTGACAAACAGCTGATTTTGCTGCCAAAGCAGGTTCCTTGGCAGTCTGCTCCCTAGATTGAATGGGAAAAGCTAGGAATGACCCAAGATGTCTCTTGGATGACCATGGGCACTCCTGGGAAGAGGAATCCTGGAGGCTGTAATTCATAGTAGGACCTAGGGTTAGGGTTAGGGTTTCTCTCAACTGCATGGCTTTTAACTGCATATTTCAACATTTTTTAAATTTTAATTTGATTCTTATTTTCAAAAGTTAATTGACTGGTTGAAGGCTGATTTACTCTAACCCCTTGTTGGATTTTAACATCAACTTTCTTTTGTTTCTTCACTTATTTTTCCAGCTTTCCATATGGAAGCTAAGGCAACTTTCTGAGTAATGAAACTGATCAGGTTGGATTTACATCTATAATGGATTTCACTACAGGATTTAACTCTTAAAAAGCTTTGGTCTGCTTTTCTTTTTTTAAAAAAATGATGGAACTTTTCCTTTTCCTTCTTGTCTTCATACCTTCACTGAGAAATTATTTTAATGTTCTCTGCAGTCATTTTGTTACAATATATTTACCTTTTAGTCTTTGAAAGTGAAAGCTTTCTTTGGCTGTGAAAACTTAGATACGGAAGTGTGCATTATGCTATTGTGATGCATACCTTTTCCTTCTTGTTTGAGCATTCTAATGTTGC
This sequence comes from Naja naja, assembly GCA_009733165.1. Taxonomy (NCBI): domain Eukaryota; kingdom Metazoa; phylum Chordata; class Lepidosauria; order Squamata; family Elapidae; genus Naja; species Naja naja. Next base: position 72,562,953 of record CM019151.1, read on the forward strand.
ATAGACATATAAAGTGAGCAGATCATTGCATCACAATTACACAACACTACTTTTATCATTTTCACAAGAGCATCAACTCCTGCAAATGTCTTTGTCTCTTTCTGTGTGTAAGTGTGTCTTTGATACTCATGCTAGAATAGTTGAAAACTTAGCAGAGCCTTGAATGCAACTTGGTAAAAGCAAAAGCATGTCTCCTTCTTATTCACATGTTTATGAAATGATGCATACATCTGTGTCGCTATGCATTAATGTGAATTGCATTTGTGAACATTTTAATTTAAACTTATAAACTACAGGCGTATAAAGTCGAGTTGCTGATTTAATTTTGGTTCAGTGACTTGCATTGCAGTGTCTTTTATTTATGCCTGTGTGGCATTTATTCAACTTCTATTTTAAAAAGCTAGTTCAGCTTTTCAGATTTTTTTTAAATATTTCATATCACCACTGTAGTTTTGGTTTTGATGTGCATGTGTGGGCATGCTTAATGTCCTTGTATAATATCAGAACACCCTGTGTTCCAATATCTGCAAATACCTTCCAAAACTTGGAAAGGTGAGATATATTGGGGCCTGATTTATGATTAGAGAAATTCAGGGAGCCCAAGGGAGTCTCCTACCAACATTTCCATGTAATACAATTCTAGCTTGCTTTTTCAAATCAATAAAAGAATGACTTTTGCAGCATGCTTTTTAACACCTTCAACTGAATTATTTAATTATTTAGTTATAAGGTGGAGGGGGTTTTTTGTGCTAAAAATGCTCATATAGTACTTAAAAATATATTCTTCGGCCCATGTATTTTCTATTTTTAAGAATCGAATTGATCAGCCATACTGCATGATGTAAACATTTTCTTGTTGTTGTTGTTGTTGTTGTTGCTGCTGTTGTTGTTGTTGTTGTTGTTCTTCTTCTTCTTCTTCTTCTTCTTCTTCTTCTTCTTCTTCTTCTTCTTCTTCTTCTTCTTCTTCTTCTTCTTTTGCCATATCCATCAGCGGACGTTGGCGATCATGTTGGTGATCCATTAGGTTTTGCTGCAATTATCAGGATTTTCCTGGGAAATATAGTAGTAGTCTTCCAGAGGTGGTATTCAGCAGGTTCTGGACAGTTCTGGAGAACCGGTAGTGGAAATTTTGTGTAGTTCAAAGAACTGGCAAGTACCACCTCTGACTGGCCCTGCCCCCATCTATTCTCTGCCTCCTGAGTCCCAGCTGATCAGGTGGGGTTTCTTTTATTGCCCTGCACAGGAGAACGGAGCTGGAAAGCAGGTTAGTGGGGTGGGGAGTGTTATGTATGCAGGTTTGAATGTCATTGGTTTAGTTTGAACTGTTCTTGTAAAATGTCAGAAATGATTGGTTTAAAAAGTGCGGGAAAATCCTGCACTCTGATTGGCTGGCAACTGTGGCTGCTGGCTATAAGTAGCAGCTGCAGCCCAGCCAAATTGGGTCTGTTATGAGCTGTAGTCACTAATAAGCTCTTCACTGAAGCACTCCGCGTCTGACTCTTCATGCAAACTTAACACTGGCGACGAGGGTGGGATCCTTCCTGAAGAGAAGACGCAGAAAACAAGCTGAGAGAGATGGCTGCGCTGAACACCCCCCCATCCCCATTCGATCTGATGGCAGAAGACTGGGACTCGTATGCGGATCGTTTCCAAATGTATTTGGAGGGAAACGATCTCGCCGACATTTCCGAGAAGCGGAAGAGGGCGGTCTTCCTTACGCACTGCGGTCCGGCAGTTTTCAAGATGGCGAAGGCATTGGCGGGAGCTGCAGATGTGAAGGTAATGGACTGGCCCGACTTAGAAAAGCTTTTAAGAGCCCATTACGCCCCACAAGTATCGTGCCTCATTAAGAGACACGAGTTTTACCGTCGGGATCAAGGGGAAAGCGAAAATGTTAATGACTTTGTGGCAAGTTTAAGAGACATTAGGGGTGCATGCGAGTTTAACAACTTGGAAGAGGACATGCGCGATCGATTTGTTCTAGGCCTCAAAGACAAGGTGCGTCAGAGCAAATTATTATTAAAACCTAAGATCACGTTGAAGGAAGCCATGGAAGAGGCCTCCTCAGCAGAAGCCACCAAGTCCTCAGCAGCAGCCATGAAGAAAATTAACAAGGCCTCAAGCCATCCTGATGTGAAAAAGTCCACAACAACTCATTGCGAGCAAATAGATTCTGAGTCAGACTGTAGTGAGGTGGAGGAAGGAATTTATAGACTCAGAATGGAGAGGAAAAAGAAAGACCTGGGAAGAAAGAGGCAAAAATTTTACTGCAGAGGTTGTGGGGGAAGACACCCCCGCACTGAATGCAAGTTTCTAGACACGATCTGCCTCCGTTGTGAAAAAAGGGGTCACCTAGCAAGAGTCTGCAAATCATCCAGAACACCACCCCACAGAAGGAAGTTTCCTGACAAAGAATTCAAGCCTAACAACTTCAGTGAGAAAATGGGGCGCAACACAGAAGCAAATGGGAAGAATGAAACTCATCAAACAGTCACCATTGGTCATTCTTCACCCTTAAGAAGCAGAAAAGTACACGTGAAAGTACAAATTGAAGGAAGGCCTTGCTCAAATGGTGTCATGGGAGGCCTAGAAGAAGCATTTCCAGAAGGGAACAAGATTCCAGTAACAAGATTCAACGTGAAGTTCAAAGGCCACACCAAACGTTTGCCCCTGACCATCTTGGGACAAGGATTGCCCAAGCTTGCAATGGTTCAATCCACTAGGCATTGAGGCATTGAGGTGACTGGCATCAATCACGTGAGCAACACTGAATGGGAGGAGGCCTTGAAGTCTGAGTTTCCAGAGGTCTTCAGCGACAGATTGGGCAAGTATATGGGGATCCCTATCACTTTCAACCTAGATCCCAAGGTGCCCCCAATTCGTTTAAAGCCCAGAAGGGTCCCATTTGCCTTAAAGGAAAAAATTGATGCACAATTAGATAAACTAATAGCTCAAGTAGTTTTAGAGCCCACTGACCACTCCAGATGGGAGACACCCATAGTCACAACAGTCAAGACTGATGGGTCAGTAAGAATCTGTGGAGACTATAAGGGGACATTGAACCATGCGCTTCAACAGAGCGCATATCCAGTTCCAGTGGTGCATCATTTATTACATTCACTTGGCAGGGGTACAGTCTTTGCCAAATTGGATCTGGCCCAGGCATATCAACAACTAACAGTTGATGATGCCACTGCAGAGGCCCAAACCATTGTGACTCATAGAGGTGCCTTCAAATGTAAAAGGTTACAGTTTGGAGTAAGCGTGGCACCAGGCATCTTCCAAAGCCTTATGGAAAGGATGCTCCAAGGACTGCCAGGGGTAGTGCCTTACTTTGATGATGTGTTAATCTCTGCTGAAAATGACACTGAAAATGACAAGAGAGACTCAGAGAAGTCCTTACCAGATTCAAGAAAGCGGGGTTAAAAGTCAAGGAAGAAAAATGCACTCTTAGAACTGACAGGGTTGAGTTCTTGGGCTATATGATTGACAAGCATGGCATCCACCCTACAGATGCCAAGGTTCAAGCAATCAAAGAAGCCCCTAGACCAAAATGCAAAACAGATTTGCAAGCCTTCCTTGGACTCATTAACTTTTATCACATGTTCCTACCTCAGAAGGCAACCATTGCAGAACCATTACACAGACTAGTGGACAAAAAAATCTGCTTGGGTCTGGGGCAGGAAGGAACAATCAGCATTTAACAATATTAAAAGACTAATCACATCTGATGCTGTACTGATACAGTTCTCTGGGAATTTGCCTGTTGTACTGACCTGTGATGCATCCCCTTTTGGAGTGTGGGTGTGGGTTGCATCTTGTCCCAATTGCCAGGTAGTCAGGCCTGCCCCACCTCTCGCCCCCCCACAGGAATGGGAATGTCCTAGGGGCCCATGGTCTAGGATTCACATTGATTTCGCTGGCCCTACCAGAGGGCACACCTTTCTTATTATAGTAGATGCATATTCCAAATGGCTAGAAGTGTTTCCCATGACATCCACCACAACGGAGGCTGTAATCAAGCAGCTCAGAAAATTGTTTGTAACCCACGGGTTACCTGATGTTCTTGTCTCTGACAATGGCCCTCAATTTACATCTAACCTCTTTGAATCCTATCTAGCACAACAGGGTATCAGACATGCCCTTACTGCCCCTGGGCACCCTTCGGCTAACGGCCGCCTTAACGCATGGTACGTTTTACAAAAGAGAAGCTTCAGCAACTGGGTCCTGGGGACATCACTGAGAAAGTTGAAAAACTTCTTAGTGTTCAGCACATCACTCCTAACCCATCTAATAACTTATCCCCAGCAGAGTTGTTGATGGGTAGGAAACTTAGGTCTTCCCTTGACCACCTTCATCCCACTTAAGCACCCAACGCACCACTAGATTCCACTAGCAAAGTTTGCACGTTCAGTGTGGGTGATTCTGTTTATGCTAAGAACCTTATGGGTGAACCTTCATGGATTCCTGCTGAAATAACTCCAATCACAGGCCCTCGTTCTTACAGGGTACAAACAGAGGATGGAGTCCTCTGGAGCAGACACATTGATCAGATTAGATCCAGATTACCTCAGGAACATCGCAATTGTTCCTCTCTAGTTCCCATACCTAATGCCTTTTCTAAGGGGGAGGGGAGGAGCATGAGGATAATCAGCAAGCAAGAATCAACCCCATGTGTAACGAAACATTACAACAGGAACCATCCCAAAACCTGTCACAATGCCAAAATCCATCCTTACAAGTGGAAGATTGCACATCACTACCTGACTTGGGTGCTGACATTGGGTTGGAGATGGGTTGGGAGGAGAGACCAGATTGTAACAATCAAACAGGGTCTTCTTTCACTGGAAGCCCGAGTAGGGAAATGTCAACAGACACATTTCCTCTCTCACTGGGTGAGAACATTAAAACATCAACGTAAGAGCCCCACCTATTTAAAAGAATACATTAGATAGGTTGGGGTTTGAGTATGAACTGAACCTAGTGGGGAGGGGTGTTATGTATGCAGGTTTGAATGTCATTGGTTTAGTTTGAACTGTTCTTGTAAAATGTCAGAAATGATTGGTTTAAAAAGTGCGGGAAAATCCTGCACTCTGATTGGCTAGCAACTGCGGCTGCTCGATATAAGTAGCAGCCGCAGCCCAGCCAAATTGGGTCTGTTATGAGCTGTAGTCACTAATAAACTCTTCACTGAAGCACTCCGTGTCTGACTCTTCATGCAAACTTAACAGGGAGGGAAAGGGAATTTTACAGAATCCTTCCCCCTGGAGTGGGGTGGAAATGGAGATTTTACAGTATCCTTCCCCTGCCACACCCACCAAGCCACACTCACCAAGCCACACCTACAGAACCGGTAGTAAAAAAAAAATGAATACCACCACTGTAGTTTTCCCCTTGCTGTGCACACGCTGTTCAAGTGGCTGCCACCACACCATGTGCTGTTCTTCTAAAGCCGTTCCAACCAATATGGCTTCTGCCTTCAGTTGATACTGATGAGCCAGCTGCCACTCACCAGGCCTGTTTGTCCATGAGAGGTATTTGATTCCCTCCAATCCACCATTACTGTATAAAGCCATACTGGGTAGGGCCTCCCAATCCACCACCCGGGGACATGCTATGTGTGGGTTCCAGGCTCCCCCTGAAAACAAATGTTTTCCCAGAACAAACATTTTGGAACTCTTCATTATAACATTTCAAATGACTGTACAATCAACTGGAAGCTACCTATTTAGAACAGTGATGGTCACAAGTATAAGATCCTCCTCCCCAGATGTTAAACATCAAATTCTCTATACATAATGGAGAGTGATGGGATTGCAATCCATAAACCCAAGCAGTACAGCACAGGGATGATTTGTGCTGTTCATCTGTTGAGATATTGCATTTGTTGCCTAACTTAACAGATAACAGATAATCAGAGTTGGAAGGGACCTTGTAGGTCATCTAGTCTAACCCCCCGCCCAAGTGGGAGACCCTACACCATTTCTGACAAATGGTGGTCCAATGTCTTCTTGAAAGTCTCAAGTCTCTTCTTGAAAAGGTGCACACTTTAACTGACCATATGAACTCATGCATTCATAGACACTTAGTCATCATACCCTTTAAGGTAATATTATGCACAGAATAGAAAGATATAAGAAAGTGTATGGCAAAGAAATTGAAATCATGTAATAAGAATAACCAACAAAAGCATATATAAGAATAATGCCTGAGCTGCAATTCTATAATTTTGAACTCAATCTTCACCCAGTATATTATTACAGTACCCTCAGTTCAAATGAAAGAGTTGAGGGCTGTGGATTCTGAATTATTTTATATTTGAAACAGTGGTGGTATGCTGCCAGTTTGGCCAGGTTCCACCAAACCAGGAGCAAAAATTGCTATTGGTTTGGCCAAACCAGTAGTAAAAAAAAGCCTCAAATGATCATCTGAGAGGAGGAAATAAAGCCTCCGACGATCAGCTGAGAGGAGAAAGAAGAGGAAAGCACAGGATTGTCCCTCCCACCTGCCCCTGAGCTTTTCTCTTCAGTATCCTCTCAGCTGATTGGTGCTGCAGGCCTCAGCTGGTGTGTGGAAAACTGCATGTGCACATTAGGTGCACACGCGTTAGGTGTGCACCAGTGGTGGGATTCGATTTTTTTTATTACTGGTTCTGTGGGCATGGCTAGGTGGGCGTGGCAGGGGAAGGATACTGTAAAATCTCCAGTCAGAGGTGGGATTTGCCAGTTCTCCGAACTACTCAAAATTTCCGCTACCGGTTCTCCAGAACTGGTCAGAACCTGCTGAATACCACCTCTGATGTGCACGCACGTGCACGCTATCACCAAACCAGTAGTGGAACAGGTAGGATTTGAAACTATTTTCATCTCTTACTTTTTGTATGATAATAGTCCTACTGGTGGTGGTTGAATATATGTAATATATAATTTTCAAGAAAATTAAAACGTTCTTCAACAAAGGACTAAAAACCTAAGATAAAACATCAGCAGACCGAAACAAAGAACTGAATGCTAGAGAGAAAGTGTGATGAATAATACAGGTAAGGAAGATAAGTAAGAAATATGAAGAGAGGAACACAGAACAATAGCCATTATTAAAGCAACTTTTATTTTCTACAAATCCAGAGATAAACTGAAAAGTCTTCTTTGCTTTTACCTAGAATATTTTCATCCTTTCAGTCTAACCACTGGATTCATCTTGATCTTCCATTTTTGACATCAGCACCTTGTGAAAGCAAATGTGTGCCTTTGGAGTCAGCATAAAGGAGAGAGAAAAAAATCAATACTGAAGTTGAGATTTATAGCTATTGCCAAGTAAATGGGGAAAAATGTGAGAGAAAAGGGTAGAGAAAGAAGTGGCACCTTTTGTACAACATACTATATTTTATGAAAGCCTTTGAATGAAGATGTTTATCCCCAGTTAAAATCTATTTGAGTATTAATTTTGCAGATTTCCCACTAATGCCAGTGGTAATAATGGCATTAGTGTATAAATGAGAGGTGGTATTCAGAGGTGGTATTCAGCAGGTTCTGACCAGTTCTGGAGAACTGGTAGTGGAAATTTTGCGTAGTTTGGAGAACCGGCAAATACCACCTCTGACTGGCCCCGCCCCATCTATTCTCTGCCTCCTGGGTCTTAGCTGATTGGCTGGGTCTTCTTTGGTTGCCCTGCACAGAAGAACAGAGCTGGAAATCAGGTTAGTGGGGTGGGGAGGGAATGGGATTTTGCAGTAACCTTCCCCCAGTAGTGGGGAGGGAATGGAGATTTTACAGTATCCTTCTCTTGCCACGCCCACCAAGCCACACCCACCAAGCCATGCCCACAGAACCAGTAGTAAAATTTTGTGAATCCCACCACTGTGTAAAGGAGCTATTTCTACCTCTCAATGTTTACTTAGAAGTAAGTGCCTTTGTGTTGTTCAAGTTCACATTTGAATCAATGGGACTAAGACTGTTTACAAAATATGTTTTAATTCTCTAACAAATATATAGAGTTCATTATCTGAAACAGTCTTTGGAGGCTTGAATGAGATTTGTAGACCTATTGACATAAAGTACAAACTCTGATTGGATATATATACAGTATGTATCCATCCATCCATCCTGAGGCAAAATTCTTTGAAAAGAAACCTGCCCTTGGAGGGCTTAACCCATTGACGACCTGTTGTCAAAATGTTTCCAGAACTATTTTTGGACATGGGGATAGTGTCTAGCATAAATCCTTTTGAGTTGTGGGTTTTATGTCTGCAGAGAGAAATATCCTCTAAGATGTCTCTTACTTAAAATGCGTACTTCAAATTCTAAGAGTCATATCTGGCCAGCAAAATTCTGGGCAATGAAAATATAACAAAAAAGAGATGTAGAAAATACTTAACAGTTGGCTACATTCAAGTGATCAGCTGGAGGTACTTTTGTATCCCAGAGCTGGTGGCCTGTCATTTATAGTGTGTATAAATTTTGGTGACATTTCCTTTTTTTCCCAGGCTGGCTACTTTGAGTTTTATAGTGAGATATAAGTTTTTTTGTAGAGTCTGGTTTGCATGTTAGCATTATTGCACTATTGCTTCTTGTTGTTTGTGAGAATCTATTTCTGGCCCAGTAGTTCTCTACATTCAGGTATATATTTTTACAAGTCCAGTTAATGAAAATGTCTTCCATGGAGCTCAATGAAGAATAATGCTTACATATCCATAGTGATTAAAATGGTAATGTTAAGAATTTTTCTTGTCTTTAACTTTTCAATTTCATTATTTTTTGGTATTTTATGGAGATTATAGAAGTCAATCCTCTTAGGAAATCCGATGTGTTTCATGTGTAGGGTCTCCTCCTTGGGCAGGGGGAGGATTAGAGGAGCTACAAATTCCCTTCCAACTCTGTTAATCTGTTTAATCTGTGATTAGAACATAGTAATGTAGGAAGTTAGCACCCAGCTCTCTCCTAGAAAAATGAAGTATCCTAGGAAATATTAAAAAGGCAGAATATTTCCCCTAAAAGGGAAGTAGAAACTCAGAGAGGCAGAAACTCACCCCCCACATTTGTTAATGGGTGGGCCATTAAGGCCTAGGCCAGAATATTTTACATAACAACCCATCTCATCACCTGGCCTGGGACGATTACATCAGCCAGCATTCAGATGAAGCCATGTGATCCAGACAAAGCCTACAAAGTTAGCAAAGACCCCCGTCCCTGGGAGTCTGACAGGCAACGGGATACATTTCTTACACAGGAACAGGAAACACTAAGGTGGGGCCCAACAGAGGGCATAAAACTAAGGGTCTCTCAGCATCTTCTTTCTTTTCCTTCACCCAACATCTTGAAGAATGTGATCGTCCTTCTCACTTTGGAGCTGCATTCCATGTGGTCCTGTCCACCATTAAACCAACTTTCCAAGCAGTCTCCATGTTTCCAGTGTCTTTTTCCCCACTTGGAACTGAACCCAGAAGGCTACTTCTTCCAACTGTAACATAAAGTCTTATGGGGTGTATGAAACTTGATTCTAGTGTGGTTTTTCCATGAACTAATTGTTGTGTCATGCCAATGAAAACTAGTGAACAATAAAAAAAGTATCCAATTCTTCTTTATATATTTTTGCATGCCTGTTTCCCCATCCCATCATACACTAAAAATATGCTTTGTGCAAGCATCTATTGCATAAGCAGATTCTGACCATCCTTGGTCAAAAATGGAAATCAGCATAGAAATCCATATGGAAAAATATTGCAAACAGAAAAAAAATACAAAGTAAAATTTTATTTGCTCCTTCAGCCTGCTTCCAAAAGAGCCTTCAGCTAGCTAGGAGATTAACATTGCTTTTTAATATGGATTTCAATCCACAAGACTCTTATTTAACACCATGACCCACGGTGGCACAGTGGTTAGAGTGTAGTACTGTAGGCTAACTTCTGCTGCCTGCCGGCTTCCTGCAATTTGACAGTTCAGATCTCACCAGGCTCAAGGTTGACTCAGCCTTATATCCTTCTGAGGTGGGTAAAATGAGGACCAGGATTGTTGGGCGCAATATGCTGATTCTGTAAACCGCTTAGAGAGGACTGTAAAGCAGTATATAAGTCTAAGTGCTATTGTTATTGCCACTTGATTACAAAATTATTATTTTTTCAGCTAAATAAAGTTTCACCAAAGAGGTGAATGTGTGATTACAGATTGGATTTTGCAAGTGAATGTTATAAAGAATAAATCTGTTTGTCTTCTTCTCCTAACAGCACTGCTACAAGTATTCAAAATTTGTATATTCTTTCAAGGGTCTAAATATTTCTTGTGCAACAGATAAAGATTTGCCCCAGTCTTTTTAATATTTGGGGTCCTGAAGTGACTATATTCTATCTCCTCTTAGGCCTAAATTTGAAAGCGTTGCTGAAAGAGAGAAAAACTGAGATTTTCCCATTATTTTCAATTTGTCCAATTCCTTTCACAATCTTGGAAGTCACATTTTTGTTTGACTATAAATTGTTTTGAAACAAGCTTTTTCCACCTGGGGTAATGGTCAAGATCCTATACACTGAAAGAAACCCAAATCCAGCACCACACATTTGATAAAATTAAAAATCTTCCCCACCTCTGGATCCGGATCCTTCCATAAGTGTCAAACAGGCATCAAATACTAAAAATAGGGAGCACTATATCAAACCCTGCTCCAATTAACAGTGGTGTCCCCCAAGGCAGCATTCTAGGACCCACACTCTTTATACTCTATATAAATGACCTTTGCTATCAACTTATAAGCAACTGCGTCCTCTTTGTGGATGACGTAAAACTATTCAACACCACTGACAATGCTTCTATTCTTCAAAGCGACTTTGATTATGTGTCTGAATGGTCAAACATCTGGCAACTCCAAATCTTGACCAACAAATGTTCTGTCCTACACATTGGTAAAAAAAATCAATACACCAAATACAAACTAGGCGGATCTGACCTTGTTGATGATCCTCACTCTGTCAAGGACCTTGGAGTTCTCATATCACCTTGGAGTTCTCATATGACCTAAGCACCAGAGCTCACTGTAACAGCATTGCCAAAAAGGTCTTAAAAGTTGTAAATCTAATCTTACAAAGCTTCTTCTCCGGAAATATCAAATTGCTAACTAGAGCATACAAAACTTTTGCCAGATCAATACTCGAGTACAGCTCATCAGTCTGGAATCCGCACTGTATATCAGACATTAATACAATCGAGCGAGTCCAGAAGTATTTCACGAGAAGAGTACTACACTCCTCTGCTCGCAACAGAATACCCTATATCACCAGGCTTGAGATTTTGGGCTTGGACAACTTTGAACTATGCCGCCTACGGTTAGACTTAAGCGTAGCACACAAAATTATCTGCTACAATGTCCTACCAGTCAATGACTACTTCAGCTTCAACCACAACAACACAAGAGCACACAACAGATACAAACTCAATGTAAACCGCTTCAGACTTGATTGCAGAAAGTACAACTTCAGCAACAAAGTGGTCGATGCCTGGAATGCACTACTTGACTCTGTTGTTACATCCTCTAACCCCCACTCATTTAACCTGAAACTATCCACTATTGACCTCATTCCATTCCTAAGAGGTCCGTAAGGGGCGTGCATAAGTGCACCATCATGCCTACTGTCCCTGTCCTATTGTCCCCATTTATTCGTACCTATTTCCTGTATTCTTACTCATGTTTATACTTGTATCTATTACCTTGTAAGTGATTGACAAATCAAATAAATAAATAAATAAAATCTCTCTGGGCAGGAGAAATAAACTAGAAAGGATGAAATGTCCAAAAGATACAGAAGTCCTAACCTAAAAGGACAACCTTGGCCAGGGCCATCTGAATCTTGGCAGGACATTGATTTTGGCTCTTGCTCTTGACACAGTTGAGATTTAGCTAGTTGAAATATCTTACTGGTATAAAGTGTCTATCTTAGAAAATAAATAGCATCTACTAAAAACTAAATTTCAAATAATAAGTAGAAAGCCTCACATTAAGAATCAGTTACACCTACTAACAATTTAAAATCAGATGTCAAACTTATTATTGTACTTTTTTAAAAAATGAAGCAACGATCCAATTTAGAATAACGGGAGTGAAAGGAATAAAAATAGTTGCTTTTGTGTATACACATGGAGAAAATTATTTTAAGAAATACTAATAGGAATATATAAAATATTGCTTTCTGAATGGCCAAGTTTAAATGGTAAAAGCTGTGTTTTCTTAGAACAATGGTAGTATTTATTCATTTTTAAAAGCTCAAGATAGCACTATGAGTATTCCTGAGAAGTAATGACATGAAACTCAAATATGGTGACCAGAGTTGGAGGGAATCATGCACTTTATTTAGAGTGAGTAGTGCTGATTTTGGCAACTGTATTTTGTTATTTACAACAATAGAATGTTGTATCTGAAAGTCAGAAGTTAATGAACATCATTGCAATTCATGCAAGCGCATATCCTCAGGCAAAAAAAGTGCTTATGGCAATGAACCTATTTGCATCCAATTACAAAGCATTTTTTCCTAGCCTGTAGAAATAAGCAAGAATAGTCAGAAAATATATTTGGATCAGAACTGAAATGTGGAATTCTATTAATTGTTTCTTTAAATAACATATACAGATGCCCATTATAACTAAAGAACTATGTAGCGAACAAAACCAGTATATAAAATAACACAAGGTAAGATACATGTGGATAATTTAAAAATGACTAACACCCCACTTGAATTCTATTGCCTCACCTGGTCCCAGCACCTGAAGGAAGAGGCAGGTTTTTGAGATTTCCAGGTTTTTGAGTCCTTCAGAGTTATTGCCATGTATATCTCAGATTGTTCTATAGAGCAGGTAGCATGACATATAAGGAACACCATTGAATTTGAGAAAAGACCTAAAATATTCCTATCTGGCCAAATTTGGTGTGTTGGGCAGAACCATATATTTACAAGTCCTGGACTTTAAATATGACAAAACAAACAAACAAACCACCATGCCTGCTGCATCAGCACTACCAAGAAATAATGAAGGAATTCATGACTGTGAGTAGAGTCTTCCAATCCAGGAATCACCATAATTGGCACATATGATGAAATTGTGCAAAAAACCCTTCTAGCCACAGCTATTATTTGTTCCTTGAACAGAGTTTAAGAGGATCCATGAATATTTGTTTATTTGTTCAATTTCAATAGCACATGCACTGTCTGGAGAAATGTTGCCATCAATAATTGTTCAAACCCAGAAGGCTAAAAGCTACTGAATGAGATGCTTCAGCTCAACTATTGGCTTTGGAATTTTGGACCTCCTGGTTCTGGAGATTTGCCTTCTTTGGTCCTGAATGGGATTACACCACCTCATACAGAATCTGTTTGCAATTTGGATGTCTTCCTGTAGTCATGGCCCCTGCTCAAGGAACAGATGGCAGCCAAGGTTAGAAGAGGTCTTTGCATAGCTATGGATTGTGCTCCAGTTGCATTTGTCCCTGGACTGGCAGGTTCTGGTCGTCTTTACTCATGTCCCAGTGGCCTCTAGATTGAATTACAATACTGGAAACATGTTTTATAGGGTGATCCTCTTGAAGAGTGTTCCGAAGGTGTTTTTGGCACATGTTGCATCACTGCTCCAATGAGTTGCATTGGGTGTTAGTATGCACTTGAATAAATCAAAGAGTTGGTGGATACCTTTAAAGCTCTTCATGGCTTGGGTGGGCAATTTATTTATGGAACTGTATCTCTCCAGGTGTTTCTACAATCCTACACCAACAGGTAGAAATGGCATGCATTGGGTCCCATCCAGCAAGGACTGTTGACCAATAGGATTCAAGAGGAAATTTTTTATTGTCATGGTACCTGCCCTTTGGAATATAATTGTCTGGAGATCAGTTTGACCCTATCCCTGAAGACATACTGTACTTGAGCTTGTGGCTCTGAATGCATGAGGGAGCTCATCTCTTTGATTATTAATTGCTGATTGTGTTTATTATTCCAATCTGCTATGGACTATACATTTTTATTATTTTAATGTTGTAAATCACTTAGATGGGAAGCTATATAAATTTATTAAATGAGTAGCAGTAGCAATAGCACTTAGACTTATATACCACTTCACAGTGCTTTACAGCCCTCTCTAAGCAGTTTATAGAGTCAGCATATAGCCCCCAACAATCTCGGTCCCCATTTTACCCACCTCGGAAGGATAGAAAGCTGAGTCAACCTTGAGTTGGTGAGACCTGAACTGCCCAATTGCTGGCAGCCGGTGATCAGCAGAAGTAGTACCACTGCAGCTTTTAAGTAAATGGGATATTTATGATTGCCATATGAATCAGAGATCTGAGTGTTGTATGCTACTAAATAGCAGCCACAATATCATCAACAATAGTTCAAAATTTATTTTTATTTTTTTAATTACATTTATATGCCGCCCTTCTCCAGAGACTCAGGGCGGCTTATCATTTTTGGGATACAACCCAGTGTGCTCAGCAATAGCCTTCCTTCCATTGTATATGCCTGCTTATTACTAAGCGGCATTTTTACAAAGTCAGCTAATTGCCCCCAACAATCTTGGGTCCTCAATTTACCTACCCCGAGAGGATGGAAGGCTGAGTCAACCTTGAGCAAATTTTTAAGACTGGGTAAGTTATATTCATTTTCTTTCTTTCTTTCTTTCTTTCTTTCTTTCTTTCTTTCTTTCTTTCTTTCTTTCTTTCTTCCTGTCTTTCTTTCTTTCTTTCTCTTTCCTTCCTTCCTTCATTTCCTCCCTCCCTCCATCTCTCTCTCTCTCTCTCTCTTTATTTCTTTCTTATCCCACCTTTATTATTTTTTTTGTAAATAAGATGGCAAACATATCTGATACTCTTCCCCATTCCTATTTTCCTCACAAGAATCTTGTAAGGTGAGCTGATTGAGACACAGTGACTGGCCCAGGGTCCCCCAACCAGTTTTCCAAATCTATGATGGGACAAGAACTTACAGTGTTTTGGTTTCTAGTCTGGTGCTTTAACCACCAGGCCAAACTGTCTCTTTCACACCCAAAAGAATATCCTTCTATTATGGCCACTTTGGAAACTCATTAGTTTCTTGGAAATTCAGTATAAGATGATAAAAACTCCTACATTTCTGCAAGCATAGGTGGAATAATGTTAACATAAAAGAATTATGGTAAAATGACTTTAGTTTTTTCCCTTATGAATTTGAGTCCATCTTTCAATCACCCCTCCTTAATTATATAATTCCATTTTAAAAAGAGAGAGAGAGAGAAAGAAAAAGTAAAGGAGAATTTGGGATGACATTTTAACAAATTAGTTATAGTCCAGAAATCTATAACTGATTGTTTAGTCTCCAAATATGTTTTATTATATTGTGGAAGTCTAAAAGATGTCATTTTCATCTTTGGAAGATCCTCTGTTCCATTGGCAATGTTGAAACAATAGACAAGTTTGATGAACAGCAACAAAGTGAAAAGTCATTAATATGGGAAGTAGTGAAAAGAGAGAGACAAGATTAAAAGAACACACCGTCACAGAGATGGATGCAGGAGGTTTAGAACTATAGGAAGGAAGGAAGGAGGAAGAGGAGAAGAGTGTTCCAAGTTTATCATAAACTTCTATTGAATAGTGAATATTTATTTCCAGAGAGTATGACTCTAGAAGTAGAAACATCAAAAAGCATTTTTAATGAGGAAATATGAACTTCTATTCAGATTCTTATAGCATTCCACACAAAAATGATTGTTTTCTTACAATTGAAATACTAGTTTTTCCCTGATGTGACTTTAATTCTAGGCTTATATTAAATTTAAAGTTCTGCTTTTATATTCTTCCAAAGTGGAATAAAGGAGAAAAGGTCAAGTAGAAATTTTAGCTAAGCTAAAAATGTTCAGATGTTTAAGCTGAATATTAGCTTTGGTATGAATAGGTCAGATTTAATGAGGAACGTGTTCAAGGCGAGGAAGGAGATTTTATTCATCAAACTTTTTTTTTAATATGAAAATAAAACTAAGAAAAATCTAAGAAAAAAGAGAGATAGTTCTTAGGCACAGTACAATGTGTAGTCCTCAGAGCCTTTCCAAAAGTGACATTTTGTGTGATGAGAAAATAATTTATTTATTAATTTTCAGAGGTTTCAGCAGTATTTCCAGCTTGACTGGTCTTCTAAGAATTTACAGAATGTTATTAAGTAAATAAGTTTAAAGAATGCAAGTAAGCTAGTAATGTGAATGTCCAAAAATTCAACTTAAATTAAATTATTGATCTTTCCAAATATCTAATCTCATCCTCTTGGTGCTTACTCAGCTGTTATCTCCACTGGATAATGGGAGAGAGAAAGAGAGAATGTTTACAGAGAGAGCAGAGGACACACTGTATATGATTGCATTAGTTGTTACATTAATAAAAATTATATAAAAGCTAACTTTTTGAATTTTATATTTTTCATCTGTATTTTTTGTGTGGGAGAAATTACATTATATTCCTTCTGTTTAACTAGAGTTAAATGATTGACAATATAAGACAAAGTCCCAATACTTATTATAACTTTGAAAACTGGTTCTGTTTGTTCAGTTCATCAAATTAAGATTCATAAGTCAAATATCCTGCTGAAAGTAATGTGTCATCAACTTTATTTTTATTAAAATTCTTAAAGTAATGGGAACACGGTATGACATTCCAGGGAAAGAATAACCATACTTCTCTATTTAATTATCCCCTTTCAAAGAATCTTCTACCCTTTTCTTTTCATTTTTTTAATTAGAGATATGGCACATAGCATCAATAAAGAGTAGTCTTTCACTGTACATCTATCCTGCTGTCCCTTGTCCTCATTTTCCTTTTTTTTAAAAGAGAGATTTCCATGTGTTGGGAGAAATATCCATCTTGTTCAGTTACAAGCCAAGAGAAAGACCCTGGAAACATGGAGGCTGATTGGAAAGAAGGTTTAATGATGAAGCAGAACCACATGGAGTTGAGAGCGAGGGGTTTTTATACCTTCTCTTGAGCTTTGAACTTGAGCTTCCTGTTCCTGTGCAAGAATATGTATTCTATTGGCTGCTGTCAGAGTCCCATAGGGCTATGCAGGGGTCATAGCTGAAGTTGTCTGAGCTAAGTTTGGTTGAAGCTTGGACGATTATGCAATGTCCCCAGAAAATTGTGCAATGTGGTGAGCTAGATGGTAGAGGTTAATCCTATTATGTCCTGAGGGGTCAGGTCTTAATCCCATCATCCTGGAGTTGGAGGTCTTTTGTTTTGTAGATAGGCTGGCCCAATCTTTCTCTATGGGCACAAAATATCTGCTGGGGGCTATTAAGAAAGACTTGGGGGGCTGCTTTTTTGTCTCCAAGAGCATGTTTCTCTATTTCTCCTTTAGGGAAATATAATAGTCTGCCCTTTTAATATTTCATAAAATATTTCATTCTTCTGGGATGGGGTGGCTTCCCACACTTGTTCACAAAACATCTTAATATTTCTTTTGGTGCAGTTTTTTTTTAACCCTACCGTATCATTATAAGAAAGCTTTTAATAGAGTTTTCATTTCTATTACATTTCTTTCATCGTATTTTGACATTTTTGTTTGTCCACCCATAGTGATCAAAAAAAGTCCTGGAGAAAATTATCCCATATTTAAATTCAGGAAACTGATGAAGTCTCCTTTTACCAAAATGAATATTTTTTCCCCAAAAGCAAGCAAGACACTTGTAGTGGTCCTGACCATTTTACAATGGAAGTATAAGAACCATTATCTAATTATGAAAAGTTCACCAACATTGTTCAATGATGATGAACTTATGACGTGTATCAAAGGTGTATGCCAGCATTCACTGACATCCAACAACCATTTTTGAAAACACGCTCAGTTCTCATGCAATTATTGGAAGCTGCAGATGCCACAAGAGAATGGCTGTGCTCTAAAGCAGCCTCTGTACCTCCAAATATTATGTGAAAATGGGGTACAGTTTTGCATGGTTTTCTGAGGCTAGAGAGGCTGGAAAGAGGCACTTCAAGAAGGAAGGTCTTGTGCAACCCAGAGCTGCCTCAATTTATCCCTCTCTCTTTAAAAAAAAGGAATAAATGTGTAAAGAATTGTTTCCCTTTTGTTCAAGGCAGGGAACTGATGGGCTGACATGCCAGCAGATTCAAGTTAGGAATTTTACAAATTTTTGACATGCTGAGCCCAAAAATGTTGCCATCACTGTTCAAAAGAACTGAAGACAAGAGCTTGAAACAATAACATAAAAGTGATGTGGAGAAAAAAGACAAATCCTTCAAAATAAAAATTTAAAAACCATTTGTGATTTTTGTTTATACAATGAAGGCAGTAAATATACTAAATATATATGTACAATCGTCTTTTTAAAAAAACCTAAAACTTTATTGGTTAATTATTAATGTTATAGTATCATTTTTAGCTGGAAGGATGCTTATGCCAGCACTCTCTGCTTTGCTTAAGTACCCCTTGAACACAGGCCTGCCAAATTAAAATGTCACTTTCTATTTTTAAAAAAATCTATACTAGAAAGTTTTTAATCTTCATCGCAGACTTAGTTTTAGGAAGTCAAAATTTAAATTAAGGTGATATCAGCTTATGACATAAAGTCTGAGAACACGATTGACAATTTCAGGGAGGGGGGAATTATCAACCCATTTAAACTTGCATTTAAATAGTCCCAATTATAGTCAAGCCTTATGTGCTGCATGTAACTGACTGTGAAAGCTGTTTGGTAGCCTCACAATCCAGTGGATAACCTGTAAATTTTCTGTGCCTTATGTATTTCCATCTCTGATAACCTTTCCTGTAATCTATATATCAGCTGGACATACTATTGTAACCAGAGGTGGCATTCAGCAGGTTCTGACCAATTCTGCAGAACCAGTAGTGGAAATTTTGAGTAGTTTGGAGAACTGGCAAAAGCCACCTCTGAATGGCCTCACCCCCATCTATTCTCTGCCTCTCAAGTCTCAGTTGATCAGCTAAGTCTTCTTTGGTTGCCCTGCACAGGAAAACAGAGCTGGAAAGCAGGTTAGTGAGGTGGGGAGGGAATGGGATTTTGCAGTAACCTTCCCCTGCCATGCCCACCAAGCCACACACCCCAAGCCACACCCACAGAACTGATAGTAAAAATTTTTGAATCCCACCACTGATTGTAACTGTTAGATATGGGCTTCCTGCATGAATGGCTTAGTGTAATTATTAATATTAATCAAAGTAGGGATTCAATTCAAACAGGGATTGTCCTAGTAAGAGGCTACTAGCTGCAATCTTGGCCAAACTATCCTTGTGAATGCTATATATATTTGCTGAAATCTAAAAGAGACAGACTAACTTAAATTAATAATACAGAATATTAAAACTGTGAGGATTGAGATTATAAGAGAATTCATAAAACTAAATTTGATATTCTGTGCAGGCTGATAACTTATTTTCCTTGAAACATACAAAACATATACACCCTGGGTTGACTCCTCCAGTCAGGATTTAGGAAGACTTATCTTTAACTTAATTTTGTCAAATGGACACATATCGTAGCTATAACCCACAATACTCTATCTAAAATAAGTGTCATTAAATGTGTACTAATGATAAGAGTTACTGCCTCTTAGTTCTCTGTTGCCCTTGATCATGATATGACTGTGTGTGTGTGATCAGGTGCCTGAATCTGTCAAGTTTAATAGTAGATGTTATTAATTAACCTGATACCAACCTAAGCAAAATTAATTTTGCTTTCCAGATGAACAGGACAGCATAGTTTTGACACCTCTGCAAATTCCTCTAACTCAGGGCTGTCAAACTCCCGGTCTGCAGGCCGGATGAGTCACGTGCTGGCCCTGCCCATGCCCAGTTTAGCGAAGTGGGAAAAAGTCCCAACATGTCACATAACACAGCGGTGATGACGTGAGTTTGACACCCCTGCTCTAACTCCTTAAGAACATGAGAGTGTTAGAACCATATCACTCACCCATTTTATTCCATAAATCTGATTATTTGGTCTAAGTTCTATTGCCAATACTTCAACAGCTAGGTTGAATAATCAAAGAAATATGGAGCAACTTTACTTAGTGCCTCTTATGATCATGATGGAAGTTGAACCAACTGTTAACTCTTATCTGGATTTTAATTGATCCATGTACTGTGTATGTTCAATCTCTTAAAAAAATGAGATCCAAGTTTAAATTTATTTAGTATTTGTTTTTAAAATGGTAGCTCCATAGAATCAAAGGCTTTAAATATCTCCAAAGAAGATATGGTTAGTGAAGATTTATTACTTTTACTAATTCGTATAATCTTTAATAATATTGTGATAGAGATAGATATATTTTGTTCTAGAATAAAACCAGATTAATCCATACAAATAATTTTATGTATAAGCACTAGCTAACGATTTACTGTATATAGTTCATGTTGAGAGGTAAGATGAATGTATAAAATACCAATTCTTGGAAATATTTACCTGCTTTAAGGATCCAAATTATCTTATATTGTTTTCAAGTCTCTGGTAAGAGATTTGCTTGCTACAAAGTATTCCATAAAAATAGAAATTCAGATATTAAGATCTCTACATTCTTTATGAAATTTCTCTGACAGCCCATCAGGGCCAGGTGATTTTCCACTTTGAATAGAATTTAAAACTTCAGCGATGTATTTAATGTATTTGCTTGTTTTATACATATTAATAAGGTGGATGCCACTCCAAAGATTTGAATCATAAAAATTCAAGAGGAAATGAAGGCATATTTTACATATTTGGTTGATACAATGAATCAAATTTCCTTTCCAGTGACAACAGCAAATTGTGCTGTCGCTATTTCAGTTTTTTTTAAAACATTGGAATGTCAAAATTCATTTCACACTTAATTCATAATTTGACTGCTTCTTGATCATTCTTGTGACTTTCTTCTCTATTTCATTATTTTTGGCTGCCTTTCTTTTTCCTTTTTTATAAAGATGATGTCATTCTGTCTTTCCTCATTGCTTACAACCTCTGTAATGTTCCACTCTTGTTTGTAAAATATGCCACTCACTTTGAATTTGGAGAACAATTGTCCTAATTGAAGCAATTTATATGTGTTCTCTGTAAATAGGACCGTATAATTATGTCCCCTCTATTATATATGGCTGATTCCCGGAGGCTCCCATTTCCCAGCCTGTATATTCCTATATTATTGGAATATTTCCTCTATCATGCTTACAATAAGTTTAAATTAAGGCATGCCATTTATAAATGCCAGTATAAAACAAATAAATATATTATGTAGCAAAATCTATGTAAAGGAAAACTTACATCGTATGCATAGAAAAGCACGTGTATAGGAGATAAAATGCTCATTGTTTTAGCTTTAGATAAAGAGACATCTGTTTAACTACATTTAAGGAAGATTACTGTAACTTGAGGATAAGGAAGGATCTGGTTCAGCACAATATGGAAGAAATAATTGTTTGGGGAAAAGATGTACTTACTGGTAGGCAGAAAATATTGTAATAAGGAAATGTTCCATTGATAATTATTGACTAATTTCCATAAAAAGAGAGGTTCTGGCTGCCTGTCCAAAGCTAATAACTTTAGATTGAATAAACATATCTCCTTTACACATCTGTTAAACACAGTTAAGCTAGCCATGATTAAGTAATCTATTTTAATGGATCTATTCACAAGACTAACTTTACTATTCCTCTTCATTCAAAATGTTTACTTATGCTATAGTTTAAATACATTCAAATATGTAGATTCTCCAGTTTCAGACATAAACAGAAAATGCAAAAAAGTTTTAAAGTCTTTCCTTTTCTTTTCTGGCCTTTAAATTTTAAAGATAACTAAAAGAATTGCCTTTTGCATTTCTGTTTGAACAGAGTTTTTAAATTAGTTTCAATGAGTTATGCAGCTGTCAAATCTGATATTTGTTAACTGAAAAATAGGTCCTAATGTATTCAGTGGTATTTGCTGCCAGTAAGTATGGGACTGTAATCTTTAATTAACCTGGATTAATCTGATGTATTTCATGGAAGATTTTTTTAATCTTCACAAACCAAATAATAATTACAAAGTATATACCAAGTTTATACAAATGTACACAAATGAGCTCAATTTGCAATATATTTACATATAGTCTCCAAAGTAATAGACCTTTCTAGTTTTAAACACATCTCTCTTCTCTGCCCCAATGCTTCCATAGTAACATTGTATTACATTATATACAAGATAATTTTTTGAAAATGTAGGTCAAATAATTACTCAGTGTTGTGAATCAAGGATTGTGTCAAGTGGATCATGGACTGAACATTATTTATGGGTCAGTGCTCATTTGTCGAGAAAATAAAATAAAAATAATCTACACTTGCCAAATGAAAAACTCCAGTAAGGACTATAACAATTAGAATTGTACAATTGAATTGGGTCATGCTATTTTGTCATTATTTTCTTGATGCTTCTTTAGGGACAGCAGAAGAAGATATGCCAGGTTGAGAAACTTTGCCATTCCCTTTGTCTCATGGATTCTCATTATAAAATCAATAGAAATAAAGCACTGAGATCAGAAGAGCAGTGAAAATCATTAAAACGGCCATTAAAGTCTCTATCTTTCTTCCTAAGGGACACAGAGTGTTCTCTCCACAGTTAAAATAACTGTTTTACCAAAATGGAAAAATAAACTGTAGTAGCTGCAAATCTCTTATTATTATTATTGATGGCTATATAAATACATTTGCATGTAGAGCCCTTGCTGGCTCAGAAACTATACCTATATATCAATGTTCAAATCTTCAGGGAGCTTGTAATTTTACTCAGCTATGAAGGTCACATAATGACTTTGGGCAAGTCATTTTTTGTGTGTTTTAGGATTATTAATCATAGTATTGTTATAATCATAACATTATAGGGGAGAGGAATGCTGTATATGCTGTTTTTGTTCCTGAAAGAAAGATGGAATCGAAAAAGATGCATTTAATGTTCACTTAAATGGAGAGAAAATTTAAGAATGTGCTGATTATAGCAGACTGGCCAGGATATTCAACTGTTGAATAGCAAAGGGCTAGAGTTGTTGTCTTAAGGACCCTTGGTTTGGCATCCCAGGGAGAGCTCATGAAAGAAGCCTCTCCAAAAACGTGTGCTGTTAACATATTTGGGCATTCCCTGGACAACAGTTTTTAGCTGGCTAATCCTTTCAACTCACTGGACTCACTGGAGAAGAGCCTAATGTTTGAAAAGATTGAGGGCAATAGAAGAAGGAGAATGAGGTGGCTGCATGGAGTCACTGAAGCAGTTGGTGTAAACTTAAATGGACTCTGGGGATGGTAGAGAACAGGAAGGCCCGGAGGAATGTTGTCCATGGGGTCACGATGGGTCAGACATGACTTTGCGACTAACAGCAACAAATCCTTTTAATCCAGAAGCATCCAAAGCATAGAGGTGCATGCTCCTCTCCACCTATGCCATTTTGCATTTTCGAAAAGGATCTTTTCACATCCACAGATGATGATTACTTCAGTAAAGATTGAAAGTTTGTCCATATGTAACTGTTGTGGGACTTATGTCATTTGGTTTTGATTTCCTCCCCATATTGATGATATGTGCTTAATTGACTCTTCTTAAGTTGCAGCCAACAAAGATCATATTGGTAGATAACTACCATCACCAATTGGAAGAAAGCAAGAAATGTTACTGTTATGTATGTAGGTTTGAATGTCATTGGTTTAGTTTGAATTGTTCTTGTAAAATGTCAAATAGGATTGGTTTAAATAGTGCGGGAAAACCCTGCACTCTGATTGGCTGGCAACTACGGCTGCTGGCTATAAAAAGCAGCCATAGCCCAGCCAACTTGGGTCCATTCGAGCTGTAGTCACTTAATAAACTCTTCACTGAAGCTCTTCGCGTCTGACTCTTCATGCAAACTTAACAGTGGCGACGAAGGTGAGATTCCCCTGAAGAAGAGACGACACGGAAGACAAGCAGAAGAGTGAGATGGCTGTGCTGAACACCCCCCCAGCCCTGTTCAATCTGGCGGCAGAAGACTGGGAATCGTATGCGGATCGCTTCCAAATGTATTTGGAAGGAAACGACCTCGCCAACATCCCCAAGAAGCGGAAGAGGGCAGCATTTCTCACGCACTGCGGTCCAGCAGTCTTCAAGATGGCGAAGGCAGGGGCGGGAGCTGCAGACTTGAAGGTAATGGAATGGCCTGATTTAGAAAAGCTTTTAAGAGCCCATTATGCCCCACAAGTATCGTGCCTTATTAAGAGACATGAATTTTATCGTTGGGATCAAGGGGAAAGTGAAAATGTTAACAACTTCGTGGCAAGTTTAAGGGACATTGGGGGTACTTGTGAGTTTACCAACTTAGAAGAGGCCATGCATGATCGGTTTGTTCTAGGCCTTAAAGATAAGGTCTTACAGAGCAAATTACTAATGAAACCTAAGATCACGTTTAAGGAGGCCATAGAGGAAGCTGTTTCAGCGGAAGCAACCAAGTCCTCAGCAGCAGCCATGAAGAAAATTAACAAGGCCTCAAGCCATTCTGATGTGGAAAAGTCCACAACAACCCATTGCGAGCAAATAGATTCTGATTCAGACTGTACTGAGGTGGAGGAAGGAATTTTTAGACTCAGAATGGAGAAGAAAAGGAAAGACCTTGGAAGAAAGAGGCAAGAATTTTATTGCAGAGGCTGTGGGGGGCACCCTCGCACTGAATGCAAGTTTTTAGACACCATCTGCCTACGTTGTGAGAAAAGAGGTCACCTAGCAAGAGTCTGCAAATCATCCAGAACTTCACCTAGTAGGAAGAAATTTCCTGAGAAAGAATTCAAGCCCAACAATTTCAGTGAGAAAATGGGGTGCAACTCAGAAGCAAATGGGAAGAATGAAACTCATCAAACAGTCACCATTGGTCATTCTCCACCCTTGAGAAGCAGAAAAGTACATGTGAAGGTATTCATTGAAGGAAGGCCTTGCCAAATGGAAGTGGACTCAGGCTCATATTTATCTATGGTGTCATGGGACACTAATCACAGGCTACTTCCCAACATTCAGAAGAAACATTTCCAGAAGCAAGCACTGACTCTTAAAGACTACCAAGGGAAGAAGATTCCAGTAGTTGGAACAAGAGAATTCAATGTGAAGTTTAAAGGCCACACCAAAAGTTTGCCCCTGACCATCATGGACAAGGATCGCCCAAGCTTCCTGGGACTTGAGTGGTTCAATCCACTAGGCATCGAGGTGACTGGCATCAATCACGTGAGCAACTCTGAATGGGAGGAGGCCTTGAAGTCTGAGTTTCCAGAGGTCTTCAGCGATGGATTGGGCAAGTATATGGGGACCCCTATCACTTTCAACCTAGACCCCAAGGTGCCCCCAATTTGTTTAAAGCCCAGAAGGGTCCCATTTGCTTTAAAGGAAAAATTGATGCACAATTAGACAAATTAATAGCTCAAGGGTTTTAGAGCCCACTGACCACTCCAGGTGGGAGACACCCATAGTCACACCAGTCAAGACTGATGGGTCAGTAAGAATCTGTGGAGACTATAAGGGGACACTGAACCATGCGCTGCAGCAGAGTGCATACCCAGTTCCAGTGGTGCATCATCTGTTACATTCACTTGGCAGGGGTTCAGTCTTTGCCAAATTGGATCTGGCCCAGGCATATCAACAACTAACAGTTGATGATGCCACTGCAGAGGCCCAAACCATTGTGACTCATAGAGGTGCCTTCAAATGTAAAAGGTTACAATTTGGAGTAAGCGTGGCACCAGGCATCTTTCAAAGCCTTATGGAAAGGATGCTCCAGGGACAGCCAGGGGTAGTGCCTTACTTTGATGATGTGTTAATCTCTGCTGAAAATGACACTCAGTTACAAGAGAGACTCAGAGAAGTCCTTACCAGATTCAGGGAAGCAGGGTTAAAAGTCAAGGAAGAAAAATACACTCTTAAAACTGACAAGGTTGAGTTCCTGGGCTATATGATTGACAAGCATGGCATCCACCCTACCGATGCCAAGGTTCAAGCAATCAAAGAAGCTCCTAGACCTAAATGCAAAACAGATTTGCAAGCCTTCCTTGGACTCATTAACTTTTATCACATGTTCCTACCTCAGAAGGCAACCATTGCTGAACCATTGCACAGATTACTTAATAAAAAATCTGTTTGAATCTGGGGGAGGAAGGAATAATCAGCATTTAACTAAGAGAAGCCCCTATTGCATTTCACTGTCGCACTTTGACCAAAGCAGAGAGGAATTACAGCCAATTGGACAAGGAGGCATTGGCAATTGTTGCAGCTGTTAAGAAATTTCTTGAATTTCTTGCTGCTTATTCATACAAACTTGGCAAGGACATTGGACATGCTGATGCACTGAGCCATTGCCCACTTCCTTGCCACAAGGAGGACTTTGAACCTGAAACACACACCTTTTTCCTAGAAACTGTTGCCAAGCTTCCAGTTCATGCTGCTGAAATTGCCAGAGAGACTGCCAAAGACACTGTGTTGGCTCCTGTTATAGGCTGGATTAAGAAAGGTTGGCCTCTTCAAGATCTACCTCACCTTGCCCAACCTTTTAAGTCCAGGCAAACTGAATTATCTGTATTAAGAGGATGGATTTTGTGGGGTAACAGGGTGTTTATTCCTGCAAAACCGCAAAGAGAGGTTTTGGAAATGTTACATGAGGGTCATCCTGGTATTGTAAGGATGAAGGGATTGGCCAGGAGTTATGTATGGTGGCCAGGTATTGACAAAATGGTTGAAAACTGGGTTGCATCTTGTCCCAACTGTCAAGTTGTCAGGCCTACTCCACCTCTCGCCCCCAAACAGGAATGGGAATGTCCTAGGGGCCCGTGGTCCAGGATTCACATTCATTTTGCTGGCCCTACCAGAGGGCACACCTTTCTTATTATAGTAGATGCATATTCCAAATGGCTAGAAGTAATCCCCATGGCATCCACCACAACTGATGCTGTCATCAAACATCTCATAAAACTTTTTGTAACCCATGGGTTACCTGATGTTCTTGTCTCTGACAATGGCCCTCAATTTACATCCAACCTTTTTGAATCCTATTTAGCACAACAGAGTATCAGACATGCCCTTACTGCCCCTGGGTACCCTTCGGCTAATGGCCGGGCTGAACGCATGGTACGTTTTACCAAGGAGAAGCTTCAGCAACTGGGTCCTGTGGACATCACTGAGAAAGTTGAAAAACTTCTTAGTGTTCAGCAAATCACTCCTAACCCATCTAATAACTTATCCCCAGCAGAGTTGTTGATGGGTAGGAAACTTAGGTCTTCCCTTGACCGCCTTTATCCCACTTACGCACCTAACGCTCCACTAGATTCCACTTCCAAAGTTCGCACATTCAGTGTGGGTGATTCTGTTTATGCTAAGAACCTTATAGGTGAACCTTTGTGGATTCCTGCTGAGATAACTCAGATCACAGCCTCGTTCTTACAGGGTGCAAACAGAGGATGGACTCCTCTGGAGCAGGCACATTGATCAGTTTAGATCCAGGTTCTCTCAGGAACATCACACTTGTTCCTCTCTAGTTCCCTCACAGATGGTCAATTATTTTAAGTTTTTAGAGGAGTAATATGATCTGCCTGTTTCATTTTAGTTAAAGTGCACTCTCCAGAAAACACATTGTCCCAAACTAAATGCAAACCCTACTTAATGGAATGATTATAATAACAGCCAAATCTGATGTGCTAAGGCTGGAGATCATATATGGGCTTAGTTTTTAAAAATTGAATTCTTTAATGGATGGGTGTGGACTGAACAAATTAAAATAAATGCAACCAATTTCTGATGTTTGGGGCAAATGTATGGAATTTGGTCATGAGGGTCTATGACAATTCACCACAGCCAACTCGCCATGGTCAACCTGTTGCAGGACAAGAGTTACACTAATATCAAAGAAATGGTGGAATACATTAAAGAAGGATGCAAAAGGAAGGACAGAATAAAATGTGAGTGGCAAAAGTTAAAATATTTTTTTTGATTTATTTTAAATAATTACATAGGAATTGGTTTAAATTGTCCCACAGCGAATTGTTCCATGGCGAGTTGGCTGTGGTAATGTATCCCAGCCAAGTTGGGTCCATTCGGTGAGTCACTAATAAACTCTTCACTGAAGCTCTTCCCTGACTCTTCATGCAAACTTAACAGTTACTATAAAATATTCAGCCAAATCATGATTAGTATTTATCTAGAATGTTGAGCAACATATTTATATAACAGCTAAAATCATATTTTGAATGGCCAGAAAATTATTGTTGCTTTCTTTCTTGCTTACAACTTTGGCCTTGGAAGTTTTTGCAGCAGGATCCAAAATTTACACATAGTACCCAAAGCAATTGTTAGAGACTTAGCATTAACCACCAATGGTCTTTTATTTATGAACAATGCCTGAATGAATGCCACATATAATTTCACTAATTTATGGATCTATTTACTAGAATCATCCTTAGAATGTTCAAAATCAATTTACAAACAGATTTATGGTAACATAAAATTATTTGCATTTTATAAAGCCTTTGTTTTAATTTTATGCAACTGTAATTGATTATGACAACTGATAGAGATATCATGCTATTAACTGTGATCTTATGCACGTGCCACAGGTGGCATGCAGAGCAAGCATGAGCAAACTTACCTCACTGCGCGTAATGCACCTCCCAGCTGATTTTTTGGCCCATTTGAGGCCTTTTTTGGCCTCCCAGAGGCTCGAGGGAAGCCTCTGCAGCCTTTGGAGGCCAAAAAACAGGCCCATTTCATCACTTTCTGTATTTCCAGTAATACCGGAAGTGACGAAACAGGCCTATTTTTCGGCCTCCAACGGCTGCAGGGGTTTCCCTCAAATGGCATCAAACGGGCCAAAAAATCAGCTGGGAGGCGTGCGCATGTGCAGTGCAGGTAAGGGGGAGGTGGGGGGATCGCACACTCATGTGTAGGAGGGGCTGTGTGCATTGCCTTCTGGGTGCTGGCACTCGAGCACCTGGCTGGCATGCAATTTTTGGCACAGGAGCCCAAAAAAGTTAGCCACCACTGGACTATAACATGGGTGTCAGAAACTCATGGTGTCATGTTGCCTTCATGTGACATTTTGTGATATTTTCCCCCTCACAGAGCTGGAGTGCACGTGGCCTGCATGTGACGCATCTGGCCCATGGTCTGCCAGTTTGACACCCCTGGACAAACTTAGGAGAAAAGTAGGGAAATGCACACATGTAGGACTGAGGCAATCTAAACTTTCCCTAAACTGTTACCTAACAATTAGTTTTAAGTTATATTTACTCTGAAGTCTATGCTGAGAAAAACACAGCAATAACTTCTAATACACTAACGATTAACTTCAACTTGAAAGAAAATTATGTTGCCAGGACATTCACAACTGAACAGAATAACTTCCGGTCTCCATGATTTACACAACTACAGCAGTTCTGAAATACCATGTTAATTCCTCCAGCAGGATGGTCATCTGAAAGTTATTTTATCAGTTTTATATGAGGAGTAATATGATTTTTGCTGCCTGTTTCATTTTAGTTAAAGTGCACTCTCCAGAAAACACATTGTCCCAAACTAATTAATTCTAGCAAAACCCTACTTAATGGAATGATTATAATAACAGCCAAAATCTGGTGTGATTTCTAAGGCTCATGAGATCATATATGGGCTTAGTTTTTAAAAATTGAATTCTTTAATGGATGGGTGTGGACTGAACAAATTAAAATAAATGCAACCAATTTCTGATGTTTGCGGGCAAAACTGTATGGAATTTTGGTGTTTTCATGAGGGGTCTATGACAATTCACCACAGCCAACTCGCCATGGTCAACCTGTTGCAGGACAAGAGTTACACTAATATCAAAGAAATGGTGGAATAGAATCATTAAAGAAAGGATGCAAAAGGAAGGACAGAATAAAATGTGAGTGGCAAAAGTTAAAATATTTTTTATTTATTTTAAATAATTACATAGAATTGTTACATTGTCCCACAGCGAATTGTTCCATGGCGAGTTGGCTGTGGTAATGTATCCCACAGTGGCCATGGTGAGTTGCAGCAACTTGGCCATGACAGATTGTCCCATTCCCTTCATGAAAGACATCAAAAGATTTTGCAAATCTGATTAGATCTAGAATGTTGTTTTTGTAAGGAGCACAGATATCTTTTGAAGGTGGGTCAGAAAATTATTGTTTTTCCATTTCCTGCTTAAAATTATGTCAGATTTTTAAAAAAACTTACAATATTAATTTGCTTTTTTTAAAAAAAATGCTTTTTATTATATATAAAAGATGAAAGATTTCCACATATAATTTGCACTAGGGATTTATGGATAGCTGATTGTAACGAGCATTCATGTTTTGCCTTAGTATTTTTAAGTGTTCTTTTAAAATCAATTTTCTGATAAATCTAGGAATTTCATGGTAACATTAAAATTATTTGACTTTTTATAAGAGGCCTTTAAAGTTTTAAGTGCATTTCACTGCAAAAATGTAATTGATGTATGACTAACTGATTGATTATATTTGCATGCTATTAATTTCCAAATGCGCTGAGAAGCAAAAAGTCAAAAGCATCATGAAAATAATTCCTCAGTGAAAATAAACCCACCAAATCTCAATAATCATAAGGGATAAGAAAGATGTAGAAAGCTATTCAAGGCAAGCATTCTTCTTGGAGTAGATGGTGAAATGTGAGCTTAAATTATTAATTTAAAATTCAGCAGACAGCTGAGTAAACTGTAAGTACCTAATGTATAATATACAGGTATATTATATTATCAGGTATATTAAATGATTACTGTCATGCCCCAGCATATAACTTTTATATACTGTTGTTGTTCTTTAGCCCCAACTAGTGGCCAAAGGGACAAATATGTCCCAGTACACAATCTTTATATACCGTTGTTGCTCTCTAGTCCCTTCTAGTGGCTGGAGAAAGACAAACACCAATTATATTGTTTGAAGCTGACCACTTCATTACCCCTCAGCCCACACTCTCAAAACAAGTACACTGGGAAGCTGGGAAGCCAGACTCCATTTCCTTTAGCATTTGGAGAAGGCAGAAGCACAAAGAAGAATCCATCTTAATCTGTGGCACATGGTCATCCAAGGACAAACCCACATCCCACACACAGAGCATCGCTGGTGAGATTTAAATTACTTGTATTTATTAATTGTTATGTTCAGCAGTAACTTAATACTGTCTACCTCTACCTTGTATTTGGTTGTCATTATATGTATCCCTATTTTCCCCAGTTTTATCATATCCTGTTCTTTGAATCCAGATCTGTCTGTTTTATTGGAGAATAGGTGGGTTTAACTGCAAGTTGAGCTGCACATAGACTAATGTGTAGTGAGGACAGAACAATTATATAAATTACAATTAGAGTGATCCTAGAAAACCAAATACCAGTCATATGTTAATGTAATTACTCTGTAACCAGGTTTATTGCTGGTTTTATGCCAATAATTATTACGTCTGGAGCTATGATTTTGAAGACTGAACTTCAATTAAAACTAACCAAGCGCCAAGGATCATTTTATCTTTAATATAAGTAGTTAGAATAACCTTTAGAAAGGAATTAACACTTGTTTTAAAAGTGTCATAATTGTAAACCTTGAAGGTTCCACATGCTTACCTATGAACTGGGAGAAATCTCATTAGCCATCCATGGGGTATAAAGAATTACAGCAAATTCCAACTGGTAGTGCTAACCATGCTGGCTGAAGCTGGTGGGAAGTGAAATCCAGAAATCTGGAACGTGCTATATTGTCTACCTTAAATGTAATAGAACAATTAGTATGTTTGGCATTGACCCAACATTTTGAAATGCACTTAGAAATTGAACCAAAGCAAAACCACAAGTCACATTCTAATATATGGCTCTCAACAGCCAGCAAATATACACTCCCATCACAAATAGCAGAAAAGTCAGAGTTGGGAGTTTTTCTTTCTTTCTTTCTTTCTTTCTTTCTTTCTTTCTTTCTTTCTTTCTTTCTTTCTTTCCTTTCTTCCTTCCTTCTTTCTTTTTCTTTCTTTCTCTCTCTCTTCCACTCTCCTTCCTTCCTTCCTTCCTTCCTTCCTTCCTTCCTTCCTTCCTTCCTTCCTTTCCTCATAATGGATTTTGTTTTTAGACATTCCCTCCCTCACATCATTGTCCATATACTCAAACGGATATGGTGTGTAAAAAAGACAGACTGGAGGACTTTAATCCAGGTTACGTCAACAATTTTCCTACATTTTCCAAATGAACTTCCAATTAGGAGGGGTGAAAAATCCACACAGAATTCATACTGTGATCTGCCTATTCATTTCTCCTCCCAGATTTATTAGCATGGCTGCACACATTGTGAATGGCAAAGCTATAAGTCTGATCATTCAAAATACTAAATTTTAAATCTGGTTTTAAGGGATGTCTTTTAAATTTTTTAATTTGATGTTTTAATGGGATAGGGAGGGGTCTTAAGGGGTTAGGGAGGGGGGTGGATGGGTCTTCTTCCAGCCCAGCATGTGGTGGGGGGCGGGGGTTGGGGGCCGGCGGGGCCCCAGGGTGCGAGTGGGACCCATGATTCCCAGGGTGGTTGGGATTGGCAGGAGACATTGAGGCATAGGGCCATATCATGTTCTGGGAGTATGTACCCGCCATCTCTGTGCGGTGGCATACTCTGACCCTGTGGCCTCCTCCCTAGGGGGAACGGGGCTTAGGTTGGTGTATTTTAATACCAGGTCCATGGCTAATAAGTCTTCCCTCCTCTGTGAGATCATTGAGGAGGAGGCTGCCGACCTGGCTTGTATCACCGAAACCTGGTTGGGCCCGGAGGGAGGTGTCCCTCTGGTTGATCTGTGCCCTCCAGGTTTCCGGGTTCTGCACCAGCCATGGGCCCAGGTAAGGGGTGGTGGGGTGGCCGTGGTTATTCGGGAGACCCTGTTTCCAAGGGAGGTTGCGGTTCCAGAGATAGGCGGGAGTGAGACCCTCCTCTTGAGGTGGGGGCCTAACGGTCGGGTGGGCTTGCTGCTTGCATACCTTTCCCCCAGCTGTGTGATAGCAGCCCTGCCTGGGCTTCTCGATCTCCTCTCGGGGGTGGCGGTGGAGTTCCCGGGCCTTATAGTCCTGGGGGACTTCAATCTGCCCTCCCTGGGGGGGGGCGTCGGGTTTGGCCCAGGAATTCATGGCTTCTATGGAAGCCATGGGCCTGACCCAATTGATTCAAGGCCCGACTCACGAGGGGGGAAACACCCTTGACCTAGTTTTTGTCTCTGAACAGTGGCGTAGTGACAGAGGGCAAGCCACTTTCACGGCATTGCCCGTTCCATGGTCTGATCACTATCTCCTACAGCTGGTCTTCAAACAGGCCACCTCCCACTGCTGGGATGAGGAGCCACTTAGATGATTCCGCCCCAGATGCCTGATGGACCCTGAGAGGTTCCAGGCGGAACTGGGGTCTTTTCCCTCTTCCCTTGCCCACAGCTCTGCCGAGGATCTGGCGGCTGCTTGGCAACAGGCTGCATTGGATGCCCTCGACAGGGTTGTCCCCATGCATCCCCTCACACGCCATGGATCCCGGATGGCTCCTTGGTATACCGAGGATCTCCGGGAGATGAAGCATCGTCGGAGGGGTTTAGAGAGCAGGTGGAGGTCCACCCGCTCCCAATCCGATCGAACCCAGCTAAGAGCCCATATTAGGACTTACCTGGTAGCTATGAGAGCGGCGAGAAGGTCTTATCTCTCCACCCTCATAGCATCCGCAGATAACCGCCCAGCCGCCCTGTTTCGGGCTACCTGCTCTCTCCTTCATTATGGGAAGGGCTGAGGAGTTTGGTCAATATCTGTCAGATAAGATCGCTCGGATTGGGCGGGTTGTCCTCTGATTTGCGGTGGTCTGAGGAACAGGATACAAGCAGTCTGGCCAGTGTGATTTGGGATGAGTTCGATCCTGTTTCCGAGGATGAAGTGGACAGGACTATCGCGGTGGCTGAGTTCCACCACATGTTTGTTGGACCCGTGTCCCTCCTGGTTGGCTTATGCCGCCAGGGAGGCCACCTGCGGTTGGCTCGGGCAGTTGTCGCTTTGTTAAGAGAGGTGTTTTCCCTCTGCCTTGAAGGAGGCGGTGGTGAGACCCCTCCTGAAGAAGCCTGCCCTGGACCCGACCATGTTAGACAACTTTCGTCCAGTCTCCAACCTTAGCTTTTTGGCGAAGGTTGTTGAAGATGTGGTGGCTCAGCAGTTTCCACTTTTCCTGGATGAAGCGGACTACCTGGATCCGTATCAATCGGGCTTCCGACCGGTTACAGCAGGCGGCATTGGTCGCTGATGGATGATCTCTGGAGGGCTCGGGACAGGGGTTTTCCTCTGTCCTGGTCCTATTAGAACTCTCAGCGGCTTTGATACCATCGACCATGGTATCCTTTGCACCCTCGGGGGTTGGGAGTGGGGGCACTGTTCTTCAGTGGTTCACCTCCTACCTCTCAGGCAGTGCATGTCGGTGGGGGGGGGTCGACCCCAAGGTGCTCTCTTGTGGGGTCCCTCAGGGGTGGTCCTCTCCCTCTTCTATTTAACATCTACATGAAGCGCTGGGTGAGATCATCCGTGGTTTTGGGGTGAGATTCCATCAGTAGATGACACCCAGCTGTACATCTCCACCCCAAACCAGATCAGTGATGCCCTCTCCTGATGACCCGGTGTTTGGATGCGATGCAGGATTTGGATGGCGGGAACATGCTTCGACTCAACCCGGCCAAGACTGAGTGGCTGTGCATATCGGCATCTCAGCCCAGTCAGGAATATCCATCTTTGGCCATAGGGGAGAGGTGTTGCCCCCTGTGGATAGGGCGCAGAACCTGGAGGTCCTCCTGGATGTTCGGCTCCAGTTGGAGGAGCAGGTGGGGGCTGTTGCCAGGGGGCCCTTTGCCCAGCTCCACCTTGTTCGTCAGCTTCGCCCATTTCTGGACTGAGATGCCCTGCGCACAGTCACTCACGCTCTTGTTACCTCTAGACTCAACTACTGCAATGCTCTCTATTTAGGACTGCCCTTGCATACCATCCGGAGATTGCAGCTGGTGCAGAATCGGCGTGGTGGTGATGGGAGTTTCCGATTCTCCCATGTTACTCCCCTCCTCGCTGCCTGCATTGGTTGCGGTTGCACTCGGGTGAGATTCAAGGTTCTGGTTTTAACATACAAAGTCCTTCATGACATGGGTCCTCAATATTTAAGGGAGCGTCTTCTGCCGATATCGAGTGCCAGCCGCCCTGTGCGAGCACATAGGCAAGGACTCCTTGGGGTCCCATCGGCAGGCCAATGTTGGCTGGCGGTCCCCCAGCGACGAGCCTATTCTGTCGTGGCCCCTGACCTCTGGAACCAACTGCCCCTGGGGCTCCGCCTGGCCCCTGACCTCCGCACCTTCCACCATGATTTGAAGACCTGGTTGTTCGACCAATCCGGGCTGTGACCCTTCCTTGGGTGGGGATGGGTTTCTTAATTATTTTAACCACTGTAAATTTTAGTTTTTCTAATTTTGGGGCTTGTGGAATTAGTTTAATCTCTTTTTAAGTATTTATTGTTGCTGTTTTTAGTTGTGCGCTTGAGTCTTCAGAGATGGGGCGGCATACAAGTCCAATAAATAAATAAATAAATAAATAAATAAATAAATAAATAAATAAATAAATAAATGAACAAGATTGAACTGGCTTTCAAATTATGAGTACATTTCTCTGCCTTAAATGACTATATTTTGCCCATCTTTGTTTCTACTGTACTTGGGAACTTGTCATAAGAATTACATTCTTTACTGATGATAGACTCCAGTACGAATGCTAAAACTTGGAAGAATAAACCTTTGGTCCTGGTGATCAAATCAGATTGGAGCCTGTTACTTTATTTACTATTTAATGAAAGATAAAATAAACCTCAGTTTCTATTGAAAGCCCATGGGGGAAAAGTCATCTTGATCTTCTTCTTCAATGATACTTACTGTCAGTAGATTGCAGACAGACAGAAAGGTGAATGTTTTGAATGTATATCTTACAAAAGATGTGTATTTGAATCATTCTTCACTGATTGGATGAGTTATTGCCCGGTATAGAAAGCCTACTGCAGCTAAACAAGATGCAGAGCTTTTGATGATAGAATGAATTTGAAAAATGTGTTAAATGAACTCAGTTTCTTATTCCCCAACATTATGGATAACTGATAGAGTTGTGGTAGCACACCAGTTAGAATTCAGTACTGCAGGCTGACTCTACCCACTGCCAGGAATTCGATTCTGACCAGCTCAAGGTTGACTCAGCCTTCCATCCTTCCGAGGTCAGTAAAATGAGGATGCATTGTGGAAGGCAATATGCTGACTCTGTAAACTGCTTAGAGGCTGTAAAAGCACTGAGAAGCAGTATATAAATCTAAGCACTTTTGCTAGAATGGTAAACTGTTGTGGGACAGTAAGACCCGTTAAGCCAGAGAAACAAATGGATGGAGAGAATTGAGAAACAGAGCAATGCTTAATTTACACACATCATAACAAAGCAATGCATGCACTGGTTTTTCTTTTTAATCTATAAAACATCTTCATGAAACCACAATCAAAGCCAAACTTAATGCTTTGGAGAAGGCAGCCCATTGTGTTTGTCCCTGAATGATCAATTATAGGATGGAAATATATGATGAAAATGTTTCATTTCCAGTATGGATTGTTTAAGTTGTGTACTCATTATCATGAATTAGCATCAGCTAGACTTTTTATGGTAACTAATGAAATTGCCTTCTGGACAAAAGCTTCAGTTGGGAACTCCATTAAGCAAATTTATCTACTTTATGTAGAAAGTAGAAAAGGAAATCAGATTCAATATTTATTGGAAGCAAATTCTGAAGTTGGCCTTATGGGCCTTGGTGGTGCAGGCTGTTAATAGCCTAGCACTTAGTTCCAGCTGCCTGTAATTATTGTAGGCTCGAATCCCACCAGGCTCAAGGTTGACTCAGCTTTCCATCCTCTCGGGGTAGGTAAACTGAGGACCCAAGATTGTTGGGGGCAATAAGCTGACTTTGTAAAAATGCCGCTTAGTAATAAGCAGGCATATACAATGGAATGAAGGCTATTGCTGAGCGCATTGGGTTGTGCTCCAAAAATTGTAAGCCGCCCTGAGTCTCCGGAGAAGGGTGGGATATAAATATGAATTTTAAAAAAAGTTTGTTTTATCCTGGGGTAGGGATTGTTATCTCATAATAATTAAATATGCAGATAGTTCACAATGCTTAATTTTTCTGCATGTTTTATTTATTTTTTCTTGCTGGTGCTGTCAGATTTATTTATGCTATCAGTAAACTGATCTGGGACAGTATCATTTGACAGAAACAGTTGAACTTCATAACATTTTTACCTACATTACTAAATAACCAAAGGAAAACAGCAAATGACACAAAATCATTGTGCAGCATGGAAAGTGCAGCCCAGTTATGATTATTTTAAAGCTTCAAGGCAAGGTTTTTAAATTATTTATATCTCAATTATTTTCACAATAAGGGAAAGAGATACACGTAATTGTCGTGGACCAAGATATAGATGCAATGCAAACTGTAGGTTGGTACATAAACTTTCTCTGATGTATACATCAATATCTTTATAGTGGAATTAAATGCAGCCAGAAAATGAATGTTTCTTTTTCATGTGGGAATGAGCATATTTGGAAATGAGTGATGTTATGTATGCAGCTTGAAGCACTCCGCATCTGTCCCTTCATGCAAACTTAACAAGTGGAGTAATGCAAACACCAGCATCCACAGTAGACAGCCAATAGGGACAGAATGATGAAAGCAGCAAGCTCTTTAATTCAAAGAAGGCAGCTGTAAGGACTGAAACTGATGAGATGGGAACCAACCATTCTCAGACCAGGAGTCATTATGCAAGCATGGGAAATGATCTGACTTAAATGGCAAGGAAATGCCATCAAATAAAGTAATTCATATATCTGTGATGAGCCTGGGAACATAGTATTTCTTAATGTGGAGCTGAGTTTCTAGAGCAGGGGTGTCAAACTCATGTCATCACGGTGGTGTCACATGACATATGACTTTTCCCCCCTTCGCTAAACCGGGTGTGGGTGTGGCCAGCATGTGATGCATCCGGCCCATAAGCCAGGATTTTAACAGCCCTATTCTAGAGAGTTGATAGCTACTACTAGCCCTGGAGGGCCTAGTCCTACTTCCAATGTTACTGGAGAATAGCCCATTCTCTAATTCTGAGATTAAATAATGGCTACGGACATCTTGTAAACTCTCTGATCAGGTATTTGGTAGCCAAGACCAGCAACTGGGCAGAGAACCCTTTGCTAAAAATTTTGGAGCCCACCCCTGCACAGCAGCCATCAAACTTAGGATGAAATGGACATCCAGTGCTCAGCCACTGGAGAGGAAATTAGAATGAAGCATTTTAGACCAACCAATTCATGGGATTAAATGGCAGTTGTCAAGCAGAGTGGGGGGAAATGGAGGTGTGTGTGTGTTTCATTTGTAGAGAATTGCAAGTGAATGGAGGATGGAAACATATATTAACTTACCCTTTCCTAAACTGTGTGCTTTCATTTTAATAAATGTCAAAGCATCCAATTATCATAGATTTAAATATTTGTACAAAGACTATTATATATACATAGGCAAGCAAGATATCAGAACATCTGTATAATTAAAGGGGCTGAGATAAGTCACTTGAGGCAAATATTCAGAGTGCAATAATAATAGTTTTTTTCCCCTGATCAACTGTCATTTCATTATACTGAGCAAGAAAAAATGCTTCTCAAGTATATATGCAAGAATTGTGATCTGCTCTGGGCAATGTGACGTTCTCAGGGAGAAGCAATTCAATTTCTTGGTCATAAATCACTTGTCAAATAGAAAATTGCTACTTTCCCAGTAATATCAATGAAAACAGTAATGGAGCAGAGGGCACTGAGTATGGGAGAAGATTATTACAATAAATTCAATGTTTTATTATCTTCTTATAATGCTATACTATCTGAAAATGTATTTTAAGAATGCATGCATGATACTGAACTCTAATGGATTGGATCCTAACATCTGCCCTTAGAAGAAGCAGATATACTTGAACAATGGGAAGGCATGTGGATGAAGAGCTTAAAATATATATTGAACTATAATTTTAAATATTTTTAATAAAATTATGTACTGTCGGTATTTAACACCTGATCAATTGTCAAGATATATAAAGGTACTTCAGATGTATGTTAGAAATGTAAGGAAGGAACTTTCTACTATCTTTGGATTTGTGACAATGCAAAGAAATATTTATTTTATTTAAAGAAATACTTTTACATACTTCACATTTTAATACAAAAGATTCTTAAAACAAATATACAATTAAATCTAATTGAAAAGCAGTTTTTTAAAAATTATCAATTGTTTGCTTTTACTTGGAATATAAGAAAGAGTGGATGTTCACATTTAAATTCCTAATAAATTTACATTTGAATTAAATATTCCAATAAAGTAAGTTGTTCATGCTTTATATAGGAAGATCTTAAATAGTTTATTTGGCATGTTTTAACTACTAATGCAGTTCTACCATCTTATACAATCCACCTGGAATGTTGCTTAGCAGTGCCAGAAATATTCTTACCAAAGAAATAATCATTTTATCAGGATTAGTTCATACAACACTGCCAAGTTCCTATAATTGTACCTGTTAAGTTTGCATGAAGAGTCAGACGCGAGGAGTTCCAGCAAAGAGTTTATTAGTGACTACAGCTCGAATGGACCCGTCCTGGCTTGGCTACGGCTGCTTCTTATAGCCTGCAGCCGTAGCTGCCAGCCAATGGGAGTGCAGGGTTTCTTCCCGCACTATTTAAACCAATATCATTTGACATTTTACAAGAAAAGTTCAAATAAACCAATAACATTCAAACCTACATACATAACAGTACCTATATAAGAACAGTGTTCAGTCTTGATTGAAATAAAATTTGAAGTATCTTTATGAAGTCTTCCAGTTGTATTTCCCCCCCAAAACTATATATATGATCCTTTCTCTTTACTGTTACTGGAAGAATGTTTTTAGTTATAAAGGCACCCAGCAGAAGTCCATTTAAACCTAACCTATGATACAAAGCAATATTTTATGCAATGCAAAATATAGAGTCAGTAGTTCCAATTCCTACTTGGTTATACAAACTTCAGAATCAATCATAAAAAAATGGAAAGACAAATTTATTTATTTATTTATTTATTTATTTATTTATTTATTTATTTATTTATTTTATTGGACTTATAGGCCGCCCTCTCTCCCGAGGGACTCAGGGCGGCTTACAATAAAAATGAAAATACAAATATTAAAATAGAATTAAACTAGTCAATTAGCCCAATAAAATTAAAACCCAATTAAAAATTAAAAATTAAAATTGATAAAACCCCACCCTACCCTACCCCATTCAGGCGAAAGGTACGGAGGTCAGGGGCCAGCCAGAGCTCCACAGGGAGTTGATTCCACAGGGTGGGTGCTCCCATAGAGAAGGCCCTACCCTTGGGCGCCACCAGCCAACAATGTCTGGCCGACGGCACCCCCAGGAGGCCCTGCCTGTGGAAGCATACAGAGCGATTGGAGGTCAACGCTGGCAAATAACAAAAAAATCAAAGTTCCATCTCCCTTTCCTCAACCAGGATTCCTTGTCAGTTTGATGGTTGCAACTAATTCTTTCATAAACCTTGAGAAAAAAATGTTCTGTCAAGGATATTGAGAAATAAAGTTTTCACAGGGGTTCAGAAGATCCCCTAGCTAAGATTCTATGCAGTTTGGAGAACCACAAATCCCACTCCTGGCTGGCCCTGCCCATCCCACATCGCCCCTCCCAGAAGTCCCCATGCAGCCCATTTTGGATGCAGGTAAGTGCAAGGTGTGTGCGGGGAGGGTGAAAAACAGACCTCCTGAAAATTTAGCAAGGCCAGAAATGAGCCTGTTTCCAACTTCCAGACAGCCTCCGGAGCCTGGGGAAGCCATTTTGCCCTCCCAAAGGCTCGAAGAAAACCTCCAGAGCCCGGGGAGGGCAAAAACGCCCCACCCCCCAAATGGTGCAGGAGGCTGACTAGGCCACACCCACCATGGCCACACCCACCCAGCAACTCGGCAGAGAATCCTTTGCTAAAATTTTTGAAACCCACCCTGGCTGTAACTCATATAAAAACACCATATAATGGCAATATAGGG
Organism: Naja naja; assembly: GCA_009733165.1. Classification (NCBI taxonomy): domain Eukaryota; kingdom Metazoa; phylum Chordata; class Lepidosauria; order Squamata; family Elapidae; genus Naja; species Naja naja. The sequence goes on from CM019151.1 coordinate 72,604,097, forward strand.
TTGGAAGAAGTATTGCTTAGATAAGCAGTTTGGAGACTGCATCCAGAAAGGAGGCTGAGGTGGAGGGATATAAATTAGCCTTAGAGTGTCTAGGAACAAAGTCTTCCCAGCTAAAAGACAATTTAAACAAGTTAGCCTTTCATGAAAAATGAATAATGTAATTTCATTTCCACAAAACTAACAATTTTTGTGGAAGACATTTGCCATCCACTACACACACATTATAGTCACACTGATTTTTAAAATTCTTACCTGAATGCACATACTGTTTAAAAGCTCAGATTTATTTTCTGACTAGTAAGCTGGGTTTATTTGCTATACACTTTAATTAAATAAAACTTGGGATGGAAAAGGTATACACTAGTATATTCACATATACACATCACCTTGAAAAGTAAGCAAAATTCAATAAATAGCCATGATTCCATCTGCACATACCATAAGAATATGAAATGTAGTATTATAATTCCTAAGGAATGAAATATCTCTGTAGACAAGATTATCTGGATGTTTATTAGAAAATGAAGTTGTCAAGGTAAAATTGCTTGTGATATATACATATATTTTAGTGCTACAAGTCTCACTGCCTACCAAAGAAATTATACCCTAATGTATATTCAATAGAGGAATTAAAATAGTAGGCATTCAGTTGGTTTAACTTCTTCATTGCCAGTAGTAAAAGCAGAGCAATTTTCTGCCTACTGAATCTATGAAAACTGCTGCTGACAATTGGTAATATTTTTATTACTTGCATAACTTCCTTTTTTCTATCTTAAAAAAACTATTAATGAGTGTCATGAAATGACTTATTTAAAATTACCAAAGTAAGCAAAATGAATGAACTTTTATTATGTTGCTATTAGTGACAGTATAGTAATGCCACCATATTATCATTTGCATATAATGACCATTATTATTCTGAATAATATGATATTGGTGCAGCTTTAGGCCATGCATTTGTGTGAAGAGACATGTATAAAGATTGATGGGATGCCCACTTAAATAGGCCAAAGGCAGAATCTTTCACTTGGGAGGATTATAGCTTAGAAGTTTGTGGAAAAGAAATTTCATTAATTTTATATATATATATATATATATATATATATATATATATATATATATATATATATATACCGTGTTTCCCGAAAATAAGACACTGTCTTATATTTTTTTGGCTCCCAAAACACACTAGGTCTTATTTTCGGGTAGGTCTTATATATTTATGGTGCCAAATAGTGGGTGTGAGTGTGTAGGGGGTGTTTGGGTACACGGTTGCTCCCTGAAAAGTCTTCCTGGAACTGGAGATTTACACTAGGTCTTATTTTCGGGGTAGGTCTTATATTAGGGCAGGTTTAGAAAATAGTGCTAGGTCTTACTTTCGGTAGGTCTTATTTTTGGGGAAACACTGTATATATATATATATATATATATATATATATATATATATATATATATATTTTTCACGGGTAAAGGTATGTAGGTCTTGGTGTATTCGGTCTTGTCCCGTGTAAGATTGAGAATACCTTGGCAACGTTTCGACAATCTCATCCATCATCTTCAGGCTGGTGTCTTCAGCTTCGTTCTCCTGGGAGAAGTGTGTGATCGTGGCTGTTTTTCCCTTTTAAACTCTAGAGTTGGCTGTGTTGTTACTTCTTGATTGGTTTGTGGAGTTGATGTATGCAGATTGGATGGCTTTTTCCTGAGACCCTGTGTGGCTGAGGTGCTGGCTGTGTGTCTCTCAGCCTTTTGTGTTGTAACGACCTGGGTAATGGGCTGTGTGATGACCTTCTGAGTTCTATTGTTGTGACGTCCTGGGTGTGGTGCTGTAATCTCCTGGGTCGTTGTCTGTGCTGCAACCTCCTGATGTTTTGTGTTGTGATCTCCTGAGTTCTGTGATGTAGTTTCCTGGGTGGAAGGCTGTGATGTGGCATTCTGGGCCTTGGTTTGGCTCCGAGTTTGAGGTCTGGCTATGTGTTTATAGCGTGTGTCAGTTTGCTTAGTTTGGGGGTTGGAGGGGGGTGTAGCAGCTGGTGTTGCAGCCATGGTCTGGTTTCTGGATGGTGGTTGCCTTTCATCTGTGGCGTGGGCTTGGGTTTGAGTCTGGTGAAGGATTCCAATGGATTCCAAAGAAGCACAATCACCAACCTAATCGAAGGAGACTCCCCAAAACCAAGACACAGAACAGGACAATGGCATCGCCCTCCTCCCTTACATCAAAGGCACCACAGATAAAATCAGCAAAATTCTCCACAAACACAATATCAGGACAGCCTTTGGCACTGACCAAAAAATAGCCAACATCTTAAGAAACCCCAAAGACAAGATCCAGCTAGAAAACCAAGGAGTTTATAAAATACTATGCAAAATTTGCCCAGCCACATACATTGGACAAACCAACAGGAGAATAAATGCACGATGCAGAACACAAGAACGCAGTCAGAAAAGAAGAAAAACTTCCTCCCTTTTCCAGCACCTTAAAGCCACAGGACATGAAATTGATTTTGAGGGATCCAAACTTATCTCCAATACTGAACACTTCAACAAGAGAATAATTAGGGAAGCCATCAAAATAGAGAAACACCCCATAACATGAATAAATGGGATGATACTTCCGCCTACCAGACATCTGGAAACTAGCCCTAATCAACAAACGAGTCCCAGCCACGAAAACCAACACGGACCCAAAATAACACATGATGCCACCACCAATCTCCTTCACCAGACTCAAACCCAAGCCCACGCCACAGATGAAAGGCAACCACCATCCAGAAACCAGACCATGGCTGCAACACCAGCTGCTACACCCCCTCCAACCCCCAAACTAAGCAAACTGACACACGCTATAAACACATAGCCAGACCTCAAACTCGGCCAAACCAAGGCCCAGAATGCCACATCACAGCCTTCCACCCAGGAAACATCACAGAACTCAGGAGATCACAACACAAAACATCAGGAGGTTGCAGCACAGACAACGACCCAGGAGATTACAGCACCACACCCAGGACGTCACAACAATAGAACTCAGAAGGTCATCACACAGCCCATTACCCAGGTCGTTACAACACAAAGGCTGAGAGACACACAGCCAGCACCTCAGCCACACAGGGTCTCAGGAAAAAGTCATCCAATCTGCATACATCAACTCCACAAACCAATCAAGAAGTAACAACACAGCCAACTCTAGAGTTTAAAAGGGAAAAACAGCCACGATCACACACTTCTCCCAGGAGAACGAAGCTGAAGACACCAGCCTGAAGATGACGGATGAGATTTCGTCGAAACGTTGCCAAGGTATTCTCAATCTTACACTGGACAAGACCCGAATACACCAAGACCTACATATATATATATATATATATATATATATATATATTTCGGTACAGGTATGCAGGTTTTGGCATGTTCAGGTCTTTTCCCGTGTAAGATTGAGAGTATCTTGGTGATGTTTCGACGAGGTCCCACTCACCATCTTCAGGCTGGTGCTTTTGGCTTCATGCTTGTGAGCAAAGTGATCAGAGCTGCCGTCTCTCTATAAATACTGGTGGGGAGGTGTGGTGTGTTGGCTCTGTTGTAAGCAGGTTGGTTGGCTGTGTTGTTACTTCTTGATTGGTTGATGGAGTTGGTGTTTGCAGTTTGGTTGGACATGAAATTGGTTGGACGTGAAATTGATTTTGAGGGAACCAAATTAATCTCCAATACTGAACACTTCAACAAGAAAATAATTAGGGAAGCCATCGAAATAGAGAAACAACCCCATAACATGAATAAACAGGATGATACCTCCCTCCTACCAGACACCTGGAAACTAACCCTAATCAATAAACGAGTCCCAGCCATGAAAACCAACACTGGACCCAAAACAACACATGACACCACCACCAATCTCTCTCACCAGACTCAAACCCAAACCCATCCCATAGACTAAAGACAACCACTGTCCAGAAACCAGACCACTGCTGCATCACCAGCTGCTACACCCCCCTCCGACCCCCAAACTAAGCAAACTGACACATGCCACGAACACATAGCCAGACCTCAAACTCGGAGCCAAACCAAAGCCTGGAACATTACATCACAGCCATCCAGGAGGATCAGGATATCACAGCCACCCAGGAGGATCAGGATATCACATCACAGAACACAGGAGGCTACAACACAAAACCTCAGGCTGTTACAACACAGCCAATGACCCAGGAGATTACAGCACAAGACCCAGGATGTCACAACAATCGAACTCAGAAGGTCATCACACAGCCCATTACCCAGGTTGTTACAACACAAAAGGCTGGGAGACACATAGCCAGTACCTCAGCCACACAGGGTCTTACAAAAAAGTCAACCAATCTGCAAACATCAACATCAACTAATCAAGAAGTAACAACACAGCCAACCAACCCACTTAAAACAAAGCCAGCACACCACACCTACCCACCAGTATTTATAGAGAGACAGCATCTCCAATCACACTTTGCACGTACAAGCACGAAGCCAAAAAATAGTTTCCCCAAAATATTTTATGAAGACAAGGCATTTTGGTGAAAAATTTGTGGGAGGCATGAGAAAAGTAAAATTGATCAATACATTTCAGGAGGCAAAATAAAATAAATGGAAACAGTTATTGTCAAAAGTCCTTATATAGAATGAGGGTTGAAGTGGATAGCTTGTTTATATTTCTAGAATTCAAAGTCTAAAAGCTAGACTTTGGGTTCATAGTATATGTGTAAGTGTATGACTAAAACATATATTGTAGAAAGGGAATAATAAAATTTGGTTCCACAGGCTTGAGTCACTGCATTAAAAAATAGCCTGGATTTGCCTCCATCTCTCAGACATGTGAATTATCTATACAATATCCACTGTCACAATATGAGTTGTTCATGATGTCATCTGAGGAAGATGTATTCAATCTCCATAAATCTCCAGTTTTGTCCAGACTCATTAAATAGCTGCCAATCTTATCAGAATAGTCATAGCAATGGATTGAGTATCACAAGAATAAGGGACTCTGCAGCACATACTTACAGAGAGCACACTGTTAATAAAAATGCAGTATGCTTAGGAATAGTCCAATGAGCTTAAGTGGTTCCACCATTTAGAAGTGCGAAAGTTTCAGCCTTTAGCATCAATACTTTATCAAAGAATTCCTTCATGCTGGCAGCAATGTTCATCACTGTGAAGTATGGAAGTACTCATTGCATCTTGAACTCTAACTTAGAACATTAATATTAACTCTTGGCACCCTCTTGGCACTCATGTGCCCTGTATATCTTGCTCACTCACATATACAAGAAATCATAACTAAGACTAGATCATAACTAAAACTATATAATAATGAACTTGACTTCAAGTTCACTTACTATATGTGCAACATTACTGTGAATAAATTCTTGATGAAGAGATTGTAGCCTTTTTTTTTGCAAATCTCACCCTAAACCTGGATTATACAGGAAATAAGAATTGTGAAGACAAAAATAGTTACTGCAATTCCCCTGTTCCTCTAAATTGTCTGGATTTCTTCCAGGTTGGGCAAAAGAAGGAATGTTGTTTTAATTTCATGCAAAAGCCATCTGTTTAACTGGGCAATCTAGAGTCTCAAATGACAGCAAATACCTACATTCATAACACTTTGCTCTAAAATGTGTTCCAAATCTCACCTTCTTCATGAGTTTGATCACATGTCTGCTGCATTATTTAAGAACAGAAAAGAAGGGTGGAGTAAAATGGTCTCAGTGAAACTTGGTTATTGCTCTGGAAGGGAATGCAAAGAAAACAAAAAGTAGTTATTATTCCATAACTAAAATTAACAGAGGGTTGCAAGCAGGGGTGGGTTTCAAAAATTTTAGCAACCGGTTCTCTGCCTGGTTGCTGCATGGGCATGACCATGGTGGGTTTAGCCTAGTCAGCCACCTGCACCACAGTGGGAGTGGTGTTTTCGCCTTCCCTGGGCTCCGGAGGCTTTCCATGAGCCTCTGGGAGAGTGAAAACTGCCATCCCTGGGCTCCACAGGCCCTCTGGAGGCCAGAAACAGGCCTGTTTCCAGCCCTCTGGACCCTCCAGGAGGCCTGTTTTTCACCCTCTCTGAGCCTCTGCACAGGTCCTGCACTTACATCCAAAATGGGCCTTGTGGAGACTCCTGGGTAGGGCATGGTGGGGTGGGAGGGGTGAGATGGGCGGGGCCAGCCAGGGGTGAGATTTGGTGGTTTGCCAAACCAGCCATAACATTAGCTACAGGTTTGCCCGACCCCATAGCAGCCCACCCCTGGTTGCAAGGAAATGTTTTACTTTGGTGTAGAATATATTTAAGAAATCATTTATGTCTGCATGTGAATGTGCTTGTGTGCTTCTCTTTCTCATGGATACATACATTCCCATGTTATACTAGCTTCCTGGCAAGTTAATACAATGGTTTTCTGCAGAGGTGGTATTCAGCAGGTTCTGACCAGTTCTGGAGAACCGGTAGCAGAAATTTTGAGTAGTTTGGAGAACCAGCAAATATCACTTCTGACTGGCCCCGCCCTTATCTATTCTCTGCCTCCCGAGTCCCAGCTGATTGGCTGGATCTTCTTTTGTTGCCCTGCACAGGAGAACGGAGCTGGAAAGCAGGTTAGTGGGGTGGGGAGGGAATGAGATTTTGCAGTATCCTTCCCCCTGGAGTTGAACGGGAATGGATATTTTACAGTATCCTTTCCCTGCCATGCCTACCAAGCCACGCCCACCAAGCCACGCCCATAAAACTGGTAGTAAATTTTTTTGAATCCCACCACTGATTTTCTGGCATATGGTTTTCCATGAATGTTATGCAGAGATTCAGGGCATATGACAGTGTATTTTCTACTACAACTTATTCATCTGTGAGAGAATAATGTCTAGAGCATATTAGGAGCCATGTTGGCACGAGCAGTGTTGGTGCAGTGGTTAGAATGCAGTACTGCAGGTTAATTCTGCTGACTGCCGACTGCCAGCAGTTTAGCAGTTTGAGTCTCACTGGCTCAAGGTTGACTCAGCCTTCTACCCTTCCTAGGTCAGTAAAATGAGGACTCAGAGTGTTGGGGGCAATGTGCTGACTCTGTAAACCACTTAGAGAGGACTGTAAAGCACTGTAAAGTGGTGTATAAGTCTAAATGCTATTGCTATTGCTATATTCTAAGTCATCCTCTGCATCTGTAGAACATCCCCTTAAACTAGGATTGTCAGCATCAATATTTTATTTCTCATATACACAGACTGCCTTAATTTCTTCCCAGAGCTAAAATAAGGCTTTTGGGAGGGAAAAAAATCAGAACAACAAAGATTTGAGCTTTTATTGTCTAAATATATGTTCTATTGGTATGCAGGATAAAAAGATATCCTACTCAGTACTCATTTTGTTTCTTATAACATATGGTCTCTGCAATGAGAAGTAATTCCCCTCCCACATATTCACAAAGAGATTTGCAATTTCTATTTTAATATTTTACAGAGAAAAGGGGGAATACATTAATGGAACTCATGTATATCTAATGGTTGAAAAATGTTCTGCTGAAACAAGTTTTCTTAAATTCATCAGAATTCATTTTTGGGGTAAGCAGCTAGGTTTTTTTTTCCTTTTATTGTAGAGAATGTATTTGTTATATTGTGTTCTATAGTAATAGGATATCACCACAGTATATAATACATAGTATCAGAGGTGGGTATTCAGCAGGTTCTGACCAGTTCTGGAGAACCAGTAGCAGAAATTTTGAGTAGTTCGGAGAACCGGCAAATCCCACCTCTGACTGGAGATTTTACAGTATTCCTTGTTTTTGGATGTAGGATTCATACTATTCAATTGGTTCTGTGGGCATGGCTTGGTGGGCATGTCAGGGGAAGGATACTGTAAAACCTCCAGTCAGAGGTGGGATTTGCTGATTCTCTGAACTACTCAAAATTTCCACTACCGGTTCTCCAGAACTGGTCACAACCTGCTGAATACCACCTCTGTTTTGCAACCTTCTGACAAGCAAATTCAATGGGGAAGCCAGGTTCCCTTAACAACTATGTTACTAACTTAACAACTGCATTTTTCACTTAGCAACATAAATTTTTGGCTCAGTTGTGGTTGTAAGTTGAGAATTAACCTGTATTTGGCAGGAGTAGAATCATTGTGTGCAGTGCAAAATCTCTTCTAATAGAATCATTATGTACAGTGAAAAGTCTCTTCTGTTGTTGAAGATTATCCACTAAGAATAATGTGCTGAAATTCGTTCTTTAAGTTTGGACAATATTTAATAATTCTCAAGGGGAAAGGATCAGCAGAAGAAGCATTGCCTTACTTCGTTAAATGCAGAAGGTTTCCCAGATGCCAGGCTGTTTGCAAAAATACAGCCTTCTTTTCCTTCCTATATCTGTGCAATCATTGAATAATTGGAGTTTTAGGAAGGAGGAAAATATCAGGCTTCATGTCCATACACAGAACTAGTGAGCAAATGTCAATTATGTAGTAACATGATTTAAAAAAAGAAAATAAATAAATTGTCTAGATACCTCTTATATCCAACAAAATATAGAAATCTACTATGGTCCTATCCTATAGGCTTCCTATACAATTCATACTCCGTCAACTTGTTCCTTTATTCATCATGGCTGACAACATTTTCTTTTTCCTTCTGAGGAAAGACAGACATGAGATATACTGAAAGTTAAGAATGTGTGACTTCTTGCCATTACAGTTACTAATAATTCCCTTTCTCTACATATCAGACTGTATGCCTACTGTATTAGCTAGCCTTTCCTTTTGTTTCTGACATATCTGAAAAGCTTTTTGACGTTCATAGCATTTCTTGCAACTCTTATGTCATTCTGTTCATTCTTTTTCTGATCCATACAGTTTAGGATAATTGCCTCTTTCTTTCTTTGCTTATGATCCCTTCCTTCTGTTTCCTATCATTCTCACAAAATCACGAAACAGACTCCTTGTCCTGAGAAAACCCCTTTTCATTTGGCTAATGTGAATTCCTATCATTCACATCCAGCAAAGTGCCAGCAAACAGTCTTTCAAGGGTCAATTGCAACCACAGTCCTTATCATGCTTGGAGAATTGCCAGGCCAATAGCTTCCAAGCGCAATGCTGTACAAGGAAATACTTGGCTAGGAGTCTCCCTTTGTTGTTTTAGAATCTTAGAAAGCTCTTTATGTATCTACAGTGGCATATTTAGATGTGTCCATTTTGTTTTTTCTAGGAGGTATTGTTTGCAGCTGCACCTGAAATATCCCGTTACAGGTTTCCAATACTCCCTGGATGCTTTTTTCCCCTTAGGGTTTCAAGCTACTTGATCTGACCTCCTTTTAACCTGAATTCATCAAAATGTGCTCTTCTGAAACACAGTATAGAGCTTTGACTCTTGCATCCCTCCTTCCTTTGATACAATGAACTCAAGGATGACATTCATATTTTTTTCTGAAGGTTCTAGTCACTTTCACTTCTTCAACCAATTCCTCTCTGTTGATGTAAGGTCTGGGTTAGAGACCCCATCTTCTTGTTCCTTCTTCAAGTTTCTGACAAATGAAATTGTTAGAAAAAGGGCACCATGATTTATTGGACTTCTAACTCTTAGCAGAGTTAGATTTCCAGCAAATGTTAGAATAGTTGAACTCTTCCACTCTAACTATAAAGCATTTCTTTGGAAGTTTAGCTATTGTATTAAAAAATGTCATCCATATATTCTGTTATTGTTAGTTTTAAATGATTTTTTGAATAATAAAAAACATATTTTATTTAATTTATTAATCAAATTTATATAGCCACCTATCTCATCCAATAGGGACAAATAATAGCAAATTTTGAATATTTGTAATTTTGAATAGTTTAGAATTAAATTATTCAATTCCAGACTATTCAAAATTACAAATATTCAAAATACGGCTACTGGGAGTTGATCACATATAAATTTAATAAATAATAATAATAATAATTAAAAGATAAGTTATATATTTTTAAAAAAATCCTAATACAAACTGTAAGGGAAAATGAAAAAACAAAGACAATACAATAATATAATAAAATTAAACTTTCTATACTTTTGTACAATATTAAAAATAATGAGATTATGTTTCTACAAATAATGGCCACCAACTGAATATCAAATTAAATCCATAAAAAGTCATATTTAATGGTCTTGTTCAAATGTTAAGATTTGAGATTTTTTTTTAGTCAACTCTAGAGTTTGATACACAATTGCTCTTCCAAAAGGATATATATTTTCACAGCAACCCATGCACAATATATCTAAAACTCTTAATAAGTAGACAAACTCCAGTTGTTTGGAATATAACCTAAACATTAAATCTCTTCCTGAGACTAGTTTATTGTTATAATAATATATACTCAAAAGGGAAGAATTATAATCAAATTTTGAATACTTATTGAGGAATCCAATAAATAAAAAAATATCCAAAGACATTTATTTTATTTTGAAAATCTCTGTGTGGTCTTTCACCCCCAAGTTATCCTATAATGATTTCCTTCATTTACACTTTGTTTACCTTTGAATCATTATTTTCAACCATAATATTTATGAATTAATCATCTGTATCTCTGCAGTGCTTCTAAAATATTTATATTTTTGTTTACTGAATCTAAAGTGATAATTATAAGAGTATTTTAATACATTTCTGATTATTTGTAATATTATCAATATTTTGGAGGATGCTTGACTAGAACCTGGAAAACTGAGATGCAAAATATTTAAAAAAATTGGCCAAAGCTTAGAGCATATCCATATTTTAATAGATCATAAATATCTGGATGTATTAGTGATTATTTACTATGTGATTAATGATCAGTTTAATGAAAGGGTCTTGCTAAAATGATCCATTTGTTTGCAAACATGAATAATTCCACCTCATTACTTTTTTTTATTATCAAAAATGGGCTTAGAAAAGTTGGGAGGACGTGAGGAAACAAGACACAGTAATCAATAGCCAAACTGCTCTATTTGATGGGTAGAAAGAATGTTGCATATTTTATGATGTAAACAGCCTGTGGTTGTTTCTGAAGTCCTGAAGGGCAGTTGTGTTGGAACTTTGAATCAGTAATTTTGATTCAACAGAATGTTTTCTCTTGCTTCAATTAGTGCCAACAAAGAACGTATGACTAGCAAATACACTCCTCTTCTTATCCCTTCAATTTTCTCTTAAAATGACGTTTAAGCAAGTTATTTTAATTATTGCATAGTGAAATGTTGAAATCATAATCTTCTTCTTCTTCTTCTTCTTCTTCTTCTTCTTCTTCTTCTTCTTCTTCTTCTTCTTCTTCTTCTTCTTCTTCCTATCTCTATCTTTCTGTCTTTATTCTTTCTTTATTCTCTCTCTCTCTCTCTCTCTCTGTAGATTTTCATGGGTACAGGTATGCAGGTCTTGGTGTGTTCGGGAACCCAACAACCAACTTCTCTTCCTAGATGTCCTAATCTACAAAAAACCCAATGGCTCCCTAGGACACACCATCCACCAGAAGAAAACACACACCAACCACTACTTAAATGCACAATCCCATCACCACCTTGCACAGATCAACTCCGTAGCCAAAACCCTCATCTCCAGAACCAAATGCCTAGCTGACAAAGACCACCTGAGAACAGAATTACCCTCACTAACATATTAATTTCTAACGGATTCCAAAGAAACACAATCACCAACCTAATCCTAATGAAGACACCCACCAAAAACCGAGACACAGAACAGGACAACGGGATTGCCCTGCCCCTCTACATCAAAGACACCACAGATAAAATCAGCAAAATTCTCCACAAACACAATATCAGGACAGCCTTCAGCACTGACCAAAAAATAGCCAACATCTTAAGAAACCCCAAGGACAAGATCCAGCTAAAAAACCAAGGAGTTTATGAAATACCATGCAAAATTTGTCCAGCCACATACATTAGACAAACCAACGGGAGAATAAACACATGCATTGCAGAACACAAGAATGCAGTCAGAAAAGAAGAAAAAACTTCCTCCTTTTTCCAGCACCTTAAGGCCACAGGACATGACATTGATTTTGAGGGAACCAAATTAATCTCCAAAACTGAACACTTCAACAAGAGAATAATTAGGGAAGCCATCAAAATAGAGAAACACCCCCATACCATGAATAAACAGGATGATACCTCCCACCTACCAGACATCTGGAAACTAGCCCTAATCAACAAATGAGTCCCAGCCACGAAAACCAGACCCAAACAACACATGACACCACCACCAATCTCTCTCACCAGACTCAAACCCAAACCCACCCCACAGACGAAAGACAACCACCATCCAGAAACCAGACCACGGCTGCACCACCGGCTGCTACACCCCCCTCTGACCCCCAAACTAAGCAAATTGACACACACTATGAACACATAGCCAGACCTCAAACTCGGAGCCAAACCACAGCCCAGAACATCACATCACAGCCTTCCCCTCAGGATATTACATCACGGAACTCAGGAGGTTACAACACAAAACCTCAGGAGGTTACAACACAGCCAACAACCCAGGAGATTATAGCACAAGACCCAGGACGTCACAACAATAGAACTCAGAAGGTCATCACACAGCCCATTACCCAGGTCGTTACAACACAGAAGGCTGATAGACACACAGCCAATACCTCAGCCACGCAGGTTCTTACGAAAAAGCCAACCAATCTGCAAACATCAACTCCATCAACCAATCAAGAAGCAACAACACAGCCAACCAGCCCACTTACAACAGAACCAGCACACCACACCTCCTCACCAGTATTTATAGAGAGACGGCAGCTCCAATCACGCTTTGCTCGCACAAGCACGAAGCCAAAAACACCAACCTGAAGATGGTGAGTGGGACCTCATTGAAACATCACCAAGATACTCTTAATCTTACATGGGATAAGACCCGATATAAATATTATTATATTATATTATTATTTTTGATGTACAAAAGGCTGTATATATGTATGTTCCAGCATAACTCTGGAACGTGTCAAGCAATTTCAACCAAACTTGTTACACAGATGTCTTACCCTCTGGAAACAAATACTGTGGAGGTAAGACATCCCTAACACCCCTCGGTGGTATGTTTCTTAAAATGGCTTCTGCCATGGTAATGGGTTCACAGAGCTCCCTCTTGTGGAGGAATAGGAGAATTGCGTGACAGACAGTACAACAGCATGAGTCCCAACTACAAGATTTTCAGGTCTAATACAGGATTGGGGTAGATAAATACCTGGGCAACACCAGATTATTGGCTAGTTCTAAATAAGTGGGAGTTTCTCCTTCTCTTCTGAAATCCTCTCAATGTTTTCTGAGAATTTTTTTTAAAAGAATGCCATTTCTCTTTAATTAAGGAATACCTCCCATAACACAGACCAGATACCCAGCATTACCAGGCATACTAGACAGAAAACACAACCATATAATTTAATGCTATTTTATTAAAAATTACATTAACAGAATCTTGCAGATCTGAAAGTGCACATCACCTTTACAGTCCAAGAACTTAGGGAGAGCTGCTTCTGTGCCTCTTCTATGGTCTCTTACCTGAACATCCCCCTAGGCAGCATCATTCACCCTGTCTCCCACAGCCATTTCCCACACACCATTATAGATTGTGTGGCAGATGCATATATTCTTTTTCTAGGTCTGAATGTGTCTGTTAGCCTAAAGCAGGGCTGTCAAATTCAATTTCATGGAGGGGCACATCAGGGTTGTGTTTAACCTTGGGGGCTGGGTGGGTGCGGCCAAGCTGGGTGTGGCCAGGGTGAATATGGCGAGCTCAACATCACTTATGTTAGGGGCATCCTTCCCAGGCTCCGTTTTTGGCTGTGACAGCTTCCTGCGGTGCTCTGAGAGTGAAAACGGAGTTTGGGAGCTTGGAAGGGCTTTTTGCTGGTAGAGGCATGCATGGGTCAGTCCATCACTGTTTCCAGGGTGGCCCCATGGACTATCAGATGTAAGCACCATGTGGGCTGGATTCAGCCCGGGGACCTTGAATTTGACACCCCTGGCCTAAGGAATACAGTGTTCTCACATTGCATTAAACGATAATGTTAGTTTGTTTCCCAGATAGAATAAGAACATTAAAAATAGTCTTTTTCACCGTGGAGTATTTGGGTTTCAAAACCACTTTTCAGTGTGATGATTTCTTGGATCTTCCCTTACGTCATATGATAGGATAAAACTATTGTAGTGTTTTATGACCTTATATTATCCTAATTCAGCAACATTTCAACATTCCCTCTCTAAAAACTGACATTGCTTCATTGACTACTGAAAACCAGAAATTTTGTGGTTTTCCTTTCCTTGCACAAAACTAATGGTTTTGTTTTTGAATTTTATTTTCATTGTCCATAGAAGTAAAAATATTTAATGCAGAAATCTATTGCTGCAGCAACTGAATCTGATTCTCCATAGACCAATAGAATTTCATGAACATTAAGAATCAACAATAAAGATAAACAGTAAATATTTAATAGTGAACATTAAAAGATCTGACCATTATAAAAGTAAATAAATATTACAAATGCTTTACTAATTTATTTTTACACATTCTGGGGAATGCAACTTTTCTTTAAGAGGAGGCTAAACCAGGTATTGATAATCTTTAATTTAATTAAAGCTTAAATGGGCTTTATTCCAGTCAGCACATTTTGCAGGCTTTTGCTGTGAATTCAGAATGCAAGGTTGTATCTAGAAGTAGCAATTAAGAAGTAGCAAAGTAAGGCGAATAATTAGTAATCAGTTATTTTATCAAATAATGCATTTAATTAGGTAATTTACCAAATTCCTATCATCAGATTTCAGGACCAATTTCTGGCAGTTTATAATTTCTGGCCTTGGGTGGCTCAGGCTGTTAATTGCCTGCACTTAAGTTCCAGCTGCCTACAACTGCTGTAGGCTCGAATCCCACCAGGCTCAAGGTTGACTCAGCCTTCCATCCTCTCGGGGTAGGTAAACTGAGGACCCAAGATTGTTGGGGGCAATTAGCTGATCTTGTAAAAATGCCGCTTAGTAATAAGCAGGCATATACAATGGAATGAAGGCTATTGCTGAGCACACTGGGTTGTATCCCAAAAATTGTAAGCCGCCCTGAGTCTTCGGAGAAGGGCGGCATATAAATGTAATTTAAAAAAAAGACAACATTATAAACATAAAGCACCTGACGATGATAAAGAAGTACAAATAAAGAATATGAATACCACAATAGTGACAAATTCAGTCTCCAAATGCCCTCTGAAATATTTCAGACTTCCATACCTTCTGGAAAAGCAATAGTAAAGATGTTAGTCTAACTTCAAGAAAGACACAATTCAAGGACATTGTCTGTAGGCCTCTGCCTTTGTGGGGGAGGGATATTCAAAGGATACTATCCTGAATAGGTTGAGTAGACTTCTTTTTGGAAAAGGTGGACATTCTAGAATTGAGAAGGTAGTCCCTAAATACTTTACTTATATGCCATATAGGACTTTATTGGTCAAATATTTTGAATTGTTCCCTGAAACCTATTGGTAACCATGCCCACCAAGCTATGCCACGCCCACCAAGCCATGCCCACAGAACCGGTAGTAATTTTTTTTTAATCCCACCACTGTTTTGCACTATATTGAAGTATGGGAAGAAATATCAATCTGGTTCAGTTCCAAACCATGAGAAAGAGACTGGAAACATGGAAGCTGATTGGAAAGATGGTTTAATGATGAAGCTGAACCACATGGGTTCTGGGCAGCTGACAAAAATGGAGTTGAGAACTAAGGGTTCTTATACCTTCTTTGAACTTTGCACGAGCTTTCTGTTCCTGTGCATAAGCTTGTCCTTTAATATTCTATGGGGGCCATGTCATAACCTTAATAACCCTGGCTCTATAGGATGTCTGAGCTGTCAGGTTTGGTTGATGTTTGCTGGGTGTGGTGCAACTGAAAGGATGTTGGGCAATTCCTATTGTGACTGAGGGCTGATCCTATCTTTGGTCAGACCTTGGGGCTGGCAATTTCAAAATTCCTGTCTTGAATCGATTTCTCCCTACAGTATTTGCCTTGCCTATGAATAGAGCTACCTAGATATGTGGCTTCTTTCAATAAGCTCTTTATCTCTTAAGTGCTAACATCTGCTGAGGGCTATTAAGAAAGATGCAGGGTGCTTTCTGTCTCCAAGAGCATGTTTCTCCATTTCAGCATGTAGGGAAATATAACATTCTGCCTTTTTAAGATTTCCTAAAATATTTTATTCTTCTAGGAGGGTGATGGTGACATGCCACAGAAGTAATTCAGCTGAGTGGTAATAAGTGCATGAATCGTTATGGCTACAGTGTGGTCCTACCTGGAGCAGAAGCCTTATCCATAGTGAAAGTCAGTACTCCAACAAATCCATCCCCTTTCAAATCATAAGTCTCTAGCCACATCTCAGAGAAAAGAAAATTGATTTATTAGAAGTGGGCATGTTGGTGTTAGCTGGGTGCAGCCAATACTAAAATACATCATTCATTTCCCCTTTGACCATGGTCTCCCCTCCCACCCCTGGATGTGTATTCTCCAATGGGACACATCCATTCCCAAGAGTTATCAATCATGCTCTCCAGTAATTTTCTTGAACTCCAACAACTTTGGGCTGCCAGGGTGATTATCTATGCACTTAAGGCACTTAAGGAATGCACTGTTTTCCCCCCACTCCCTTTTTCTGGCAGCTAAAAAGACCAAAGAAGTATCTTTTTAGTTGACAGTGAACTCATCCCTGGTTCTTTCATTATTATTCATTATACCCTAGTATGCAGTTAAGCTAAACCAATTCTTTTTTAAAAATAATAATAATTCATGCATACCCACAGCAACCTAGATTACACCAGTTCTGTCATTCATTTTAACCCATTCATTCATAATTAAATCTACATTCCACAGATTCAGATTTTCTTCATTCAGCTATAAAATATACTTCTGCTTTCTCTTAATATCACAGATATGTTTACGTTTCTTTGATGATTTCATTTCTTAACATGTGCACTTTACTCTTTACTCCTCTTACATACTAAACTGCAAACCTTCCTATGCTATTATCACCACCAAATGGATCCATAGATGTTGACTTCTACTGCCATGATGTTGTTCAACTAAAGTTTTACCATAATGGTTTTGGTAACTGAAGTAAGGAGTATTGTAGACTAAATTACCAGCCTTACTCCTACTCAAGCCACAGGCAGTATTTTTTAAATATTAATTTTAAAGGATGTAAATCTTTTTGTGTGTGTGCAAATTTTGGCTAGTACAAATGTTATTGGTCAAGTACAAAAGCCTAGTTTTATCCCAACCATCCTGTAGAAATTAACCTAGAGATTAATCTAGAGCCAACAAACCATTGCCAATAAAGTAATATATTCAGTGTACCGAGACAGTCACTATATAAATAAAATTTATAGTTACTAAAATACGCTCACATCTCTGAGCTAGGTAAGAATATTACAGAGATTTTATGTGAGAGAACCTAACCTTCTCTGAACATTTGAACATTTAAAGGGGCCTCAATCAATGATTGTAAAACATTTTCTGTGGATGAAGAAACATGTTTTTTGTACATCATAAACTGAACGATAAATTTAAAGATTTTGCCTTGCCTGGATCTCTCCCAACCTGTTGCTAATAGCAACTTGTGTCCATTGCCTGGTATTTCTTTTCCTTCCTAACCTCTATCAGTTTATTACATGCAGGTCTTTACTTCTTATGCATGCCTCATGAATTTAATGACAGAACACAATACCGGGAGTAGCATTTGGCTTTGTTGGAGCAGATGTCGAATACTAAAGCATGTCTTCAACTTGTAATCCCTTTTCTGCAAGGTTCTAGTTGAGGTTAATGTTGCATGAGATACACAGCTATCCCTTCTAACTTACCAGCTGAGTAGTGAAGAGTATTTTTTAAAAAAATAAAAGCTTTATTTGATCCTGGCTGTTGGTCTTTGGGGAGAACAAATAATGGGGGTTAAACGTAAAAGTGTAGAGACAGAATTTGGCAAGAAAATCTATAGCAAAGGGATTAGGCAAGTGTCACTTACCTTGAGAAGGATTATAAAGCTTTTCTTCTTTATTGGTGCATGCTTGCACACCATAAAAGTTGAGCAGTTGTTCAGAAAACTCTAAGGGCCAAGCATTTCAGTGGATCACCTATTTGACAAAAGACTGGTAAAGTAGTAAATCCTGATCTGTAGCCATTTTATGTGGCCTGAAGTTGGGCTTTCAGCAGTTCATGTCACCAAATAGTGAAATACAACACCAAAGTATTTAAACTGCTTCATTTTATCAGGTGCATGACTGCTAATCTACCTTTTATGTCTAATTTTAGAGGGAAAAAGAGGAAAAGAAAAGAAGAAAAGAAACCCTTGTTTTGAAAAATGTTTTTAATCAATCCTATGATTGACCAAAGTTTAGAGGATCTTGTTAATCTGTCTATATATTTAAACTGTACAAAGATGCTGATCCCAGTCTGTTTTCAAACCAAACCTTTATTGTACAAGCAGCTTAAATCAAATAAACATACAGAAAGACTTTTACCAGTTTCTTCTTGCCTTCTTGTCTAATTTAGTTTCTGTCACTACCTATGTAGTTAGGCTTTCTCAGTCCTTTTGATTGAGAACAACTCCTAAAGAAACACAGACCTCTTTAAGAAACTTAAAAACCCTTTTAAGGCTTTTTCCTCTCTCTCTCTCTCTCTCTCCTTTCTCTTATGGCAAGAGGTTCCTCCACCTCATGCCTCTGAGATACTCAAGCTGAGCAGAAACAATAGCAGCAAGAGCAGGCAAGGAGAGTAAGCTTCCCCTCAGAGAGAATTATGGATCCCGCACTGGGGTAAATTGCCTGTTGGGCTGCCCCTTATATACCAAGGGGCGTGGCTTGTGATGCCACTCCAGGGTATGCACTGTTACCCTGTCATTGGTGGATTTGGTTTGCCTTCAAATCCCCACAAGTTGTAAACTGCATGGCAACACCAGAAAGTTCCATTTTCTGACACCTTGTAACTTTGGCTTAATAGTGATTTTATACCTTTCCCCCCACAATGCATTGCAGAAATATTATAATACTGAAAGAATGACAGTGACATTGATGTAAGGCAAGAAAAACCAGAAAAATGGTGCAGTTCATTCTAAGCAAATGGACAACAAAATTTGAACAGGAAGGAGCTATTTTTATATACAGCTCTGTTTCTTCTCCTTATTTATTTATTTAACATATGATGAGAAGATAACAGAAAAGAGGTAAACATATACACATACTCCACATAATTATATGTAAAACTTCTATGTGGTATGGCAGTGGCCTCATAACTGGATGTCCAATTCAGTTATCCAGACAATCGCTTCTGGTGGAATGAGTTACAGAAACCCTTGACTTGAAAATTGTACCAAAGCAGTGTTTCTCACTTCCAAACTTTTAAACATGTTACCAAACAAGAACTTGGTTGATTGCATTGAATGCAGCTGATAAATTCAATAGACCCAGGAGAAATGTACCTTCATCCTAGTCCTATCAAAGGTCATCAGCAAGAGTAACAGATATGGTTTTGGCTCCATTTATTTATTTCTTTTATTTTATTTTTTTTAATTACATTTATATGCCGCCCTTCTCCGAAGACTCAGGGCGGCTTACAATTTTTGGGATACAACCCAGTGTGCTCAGCAATAGCCTTCCTTCCATTGTATATGCCTGCTTATTACTAAGCGGCATTTTTACAAAGTCAGCTAATTGCCCCCAACAATCTTGGGTCCTCAATTTACCTACCCCGAGAGGATGGAAGGCTGAGTCAACCTATTTATTTATTTATTTTGTCAAACATGCTTGATAATATATATAAGTATAAACATGATTATTAATACATGAAATAGATATGGATAAAAGACAGGGACATTAAGACAGGGACAATAGGCACGTTGGTGCACTTATGCACACCCCTTACAGACCTCTTAGGAAGGGGGTGAGGTCAACAGCAGACAGTCTGATGTCGAAGTGTTTGGGGTTAGTGGAAGAAACCACATACTCAAGTCTGAATTCTGAGTGAAGGATTTTCTATTATCAACACTCTTTCTGAACAGGAGGATTAGAGACTGGTTGATAATTATCCAGAATATTCAAATCAAGGTATTGTTTCGAGAGGGGGAGACACACTGCTAGATATTTCAAGGCGAGCAATTTATCTTCTGGATGCTCAAGCAAATTTATTGCAATAGGCCAGCAGACCATTTTCCGATCTAGAAAATGGGACATTTTCTGATCTTTTCCAAGTGGAACAGTGCTTACTCTGAACAATACTCCTGGAGAGCTATCTATGTACGTAATATGAGTCAGAAAAATAAAAATGTTCTTACTTTTACTGACATGGTATAACCTCAGTTCTAAATATTCAATCACATTTTTATTGTATTCAATATTGATCAACTTGTCTTCTCTCTCAGTTCATCTCCCAGACACGCACACACACAGTTAACCAAGAATCCCTTGGATTAATTAGAAGTAGGAGAAATCCTGTCAAATCCCACCACAAAGGCAGTCAGCAAAACTGTTCCCTGGGACTTTGGTAAACTTCTCAAAATGCCCCTTTGAGAAGCAGCAGGATCCATTAGCTATCTGTGATAGTTAGAATGAATCCATCTTTTCCCATCCATCTTTTGTAGAGTTCTGCAACTGCATGGAAAGTGATCTAACCATGACTAGGATGCATTAAAATGTTCCTCTTATATTATTTTTCAGCTGCTCGGAGACAAAAAAAACCTGGGCCTCACTTTCTAGATAGGTCAGGCCCATGATTACTTGGGACAAACCAGTTATAAAAGTTCAGGTTCTACAGAAAGAAGAACCTTCAACAATTGTAACACTGCAAAGCAGATTTCTTTATGCTTACAAATACACAGCTGGGTATTTTTCTTCCTTGAAGCTGAAAAGGTACACCCTAGTTTTTAATTAGTGTCAAGAGGTCCCATTAATATTCTTTTTACTCAGACCAGCTATTTCATGAAATAATCACTCTAAATTGGCAGCACTTCCTTGTCTGAACATAACGTTGCTTGCCAATCAAAAGAATGGAATAGAGTTCTTTGTTCTGTAGAGCTCTGTGCATGAATCAGATTACGAAGAAACATTTTTTATGCTGTAGTTTGAAAATAAAGTGAAAATACAGTTGAGTGGACTATACATCTCAGTGGATATGGTGATAATGAGCAGCGGAGGCCAGGGTACATTTAATTATGTGATTGGAATTGTTATGATACTTAATGTTGCTAGCAAATTTTTTAAAAAATCTTAGAGATGCAGCACAATTTGCACTATCATGTACAATTAACAAGGGCTTGCAAGTGAGATTAGGGCAAACAGTTCTTAGCACTAAAATGGAAGGGAATCAATAACTCAATTTTCTCATTAAGTGTCATGCCCCTATTGGAATCTGATTCCAAGGGAGAGATGGAACAGTGGGAGTGTGGCTCCAGTGGCTGTGGAGGAAACTGGGGAAGGGCACAGTCCAGCTGGGCATTCAGAGGAAGACCCAGGCCCACCTCCTCTTCACGCAGGGAGGAATGTGTTTTAGATGGGTCTCGTGGTCAAAGAGAGGCAGGACAGCATGGTAGTGATCAGCATCTTTTATTAGAAGAAATCCAGGAACTGCCACTTACATGCGGCAGGCGCCGGCTTTTTCAGCCGGCTCTGTCCAAAGCTTCAGCCACTGATGGGACTTTGTTTTTCCTGCCGGTGGCTGAGCCAATGAGTGGAGTCTTCCAGCTGACTCCACTCCTTGGTCATATATGGGCATATATAACAGAATGGATAAGGGAGTAACGTGGGTTATGGAGGAGAAAAAGGCCCTGATTCCCTTCATTAACTGCAGCTGGAAAAACAGGATAAAGAGGATGTTTGTGCACAGCTCCTTGCTGGAAGCAAAGCATGAATTATCTTGGTTTGTTAAGTTTTATCTGAGTTCTGGCATCCTCCCAACTGTGTGTTTCATTATCTTTTGAAGTCTTCAATTCCTTATCCTGCCCTGTTGCGTTAATTGCTGCAGCGTGGTTTGTGTTGGTTTTTATTTATACCTTATATGTTCTTGGGTTCGAATGGAATTTCTTCCCGTTAAAAACTGTTCTTCGGAGAGTTTTTTCTCCAGCCAAGGATAACATTGGGGGTCAAGTTTGAGGTATTAAAGGGACTTTACCTATTTTTGTGCCTTTGTTGCTTTTGTGCCACACCCTGGGTCATCACATTAAGCAGAAAAAGAATCAGAAACAACATCCACATGGGAATTCAGAAAATTGACTGAACAATAGCTGGGCAATCACCATGAGGAGAGTCTCTCAAACAGCCTATATTTTCAACTGCCCCCAATCCAATTAATTGGCCAAGTCCCAAACGCTGACATTTAATAAAATGCTACAATGTCCCACCAGTCAATGACTACTTTAGCTTCAACCACAATACAAGAGCACACAACAGATACAAATGTAAACCACTCCAAACTTGATTGCACAAAGTACAACTTCAACAACAACGTGGTCAATGCCTGGAATGCACTACCTGATTCTGTTGTTATACCCTCAAACCCCCACTCCTTTACCCTTAAACTATCTACTATTGACCTTACTCCATTCCTAAGAGGTCTGTAAGGGGCATGCATAAGTGCACAATCATGCCTACCGTCCTTGTCCTATTGTTCCCAATTATTTGTACCTATTTCATGTATTTACACTCATGTTTATTCTTATACCTATTATCTTGTAAGTGATTGACAAACCAAATAAATAAATAAAATAATAAATAAATAAAGTGAGCCAAAATAGAATGTTGGCCCAGTGTTTCCTTTTCAGCCACTGACTGATTTTTACCTACTATATGTCTGTTTCAACTTCACATCACTGTGAGACAGAAACCTGAACATCTGGGCAAAGAGAGAAAGAAGATACTTTAGCCATAAAGTAATGACCATTATTATGTGTAAGTCTCAGGACAGTGTATTATTAGGTGTATTTCAGGACTGGCATACTGGAGTCTAATTTAAGATAGCACCCAAACAACTGCACTTGATTTGATTCAAAATCTTATTTTGCATTCCAGAGCAAAAAAAAAATGGGTAGTTTACATTTTGGAAGGAAAAAAATATCAATTGTTTCCTCTTCAAACATCCTCCTAAATTAATAATGGCAAAAATAGGGCCTTTTCAAAGGTAGTATTCTGTCAAAATCCTTTCTCAGCATAGTTGAGCTGGGATTTAATGTTTCAGCATGTCTGGAAGGAGAGTAAAATCTATTGGAAATATATTCACCATAATTTATGTTCTTTCATTTTTTAATTTGATCAATGCTAGTAAAACAGTAATACGGAGCCAGCTATTCTGTCATATTTTGAAACATTTGGAAGTTAACTTAAATTAGATTATAAGAAATGGAAATGTTTGCACAAAGTCTGTCCTAGTTTGTGATGAATTAATCTACATTGTCACTAAAATTCCTCTCCTTAAGTATCAGTTTTAGCATAACCCGCAATCCCTACTTGTTCTATTCAGTAAGGCTTTCTTCACAAACATGCCAGAAGATGGGGCTGAAGAGCCTAAACAGAAGACATTTGTCACACAATAATAAGAAAAAATCCTTGAGAAGATATAACTTTGAACCTTTTATTTTGCAATAAGACAATGCCTTCAACAATTAATCTTTTCTAGCCTTAAGCATGCCTATCTTAAGAGGAAAGTAAGATATAATGTGAACAAAGCCTGAGGTGGATGTGGAAATCAGGTGTTCTAATTAAACTATTGTAGTCAATTGTTTTATTACAGAACTGCAAAGTGTAAAATACAGAATAAGTAAATTGGGGAAAACCAGAGTTGCCTTGAGGAAAAAAGGTAATAATGTTCAAATGTTTAGGATTCATAAAGAAATATTATTACTTAATAGAATTAGAAACTGAATATGAGGTGCTTGTGGGACTAGATGCCTGTGAAATTACTTGGATACAAGTGCAGGTGTTCAATTTAGCCCTTAGTTTGAAATTGAAATGAGAAAATCTAAAGTCTGGTTTAAGTTTTTTCCTATGAGGCTATATTGTATGCTTTTTTTGAAAGACCACTGCTCTATAATGTCATAATTGGTCACATATTAATCTGTATCACTTTATATTATTCCATGCTGCTGCAGGCATTCAAACCTTAAGTAATCTCTCTGTCTCTGTCTTTCTCTGTCTCTGTCTCTGTGTGTGTGTGTGTGTGTGTGTGTGTGTGAGAGAGAGAGAGAGAGAGAGAGAGAGAGAGTCCTAAAGGAGAAGAGATAATATTAGACACATTAATAATGTTTAAAATGCCTTACTTGGTATGCCGTACTTGGTATGCTTATTGACATAGATTTATATTTTCACAGTCCATTTTAATTATCTTCTTTCAGAGTGGTCCTATTAACTTAATTTCCCTCTGCTGTATTTATTCCAGGTGTTTCAAATATTCTGTGTTTTCTTATACTAAATCCTTTCTCTGCATAATGAATTTGCTTAAAAGGACACACATAAGAACAAATGTAATTAATATTCTTGCTAGTGTTTCATATGCTGAATCCTTTTCAGATATTATTAGAGTCACTTATCATTGCTGCTTTGTCCTTGAATATGTCTTCTTAAAAGCTTCTTCTCTCTTGAGCACAAGACTGAAAAGAAAGGCTGTGCTGCTTGAACAAATTAATGATAATCTTAACACTTTTACGACTTCAGACTTGAGATGATCTTATGTGTAATTATTTACATGGTTTGATATAAGATAATTAGGATAGATGATAGATAGATAGATAGATAGATAGATAGATAGATAGATAGATACTATTATTAAGTCATTTAACCATATCAAATATATAAAACTCACACAAAATACAAGTAAATACAAAGAAGATAGTGGGACATATTCCTAACTCACAAAAGTAAGTAAATAAATAAATTAATCTACTCTTGATGTTGTTGCAAAAGTTTTGTTTTTGTTTTCTTATGGTTTGATCAAGTGCATAATCTGAAGACTGAACAGTATACAAGAGCTCATGGGGATAACATTAATATGTAGTTGTTGAAGAGGGCAGTGTTTTTATTTTAAAAAATACATCTTCTAAATCGAAAAGTAAACTGCAAGCAAACATAGGTTTGGCTTTCTACTCAAACATGAAGTATTTCTAGAGAATGCACTCTATGACCTGGTAATGCCACCTACATGGAAAAGAATTATGGGAAAATATGTAATCTTAGTGTAAGCATTTAAGACAGTAGTTGGTAATTTATAATAATTGTGTTCTTTTCAATCATAGTTTATTATTTGTCTTTTCTTTCTGAAAATAAAGTAGTTGAATAACTAAGTCTTTATTCATACATGCTAATTTGATCTTGAATGGTTTTCCACTCATGTGTCATAAAGGAGAATTCAAGTCTGTCTTCCTGATTATTATGACAGGAAATAATAGTTTTCTGTATCTCATTGTTGTGTTATCTAACAGCCCATCCAGGTAGTTGTGGCCCAGATATTGTAGCCCTGTATCAGCCAGGTTTTCTAAATATCATATACCAAACTATCAAGCATGCTGCCTTAGAAAAACAGTACATTAATATTTGCAAACTACTAAATTCTTTCCTATGCAATTTATTCCAAAATTTGTGCAGAAATTATTTTCAAAATTGCATTCAGAACTTTTGAGCTTTCATACAATTAATGCCATAGAGCATAAGCTTACCAACATAAAATCACAAAATAGCACAATTGCTACTTGCATGCATTATTTATAGCTAAACGTCTATGAAAAAATAAAGTCAATAAAAGAATTTTACTGAGTGTTAAAACCAACCTGTTTCTTCCTGCTTAATTGACATCAAAATATTACCTCATAGTTCTAGAAGTACTGCCTCATAATTATAAGGCTTTGATTTAAAAAAAAGATATATATTAATAACTATGCTATTATTCTGCATAATTCTTATTCATTGTTTCATTCCCATAGCTTAGCATATTTAGCACAAACTAGCGTTCCTTTTATACTATATACATTAGATAGTTTCTCAATATATCTTTAAAGGAGACAGAGATGTATTTATTTATTTGACTTTTGTCCTGGTTTTATTGCTTTATAAGTAGTTCAAGGCTGCAAACATGGATAGCAGAGCATGCGATAATGACAGGTGATTCTGGAAATAACCCAGTCTTGTGCCATGAAAGGCTTTATGGCATAATCAGTGATATCCAGACAATGTTACTGAAAGCTGTGTTTTAGAAGGAACAGGTAATATTTTTTTAAGAATTAATGGCAGGTTGTATGAGAGGTTAAAATTGATACAGAGTCCAGGCTGGCTGGCGAATTCTCCAAGTTGAAATCTCCACTTTGAAATGTGCTCTCAAAAATCTACAACTTTTTATTTATTTATTTATTTATTTATTTGATTAGTCAATTGCTTACAAGATGATATGTATAAGTATAAACATAGTTCTAAATACATGGATACATATAAGAAAAATAAAAGAAACAACAGGACAGGGATGGTAGGCACTTTGGTGTGCTTATGCACACCCCCTACAGGCCTCTTAGGAAAGGGGTGAGGTCAATAGTAGACAGTCTAAGGTTAAAGTTTTTGGGGTTTGGGGAAGAAACCACAGAGTCAGGTAGAGTATTCCAGACATTGACCACTCTGTTGCTGAAGTCATATTTCCTGCAATCAAGTTTGGTGCAGTTAACCTTGAGTTTGTATCTATTGTTTGCTCTTGTATTGCTGTGGTTGAATTTTTGAGATTAAGTGTAATGTCACAATGTACAGTACATACAAAATGGGTAGGTCTTGCACTGCATCCGCATGATACTGCTTTGGTCATTTATTTATTTTTATGCGCGGGCTGTGATGGGGGTATCCCGATACTCCCATGTTACACCCCTCCTGCGCGACCTGCATTGGCTACCGGTTGCCTTCCGGGTTTCCTTCAAGGTGTTAGTAACAACCTACAAAGCCCTTAATGGCATGGGTGCAGGGTACTTGCGGGATCGCCTCCTGCCTGCATCACAGTCCAATCGCCCCGCTCCCATAGGAGGGGCCTTCTGGGAATACCGTCGGTCAGGCATTGTCGGCTGGCGGCTCCCAGAGCTAGGGCCTTTTCTGTGGGAGCGCCCCCTGTGGAATCAGCTTCCTGCGGATCTGCGTTTGGCCCCTGATCTCCGCTCCTTTCGTCGAGACTTGAAGACCTGGCTGTTTCAGCAGGCCGGCCTGGATTGACCTGGGGGTGGGTAGTTTTAATTTTGTTGTTTTAGTGATTTTATTCTTTTAACTTTTGGTAATTTGGACTTGTTTTTATTTGTATTGTTGTATATCTTTTGTATGTTCGCCGCCCTGAGTCCTTCGGGAGTAGGGCGGCATACAAGTCTAAATAAATAATAATAATAATAATAATTATGTCACCTTTATTATATTTACAAACATCTTATGGCGACGAACATATCCACCTTCTTCTTCCTATTTTCTCCACAACAACAACCTTGGGAGATGGGCTGAGCTGAGTGGCCCAGAGGGCTTTTATGGCTAATACAGTACTTCAACTAATGGCTTCCTGCTTTCTAGCTTGACGCCAGTGGTTCTCAACCTGTGGTACACAGACACCTGGTGTGTGTGTGATGTCATCACAGAGGGTCCGCAAAGGCTTGAAGAAATATGATTTAGATCTTGAATTAAGTTTTGGTGGTCCATGTCCACAAAAGGTATTTCAAGGGCATCCCCGATGAAGAAAAGGTTGAGAACCACTGTCATAACCTGTAGACCAAAGTGGCTCTCCTGTTCTTCTTGATCCCTCTTGATTCCCCTGAAGATCCCTTTAGATCTGAATTTACTAGAATGGTCTTGAAGAAAACTTTATTGTGATGACCCGGGACAAGGCATGAAGGGCACACAGCCAAGTGATAGTTCAAACTCCTCTTTATTGCTCCAACTTTCCCCCAAATGCTCCCATGTCCCGAAGCAAAGCGCTCTCTCACACACATAGCAGCCTGTGGCTGCGAGTAGTCCACCTGTTGAATGCTATTAGCCCAACAGCTTCAAAGCAAGAAGTCCAGCGAGGCAAAGAAACAAAGCAATGAGTCCACAAAGCAAGGAACAAGGCAGGAAGTCCTGCAAACTCCAGATGTCGGCAATGGCACACAAAACTCCATTAATTCAGCATTTGTTCCTGACAAATGCCCCACCCCACAGTGTCTCCTTAAGTCTCCAGGTGTGCCTTGTGAAGAGGGTTTAGGTGCTTTCCACCTGAGTTGTCAGGTCGGCCTGTGCTGTTTCCATTTCCTCTCCACTCTCCATGCTTGGAGATCAGGAGTGGGTGGTCCTTGCTCCACCTGAGCTCTGTTATCTCCACTGCCTACCCTCTCTTAGTCATCCTGTCCCCATTCCACTTTAATGGCAAGCCATCCCAAGCCCAAGGGCTGCCTTGTCCTGCTGCTTCATGCATTCCTCTGAATCCAGCGAGGCTGCCCCCTTGACCTCTGTCAACCCCAGCTCCAGCTCATCCTACTCCATGGATTCAGGCTCCGATGGGAGCATGACATTTATTTTAACATAGACACAGAGAATTTTTTCCCCACTACTACTCTGTCCAGTCTATTTATAACTTAATTCTTCTCCTCTAATGGATATATATGCAAAGGCAAAGAAAAAATTGTTTTTAGTATATAACAAAAACTGTGCGTTTGACAAGAGTTAATTTGGCCTTAAAAAAAATTCTAGTGAAAACAGTTCAATTAAACATATTTTAAAAAGGAAATAGTAAAACACTTGTCATAATGGTGTGAACAGCACTGCTAAAATCTATAATTAAAATAAGCCTCATGGGTGACATTACAATCCATTATTATACTTGACAGCTAATCTAGACAC
The DNA here is from genome assembly GCA_009733165.1 of Naja naja. Classification (NCBI taxonomy): domain Eukaryota; kingdom Metazoa; phylum Chordata; class Lepidosauria; order Squamata; family Elapidae; genus Naja; species Naja naja. The sequence continues at coordinate 72,632,954 of CM019151.1, forward strand.
TTGACTTCTAAAGTGATATATTAATCCTCACTTGTGTTGACCTATTGATTATCTGGTCTACTTCAATTTTCCTTATTTGAGGAACCATTCACCTGATTTGTGAGTATGTCCCAAAATAATGTATCCATATTTGATCATAAATCTATGAATATGTGTTCATTACAAATTTTCTTACTGTTTAGCAATGAAAAGATGGATAATGTTGTAATAAGAAAAACACTCTTTTTGCAGGATTATCTATATTTACTATATTTAGATCTTACTACCAATATTTATGATGAAATAAATGCCTACAAATAGATTCAAGGAATATACAAATATTTTTATTATGAAAGTACTATAAGCATTGCTACAAAATTGTAAATGAATTCAATAGTGCAGAATTTTCTTTTGCTTAAAATATCTTGGCAGGTTTTGACAAGATAAGGTTGTAACAGTAGATGAATTGGAAGTTATTTTTCTGTGTTCTTCCTCCCCTTCTTTTTCATTTCCTTCCTTCCAGCAAGTTAGATTAAAATTAAAGACGGTTTTATGAATTTTGGGTGTTGTATATATTCATATAATTGATAGAGGAGCAAAATTCATGTTCGCTATTATAAAAGTGCTGCATATTCATTCAACATATGCTGTTTATCTTCAATATATAGACAGGCCTATTACATACATTGTTTTGAATGAAAGGAAGTAGGCTAATTAATAGTAGTAAGGGAAAATGTTTTAGAAATACTTTTGCTCACATTTTTGAAAAAACAGCATTCTGGTCCAGTAGCTTCCAGTTATGAGAATGGCGCACTCTGCAAATATTCTGTCTGCAAGTACATTACTTTATTTGTAAATATGCTAGCAGTGACAAATCTTAATTAGATACTGTTATGTATGTAGGTTTGAATGTTATTGGTTTATTTGAACTGTTCTTGTAAAATGTCAAATGGTATTGGTTTAAATAGTGCGGGAAGAAACCCTGCACTCCCATTGGCTGGCAGCTACGGCTGCAGGCTATAAGAAGCAGCCGTAGCCAAGCCTGGACGGGTCTATTCGAGCTGTAGTCACTTAATAAACTCTTTGCTGGAACTCCTCGCGTCTGACTCTTCATGCAAACTTAACACTGGCAACGAAGGTGGGATTTCCCTGAAGAGAAGATGACGTGACGAACAAGCAACTAAGCGAGATGGCTGCGCTGAACACCCCCAGCACCGTCGATCCGGCAACGGAAGACTGGGAATCGTATGCGGATCGTTTCCACATGTTCCTGGAGGGGAACGATCTCGCCGGCATCCCCGAGAGACGGAAGAGGGCGGTCTTTCTCACGCACTGCGGTCCGGCAGTCTTCAAAATGGCGAAGGCGTTGGCGGGAGCAGCAGAGCTGAAGGTAATGGAATGGCCCAATTTAGAGAAACTTTTAAGAGCCCATTACGCCCCACAAGTATCGTGCCTCATTAAGAGACACGAATTTTTCCCGTCGGGATCAAGGGGATAGCGAGAATGTTAATGACTTCGTGGCAAGTTTAAGGGACATTGGGGGTGCTTGTGACTTTACTAACTTAGAAGAGGCCATGCGTGATCGGTTTGTTTTAGGCCTAAAAGATAAGGTCTTACAAAGCAAACTTTTAATGAAACCTAAGATCACGTTTAAAGAGGCCATTGAAGAAGCTGTTTCAGCGGAAGCCACCAAGTCCTCAGCAGCGGCCATGAAAAAGATTAACAAGGCCTCAAGCCAGGCCTCAAGCCAGGCCTCATTCTGATGGGGAAAAATCCACAACAGCTCATTGCGAACAAATAGACTCTGATTCTGATGGCAGTGAGACAGAGGAGGGGATTTTTAAACTCAGAATGGAAAAGAAAAGAAAAGACTCTGGGAAAACAGGCAAGGGTTCTATTGCAGAGGCTGTGGGGGGCCACCCCGCACTGAATGCAAGTTCTTTGACTCCATTTGCCTACGTTGTGAGAAACGGGTCACATAGCCAGAGTCTGCAAATCATCCAGAACTCCACCAGTTAGGAAGAAAATTCCTGATAGAGACTTTAAGCCCAACAATTTCCTTGAGAAAATGGGGCGAAATTTAGAAGCAAATGGCAAGAATGAAACTCACCAAACAATCACTATTGGTCATTCTTCACCCTTAAATAGCAGAAAAGTACACGTGAAGGTGTTTATTGAAGGAAGGCCTTGCCAAATGGAAGTGGACTCAGGCTCTTATTTATCTATGGTGTCATGGGACACTATCCACAGACTCTTTCCCAAAATTCAGAAAAAGCATTTCCAGAAGCAAGCACTGACTCTCAAAGACTACCAAGGGAACAAGATTCCAGTAGTTGGAGCGAGAGATTTCAACGTGCAGTTTAAAGGCCACACCAAACGTTTGCCCCTGACCATCGTGGACAAGGATCGCCCAAGTTTGCTGGGACTTGAGTGGTTCAAGCCACTTGGCATCGAGGTGACTGGCATCCATCACGTGAGCAGTTCTGACTGGGAAGAGTCCTTGAAGTCTGAGTTTCCAGAGGTCTTCAGTGAAGGACTGGGCAAGTATATGGGGACCCCTATTGCTTTCAGCCTAGACCCCAAGGTGCCCCCAATTCGTTTAAAGCCCAGGAGGGTCCCATTTGCTTTAAAGGAAAAATTGATGCACAATTAGATAAACTCATTGCTCAAGGGGTTTTAGAGCCTACTGATCACTCCAGATGGGAAACACCCATAGTCACACCAGTTAAGGCTGATGGGTCAGTGAGAATCTGTGGTGACTACAAGGGGACACTTAACCATGCACTGCAGCAGAGCGCATATCCTGTACCAGTTGTGCATCATCTGCTCCATTCCCTTGGCAGGGGTACAGTATTTGCTAAACTGGACTTAGCTCAGGCATATCAACAATTAACAGTTGATGATGCCACTGCAGAGGCACAAACAATTGTGACTCATAGAGGTGCCTTCAAATGTAAAAGACTACAATTTGGAGTAAGCGTGGCACCTGGCATTTTTCAAAGCCTTATGGAAAGAATGTTGCAAGGACTGCCAGGGTAGTGCCTTATTTTGATGATGTCTTAATCTCTGCTGAAAATGACACTCAGCTTCAAGAAAGACTCAGAGAAGTCCTTACCAGATTCAGAAAAGCGGGTTTAAAAGTCAAGGAAGACAAATGTAAACTCAAAACAGACAGAGTTGAGTTCCTGGGGTATATGATTGACAAGCATGGCATCCACCCTACTGATGCCAAGGTTAAAGCAATCAAGGAAGCCCCTAAACCTCGATGCAAGGCAGATTTACAAGCCTTCCTTGGACTTATTAACTTTTACCACATGTTTCTACCTCACAAAGCATCTATTGCTGAGCCCTTACATCGCCTACTTGATAAGAAAGCTGTTTGGATCTGGGGCGGAAGGAACAGTCAGCATTTAACAGTATTAAGAGACTAATCACGTCTGATGCTGTGTTGATACAATTCTCTGAGAATTTGCCTGTTGTTCTGACTTGTGATGCATCCCCTTTTGGAGTGGGGGGGTTTGAGTCACAGGCTTCCCAATGGAAGGGAAGCCCCAATTGCATTTTACTCTCGCACTTTGTCCAAAGCAGAGAGGAATTATAGCCAATTGGACAAGGAGGCTTTAGCAGTTGTTGCAGCTGTTAAGAAATTTCATGAATATCTGTATGGCAGGTCATTCACCATTGTTACAGATCACAAACCTTTATTAGGCATTGTGGCAGGAGACAAACCTACACCTAATATCCTGTCACCAAGAATGCTGAGGTGGACTGAATTTCTTGCAGCCTATTCATACAAACTGATTCACAGGCCTGGCAAGGACATTGGAAATGCTGATGCACTGAGTCGTTGCCCACTACCTTGCCACAAGGAGGACTTTGAACTTGAAACTCACACCTTTTTCCTGGAGACCGTGGCTAAGCTTCCAGTCCATGCTGCTGAGATTGCCAGAGAAACTACCAAAGATGCTGTATTAGCACCTGTTATGGGCTGGATTAAGAAAGGTTGGCCTCTTCAAGATCTACCTCACCTTGCCCAACCTTTTAAGTCCAGGCAAACTGAATTATCTGTATTAAGAGGATGTATTTTGTGGGGTAACAGGGTGGTTATTCCTGCAAAACTGCAAAGGGAGGTTTTGGAAATGTTACATGAGGGTCATCCTGGGATTGTAAGGATGAAAGGTTTGGCCAGGAGTTATGTATGGTGGCCAGGTATTGACAAAATGGTTGAAAACTGGGTAGCATCTTGTCCCAATTGCCAGGTAGTCAGGCCTGCCCCACCTCACGCCCCACACAGGAATGGGAATGTCCTAGGGGCCATGGTCTAGAATCCACATTGATTTTGCAGGCCCTACAAGAGGGCACACTTTTCTAGTGATAGTAGATGCATACTCTAAATGGCTAGAGGTAATTCCCATGACATCCACTACAACTGAGGCTGTCATCAAGCAGCTCAGAAAATTATTTGTCACCCATGGGTTACCAGATGTCCTTGTTTCTGACAATGGCCTTCAATTCACATCTAACAGTTTTGAATCCTTTCTAGCTCAACAGGGCATCAGACATGCCCTCACTGCCCCTGGGCACCCTTCGGCCAATGGCCGGGCTGAACGCATGGTACACTTTACCAAAGAGAAACTTCAGCAGCTGGGTCCTGGGGACATCACTGAGAAGCTTGAAAAACTTCTTAGTGTTCAACACATCACTCCTAGCCCATCAAATAACTTGTCCCCAGCAGAGTTGTTGATGGGCAGGAAACTTAGGTCTCCCCTTGACTGCCTTCATCCCACTTACGCACCCAACGCACCACTGGATTCCACTTCCAAAGTTCGTTCTTTTAGTGTGGGAGATTCTGTCTATGCTAGGAACCTTATAGGTGAACCTTTGTGGATTCCTGCTGAAATAACTCACACGGGCCCTCATTCTTACAGGGTACAAACGAGGATGGCCTCCTCTGGAGCAGGCACATTGACCAACTTAGATCCAGGTTCCCTCAGGAACATCAACCCTGTCCTCTCTAGGTCCCTCACCTGTTGTTCCATCTAGGGGGAAGGAGGGGAACAGGAGGAAAATCAGCAAACAGGAATCAACCCCATGTGTAACGAGCCATTGCGACAGGAACCACCCGAACCCTGTCACAAAGCCAAGATCCATCCTTAGAAGTGGAAGATTGCACATCACTACCTGACTTGGGTGCTGACATTGGAATGGAGATGGGTTGGGAGGAGAGACCAGATTCTAACAGTCTAACAGGGTCTTCTTCCTCAGGAAGTCCCAACAGGGAAATGTCAGTAGACACATTTCCCTCTCACTGGGTGAGAACGTTAAAGCTTCTGAACCACGAAGGTCTCAACGTACACGTAAGAGCCCCACCTATTTAAAGGAATACATTAGATAGGTTGGGGTTTGGTATGGACTGAACCTAGTGGGGAGGGGTGTTATGTATGTAGGTTTGAATGTTATTGGTTTATTTGAACTGTTCTTGTAAAATGTCAAATGGTATTGGTTTAAATAGTGCGGGAAGAAACCCTGCACTCCCATTGGCTGGCAGCTACGGCTGCAGGCTATAAGAAGCAGCCGTAGCCAAGCCTGGACGGGTCTATTCGAGCTGTAGTCACTTAATAAACTCTTTGCTGGAACTCCTCGCGTCTGACTCTTCATGCAAACTTAACAGATACTTTTTTAAGGAAATATAACTTGGAGCAATATTCAAAGGGGCTACTTTGGGAAGAATGGGTAATTAAGTTTTCTTGCTTGGGAGAGAGTAAGAGATAATGAGAGTGTATTACTTTTCATTATTAATATTATTATTGATTGTTTTCTTGAGCTAGATAAAAAGGGAAAAAAAGGATTCATAGTGGTTAAATCAACATGTAGTCTTGAACAGTATTATTGGAAAGTAACAGTAGAAAAGTAGAAACAGTAGGCTACATATAAAATAGAAAACTTACATCCAGGAAAAAAAAACAGACCTAGGATAGTGGTAGAAATATTTTTCTTCCATCAAAAGCCACATTTTTCAGATTTCTGCTACAAAAACCGATGTGTTATACTGTTCGACTTTTCTCATTGCTACATTTTTTTTATCTTGCTGTCTATATAGCAAGATTATTTCACTGCTACATTTTTTTTATCTTGCTGTCTATATAGCAAGATTATTTCACTATTTACAATTCAAAGAGATTATTTTGGGAAATATTCATTTTAATTGTCATGCTCATTTCTTCTAAAGGCTATATTTTGTAAAAGCTGACAATTTTTCTTAGCAGGCAAACAATTTGTATATGGGGAAAATACATGCTTTATAAATACTTTTCTAAAATGCATATATTTTGTGAATATTTTGAAGTTACTAAGATATGAAAGGAAAGACCATAAAACATCCAGGTATCCCAGATTTTCAAATATGCATGTTATCCAGAATTAATGTTCACACAATAATTCTAATAAGACAAATTTCTAACCTGTCCTAAAAGAGATTGTTCCTGCCAGGGATCTGAATGTATCGTATGCAGAGGGCTGTTGAAATTAGGCCTGTAAATTTGGCCAAGGGTTTTGTTTTGCATGAAGAGTCAGACGCGAAGAGCTTCAGTGAAGAGTTTATTAAGTGACTACAGCTCGAATGGACCCCACTTGGCTGGGCTACGGCTGCTTCTTATAGCCAGCAGCCGTAGTTGCCAGCCAATCAGAGTGCAGAGTTTTTCCCGCACTATTTAAACCAATCCTATTTGACATTTTACAAGAACAATTCAAACTAAACCAATAACATTCAAACCTACATACATAACAGGTTTCCTATAGTGTAGTAACCATACATTACACCTTCCCACTAAGCTTAGATTCTAACATATATTTTTCAGAGAGCAGAAGAAGTTATGAATAGAAGGGCTGCTTCTTCAGGCAAGACCTTTCTCTTCTACCACCCTTTTCACCAAAATTTGTGTGTTTTGCCTCAAATAAATTGATCATCACAAATATACCTTGTTGAGTATATGTGGCTGTAACTTCAATGACCTGAATTAGCTGTTGCCTTGTTCTTAAGTATCTTTTTGTATGGCCTGTTACAGTAAATATATTATTCTTTTATTGCTATGCATCTGTACATACTGTATATGAATAGAATAGAATAACAGAGTTGGAAGGGACCTTGGAGGTCTTCTAGTCCAACCCCCTGCTTAGGCAGGAAACCCTACATCACTTCAGACAAATGGTTATCCATCTTTTTAAAAACTTCCAGTGTTTGGAGCATTCACAACTTCTGGAGGCAAAGTTTTTCCACTGATTAATTGTTCTAACTGTCAGGAAATTTCTCCTTAGTTCTAGATTGCTTCTCTCCTTGATTAGTTTTGACTCATTGCTTCTTGTCCTGCCCTCAGGTGCTTTGGAGAATAGCTTGACTCCCTCTTCTTTGTGGCAGCCCCTGAGATATTGGAACACTTCTATCCTGTCTCCCCTAGTCCTTCTCTTCACTAGACTAGAAATATCAAGTTCCAGCAACCATTCTTCATATGTTTTAGCCTCCAGTCCCCTAATCATCTTTGTTGCTCTTCTGTGTACTCTTTCTAGAGTCTCAACATCTTTTTTACATTGTGGCAACCAAAACTGAATGCAGTACTTCAAGTGTGGCCTTACCAAGGCATTATATCTCACAGTTACTACAGGTGAAACTCGAAAAATTAGAATATGGTGCAAAAGTTCATTTATTTCAGTAATGCAACTTAAAAGGTGAAACTAATATATGAGTTAGACTCATTACATGCAAAGCAAGATAGTTCAAGCCATGATTTGTCATAATTGTGATGATTATGGCTTACAGCTCATGAAAACCCCAAATCCACAATCTCAGAAAATTAGAATATGTGAAAAGGTTCAATATTCTACGCTCAAAGTGTCCCACTCTAATCAGCTAATTAAGCCATAACACCTGCAAAGGGTTCCTGAGCCTTTAAATGATCTCTCAGTCTGGTTCAGTAGGAATCACAATCATGGGAAAGACTGCTGACCTGACAGTTGTGCAGAAAACCATCACTGACACCCTCCATAAGGAGGGAAAGCCTCAAAAGGTAATTGCAAAAGAAATTGGATGTTCCCAAAGTGCTGTATCAAAGCACATTAATAGAAAGTTATGTGGAAGGGAAAAGTGTGGAAGAAAAAGGTGCACAAGCAGCAGGGATGACCGCAGCCTGGAGAGGATTGTCAGGAAAAGGCCATTCAAAAGTGTTGGGGACTTTCACAAGGAGTGGACTGAGGCTGGAGTCAGTACATCAAGAGCTACCACACACAGATGGATCCTGGACATGGGCTTCAAATGTTGTATTTCTCTTGTCAAGCCGCTCCTGAACAACAAACTATGTCAGAAGCGTCTTACCTGGGCTAAAGAAAAACAGACCTGGTCTGTTGCTCAGTGGTCCAAAGTCCTCTTTTCTGATGAGAGCAACTTTTTCATCTCATTTGGAAACCAAGGACCCAGAGTCTGAAAGAAGAATGGAGAGGCACACACTGCAAGATGCCTGAAGTCCAGTGTGAAATTTCCACAGTCTGTGTTGATTTGGGGAGCCATGTCATCTGCTGGTTTTGATCCACTGTGCTTCATTAAATCCAGGATCAACACAGCTGTCTACCAGCAGATTTTGGAGCACTTCATGCTTCCTTTCACAGACGAGCTTTATGGGGATGCTGACTTCATTTTCCAGCAGGATTTGGCACCTGCCCACACTGCCAAAAGCACCAAAACCTGGTTCAATGACCATGGGATTACTGTGCTTGATTGGCCAGCAAACTCGCCTGACCCTGAACCCCATAGAGAATCTATGGGGCATTGCCAAGAGAAAGATGAGAGACATGAGACCGAACAATGCAGAAGAGCTGAAGGCTGCTATTGAAGCATCCTGGTCTTCCATAACACCTCAGCAGTGCCACAGGCTGATAGCTTCCATGCCACGCCACATTGAGGCAGTAATTGCTGCAAAAGGGGCCCAAACCAAGTACTGAGTACATATACATGCTTATACTTTTCAGAGGTCCAATATTGTTCTATGTACAATCCTTGTTTTATTGATTGCATGTAATATTCTAATTTTCTGAGATTGGGGATTTGGGGTTTTCATGAGCTGTAAGCCGTAATTGTTATGTATGCAGGTTTGAATGTCATTGGTTAAGTTTGAACTGTTCTTGTAAAATGTCAGAAATGATTGGTTTAAAAAGTGCGGGAAAACCCTGCACTCTGATTGGCTGGCAACTGCAGCTGCTGGCTATAAGTAGCAGCCGCAGCCCAGCCAAATCGGGTCTGTTATGAGCTGTAGTCACTAATAAACTCTTCACTGAAGCACTCCGCGTCTGACTCTTCATGCAAATCTAACAGTAATCATCACAATTATGACAAATCACGGCTTGAACTATCTTGTTTTGCATGTAATGAATCTATCTCATATATTAGTTTCACCTTTTAAGTTGCATTACTGAAATAAATGAACTTTTGCATGATATTCTAATTTTATGAGTTTCACCTGTACTGTACCTGTGCATTTGATTTTTCTTGCCTAAATGTGTATGAGTATCTGGAAGGCTAGACAGAAGACTAAGATGAAAATAGTATCCTTTTTAAAATGGATCCCCAAGCTCAAAAGACATCAAATGTAGAAAAGAGATACCAATGTAATTTATACACATTTTTATTCATTTTTGGAAATAGCACTCTAAATTAGTTCAGTATTAATTTGCAGATAGACAGAGCAAGTTTTTGCTTTGTGGGTTAGTGGATTGTTAGCATTAGTGAAGCTAGGGCAAGTGTTAATTATAGCATGGAAGAAAATGTTAGAGAAAAAGGAAAGGGAGCATGGGAGAGTGAGAATTCAATGTAGCCAATTATAAAAGGGATGACAGATAGTTTAAAGACCATTATGGTTGAAAATGGAGGGAGAGCAGCAATTGTACAGGAAATAGGGCTATGGGAAAGATTTGAGAGCTGTCATTTGTTATATCTCGCAGTTGCTTGAGAAAAAATTCCTGTCTTTGGAATACAGAGCAAGTAAGCAGAGATACAGTAAGTTAGGTGGGTAACTCAGCTAACTAGAAAGCTCAGTAAAGGTTGAGATCAGGAGACATGCCTAGAAAGATATTTTTAAAAAAACTGTTGAACTGCATAATTGTTCAGTGAAAATGACTTCATCACAAATGGACTTGTCAGATCGACCAGCAAGAAAAAAACAACAATAACTAGGGAATGGAAAGAACTGTACTGAATTCCTGCTGTGCAAGCCTGACCACTGTTTGAAGAATGGTTGCTGATAGCTATTCAAGTGTGAGGGTTCCAGAAATAGTGCCCTAGAAAATCAAGCGTGCCTAAGGAAGCGTAGTGATTAGAAAAATAATTACTTCATTGTGCCATCAAGGGGAAAAAATGGGGAGGGCTGAAGATGATCCCCTCACTTTATATAGGGAGTGTTGGAAAGAAGCCCTTTACGCCAGAACATAATTAGGTTTTTCAAGTCCCCAAGTTGCTTCCTTAATCTATTCTCACACATTGATTAACATCAGAATGAAAAGAAATTGCATAATACACTCTTATTTTTATCCTTCCCTCATAATTACATACTACATCTATTCTTAATTTTTTAAAAAATTTGAACAGATATTCTAGTGACTAAGAAAATATGAGTGAGTCTATTTCTAATGAGTAGCACCAGATCATATCTTCTATCATGTTCACTCATGACTATTTGACACTATCTAGCTAGCACATACAATGGGTAGGACATTTTTTTCTATTTGGGTAAGTTTCTATAGAATGCGTAAACTGTCCTATTCTTGTAAATATGTCCAATTCTTTGAAAGTGATTTATTTTTGTATTATTATGTTTGTGACAATTTGGGAGAAAGGTAGACATTCTCTCCCCAAAATTTGGGAGTCCCATTCTCTTTACATCTGTATTAACAGCTCTGCCAGTTACATGATGATGATAAGGATTTTTCGAAATGACCATCAGAACATTAGTATTTTGTATATTATTATTAACACACTCTGATGCTAAGGATGCTATTCTCTCTCCCCACCTGAAAAGAAATCTGTTCCAAATGCAAAACACAAGCAGAGGAGTTTCAGTTTCAGTTTTAGTTTCACAACACCAACCAGCTTTAGTACAGAACAGTTGAGTTAAGCCACACCCAGGCTTCTTGCTGTCTCCTTGTTCACACAGCAAATACTAGCCAGATGAATACTGATGGATGCTAGTAGGCAAAGGCAGATTTTTTTTTCAGGATAGTTGGAATAAAGAACCACTAGCAAAGTAATACCACTTACCAGCCTGAGTTGCTTCCAGTCACAGTGATATAAAAAGGTAATTCCTCTATATCAAAATAACAACACTTTACATTCAAATTAGGATGCTTTCTAACATCTTAATTTTATGTCATACAATTTATGGTGTATTTCTTCAAAATGGAGAGAGAAAAAAGCATAAAAGTAAAAAGAAGGCTAACTGAAAAGTGTTTTATTATCCTAACTTTGGGATATAAAGAATGGAATTAAAAATGATTGTTTTTATATAAAAACCTATCGTTTGGTATATTAACATTGAGTCAGGTGTGATATCAGATATAGAACAAGAATAGTTGTTTTCCATGCTGCTTTACAGAATTTCTATTTTGTGATGGACTGTGCAATATCCTCGTGAATAGGGAGGGCGTTGTTGTTCAGTGTTGTGGTTCATTGACTGCCAGCGGAGATGGCAATCAAGTCAGATGAGGGTTAGGGTTCAGCAGGTTCTGACCAGTTCTGAAGAACCAGCAGCGGAAATTTTGAGTAGTTCGGAGAACTGGCAAATACTACCTCTGACTGGCCCCGCCAACCCCATCTATTCTCTGCCTCCTGAGTCCCAGCTGATCGGCTGGGTCTCCTTTGGTTGTCCTGCACAGGAGAACAGAGCTGGAAAGCAGGTTACTGGGGTGGGGAGGGAATGGAGATTTTACAATATCTTTCCCCTGCCATGCCCACCAAGCCATGCCCATCACGCCATGCCCACAGAACCGGTAGTAAAAATTTTTGAATCCCACCATTGAGCTGGGGCCTGTTCCAGATGTGCCTATGTGCAGAGAACTGCAGAGAAGAGAGCAATGCAGGACTGAGGGCCAGCTATCTAGGGGAAGAAGGAGACATTAACAAGCTGCTCCCTGGCTGGGATATGTCATGCCCCTGGTGGAGACTGACTCCGAGGAAGAGGAGGAACAGCCAACAGGGAGTGGGAGTGTGGTTCCAGCGGTGGAGGAGGAGGCTGGGGAAGGGCAGAGGCCGGCTGAGCAATCAGAGGAGGATCCAGGCCCATCTCCTATCCATCCCAGGGCACGCAGGGAGGAGAGGATCAGGGCAAAGCGTGGTCTACTCGGGAGGAGAGGGCCATGATCCTCCTCAGGGCTTACAGCTGGGAGCTATGTATATAAGTTTGTAACTGCGTAGCCAGAATTGCTGGAGTCAAAATTAGTGTTTGCTTTGAAGGAGGTTTATATTTGTTGGTGTATTTTCCAAGGACTTTCCCCGGTTATCTGCTTGGAACATATGATTACTTATGTTGGTTTGCTTCAGAACTCTTGCCAAGATGGTTCGTTCTTGTTTTCCTTTTGCCTCCTTATTTACTTTTGGGACTTTAAACTGTGACTAATAAAACAGTTAAGTTGAAGGCATTGCCGGACTTTAATTCATGTTTTGGGTTTTGGGTTATTTTGAGAGACTACAGGTCATCACAGGATATAAGGAGAAGGTGTATGGGAGGCGTGGGTGTTGGAGACATCCATTCATGCTCCAGAAGAGTTCCCTCTGGTTGGTCAGGATTCTATATGTTGGGATTGAAGTGCTAATTGAGGCTCCCTGTGGGGAACTCAGAGATTGTTATTGTTATTGAAGAGTCAGACGCGAAGAGCTTCAGTGAAGAGTTTATTAAGTGATTACAGCTCGAATGGACCCGAGTTGACTGGGCTAGGGCTGTTTCTTATAGCCAGCAGCCGTAGTTGCCAGCCAATGGGAGTGCAGGATTTTTCCCGCACTATTTAAACCAATCCCTTTTAACATTTTACAAGAACAGTTCAAATAAACCAATAACATTTAAACCTACATACATAACACCCCTCCCCACTAGGTTCAGTCCATACCAAACCCCAACCTATCTAATGTATTCTTTTAAATAGGTGGGGCTCTTGCACGCTTGAGACCTCCGTGGTTCAGAAGTTTTTACATTCTCACCCAGTGAGAGAAGAAATGTGTCTGCTGACATTTCCCCATTGGGACTCCTTGTGAAAGAAGACCCTGTTTGACTGCTAGAATCTGGTCTCTCCTCCCAACCCATCTCCATTCCAATATCAGCTCCCAAGTCAGGTAGTGATGTACAATCTTCCACTTCCAAGGATGGACTTTGGCATTGTGACAGGTTTTGGGATGGTCATAATGGCTCGTTACACATGGGGATGATTCTTGCTTGTTGATTTTCCTCCTGTTCCTCCCCTTCCCCCCTAGAAGTGACATCAGGTGAGGGAACTAAAGAGAGACAAGGGTGATGTTCCTGAGAGAACCTGGATCTAAGTTGATCAATGTGCCTGCTCCAGAGGAGGCCATCCTCTGTTTGTACCCTGTAAGAACGAGGGCCTGTGATCTGAGTTATTTCAGCAGGAATCCATAAAGGTTCACCTATGAAGTTCTTAGCATAAACAGAATCACCCACACTGAATGTACAAACTTTGGAAGTGGAATCCAGAGGTGCGTTGGGTGCATAAGTGGGATGAAGGTGGTCAAGGGAAGACATAAGTTTCCTACCCATCAACAACTCTGCTGGGGATAAGTTATTAGATGGGCTAGGAGTGATGTGCTGAACACTAAGAAGTTTTTCAACTTTCTCAGTGATGTCCCCAGGACCCAGTTGCTGAAGCTTCTCTTTTGTAAAACGTACCATGCGTTAGCGTTAGTCGAAGGGTGCCCAGGGGCAGTAAGGGCATGTCTGATACCCTGTTGTGCTAGATAGGATTCAAAGAGGTTAGATGTAAATTGAGGGCCATTGTCAGAGACAAGAACATCAGGTAACCCGTGGGTTACAAACAATTTTCTGAGCTGCTTGATTACAGCCTCCGTTGTGGTGGATGTCATGGGAAACACTTCTAGCCATTTGGAATATGCATCTACTATAATGAGAAAGGTGTGCCCTCTAGTAGGACCTGCGAAATCAATGTGAATCCTAGACCAAGGGCCCCTAGGACATTCCCATTCCTGTGTGGGGGCATGAGATGGGGCAGGCCTGGCCACCTGGCAATTGGGACAAGATGCAACCCAGTTTTCAACCATTTTGTCAATACCTGGCCACCATACATAACTCCTGGCCAATCCCTTCATCCTGACAATACCAGGATGACCCTCATGTAACATTTCCAAAACCTCTCTTTGCAGTTTTGCAGGAATAACTACCCTGTTACCCCATAAAATACATCCTTTTAATACAGATAATTCAGTTTGCCTGGACTTAAAAGGTTGGGCAAGGTGAGGTAGATCTTGAAGAGGCCAACCTTTCTTAATTCAGGCTATAACTGGAGCCAACACAGTGTCTTTGGCAGTCTCTCTGGCAATTTCAGCAGCATGAACTGGAAGCTTGGCAACAGTTTCTAGGAAAACGTGTGTGTTTCAGGTTCAAAGTCCTCCTTGTGGCAAGGCAGTGGGCAACGGCTCAGTGCATCAGCATGTCCAATGTCCTTGCCAGGCCTGTGAATCAGTTTGTATGAATAAGCTGCAAGAAATTCAGTCCACCTCAGCATTCTTGGTGACAGGATAGTAGGTGTAGGTTTGTCTCCTGCCACAATGCCTAACAAAGGTTTGTGGTCTGTAACAATGGTAAATGTCCTGCCATACAGATATTCATAAAATTTCTTAACAGCTGCAACAACTGCCAATGCCTCTTTGTCCAGTTGGCTATAATTCCTCTCTGCTTTGGTCAAGGTGCGAGAGTAAAATGCAATAGGGGCTTCTCCCACTGGGAAGCCTGTGGCTCAAAATCCCACTCCAAAGGGGATGCATCACAAGTCAGTACAACAGGCAAATTCTCAGAGAACTGTATCAGTACAGCATCAGATGTGATTAGTCTCTTAATACTGTTAAATGCTGATTGTTCCTTCCTCCCCCAGATCCAAACAGACTTCTTATCAAGTAATCTGTGCAAAGGTTCAGCAATGGTTGCCTTTTGAGGTAGAAACATGTGATAAAAGTTAATAAGTCCAAGGAAAGCTTGCAGATCTGTTTTGCATTTAGGTTTAGGGGCTTCTTTGATTGCTTTAACCTTGGCAGCCTTTGACTGGTGTGACTATGGGTGTTTCCCATCTGGAGTGGGCTCTAAAACCCCTTGAGCAATTAATTTGTCTAATTGTGCATCAATTTTTTCCTTTAAAGCAAATGGAACCCTCCTGGGATTTAAACGAATTGGGGGCACCTTGGGATCTAGGTTGAAAGTGATAGGGGTCCCCATATACTTGCCCAGTCCTTCGCTGAAGACCTCTGGAAACTCAGACTTCAAGGCCTCCTCCCATTCAGAGTTGCTCACGTGATTGATGCCAGTCACCTCGATGCCTAGTGGTTTGAACCACTCAAGTCCCAGCAAGCTTGGGCGATCCTTGTCCACGATGGTCAGTGACAAAAGTTGGGTGTGGCCTTTAAACTGCACATTGAAATCTCTTGCTCCAACTACTGGAATTTTGTTCCCTTGGTAGTCTTTAAGAGTCAGTGCTTGCTTCTGGAAATGTTTCTTCTGAATGTTGGGAAGTAGCCTGTGAATAGTGTCCCATGACACCATAGATAAATAAGAGCCTGAGTCCACTTCCATTTGGCAAGGCCTTCCTTCAATGAACACCTTCACGTGTACTTTTCTGCTTCTCAAGGGTGAAGAATGACCAATGGTGATTGTTTGATGAGTTTCATTCTTCCCATTTGCTTCTGAATTGCCCCATCTTTTCAATGAAGTTGTTGGGCTTAAAATCCTTTTCAGGAAATTTCTTCCTACTAGGTGGAGTTCTGGATGATTTGCAGACTCTGGCTAGGTGACCCCTTTTCTCACAACGTAGGCAGATGGTGTCTAAGAACTTGCATTCAGTGCGGGGTGCCCCCCACAGCCTCTGCAATAAAATTCTTGCCTCTTTCTCCCAGGGTCTTTCTTTTTCTTCTCCATTCTGAGTCTAAAAATTCCTTCCTCCACCTCACTGCAATCTGAATCAGAGTCTATTTGCTCGCAATGGGTTGTTGTGGATTTTTCCACATCAGAATGGCTTGAGGCTGGCTTGAGGCCTTGTTAATCTTTTCATGGCCGCTGCTGAGGACTTGGTGGCTTCCGCTGAAACAGCTTCTTCAATGGCCTCTTTAAACGTGATCTTAGGTTTCATTAACAGTTTGCTTTGTAAGACCTTATCTTTGAGGCCTAGGACAAACCGATCACGCATGGCCTCTTCTAAGTTGGTAAAGTCACAAGCACCCCCAATGTCCCTTAAGCTTGCCACGAAGTCATTAACATTTTCGCTTTCCCCTTGATCCCGACGGTAAAACTCGTGTCTCTTAATGAGGCACGATACTTGTGGGGCGTAATGGGCTCTTAAAAGCTTTTCCAAATCAGGCCATTCCATTACCTTCAATTGTGCAGCTCCCGCCAACGCCTTTGCCATCTTGAAGACTGCCGGACCGCAGTGCGTGAGAAATACCGCCCTCTTCCGCTTCTCGGGAATATCGGCGAGGTCGTTTCCTTCCAAGTACATCTGGAAGCGATCCGCATACGATTCCCAGTCTTCCGCCACCGGATCGAACGGGCTGTTCAGCGCAGCCATCTCGCTCTTCTGCTCGCCTTCCGCGTTGTCTCTTCTTCAGGGCAATCCCACCTTCGTCGCCAGTGTTAAGTTTGTATGAAGAGTCAGACGCGAAGAGCTTCAGTGAAGAGTTTATTAAGTGACTACAGCTCGAATGGACCCAAGTTGGCTGGGCTACGGCTGCTTCTTATAGCCAGCAGCCATAGTTGCCAGCCAATGGGAGTGCAGGGTTTTTCCCGCACTATTTAAACCAATCCCTTTTAACATTTTACAAGAACAGTTCAAATAAACCAATAACATTTAAACCTACATACATAACAGTTATAGCTTGTGAATCACCTGCGGATGTGTGACCTGGAGCTTTGTAAGTGAATGCTGTGAATTCCTGCCTTTCTAAATAAAAAGGGATTTTTCCTGGTGAGTAGCTGTTGAGTGCAGCTCATGAAGGCTGGGTCAGAACATTCAGTATCCTTGACCATAGCCAAACGAGAACTTGTTGTCTTCTAATGTGGGCAGCTGTAACCAGAACCCAGGAGTGGGATACAATGTGCCAGAGATGATATAATGGAGTTGGACATCAACCATTTGGGTGTGGACGCTGTTAAGCCACACACTGGCACAATATTCAGCTGTGGAATAAACCACAGCCAAGGCTGTTATTTGTTATTATGCATTCCCCCCAAAAGATACCCTATGGCATCTATCTCCAAATGCTTTGATTCCTTAGTTAAAATGAGCATTTTCCCCACAATATAGAAGACTTTACATTAGGGAAGAAGAAGAAAAATATTGCATGTTAACTATTCCATTCACAGAAGGACTGAATAATCCAAGCCAGTCAAAAACAAAATTGTGTGATGAAATAGAAAATTAAAAGATAAGATTTTACCAAAATGGAAAACTTACTTTCTCTATCTGGTGGCTACAATGGGTAAAGAAAACATTTAATCCAAATTATTTTCCCAAAGCATATTAGCTGCAAGCTAAATGTTAATAATAAAACATTAGGCCCACATTTTAGCTCAGTACCTCAGGCTGAAAATACTGCTAAAGAAATGAAGGTCAGGCTGCATGCTTGTTTGTTCTTTCCTTTCCTTTCCTTTCCTTTCCTTTCCTTTCCTTTCCTTTCCTTTCCTTTCCTTTCCTTTCCTTTTCCCTTTCCTTTCCTTCCTTCCTTCCTTCCTTCCCTTCCCTTCCCTTCCCAAATCTACATTTTCTATTTGCATTTTTTTTTAAAAATCTCTCAAAACAGCAGAGAAGGAAAAATCAATCTCTATGCATATTCTATAACCTCAGTTAATCTATAAATATTTGTCTGGCTCAGTTGTTTATATTGCTTGCTTTGTACATTCACCCTGTCAACTTTCATCTTCATATCAATTCCTGGTCTTTCATACCTTTGATAATCCTTGGATAGCACATTCTGAACAGTTCGCATTTTCTTCTGATGTTCTCATTATTATGGGCCATTTATTTCTGTCTGCCCTTTCTCAGTTTTCACTTGGTTCTGAAGCAAAAGAATGCAGGTATTTAGCTTTGCTTAAAGCGAGGAGGAAGATATTGTAGCCTTAGATAAAGTTATAGATCAAGGTTCTTTCCATGAATGGAGGGAAAATCTGCACGAAGGTTAAATTCCTCTGAAAGGTTATAATTATACTGCAATTATAGAAAATTCAATGGAAAGGAGATGAGCTTATGAATGTTCTCACTAAATCCATTTTTTTAACTATTTGATTAGCAACTTTGCACAATAGAAGACTATCATTGTTTGGAGCCTGGCGAAATGACTTAGCAGAAACGGAGGAGCAATTTACAGCCTTTGACATACCGCCTTTCATTTTCAACAACAATTTTCTTGCAGCAGAGATAAAATATGCAATAAACTATTAAGCTGTCTATATAGGTGAAACTCGAAAAATTAGAATATCGTGCAAAAGTTCATTTATTTCCGTAATGCAACTTAAAAGGTGAAACTAATATATGAGATAGACTCATTACATGCAAAGCAAGATAGTTCAAGCTGTGATTTGCCATAATTGAGATGATTATGGCTTACAGCTCAAATAAATGAACTTTTGTATGATATTCTAATTTTTCGAGTTTTACCTGTATAAAGATATGGGTCCAGGCTACCTGAGGAACTATGTCACCCACTAGGACTGGCCTGCCCAACCTGTGCTGACACAGGAGCCATGCCACAGGCCCATCAGTCAAGGAAGTCTGGCTGGCAGGGTGAAGGAGAAAAACCTTCTCTTCCGTGGATCCTGCCCTTTGGAACATATTACCCCCTGAGGTGAGATTTCTGTCCTTCCACAGGATCCTGAAGAAATGGCTCTGCCAGATGGTGTAGGGCACTAAAGGGAGAGCATCACATTGCAGGTGGAGTTGAATTAAGACTTAATCCCACCTCCTCTCCTGTTCCCTCAACCCCTTTTGAACTATATTTTATTTTGCTTGGAAGTTCTATTTTTATTCTTTTAAAAAGATATTTAATTGTTAGGGTTTTAATGTATTCATGTTGGAAGCCTCCCAGAGCCTTGGTGGTGTAGGCTGTTAAACACCTAGCACTTAATTCCAGCTGCCTGCAATTATTGCAGGCTTGAATCCCACCAGGTTCAAGGTTGACTCAGCCTTCCATCCTCTTGGGGTAGGTAAATTGAGGACCCAAGATTGTTTGAGGCAATAAGCTGACTTTGTAAAATGCCACTTAGTAATAAGCAGGCATATACAATGGAATGAAGGCTATTGCTGAGCGCATTGGGTTGTGCTCCAAAAATTGTAAGCCGCCCTGAGTCTCCGGAGAAGGGCGGCATATAAATATGAATTTTAAAAAAAGTTGTTTTGTTATAAGATGGGCTGCAAGTAAATTCAAAGATAGATAGATAGATGATAGATAGATGGAAAGATGGATAGAAGCTATAACTCTTAAACAGCTTTTGTGTAACAGCTTTAGTATAACTTTTAAAATGAGCCTTCCTGTGATGACCCAGGGCGTGGCACAAAGGCAACACAGTCAGATAATCAGTAGGAGTCCCTTTATTAGCTCCAACTTTGCCCCCAATGTCCTGGTTAACTTCTGGCTGGAGAAAAACTCTCCCAGGAACAGCCTTTGGCTGCAGAGAATCAAGTCCAAAACGCGGTCAACAAAAACTGTAACTATAAGTCCAAACAAGACAAAATGAGGTAATTAATCCAGCAGAGCAAGAGAAGGAATTCCAGACGTGAAGGAATGGTAGTAATTCAACACAGTTGGGAGGATGCCAGGAACACAGACAACCAAAGTACACACAAGATAAACTCATATTTGTTCCCAGCAGATGCCGCACTCAGCATGCATCTCTTTTAAAATCTCTTCCCGGGTGTGGCTAATGAAGGGAATCAGGGCCCTTTCCTCCCCCATAAGCCACGCAACCCTTGTTGCTCTCTTCTCCGTTCCTCCCTGCATGCCTAGGATGTAGAAGGGGTGGCCCTGGGTCTTCCTCTGAACTTCCTCTCCCTTCTTCTACCTCTTTCCCACTCTGCCCAGCCGGACTTTGCCCTTCTCCAGTTTCCTCCACAGCCAATGGAGCCATACTCCCACTCCCTGTCAGCTGTTCGTCTTCCTCCTCAGATTCAGACTCCAACAGGGGCATGACCCTTCCTTCCTTCCTTCCTTCCTTCCTTCCTTCCTTCCTTCCTTCCTTCCTTCCTTCCTTCCTTCCTTCCTTCCTCGAAACTTTGCTTCTTTAACATCCACTGCTATTGTCTGCCAACTTTCTGACCTTACCTTGTTTTCATACAACACATTCATAAAGAAATGTAGGTCTAGAACATGACATTGTTTCATGTCCCGATACTCCCATGTTACACCCCTCCTGCATGAGCTGCACTGGTTACCGGTTGCCCTCCAGCTGAGATTCAAGGTGCTGGTGTTGACCTATAAAGCCCTACATGGCTTAGGACTGGGGTACTTGTGGGAGACCCTGCTGCCAGTAATGGCCTCCCAACGTCCCGTGCGCTCCCACAGGCAGGGCCTCCTTGGGGTGCTGTCAGCCAGACAGTGTCGGCTGGCGACCCCTAGGGGTAGGGCCTTCTCTGTGGGAGCACCCACCCTATGGAATCAGCTGCCCCTGGAGCTTTGGGTGGCCCCTGACCTCTGGTCCTTCCATCGTGGCCTGAAAACATGGCTCCAATTCACCGACCTGGACTGATGAAAGGGATGGGGGTTTTAGTGAATTGTTTTTATTAATTTTAAATGGATTGGGTTTCATATTTAAATCATTTTTAATTGTGTAGTATTTGTATTGTTTTTATAATTGTACACCGCCCCGAGTCCTTCGGGAGATGGGGTGGCATAGAAATCCAATAAATGAAATGAAATGAATGAAATATTAGTAAAAAATTTCATCTACTTTCATCCTGATTTGAAGCATCCAAGCAGACATTCTTGTTTTAATATGTATTCCAGAAGTCTAATCTCAAACAATTCTCTCATGTACATCATTACTCTTAACAGTACCCTGTTTAGACATTAATTTAAGTTACCTGGAAGGCATTTTTTTTAGCACTGGCACAATTACCTAAAGTGTACTCCATATTAATCATGAACTGTGATTCTGCCATTCATTACTAATTATGTTGGAGGACGCTATGTCATGTTATTTCAAACAGTTCAGGAAGGTGTAATAACAAAATACTAGAAAAATGAGCACCTTGTGTTCCTCATCAGCAGTTTTGATGGAAAATAATTATTTCTGTGATCACAGCCATATACGAGAAGAAGAAATGGCTGAACTGAAATATAGAGAAGTTATCCCTCTCCAAAGCATTTAATACAAACCACTGACACAGTCGTACTTTAGATATAAGTTGGCAGAAGCCAGTGCAGTAGTGAGATTCAATTGTTTTTACTACCAGTTCTGTGGGCATAGCTTGGTGAGCGTGGCAGGGGAAGGCTGCTGTAAAATCTCCAGTCAGAGGTGGTATTTACTGGTTCTCCGAACTACTCAAAAATTCCATTACCGGTTTTCCAGAAATGGTCAGAACCTGCTGAATACCACCTCTGAGCCAGTGGTATGTGGACGATATTTCCAACTTTAAAATTATTCATAAATTTGATTAGTTTGAAAAAAAATTACAAATAGAGATAAATAGATCTTCTCTATTAATTTCACCATATATTGGAGAGATATGTGAGAGTTTTTTCCCCAAGAGTAATCAACTCTGGTTCTTCCAATTTTTTAAAGTTAATGATTTGGATGAAGAGGTGTAAAGAATGCTTACAAAAAGAAAATGAATGGAGATATATATATATATATATATATATATATATATATATATATGTAGGTCTTGGTGTATTCGGTCTTGTCCCTGTAAGATTGAGAATACCTTGGCAACGCTTGAAATCTCATCCGTCATCCTCAGGCTGGTGTCTTCAGCTTCGTTTTTCTGGGAGAAGTGCATGATCGTGGCTGTTTTTCCCTTTTAAACATCCAGGATGTCACAACAATAGAACTCAGAAGGTCATCACACAGCCCATTACCCGGGTCGTTACAACCCAAAAGGCTGAGAGACACACAGCCAGCTCCTCAGCCACACAGGGTCTCAGGAAAAAGCCATCCAATCTGCATACATCAACTCCATCAACCAATCAAGAAGTAACAACACAGCCAACTCTGGAGTTTAAAAGGGAAAAACAGCCACGATCACGCACTTCTCCCAGAAGAACGAAGCTGAAGACACCAGCCTGAGAATGACAGATGAGATTTCGTCGAAACGTTGCCAAGGTATTCTCAATCTTACAGGACAAGACCGAATACACCAAGACCTACATACCTTTACCCGTGAAAATCTACAAAAACTTTTATATATATATATATATATATATATATATATATATATATATATATATGAATGAGCTAGCTACCAGGGAAGATATTGTCAGAAAGTAGAACTTTCTGGAGTTACTATGCAGTTTACAAATTAGTGAAGTTTGATGAGGTGATCAAACCCACCAATGACAGGGTGGCATTGAGCACCTCACTGTGATACTGTAGGACACGGCCCTCAGTATAAAAGGGCTGTCAACTGTCATTTTCAATGAGAGAAAGAAAATGAGGAGATTCTGAGGAGATTCTAAGGAGATTGGAGATACTGAGAAGATCCAAGACTCTGAGGAGATATTAGGATCTGACAGACTGAGGTCTGTGTATGAGAAGATATAGCAAAGAGATCTGAGAGAAGATCTATAACCTAAAGAGAAAGGGACTTTCTAAAGAGGTTAGCTATATCTAAGAAGAGGTTATGAGAGGAAGAACTGTGAATCTCTCATAGTAACTTCTAGTTCCTTGAAGGACTGTTTAAGAGGAACGAAAGAAGAAAGACTCTGTATATATTTAAGAATAATATATTTATTGATTATTTTGTTATAAATAAATCTGTTTTGATCTGACACAACTTGGCATTGCAATTTATTGAATGACTCTGTGAAATAGATATAGGTTTAAAGATCCAGGCCAAACTCAATTAATATTATTTAACAGATATGAATAAAATTCAGAATCATTTGGAATTTAGAAAAATAAAAACTTTCTAAATGTATTAGCAGGTCAGCACTCTGTGAGGGTGGTCTCTCTTCACAGGATTTGCAAACTAAGGTTCAAAATCCATCTATTCATTTTCTATGTTTTAATTTGGATTTCTGTACTAAAGAGAGGACTAGACCTAAATATCAAATCTTTGATCATATCAAAATTAAGACAGTTTGAAGTAGCTACAGTAGTATCAAATTGAATTGAAATACCTTCACACATCTAATAAAAGAAGTGGAAGATTGTCAGAAATGGTCTGGAAATAAAATAAAAACTGTGGTGGCCACTGAGTTTCCCTGGATGACACTAGTAGCTGGCAGCACACTGCAGCCTGGTGGAGGGGGCCTCTTTTGCTATCCCATGAGCTCATCTTCTATTCATTCTCTTATCTGTTGGGATGGGGATGGGATGTCTCTGAGTTTCCAGGTGTACAGGTGATATCATTTACTAACATCACCACTAGTCTTATGGATTGGTTGGGAGGTTGCACCAATGTGGTTGAGGGTTTCACCCATGTGGATCTATTCTCCAATCCCAATGCTGTATCTATGCTGTTCTTTCTGCTTGTAAAAATGGTATAAAAGTAATAAACACCACGATGTGGGCAGACATCTTTGGACACTGAAATGACTGGTTATTGAATCCCTACAAGTGGCTCAACAGGGACCTCAACCCTGCAGGGGCCATCAACCCTCCGGGTAGGCAACAGCCAACATGCTTACCATCGCCTGAAATAGACCCCAAGGTGCACCTTCGTCCTACGGGACCCCGGTCCTTCGGGACCCATCAATGGTAAGTATGGGTTGCAATCTATCTCAGCATCAGCAGGAACATGTTCAGGAAATTAGATTCCTGTTACATGAATCAGGTACAAAAGTACACTGAGTTAGACACAAAGAAGCTGGTGGGAGATAGGGAAATGGTATCCTGAACTTAATAGAATAGAATAGAATAGAAGGTTAAGGATACCCAAGGCTCCAGTCCAAATATTACATCGATGGTATCAATGCTGTCATGCAGTGGAAACATCTAGCTCTGATGTCTCAGCAAAATAATAATTGACTATAAGCCCCCCTCCTGATAATGATCAGGTAAAATTGTCACTCCAAAATCTTCTCTAATTGGACTTTCAGCTCCTTCTGAGCAGGCTAAATTTTTTGATTCTCCAAAGCCATTGTACACCCCATAAGGAAAATATTAAAGGAACAATTAGAAGAAGGGGGAGATTCAAGCTAGAAACCCAGGACAGAGACACATAAATTTATTTGTTTGAAATTTTTATGTTTAATCCTTTTTAATTATTTAATGCTTAAGAAGATAGAACAATGGATGTAACTAGAAATACAGGCAACTGCTCTCTTCTGATGCACTGGATGGCAGAATTGAAAGTGGAAGGCATGCCCTATTGATTTCAATAGTCCACAATTAGATCTGCTGATCAGAAGCATGGAATGAGACACAGATCTGTTAGGAAGCCCCTCCATACAGTACAATGGGGCTGTTCAAAGATAATATGGTTCATTTACTGTTATGTGTTAGGAAGAACTAAGAGAAGATGAAAATGTTTACTATTCTTTTCATGATGTGATTTTCATTAAAACTTCTTAGATGTGTATGTATAATAATGTATAATAATTGCATGCAGAATTGAGCTTAGCTGTGTATGTATAATAATGTAAATAAGTGTATGCAGAATTGAATAGGATTGAATTGAAGAAATATCCTTTACCTGTGTATAGCCCTAATTGGAATTGCTGAAGTTCAAAATAAATTAATTGTAACATGTTTGGCAACCAGAGAATTAAATTGGCTTTTTGGATTGGACTTAGAGTTGTGGGAGGCAGATAGACAGTGGTTCGGGCCCACAATCACCTTTGTGATTGGAACCGCTTTAAGTTCTCCCAATGCTCTGAGAACAAACTACAGGTTTTAAAAAAATGGAAACTTAAAGGGACAAACCCTCCCAGGTGTAATCATTTCCAGCCCTGGAGGATGAGATCCTCTACAATGGAGCTTATTGACTCTCAGAAAAGAATTGTAAATATGCAAGCCGTATGATTACAGTGTAAATGTGTGAGTATGTTGATAGTAAAAAGGTGGTATAAATGTATGTGTGTTGACCCCTATCCCAGATTGAAAGGAGAGTAAGAAAGAGTGTGAGAAAGGTCCGGACCTGAGAAAGATAGGATTATTTGTGTGTGTATTTGTGTGTGCTTTACTCATGATGAAAATTATTTGTGTGTGATTTATTGGTGAAAAGAATATTGGATGAGATTTATTTTAAACATTCCCCCCCCCTTCTTGTCTTCGCTGGTTGTTGTAGGGTGGAGGGGAGAATGAGGCTTTGATCACTTTAACAATTTTTTTTCTCTGCTTTGAGTTTTGCCTTGAAAAAGGCGAGGTTAGAAAATAACTTTTTATAGGTTACATAGCTTCATCTCCTGATTTTTAGAGATTTTCACACAAAGGCTCTCAGATAGATAGGCTGAGATTGGCAAATTGCCTGGAACATTATCTGTAAAGGTGGCTCGGTTCCCAGGTGGGCAATTTGCCTGATCTTTGAAGATGACTCAGTTCCCAGTTTCAGCAAAGGGAATCAAAATTTAAAACTAGCTGCACTTTGTACATGCTCTTAATCCATATTCTGATTAAAGCAGAGAATTGACACTAAACTTTGACTCCATCTGGGTTTTACAACAAGAATGGAGAATGCATGGCTATTGCCAGCACAACAGGTAAAATCATGAAAGGTTTACAATGGGCTTTGCAAATAACTTTTCTTCTAATTTTGATAAGTACAGTAAGGTATTAATGGTGGAGTTATGTAAAGTCTGATTTTCAATTTTATTTTCAGAATAACTTATCTCTTCAATGTCCTTTGCCTGACTATCTAAGCTGTATTGTTTGCCTAAAGAACTTTGGCTTGCTTACTTAATGACTTCTTCCTTTACAAGGCTCCTCATAATGCTCCTGGAAAGTGTCCTGCTATTTTAACTTTCAAAACTTTTCTCAACAGCCTTTCAACTTAATCTCTGACTCTCTTTATGTGTGTCAAATTATTTTAATCTTCCAGGTGCTTATATTACCCAGGATTGACCCTAATCTTATGATCTTATTTTTAATTTTGCCACCACTACTACAAGACCGAAGATATTTGTTACATATGTAGTCACTTGACCCTTTCTGGGCCTCTTTCTTAAGGCTACTGCTTTGTTGATTTTTTCAAACACTCTTTTTTTCCTCAAATGCTAGAGGCCTGGCACAAGCTTGCCCTATTCCAATTACTCAAGTCAAGTAGATTGTTTTATCATCAACTTTGGCAAATGGATGTTACCTACTAGGCAAGCCCTCTTTTTATAACATGATATTTTGCTGTTTTTGCAATTTTGTACCACCTGGAATATAGCCATAATGGAACATGCTCATCGGCCATTTAAGGCCTGTCTCCACAAATAAATAAAAAGGAGGGAAATGGTCTCCAGAAGGGTCTCTAAAAAGTTTTTAAAAGTATAATTTCCTTAAATCAATTGAATGTAATTGCATGTTTCTATTTACCTTAAATTAATTGAATGTTTTAGTTAACTATTAGGGGTGAGGGGGGCTGTGTTGCTGTGTGTTTGCTCCTACAGGACCTTTGTGGATTCCAGGCTCGTTGTGTCCACCCAGCCAAGGATTTCGACAGCACACCAGTCCCCAGATCTGGTCCCAGTCCCAGGAATTTGACTTTACAGATGGCACAGTGTCCACATCCCCAGATCTGGTTCCCATTTGACTTTACAGATGGCTGTGATTTGCTTATGCTTGACTAACATCACACAGAATGATGTCTTTTGCTTATCTGAAACTTATGATATGGAACATTTGCTTTCTACATGTTTAGTTCCTGTCTGCACTCCTTCTGCAGTAATTCAAAATTTCACTGGCTTAAGCGGATTTTTATTACATGGGAACTTTAACTATAAGACTATATCTAATTGGGGATTTGCTGCTTATTATCCACACCTTGATGCAATTGCTTTACACACCTCAATGGTAGCGGTCCCTATAAATATAACTTGTGCAAAAGTAGTTAATTGTACATCTTCAAGTAAAAAACCTCACTGTCATCGTCTTAGCTCACCTGCTTTGAACTGCACAGCTTTGGAAGAGACTTCTTTCACTTTTCCCATGTTTGGCTACCTCAAGGATAGTTTTACATGTGGTCAAGAAACTTTTAATTATATTCCTGCTAATCTTAGTGAAGTACTTTGCTGCCTCAGTCGGCTGATTCCTGTTTTGCTTTCTAAACAACAACTTCATCATTCGAATCGTTCTCAACGAGGGGTCATGCTAGATAACACTTGTGACTCTGAAACAACCTTACTTAATAAAGCTGAATACGTAGTGCTAGCTTTGTTTATAGTGGGCGTGCCAGCAATGCTGCTCACGCTCACCTTAACATTAACTCTGTTGCATGTAATTTAGCAAAAAAATTATGTAATTTAGCAAAAACAATGTTACTTCTTCAGTTATCTCAACAATCAACCATAAGATGCAAATGGTGAAGAAGGCTATTCTACAAAATCGATATTGTTTTAATTTGTTTGATGGGTCATGAACCATCCAGCACCAGCTTAATATTTTCAACAATTTGGCCTTGGATTTGAAAATTGATAAATTAGGATCTTGGTGGGAAAGCTTTTGGGCTTGGTTGCCCACAGGCTAAATGGGAAAAATTCTATGCTATGTAGTCATTATTTGTGATTTAATTAGTGGATGCTGCCTTATTCAATGTCTTCCTTCCCTTTGCAATATATGTATCACAGCTTTTTCCCAAACCCTCTCCTACCTTGCCTCAGGCTCAAGTATATGCCCTATATAAACAACTGCAAGCATGCTCTTCTAATGATTCTTATGAATCCTCTCCTAACTTCTTTTCTGATTAGCCTTTAATTAAAAAATTTAAAATGGAAGGAGTGAAATGTGGTGGCCACTGAGTTTCCCTGGATGACACTAGTAGCTGGCAGCACACTGCAGCCTGGTGGAGGGGCCTCTTTGCTATCCCATGAGCTCATCTTCTATTCATTCTCTTATCTGTTGGGATGGGGATGGGATGTCTCTGAGTTTCCAGGTGTACAGGTGATATCATTTACTAACATCACCACTAGTCTTATGGATTGGTTGGGAGGTTGCACCAATGTGGTTGAGGGGTTTTACCCATGTGGATCTATTCTCCAATCCCAATGCTGTATCTATGCTGTTCTTTTCTGCTTGTAAAAATGGTATAAAAGTAATAAACACCACGTATGTGGGCAGACATCTTTGGACACTGAAATGACTGGTTATTGAATCCCTACAAAAAACAATCTGCAATTTAAACATTATCTTCTACAAGCAGATTTCCAAGGGCAAACATCTACTTAAATTGTGAGTTCGAGGAACATTTTAAGCATAATTAAGTGTGAATATTGATTCCCTCTGTAAATAGTAACTGATTGCACTGAGGATTATAAACTCTTCTGATTAATGACAAATAATTCAAAGATGGAAAATAAAATATATATTTATTAATACTCAACAAAATAGATTTCCAAGGAATTTGCATTTAAATTTTATATTGATAAAAAGAGAAAGAGGATGAGTTTTGAGTCTAACTCTCTTTGTCTTTGAAGTACAAAGTAGTATACCTACTTCAAAGAAATCTCTTTGAAATTAGCAAGACCAACTTCATTTTTTAATTATTTAAACTATAAATATAGTTTATAACTTCATACATACATACAGGGGTAGGATTCAAAAATCCCAGCAACCAATTTGCTGCCTGGTTGCTGGGTGGGTGCAGCCATGGTGGGCATGGTGTACAGAAACTGTGGGGGCGCCCACCCTTTGGAACCAGCTACCCCTGGAGCTACATCTGGCCCCTGACCTGCACTCCTTCCATCGTGATCTAAAGACTTGGCTGTTTTCACAGGCCAGCCTGGATTGAGCGGGGTTGGGGATTTTAATATCGGGATATTTTAATATTTTATAATTATTTGGATTGGGTAAATTTTGGAATAAGTTTATATATTGTATATATGTTTTTGTGTAAGCTGCCCCGAGTCCCCCCTGGAGATGGGGCAGCATATAAATCCAAATATAAATAAAAAAACTTCTGGGAAGACTGTTTTTCACCTTCCCCAGGGTCTGGAAGCTTCCCTTGGGGCTCTGGGAGGGCAAAAATGGCCTCCCCCAGAGTCCAAAGGCCCACCAGAAGCTGGAAACAGGCCTGTTTCTGGACTTCCGGAACTTCCGGTTTGGCCCATTTTTCACCCTCCCAGAGCCTCAGCGCGGACCCTGCACTTATCTGCATCCAAAACAGGACATATGGAGACTCCTGGGAGGGGTAGGTGGAAAAGGCCAGCCGGTCAGTTCAACTACTGGTTCAGCGAACCGGATGTAAATTTAACATCTGGTTTGCCCAAACCCATCCGAACCAGTAGAATCCCACCCCTGCATACATACCATACTATTTCATTTTGAGCACTGTTATATGGTGTTCTCGACTTAAAACCATTCATTTAGTCATCATTCAGATGTTTTTCACATTTGCCATCTTTGTAGCATCCCCATGGTCACATGATCAGAATTCAGATGCTTGGCAACCAGCATGCATTTATCAGGGTTGCCATGTCCCAGGGACGTGGTATCACCTTTTGTGACTTTTTGACAAGCACAATCAATGGGAAAGCCAGGGTCACTTAACAACCATGTTACTAATTTAACAACCGCCAAGATCCACATAACAACCGTGAAATGAAGGGTCATTAAATGGAGCAAAACTCACTTAATGACTTATCTTGCTTAGCTCAGCTGTTAAGTCAAGGAGTACCTGTATTTAACTCTCACTTCCAGATAATGAGCAGGACATGTTTTTTTTTTACAAACAGACACTTTCCCTTTTTTAGATAATAATAATTTCTCATAAGACATCAAACACTGCTCCCTAC
This sequence comes from Naja naja, assembly GCA_009733165.1. Classification (NCBI taxonomy): domain Eukaryota; kingdom Metazoa; phylum Chordata; class Lepidosauria; order Squamata; family Elapidae; genus Naja; species Naja naja. Next base: position 72,663,276 of record CM019151.1, read on the forward strand.
AGTTTTACCAGTATGAGCACTTTTTAAGATTTCTCTTTGGTCCATCTTTCCTTTTTCAGTAAATATTCTAGCAAAATACACAGACTCATCTACTTGCTGTACTTTTTCACAATTTATATGAAATGCAAAATCATTAAGTCCAATTTCCTTGCAAATATAACAGGCTTGGAGTCCAATACCTAAACTTTTAGATCCAATCCTTTACTGTATTGGGCAAATCACCTAACATTCAATGCAAACCGTTCAGGTTCTCAGCCAAGAATGCAGCAACATTTGAGTACCGAGGTGAGCATATACTTACATCCACAAGTAAAATACTTTTAATGTAATGATAGCAAATCCTTAAACATTGAACAATACATAAATATATAACCATTAAAGGGGACACCATATTTCTTTGTCCTACTCATTGTTGTGTTGAACCATTAGACAAACATTCCATCTATTTTCATACACAGTTTGTTTCCATCAAATACCAGTCTTACTACATTTATCATCCAATCTCCAATTCTATATTTGTGCAACTGGTTCTAGAATTTAAGCTTATTTGTTTTATCTATTGCTATACAAAAGTTTTTTCTCACTTTTAAAATACTTGTAATTATCTGCTGAAGAGTAAAACCCTAGCCTTAGCACAACTGACTTTCATAAAGGCACACTGACATTCCCAGAGTTTGGCTGTTATATTTTGCATTCTTTTTAATGAGAATTCTGCCAAACACCTTTTCAGATGTTTAACAAAATAATCACCTGATAATTTTTTCATCGCCCTTTAAAACACTATTATCACCCTTCACTCAGGCACAATAATTAATACCAATATATAGATTCTATTTTTTTATTCTGCCACAACCTAAATGATACCAATTTATTTTTTCTTCTTTCATAATTGAGTCTACATTTTTGATTTGGAAGCATTTATCAACTATACAAGATTTATAACCTCTTTTCTGTTTTCACTCATTGCAATATATTTACTTTACTTTATTTCATATCACTTATTAATTCATGCTCTTTGCCATTTACTCTCTTTGTATTTTTAACGTTCTATAGTTATGGCTAATATACACTGATCTGCAACATACATCCTGCTCATCATGTCTTTAGCCAACAAACACTTCACATGAGTGCTGTTCAATAAGATGTACTATAGAAATTACTAGATTTAATCATAAGTTTCTCTTAATAGAATTTAATCTTTTTATTTTCTCTGCCAAAAGTCAGGATAGTAGCAATGCATTTTGATATTTTGATACTCAATTTTCTCTAATTGCAATTAAAGCTCAGCTTTACCTTAAGCATACTGATGCTATTCTGTTAGACAGTACAGGTGGTTTAATCTAGATTCTTCTTTGAAAATGAATAAAATTAACCATCAGATATAAACAAACTGCAATATCTAGATAAAAGTATTGGTTTGTGAATGTTATTTTTCTAAGCTTCCATTGAGAATTAAAAAGTTTAAAAATCTGATTTTGAATTAAAGCTGCAGTAGAATAGAATAGAATAGAATAGAATAGAATAGAATAGAATAGAATAGAATAGAATTCTTTATTGGCCAAGTGTGATTGGACACACAAGGAATTTGTCTTGGTGCAAATGCTCTCAGTATACATAAAAGAAAAGATACATTTGTCAAGAGTCAAGAATCATAAGGTACAACACTTAATGATAGTCATAGGATACAATAAGCAATCAAATCATACTAGGAAACAGTCAATATAGATCATAAGGATACAAGCGACAAAGTTACAGTCATACAGTCACAAGTAGGAGGGGATGGGTGATAAGGAGTGATGAGAAGGTAGTAGTGCAGACTTTAGTTGGACAATAAGGGCTTTGGTGGTGCAGGCTGATAATAGCCTAGCACTTAGTTCCAGCTGCCTGTAACTATTGCAGGCTCAAATCCCACCAGGCTCAAGGTTGACTCAGCCTTCCATCCTCTCGGGGTAGGTAAATTGAGGACCCAAGATTGTTGGGGGCAATAAGCTGACTTTGTAAAAAATGCTGCTTAGTAATAATAAGCAGGCATATACAATGGAAGGAAGGCTATTGCTGAGCGCATTGGGTTGTATCCCAAAAATTGTAAGCCGCCCTGAGTCTCCGGAGAAGGGCGGGATATAAATATGAATAAAAATAAACTAAATAAATAAAAAATAAACAATGTTGTGGGAATTATTTGTTTAGCAGAATGATGACATTTGGGAAAAAACTATCCTTGCGTCTAGTTGTTCTGGTGTGCAGTGCCCTATAGTGTCGTTTTGAGGGAAGGAATTGAAACAGTTTATGTCCAGGATGTGAAGGGTCTGTAAATATTTTCACAGCTCTCTTTTTGACTCATGCAGTATACAGGTCCTCGATGGAAGGCAGGTTGGTAGTAATTGTTTTTTTTCTGCAGTCCTAATTACTCTCTGAAGTTTGTGTCTGTCCTGTTGGGTTGCAGAACCAAACCAGACAGTTATAGAGGTACAGATGACAGACTCAATAATTCCTCTGTAGAACTGGACCAGCAACTCCTTGGGTAGTTTGAACTTTCTGAGTTGGCGCAGTACAAAATATAACACAATTTCAGAGTTGGAATGAACCTTGGAGGTCTTCTAATCCAATCCCTTGCTTAAGTAGGAGATCCCATACTATGTCAGACAAATGACTGTCCAATTTCTTCTTAAAAAATCCCAAGGATGGAGCATCCCAGTGTCTGGAGGCAAGCTGTATCACTGATTATTCTCACTGTCAGAAAAATTTAGTCCCCAGTTGGATCTTTCTTTGATAATTTTCCACCCATTCTTTCTTGCCCTGCCTTCAACTGGTTGTAGTATTCCTAATGCAGTCTTATAAGGCATTAAAACCAATAGTAACATTTCATGTGATCTTGATTCTAACCCTTTATTAAGGCAGCCTAGGTTTGCATTGGCTTTTTTCTTTTTCTTTTTTGCAGTTGCAGCACAGTGCTGGGTCATATTTAAGTGGCTATCCAATGGGATTCATAGATCCCTCTCACAGTTACTGCAATTGAGCCATGCACCACCTATTTCTATAGCTGCACACTTGGTTTTTCTTGCCTAAGTGTAAAACTTTACTTTTCTCACTATTAAATTTCATTTTGTTGGATAGGGCACAGGGTTCAAGTCTGTCTTGAACCCATCTTCTTGACTATTGGCTATTCCCGCCAGCTTGGCGTCATCTGCAAACATAATTTAATGAGTTCCTTCTCTATCCCCTCTTCTAAATTGCTTATGAAGATGTTGAAGAGTACTGGACCTAAGACAGAGTCTTGGGTACCCCACTGCATACTTCTCTCCATTAAGGACTACGCGTTGAGTGTGGTTGGTCAGCCAGTTATGAATCTATCTGGTGTTGATGCTATCTATCCCACTATTTTCTATCTTACCAACTAATAGGTCTGTCAAATATCTTACTGACATCCGAATATATTATGTCCACAGCATTTCAGTAGTCCACTAATTTAGTCACTATGTCAAAAAATACAATAAGATTTGTCGGGTGTGATCTGATTTTGATGAACACATATTCGATTATGTTTATAACTTTGCTTTTTTCTAGGTGTTTGCAGATTCATTCTTTCATTATTTTTTCCAAGATCTTCCCTGGTACTCTTTCTTAGCAGTGTGTTGAATGCCATCCAGGGGTGGGATTTAAATTTCTTAGCAACCGGTTCTGTGGGTGTGGTGTAATTTGTGGGTGTGGCTTGGTGGTCATGTGACTGACTGGGTGTGGCTTGTATGTAAATATTATAAATATTTATGTAAATATTGATTTTTTTAATAAAAAAAGAGCAACTTTTACCCAAAATGGTTGCCGGTTGCCCTTCGAGTGAGATTCAAGGTGTTGGTGTTAACATACAAAGTCCTACACGGCTTGGGTCCAGGGTACTTGCAGGAACATCTCCTGCCAGCATCAACATCCCCTCACCCTGTACGCTCCCCTAGGCAGGGCCTCCTTGGGGTGCCGTTGGCCAGACAGTGGAGGCTGGTGGCACCCAGGGGGAGAGCCTTCTCTGTGGTAGCACCCACCCTGTGGAACCAGCTCCCCTTGGGGCTCCGATTGGCCCCGGACCTCCGTTCCTTCCACCGTGACCTGAAGACCTGGTTTTTTCAGCAAGCTGGCCTGAACTGAAGGGAAGGGGGATGGGTTTTTAACTGTATTTTAGATTAGTTTTATTGGTTTTAGTGTTTATTGGGCTTGGGTTTAATAGTGTTTTAATTAATTTAATTTGTATTGTGTATTTTTACTGTGAGCCGCCCTGAGTCCCTAGGGAGAAGGATGGCATATAAGTCCAATAAATAAGGATAAGGATAAAGATAAGGATAAGGATAAGGATAAGGATAAGAATAATAAAGTCAAGCAAAGCAGGCAGGCAGATTGAGTTGCTCACAGAATCATAGATTCACTCAGAGATCTATCTTTCTGCAATTGGCTACCCGAGTCTGCACTGAAAAATAGAAGCTTCAGTCCTAAGGAAGGTTCAGCTCTGCTTTTAGATTAGCTAGAAAGCAAGAAATCCAATGATTTCCTGCTTTCTATCTAATCTAAATCTCCCTGCACAGCAGAACAGCTGATGGTCGGGGGGGGAAAGGAAAAATAGCAACTTACCAAATGCAGGCAAGTTTGATGGCATGCATGCCAGGTAAGGAGTGAGTTGGTGGGGTGGGGCAGGACAGGGCTAGCCAGTGGTGCTGTTTCTCAGAACTGAACAGATTCATAACAACCGGTTCTATAGAACCGGTCCGACCAGGTAGAATCCTACCCCTGATGCCACCCAACCATGAAGACCCATCATCTGCATTGTATCATCAATCATTTTATATTCTCTACCCAGCCCTTTTCCTTGGTAAAACTGCATGATGAATTTACCAAAGCCATCTCCTGAATTGTATGAATTGATGCCTTTGCCACTATCACTAAAGCCATCCTCTGTCTCTGCCATCTTCCTATATTGCTGATAGCAATAGCATTTAGACTTGTATACTGTTTCACAATGCTTTACAACCTGCTCTAAGTGGTTTACAGAGTCAGCCTATTGCCTCCAACAATCTGCATTAGAGGTGGTATTCAGCAGGTTCTGACCAGTTCTGGAGAACCAGTAGTGGAAATTTTGAGTAGTTCGGAGAACTGGCAAATACCACTTCTGACTGGCCCCACCCCATCTATTCTCTGCCTTCCTAGTCCCAGCTGATCAGCTGGGTCTTCTTTTGTTGCCTTATGCAGGAGAACGGAGCTGGAAAGCAAGTTAGTGGAGTGGGGAGGGAATGGAGATTTTACAGTATCCTTCCCCTGCCATGCCCACCAAGCCATGCCATGCCCACCAAGCCACACCCACAGAACCGGTAGTAAAATTGTTGAATCCCACCACTGATCTGCATCCTCATTTTACTACCCTCAAAAGGATGGAAGGCTGAGCCAGCCTTGAGCCTGGTGAGATTCGAACTGCTGATGCTCAATATAGATGCCTGCTTGTTTTAGCTGGATAGCTGGAATGTTGTTTACACCTTGGCTAACTCTGATGGGATTATATACTCTTGGCATATACCTCCTATATTCTTTGTTTATGCCTGCACCACTAGGATGAGGCAACATACCAGGACTTGTGGGGAAATGTACTTAATATATTAATTGAATAAATTAAACCAAATTGAATCTTTGCCCTCATCTTATCTATCTTAAAACATATTCTGAAGACACAATCCTCAACGTACAAAAGTTCTATTCTTACTATACAACTTATGACCATTTTGTATAAAAATGAAATTAGCAAGGTGCAAACATAAGCATTATACATCAGTTAATACTATTACTGAGCATTACCATCTTACTGAAATATGTGCCCAGACATACATACAAAAGTCATAATTGCACCAAATCATAATTATTGAAAAACAAGAAACATCCTGGATTCTCATCTTCGTCAAAAAGAGTACAGCCATTAATTGTAAACTGAAAAGTAGAGAAAAATAATTTCCAATGCTACAAACCCTGGCTACTGTTTTTGAAAAAATACCTATTAGAGATTACCAAGTTAAAACCGACACATTATTCTTATGTAAATTACTACTGCTGGCCCAATTTATTATAAAGGATCACCACACTATTATCATGTATTATTTCCATTATGAATTAACTTATTTGAATTGCTTGCTTAATGATTTACATAATATTAAATAAAATTATTACCTAGTTATGACCCACTTTATGTCTCCTTTCTATTCAATGGAGTTTTATTGCCAGAAAAATGTAAGAAGAATTACAGGTATTTGCAGCACGCATCAAAAGTCCTCTGACCTTCAGCTCTGTGTGTGTATTTACCTGTCTCTGTTTCTTATCCTATTGTTTCAAATTATAAACAGGTGAGGAATTTTTCCCTTACCTCTTTTTTTAAATAAACTTCAAAGTGTCAAACAAGTCCTGCTGAAAAGATGAGAGCACATATTATTTTACTCCTTGAATGCTTCCATCAATGCATAGTGTCATTTCCAAGGTCATGCTTTAAAAAAAAAGCAATGAGGATTGAAAACCACTCCTCAATACCTCAAAAATGGTTTTGAAGCGGACACTCCATAAATTTCTTCTCTATCTATATTGGTGATCTCTTTAAAAAAAAAAAATTCATGGTGGGCTTAGAAAAGAACTTTTTGTTTAAAAGTTTAAGAGCTGATTTGTGCATCTTATATAAGGCCTCCTTTGTTTTATTTCTTATGTCTGAAATATGTGAGTGTGGATAACACACTGCAAAATATAATTCTTGACATTATTAAATAAATAGGATGGGAATGGGAAATGCAGCATTAGGGAATGATATGAAATAGGGAAAAAATTTCAATGTAAACTTTGTATTTCTTGAACTTACTGACGAAATATGAGAGCGCTGCTATATATCTAAATGCTTTGATTCAAGTCATAATTTGACATACATATATATAAAAATACTAGCTCAATACCTGTGCTTCGCTACGAAACTATGTGGTTGGGGAGGAAAATAAAGGGAAAAAATTCTGCCTCTGCCTACCAGCATCCATTAGTATTCATCTGGCTAGCATCCTGTTAGTGTGTGAAAGAGCTGAGGGCTGTTTGGAAACTGAAACATGGAAACTGAAACAGTATTTGCTATGTAAGCAAGGAGACGGCAAGGAGCTGGGGGTGGCTTAGCTCAACTGTTCTGTACTAAAGCTGCTTGGTGGTGTGAAACTGAAACTGAAACTCCTCTCCTCTGCTTGTGTTCCGCATTTGGAACAGATTTCTTTTCAGGTGGGGCGGGGGAGTAGAACTCCTTAGCATCAGAGCGTGTTAATAATAAAATAGGAAATACTAATGCTCTGATGGTCATTTCGGAAAGTCCTTTCTTAGTGAGCACCTAGAAGCCAAGCCAAGAGATATGGTGGTGTATTGTTTCCTAGGCACAGTAATGGGAATGCTTAAACAAATTTTCATGTGGGTATCTAGCTATATCTACACACACACACACACACACACACACACACAGAGTATATATATTGTGTACATAAAATTACAATAGATACACACACATATATACACATAAATACAGTACATATCAATATGGAAAATGAGAAATTGAGGAGCAGACTTCTTCTTTCCTCCTTTCCCTTCCCTTCTTTCCTTTCCTCCTTTCCCTTTCCTTCCTTTCCTTTCCTTCCTCCTTTCCTTTCCTTCCTCCTTTCCTTCCGCTGACGGCTTTTCCGGGCATCTTTCCGCCGTTCGGTCGCCCAGCGGATCATCGACATCCTCTCATCTCCTCTTCGCCGCCGACGCCGACGCTCGATCGCTTGCCGGCACGCGGGCCGGTGAATATCGCGATCATCATCGCCATCATCATCGTATCCGCGCATCTGATTCGCCGTCCGCGCCGCGCCGATCCGTCGCCGATTCCGTCCAGTTCAGACGGTCCGCAGATCGGACCGCCAGGCGCGCCAGCCGCCAGCAGAGCCATGCGATCGCGCGCCAGCCAGCCAGCCAGCCAGCTACCTACCCGGACCTACCTACCGATCTCCCATTTACCGACCTACGCCGCCGAGCGACGACCTATACCCACCCACAGACCGCGCTACTTACCCACGACTGACCGATCCGACGACCGACCGCCGAGCGATCGAGCGACCGATCCGACCGATAATCTACCGCGCTACGATTTCTGCATATCTAGCCGCCTACCCGCCAGCATGCCGCGCCGAGCGATCGGCCAGCAATGTACCGACGCGTACCGACCTATATACCACAATAATCTACCTACCTGCTTAGCTACCCACTGCATGGCCTATCTTTACCTATCTGCCTATCTACCCAGCGCCAGCCCACCTTACTCCTGCCGCTGCCTGCCTGCCGCTGCCTGCATACCCGCGCAACCCATACACTACGCCTACCTACTACGCCCCTACTGGGCCTGTTTTTCGATCTACCTACCTACCTAGCTACCGCCGAAGCCATACATACCTACCCACCCACCCAGCCACCTGCACGCCCGCCTGCCCGCACACATGCCAATTATGATCCTACCAATTGTATGTATCCAAAGCTGTTTTATGATCCTTCCAAAGCTGCAGGCAACTGGACTTTTTGGTTTTTCTTTGAAGATGTTTTGCTTCTCATCCAAGGAACTTCTTCAGCTCTGACTGGATGGTGGGTAATAAAAATACTACAACCTTTGATGCCAAAGTAGCTTCCTGTTTGGAAGTGTAGTTTGCATCCTTGTAGAGAGTTATTTAGGCAACCTGGAGGTTTCTCTGTTTCCTCGGGTCACCTGAGTGGTGCAAATGGCTGTGGAGTTACTAGGGTAACGGAATGTGAGGTAACGGAATTTGAGGCAACTGGCAGTTGGAACAGATTTCTTTTCAGGTGGGGAGGGGGAGTAAAACTCCTTAGCATCAGAGCGCGTTAATAATAATAATATACGAAACACTAATGCTCTGATGCTCATTTCCAAAAATCCTTTCTTAGAGAGCACCTAGAAACCAAAAGTAACATACATGCCAAATTTCAGGTTTGTAGGCTTTATGGTTCTGGAAATTTCATGCTGCTGCATGAGTGATATTTTGCTCTTGTACAGAGAGATTGACAGAACAGGATATCTGGTGAGCTGAAAACTATCACCCACCTTCTGACCCTTCTGAGAGAATGCATCAGTTCTGAAAGAACCATCCCCATGATTAAGGGAAATAAATATAGATAGTCTCTGACTTATGTCCACAATTGAACACAAAATTCCCATTGCTAAGCAAGACAGTTGTTAAGTGAGTTTTTGCCCCCATTTTATGATCTTTCCCACCACTGTTATTAAGCAAATCATTGACATGAAGTAAGTAACTTGGCCTTCCCCAATGACTTTGCTTGTCAGATGATCACAAAAGGTCATCGCGTGACACCGCAACTGTCACAAATACATGCCAGTTGCCAGATTGTCCAAATTTTGATCATATGACCAGGGATGCTACAATGGTCAGTTGTGAACAACAGTTTTAACTCACTTTTTTCAGTGCTGTTGTAATGTTGAACAGTCACTAAACAAATGGTTGCGAGTTGAGACTGCCATAATTCTTCCTTATAAAATGTGTTTTGTCTCCTTCGATGATAGGAGATAGTTGGCATAACTATTCCTCATCTTTTAGTGACCCCATAATCCCTTGCGGGTTGGAGTCTGGGCAACTGAACGGAGCTAGCAGAGTGTTTTAATGGCCGGATGCTCTTCCTGTCACCAATGCACAGTTTTGTTCAGTGTGCCCAGAGAGAGAAATACCTGCCTCCAGCTAGGATCAAACTCACAGCCTCCTGATTGTGAGGCGAGGGCTCTGCCTCTAGGCCACTGCACCACTCCAATAGTGACATAACTATTGTTAAGGAAATATTCTGTTGAATCCAGCTATGCAATCAAGGAGTTCAGGCGGGGAAATTGCTATGTAACAAGGAGGCTGGTACAGTAGCTGCAGCCCTAACTGACCTCTCCTGGTGCCCAGCTTAAGAAACATCGCTTTGCATCTATCAATCTGTGGAGCAAGTATCCTGGACAATCACTGCCAGCCCAAAATTGTAAAAGCATTCTAAATATAAATCTTATTTTGAGGCAACCCTTTTTCATTCAATAAAATAATTTTTTTCCTTTTTTTCCTGTGAAGTTGTTTATTATTATTATTATTATTATTATTATTATTATTATTATTATTGCTGTTGTTAGTTATTGTTATTGTTGTTATTGTTATGATATGTACAGAATAATCCTTGAGTAACAAGGATATGCACATGGAAACGTTTATGAGAGTAGTTGTGAATAATTATTCAGCCACATACAGATACACTAAATTGAGTTAAAGTTTACTCTAAGAAATAGCATAGTCCAATAAACGGTCCAGGTCATATACGTTTAACAGTCCAAATAATATCCTATTGCAAAGTCTTCTTACCGGTTGCAAGTCATTTACAGTAAACAAAGATATCAAAGTATAAGCACAGCATAAATACAACAGAGAATGTTAGATAGCAACAGAATGTCAGAGAGAGCAAGCTATGATCTCTAACTCCCTCTTATGGTAATTTGCAATACAATCAACCAATTGGAATACAGCATAAATCAATACAGTGATTTTTTTCTTAAAGCTACAAACATACATTGTTGGTTTATATATTGCCAACCCAACTAATTGGTATACAGATTCCTAACAGTTGTTATTATTATTGTTATTATTATTGTTGTTGTTATTATTATTATTTCCCCCTGTTAGTAAAAGGAAGCTGATGTTCAAGTATTGATTATTTTCTTGAGAAGTGAGATAAACCAGCTAGGCTATTTGCAACCATAAATCACATTTATTTTTGTATCCAACTGTTTTAAAGAAAGATAAGGAACATCTTAACAAGTCAGTGAATCCCTGCAGCTATCATAAAAGCATGCATAGAGAAGTACAGCAGCATAGATCAATTTTTCTTATGCATTGAAACACTCAGATGGCCAATAAATCATTAGTAAGATTAATGGGTTTCATAAAAAATGGCAAACTCTTGATCCATATTTTGTTCAGTTCACTGTAGCTTAAAATTGCATGCTGTATTTTTTTATTAGCTGTATTACTTCATTTTCCCCAAATTGACTGTGGTCTTTACTTTCAAATAGATTAAACAGTTATATTCTAGAAATAATATGGTAGGCTGGAGGAAACCAAGATGCAACATTGTTATATCCTATACTGATAACTAATCAATTGAAGGATATAATGACTGCTTCTACCTGTGTTGTTTATCTCAGTTTATCTCTCCTCTCTACTCATACCAAAGTATAGGGCTTGCTTTAGAATAATAGTTGAATTTTAGTACATAGCATATAGAATAGAATAGAATAGAATTCTTTATTGGCCAAGTGTGATTGGACACACAAGGAATTTGTCTTGGTGTAAATGCTCTCAGTGTATGTAAAAGAAAAGATACATTCATCAAGAGTCAAGAATCATCATGTACAACACTTAATGATCGTCACAGGGTACAATAAGCAATCAAATCATACTAGGAAACAGTCAATATAGATTGTAAGGATACAGGCGTCAAAGTTACAGTCATATAGTCACAAGTGGGACGGGATGGGTAATAAGAAGTGATGGGAAGATTAATAGTAATAGTAGTGCAGACTTTGCAAATAGTTGGACAGTGTTGAGGGAATAATTTGTTTACCAGAGTGATGGCATTTGGGGAAAAAACTGTTCTGATGTGCAGTGCTCTATAGCATCATTTTGAGGATAGGAGTTGAAACAGTTTATCTCCAGGATGTGACGGGTCTGTAAATATTTTCACAGCCCGCTTTTTGACTCGTGCAGTATACAGGTCCTTGATGGAAGGCAGATTGGTAGTAATTGTTTTTTCTGCAGTCCTAATTACTCTCTGAAGTCAATATAAAGGAATTTATATTGCAAATAAGAAGAAGTAAAGACTGAAATGTTTTACTATTTAAGTCATTTTGTTATCTGAGGAAAAGAAAAGGAATCTTGGAAGTGGCAGCTAGTTTAGCATCCTAGGGCCAGTGTCAAGGTTAAACCACTTTTGAAACATTTAGGTCTTATTGCTAAACAACTTGCCAAAGAATTGGGGGGAGGAGAAGGGAGAAAGAATGCAGACATGCCAGAGAATGCACCAAGAAACTGATGCAGATGTCTGTAAGAAAAGTGAACAGTTCTCAAAACAAAAGGATGATTCATAATTGGACAATGTGACCAAAAAAGGGTGGGGAGAAAGAGAAGTTATTGCTTAACCATACATGCATTGCGTGGGGAAAACCAGAGTTGGTTTTGATTCTTCAAGTACCAAAATGGTGTCTCCAACAAAGTTTTGCTTTGGGGATTTCAAAGTCCCTGAGAGTGTCTTCTTTTCTTGGGTTTGTCAGTCAGATGGCTGATAGAAGCCATTTGTTGGTACTCGTGATTTTTTGATGTTAACATTTTATATCTTCAGCTGCTGGTCCATTCAAACCACAGTTCAGTGCTGGATATAAGTTTAAGGTTCTAAAAAAAAATCAGAATGAGACAGTTTAAAAGAACCCATTCAAGGGTGAGGCTGCTGGGAGTTTGCAGGGGTTTGGAGAGCCCCTAGCTAAAATTCTGTGCAGTTCGGAGAACTCCCAAATCCCACACCTGGCTGCCCAACCCACCCCACCTCGCCCCTCCCAGGAGTCCTCCACGGCCCATTTTGGATGCAGGTAAGTGCAGGGATTGCACGGAAGGTCGGGGAGGGTGAAAAATGGGCCTCCCAGAAGTTCGAGGCTCGTGGAAAGCTTCCAGAGTCCAGGGAGGACAAAAATGCCCCTCTGGTGGTGCAGGAGGCCGACTAGGCCACACCCATCATGGCCATCCAGCAACTGGAGAACTCGTTGCTAGAATTTTTGAAGCCCACCCCTGAATCTATCTGTAATAGACTTAGTTTTCCAGTTACACAGGGGAAGGCATTCTGTCTGTTCTAGCATAATTTGCCTTTTCTCCCTTCTAAGTTGTACTGCTATCCACTCATCATTGTGTTGGCAAAAAAAATGTATCAGCATGATATGTACTGATCTTTGGCATGCCTTTAGTGCTTTGTTCCCTGACTTTGCCAGGGATATGAAGACCAGCCTGCAGTCACCACATTACTGACACTTGCAAACCTATCTCAAGCTCTCATGCCAGATAGATGCAGACATTCAAGACTTTGAACCCCTCTTCTTTACAAAATACAAAAGAGCTGCATGAAGGGGCTTTGAAGAAGAAAGAAATCCTGGGAAAGAAGGTGGGAACAAGGCTTTGGGTGCTACGCCAGAGACAAAGAGAAAGCTGTGAAGTCATTTTCCTTCAGACTCAGTTTAATTTGATATGGAACTTCAGAAAAGAGAAGTAAATGCAGGTGAACTGAATCATAAGGAAATGAATTAAACACCTATTACTTAAGCAGAAAAGTATACAAGTCTAATTTGAAATTGTGCTAAGCTTAATCTTTATTTTCCATATATTGGAATCCATCTTCTTTCTCTGTACAGTTTAACAGCATTATATTTTACAGTCACTTTGAACCAAAATTTAAGGGAAACTCCTATTTATCTCTTTATGCATAGTTTGTATCAATGTGGTCTTGTGGTCTCTCATAATCATTATTTGTGTGTGTGTGTGTGTGTGCATGCACGCGTGCACATACACACACAAATTTATTTACTGTTGCTGGATACCCAGACTGGACTGGCTTTGCATTTCCCATGTTACATCATTAATCACCCATATATTAATATCTAAGGTGACCAACCGTCCTCCTTTAGGGAGGGAAGTCCTCCTTTTGTAAGTTCTGTCCTCCCTCAAAAAGTGCCCTCCTACATGTCCTCCTTTTTGATATTTGAAGACTAATCTGTAAATCTCCGTATTTGATCAATGCCGATCCAATCCGTTGTGTGTGATGTGACGTATTTGTATTTGACATGGCAATTCATCAAGGCTCGGTACAGTGTGGTGATACCTGATTATGAGACACATGTGTTCCACACAGGTGAATTGTTTTGAGAGAATGTGCAATGTGCAAGAGTGCGCCGTGCACAAGAGTGCACCGCATGCAAGAATGTGCTGCACGCAAGAGTGTGCCGAACACAAGAGTGCATCGAACGCAAGATTGCGCCGCATGCAAGAGTGCACCGCACACAAATGGCTTTGGTTTTTTTCTTCAATTTATTTGTGTCCTCCTTTTCATTGTAAAACAGTTGGTCACCTTATAATATCTAAAACTAAAACTTCTACTTTAAAAATAGTTCAATTCTGTTTATTTCATGCAAAATTAGTTTATCTCTGAAGGGGAAAATGATTGATATCCTTGCAACATGCCTTTAATTATTTTATCAAAATATAAAATATAGAAATACTGAAAACGTGAAAATAATGGGAAAATAGGGAAGGGAAAGGAAAGAGGAAAAAGCATAGGGCGAAGAAGGGGAAAGCAAAAGAGAAAGCTTTGACTCCAGACTCTTTGGGATAATTATGTGAGAAGGAATTTAGACAGCCTGCAAGGAAGGTTCAAATGATAGGTAGCAACTTTCCATATAATTGCTGAGGTTTTGTGACTGAATGCATTGGTTCTACTTGAGTTTCTGATCTTGTTAAAGTCTTTTGCAATCCTCAGGGAGAAACCATTATTTATTATTTCTATGCTTTTTAAATGAATTTAATTAATGAATTATAACCTTGATTTTATCTCTATCACTTTTAGCCTCTTAGAACATACGTTCATACGCCTATACTTCTGTGTATGTCAGTGGTGGTATTCTACCGGTTCGGCCCAGCCAGGAGCATCAATGAGCAGTGGAGACTGAGCTGGTTCTCTCCGCCACTCTGCTGTTGGGCCCACCCGCCCGCCCGGGCTCCCATACTCACTTTATCCTCTTCTTTTGCAGTGCAGCTGCTTTGCGCGGCAGAGCAGAGTGCCGCGCGGCAGCTGCTGAAGTGACCGGGAGAGTGCAGGCTTGCAGGAGGTGAGTTGGAACCCCTCTGTGCCCGTGCAAAGAGCATGTTTGGCGCACGCACGCAAAGTGTGTGCATGCGTGCAGAGCGTGCCCATCAAGCCACGTCCACCAAACTGGTAGTAAAATGTTTTGAATCCCACCACCGGTATACACACACACACACACACACACACACACACAAAATATAACATATGACCCTTAAGTTCTTTCATTTCTATAATGCTATCATATTTTATCTATACCTTAAATTATTGTACATTATTACAACTTTATTTTAGATTGTATTTTATTATTACTTCGTCTAAATGGTATTTTATTTTGATTTCATTTTTAAATTGTATTTTATCAAAATCCATTTTAAATTCTATTTTACCAAATTCCATTTTGAATTGTTTTTATCAAATTTTAGCAACAATTTATTACTGGAACTTTGCACTTTGATATGGCCCAAGGGCTAATCAATAAAGACTTCTTCTTCTTCTTCTTCTTCTTCTTCTTCTTCTTCTTATTATTATTATTATTATTATTATTATTATTATTATTATTATTTCTTCGCTGTTGGATTCCTGTAGGTTCTTCAGCATCATTGAGCTCAGGGAAAATTTTATGAAGCTGTCCTGAATTTCACCTCTGAACAACATTTTAGCTTTGAAGAGCCATTCACTGCATTTTATCTCCTGTCACCAACCAAAGAACATAAACAGAACATATTCTCATGGGTAGGTGAAATGAGATATTTGCTATCTGGCATTTTTCAATCATTCTGCTGTTGTCTTTATTTCTTCCTCTTGCTTTTCATTTTTCATTTTCAGAGGCCATTTGATTTCAAATAACAGCACAGCAAGGAATACTGTAAGACAATAATCATGAAATGTAAAGAGTTAACGATGCTTATATATGCATCTGGATTCTTTTTATGACAGTGATGGCTACTGGAAGATGTGGTTTTTATCACCATGCCTTTAAAGGCAACAAAGAGCAGGTGGCCTAATGCCATGAGATATACCACTTTTGGGACTGACAGCCAGACCCGGTCATTGGGTGGCATCAGGGGTGGGCTTCAAAAATTATAGCAATGGGTTCTCTGCCAGTTGCTGGGTGGGCGTGGCCATGGTGGGCATGGCCTAGTTGGCCTCCTGTACCACAGTGGAGAGAGGGGTTTTGGCCTCCCCTGGGTTCCAGAGATTTTCCTCGAGCCTTCGGGAGGACAAAAACAGCCTCCCTGGACTCCAGAGGCTCTCTAGAAGCTGGAAATAGGCCCATATCTGGCCTTCCTGAACTTCCGGGAGGCCCATTTTTCACCCTCCCCGAGCATCCATGCGCGCCCTGTACTTACCTGCATCCAAAACAGGCCGCGTGGGGACTCCTGGGAGGGGTGGGGCAGGGTGGGCAGGGCCAGCCAGGAGAGGGATTTGGGGGTTCTCAGAACTGTACAGAATCTTAGCTAGGGCCTCTCCTGAACCTTTGTGAACCCCCAGAAGCCCACCCTCCAGGTGGCATGCCAAAAAATACTAGTAACCAAGACAAGAAGTGGAAAATATAAAATTTTTAAAATTGAATTAAATGTAATTAATAGGACTAATCTCCTTTTCAACAATACTACCTTCTGTGTGATCAGGTATGCCTTATTATCTTTCATTATGGCTACAGTTCTGTCTCTGTTGGGGTTGGTAATAGAATGGCTTTATGCTTCTGTTGACATTTTCTGTAAAGACTCTTGCCCCTTCTCCAGTGAGCAATAGTTTGGTAAACTCTTTTGGCCAAATACTTAAGCTTGGCATCCTGAAATCAGATGCTAAAAGGGAATGGCAATTTTCTGTCCTTTTCCCATTCAAAGGAAATATATTCTGTGTATTTTTCATTTATTCGCACCCTGCTTTTCCTCTGAAACAAGGGATGGGCTGACAACAATTTGTTTAACCTTCAATTGTAATTACAATAGCACTGTAAAAATGATTTCTGACAGATCTTCACACTTATGACCATTGCAGCACCACAGACACATGATCAGAATTTGGCTGACGGACAACTAGCATGTACTGTGTTTCAAATGATTGTAGCATCCCAGGGTAAGTTGTTCACGCTTGCAAACCACTCCCCAGCTGGTTTCTGACAACAATGTCAATAGGGGAAGCCAGATTCGCTTAATGCCTACATGATTTACTTAACAACTGCTATGATTTGTTTAACAGTTATGACAGAAAAGATGATAAAATAAGGCACTAGCCACTTAACCACTTTGTGTAAGAATGGAAATGTTGGTCAGTTGTGGTTATGACTTGAAGACTACCTGTATTTTGTTGCTGAGAATAGAATTTCTCAAAAAAATACCATTTGAATGACAAGAACAGTTCAAATAAACCAATAACATTCAAACCTACATACATAACACCTCCCCACTAGGTTCAGTCCATACCAAACCCCAACCTATCTAATGTATTCCTTTAAATAGGTGGGGCTCTTACGTGTCGTTGAGACCTTCGTGGTTCAGAAGCTTTAACGTTCTCACCCAGTGAGAGAGGAAATGTGTCTGCTGACATTTCCCTGTTGGGACTTCCTGTGAAAGGAGACCCTGTTAATTGTTAGAATCTGGTCTCTCCTCCCAACCCATCTCCATTCCAATGTCAGCACCCAAGTCAGGTAGTGATGTGCAATCTTCCACTTCTAAGGATGGATCTTGGCTTTGTGACAGGGTTGGGATGGTTCCTGTCGCAATGGCTCGTTACACATGGGGTTGATTCCTGTTTGCTGATTTTCCTCCTGTTCCCCCTTCCCCTAGAAGAAACATCAGGTGAGGGACCTAGAGGGAGACAGGGGCGATGTTCTTGAGGGACCCTGGATCTAAGTTGGTCAATGTGCCTGCTCCAGAGAAGGCCATCCTCTGTTTGTACCCTGTAAGAACGAGGGCCTGTGATGTGAGTTATTTCAGCAGGAATCCACAAGGGTCACCTAGAAGGTTCCTAGCATAGACAGAATCTCCCACACTAAAAGAACGAACTTTGGAAGTGGAATCCAGTGGTGCGTTGGGTGCGTAAGTGGGATGGAGGCGGTCAAGGGAAGACCTAAGTTTCCTGCCCATCAACAACTCTGCTGGGGACAAGTTAGTTGATGGGCTAGGAGTGATGTGTTGAACACTAAGAAGCTTTTCAAGCTTCTCAGTGATGTCCCCAGGACCCAGCTGCTGAAGCTTCTCTTTGGTAAAGCGTACCATGCGTTCAGCCCGGCCGTTGGCGAAGGGTGCCAGGGGCAGTGAGGGCATGTCTGATGCCCTGTTGAGCTAGAAAGGATTCAAAAATGTTAGATGTGAATTGAGGGCCATTGTCAGAGACAAGGACATCTGGTAACCCATGGGTTACAAACAATTTTCTGAGCTGCTTGATAACAGCCTCAGTAGTAGTGGATGTCATTGGAATTACCTCTAGCCATTTGGAGTATGCATCTACTATCACTAGAAAAGTGTGCCCTCTTGTAGGGCCTGCAAAATCAATGTGGATTCTAGACCATGGGCCCCTAGGACATTCCCATTCCTGTGTGGGGGCGTGAGGTGGGGCAGGTCTGACTACCTGGCAATTGGGACAAGAGGCTACCCAGTTTTCAACCATTTTGTCAATACCTGGCCACCATACATAACTCCTGGCCAAACCTTTCATCCTTACAATCCCAGGATGACCCTCATGTAACATTTCCAAAACCTCCCTTTGCAGTTTTGCAGGAATAACCACCCTGTTACCCCACAAAATACATCCTCTTAATACAGATAATTCAGTTTGCCTGGACTTAAAAGGTTGGGCAAGGTGAGGTAGATCTTGAAGAGGCCAACCTTTCTTAATCCAGCCCATAACAGGTGCCAACACAGCATCTTTGGCAGTTTCTTTGGCAATCTCAGCAGCATGGACTGGAAGCTTAGCAACGGTCTCCAGGAAAAAGGTGTGAGTTTCAAGTTCAAAGTCCTCCTTGTGGCAAGGTAGTGGGCAACGACTCAGTGCATCAGCATGTCCAATGTCCTTGCCAGGCCTGTGAATCAGTTTGTAGGAATAGGCTGCAAGAAATTCAGTCCACCTCAGCATTCTTGGTGACAGGATATTAGGTGTAGGTTTGTCTCCTGCCACAATGCCTAGTAAAGGTTTGTGATCTGTAACAATGGTGAATGACCTGCCATACAGATATTCATGAAATTTCTTAACAGCTGCAACAACTGCTAAAGCCTCCTTGTCCAATTGGCTATAATTCCTCTCTGCTTTGGACAGCGTGCGAGTAAAATGCAATTGGGGCTTCCCGTCCATTGGGAAGCCTGTGACTCAAACCCCCACTCCAAAGGGATGCATCACAAGTCAGAACAACAGGTAAATTCTCAGAGAATTGTATCAACACAGCATCAGACGTGATTAGTCTCTTAATACTGTTAAATGCTGACTGTTCCTTCCGCCCCCAGATCCAAACAGCATTCTTATCAAGTAGGCGATGTAAGGGCTCAGCAATAGATGCTTTGTGAGGTAGAAACATGTGGTAAAAGTTAATAAGGCCAAGGAAGGCCTGCAAATCTGCCTTGCATCGAGGTTTAGGGGCTTCATTGATTGCTTTAACCTTGGCATCAGTAGGATGGATGCCATGCTTGTCAATCATATACCCCAGGAACTCAACTCTGTCTGTTTTGAGTGTACATTTGTCTTCCTTGACTTTTAAACCCGCTTTTCTGAATCTGGTAAGGACTTCTCTGAGTCTTTCTTGAAGCTGAGTGTCATTTTCAGCAGAGATTAATACATCATCAAAATAAGGTACTACCCTGGCAGTCCTTGCAACATTCTTTCCATAAGGCTCTGAAAAATGCCAGGTGCCACGCTTACTCCAAATTGTAGTCTTTTACATTTGAAGGCACCTCTATGGGTCACAATTGTTTGTGCCTCTGCAGTGGCATCATCAACTGTTAATTGTTGATATGCCTGAGCCAAATCCAGTTTAGCAAATACTGTACCCCTGCCAAGGGAATGGAGCAGATGATGCACAACTGGTACAGGATATGCGCTCTGTTGCAGCGCATGGTTAAGTGTCCCCTTGTAGTCACCACAGATTCTCACTGACCCATCAGACTTGACTGGTGTGACTATGGGTGTTTCCCATCTGGAGTGGTCAGTAGGCTCTAAAACCCTTGAGCAATGAGTTTATCTAATTGTGCATCAATTTTTCCTTTAAAGCAAATGGGACCCTCCTGGGCTTTAAACGAATTGGGGGCACCTTGGGGTCTAGGCTGAAAGCAATAGGGGTCCCCATATACTTGCCCAGTCCTTCGCTGAAGACCTCTGGAAACTCAGACTTCAAGGACTCTTCCCAGTCAGAACTGCTCACGTGATGGATGCCAGTCACCTCGATGCCAAGTGGCTTGAACCACTCAAGTCCCAGCAAACTTGGGCGATCCTTGTCCACGATGGTCAGGGGCAAACGTTTGGTGTGGCCTTTAAACTGCACGTTGAAATCTCTCGCTCCAACTACTGGAATCTTGTTCCCTTGGTAGTCTTTGAGAGTCAGTGCTTGCTTCTGGAAATGCTTTTTCTGAATTTTGGGAAAAAGTCTGTGGATAGTGTCCCATGACACCATAGATAAATAAGAGCCTGAGTCCACTTCCATTTGGCAAGGTCTTCCTTCAATAAACACCTTCACATGTACTTTTCTGCTTTTAAGGGTGAAGAATGACCAATAGTGATTGTTTGGTGTTTCATTCTTGCCATTTGCTTCTAAATTTCGCCCCATTTTTCAAGGAAATTGTTGGGCTTAAAGTCTCTATCAGGAATTTCTTCCTAGCTGGTGGAGTTCTGGATGATTTGCAGACTCTGGCTATGTGACCCGTTTCTCACGTAGGCAAATGGAGTCAAAGAACTTGCAATCAGTCGGGGGTGGCCCCCAGCCTCTGCAATAGAACCCTTGCCTGTTCTTCCCAGAGTCTTTTCTTTTCTTCTCCATTCTGAGTTTAAAAATCCCCTCTCTGCCTCACTGCCATCAGAATCAGAGTCTATTTGTTCAATGAGTAGATGTGGATTTATCCCCATCAGAATGGCTTGAGGCCTGGCTTGAGGCCTTGTTAATCTTTTCATGGCGCTGCTGAGGACTTGGTGGCTTCCGCTGAAACAGCTTCTTCAATGGCCTCTTTAAACGTGATCTTAGGTTTCATTAATAGTTTGCTTTGTAAAACCTTATCTTTAAGGCCTAAAACAAACCGATCACGCATGGCCTCTTCTAAGTTGGTAAAGTCACAAGCACCCCCAATGTCCCTTAAACTTGCCACGAAGTCATTAACATTCTCGCTATCCCCTTGATCCCGACGGTAAAATTCGTGTCTCTTAATGAGGCACGATACTTGTGGGGCGTAATGGGCTCTCAAAAGTTTTTCTAAATCGGGCCATTCCATTACCTTCAGCTCTGCTGCTCCAACGCCTTCGCCATTTTGAAGACTGCCGGACCGCAGTGCGTGAGAAAGACCGCCCTCTTCCGTCTCTCGGGGATGCCGGCGAGATCGTTCCCCTCCAGGAACATGTGGAAGCGATCCGCATCGATTCCCAGTCTTCCGTCGCCGGATCGAACGGTGCTGGGGGTGTTCAGCGCAGCCATCTCGCTCAGTTGCTTGTTCGTCGCGTCGTCTTCTCTTCAGGGAAATCCCACCTTCGTCGCCAGTGTTAAGTTTGCATGAAGAGTCAGGCGAGGAGTTCCAGCAAAGACTTTATTAGTGACTACAGCTCGAATGGACCTGTCCCGGCTTGGCTACGGCTGCTTCTTATAGCCTGCAGCCGTAGCTGCCAGCCAATGGGAGTGCAGGGATTCTTCCCGCACTATTTAAACCAATACCATTTGACATTTTACAAGAACAGTTCAAATAAACCAATAACATTCAAACCTACATACATAACATACCCCTCATTCTAAGAGCTAAGAACTTTATAGTATTTACACCTCGTTCTGTTCTTTCAAGGATGTTATATATAGTATTCTGTCTTGAAATATTACCCTATAAATGGAGCCTTGTAAGGCAGGTTCAAATGATGGCTAGTAGGTCAGATCCTGAAGATGAAACTCAAATACTTTGGCCACTAATGAGAAGGAAAGACTCACTGGAGAAGAACCTAATGCTGGGAAAGATGGCAATAGAAGAAGGCGATGACAGAGAATGAGGTGGCTGAATGGAGTCACTGAAGCAGTAGGTGTGAATGTAAATTGACTCCAGAAGAAGGTAGAGGACAGGAAGGCCTGGGGGAACATTGTCCATGGGGTTGTGATGGGTCAGACATGACTTTGCAACTAACAACAACAAAAACATTCCAAATATGGTGTTGAAGAATACTCCTGAGGATCACTTGGACTACCAGAACACCAAATCAGTCAATCCTAAAGGAAATACTGTAAACCCCGACTGTCCTTTGGAAGGATCGATATTGAAGCTGAAGCTCAAATACTTTGGCCACCAAATGAGAAAAGAGGACATATTGGAAAAGATGCCAAGACAGACTAAAGGCAAAAAGGAGAGGAGGTGCTTAGATAATGTCATTGATGCAGTGGGCATGAGTTTGGGAAGACAGATAACAGATAGTCAGAGTTGAAAGGGACCTTGTAGGTCATCTAGTCCAACCCCCCACCCAAATGGGAGACCCTACACCATTTCTGACAGGTGGGAGTCCAATCTCTTCTTGAAAGCCTCCAGTGATGATGCTCCCACAACTTCCGAAGGCTACTTCTGTTCCATTGGTTGATTGTTCTCACTGTCAGAAAGTTTCTCCTTATTTCCAGGTTAAATCCTTGTTCAATTTCCATCCATTATTCCTTGTCAGAGATACAATGGGGGACTGGGGGAACCGAGTGTGCTATGGTCCATGGGGTTGTGAACAGTTGGACACGACTTGGTGACTGAATAATAACAACCTAACACCACCCCTAAACTGATACAATTTGTTCTCATCTTGCTCAAATTTTAATGTCAGAGAAAAGCCACTTGTTGTTATTTATAACTATAAAAGCAAATAAACTTTTGCCAGAAAAGTAAAGCAAGTATAAAGTTGTTCACATTTTTTTTACAAAAGGCTTAAGATAAGAATTTAACATTAGTAATATTTGAATTGTGATTCAATTTTCTTATTTCCTCTCTATAAAAAAAACCCTCTGCTGTTTTCTGTAATCTTCTGGGTATATGCTTTTTTTTCCTGCTGTCTCCTGCTTGATAATCAAGATATGAGAAAGGAAAAGTTCATTCTACCTCTTTTTTTCCCCCTTTTTTCTTTTAAAGCTGTTTTCTGTTCTTCTTCCAGTTTGCAATTCTTCAGTGGTAGCGGATACAGTAAAATAGAAAGTAGCTTTTAATTGGTTTTTACATTTTTGGGGATGAGAACAAATTGCTATTTTAAAGTAAAGATGAGGGAGAAATATATTTAGTTTGCTTTTTAATAGGGACCTACATAATTCACATTTCTGAAACCACTACGTGAATTGGAACAGTTAAATTCCATTGTTCACACTCTGTAAATTTTTGTTGCACTTATCCATTAAGGGAGGGGATGTATTGTACTAGGCAACATACATTGCAGATCATATTGCAGAAGAAAAATGCCTCTCCAAGAACACTGCATTTTCTGTTACCTAGTCCAATCACAAAGATAATTTTCTTGAGACAGATGACAGCTTTAGTTAATGTCATATCCCAGACAGCAGGGTGACAGCTAATGTTTCTTAGCAACATACCTTGATTACAAAGCCCCATAATTGCTTAGAATTTCATACTACAGGGCACAGTTATAGTGAATATTTAAATTTGTAAGTAGGAATCAAATTAAACTAATCTGAAAATGCACATAACCAAAATTATGTTTCATGAAAGACAAGCACAGTCAGACAAAATTATTGAAATGGGCTAAAATGTGCATACTATTTTTAGTGGGAGCTATGCATATAACCTTCATTACATAGAAACCCATGCAAGTTAATAATTAACATTTTCTAGGCCTTTTTGCATTTTTCAAATAAGCAAATGTTCCCAAATATAATATCACTCTTTATAATGGGCAGAAGCAGCCATTTGACGCTCAGCATTATTTTGGGGATGCTGCGTTTGTTTCTTCTTAAGCACATTAAGTTCTTTTATCTTATTGTTGTTTACTTTTAAAATGTAAGCTCTACAGTTAGGTGGCCTAAGCATTTAAATAAAATAAATAAATAAATAAGTGCTCAAGGAAAGACGATATTAAATTTTACTGTCTTGTCCCACCAGGCACAACGAATGGCGAATGTTTTGTGTTTCCAGTGAAATCATTTTGTTTTCATTCTGGTCACATACTTAACTGAATAGAATACAGAATTAACAGAGCTGGGCCCTCCTCAGACTGGACATTATGGACAAATGGCTATCCAATCTCTTTTTAAAAAACCTCCAGTAATGGAGAATCCACAACATCTGAAGGCAAACCATTCCACTGATGAATTGTTCTAATTGTTCTTTCTTTCTGTTTACTGTTCTTGCTTTGGTGGAAAGTAGCTAGCGGTCACCTATCTGAGGGAAGGATAGGCTATTTAAAGTAAAATATTTTTTCCCCGGCTGATAGACAAAATTCATTCTGGTTAACTTTTCATTGGCCACATTCCAGTAGCCAAAATCAACAGGGCTTTGATCTTCAGTGTACCATTTGCTGTTGTGCGAGATTCACTTTCCTTTCTACTCCACTATATTCTTCACTTCTGCTATCCTATAATATGCTTGTGGTTTCATTTGAAAGAGCTAGCCTCAGAATAATGTACTGAAAAGTATCTTCAGTACTTTTGGCACTGAATGTATTATTCCCACAGCAAATAACTGAATTATTCTTGAAATACTGAACTTTAAGAAAAGTTGCTTTGGGTATACATATTTTGAACAAGCAGCCATTCCAGAATATTAGCATTTATTCAGCATTTACATGTAATTTGTAAAACTCCAAAACAGCTATGGTATTTTTCTGTTATTTTGTAAATTCGCAGATATTTGGATAAAAATTTTTTTGGTAGTTTGCTTCCATATTGAAAAGTCTAATTTCACTTCTCGTGTTTATAAATTTTATTTTGCTCATTTCTTTACTTCAATAAGTTTGCACAATTCTTCACTTTCCTTTCTGTTATCTTTGTTTTAATTCTTGAACAGTAGAAAAAGTGCTTGTTTCTGTTTTCCACCAGCAAAGTTTGCCATCTTTGTAACTTTATCTCAGAACTTCTTACTTTATTCTTACATGTTAAGAAAGTATTTTTTTTCTTTTCCTACTATAAAAATCAAGGTTGGAGTGTTTTTTGTTTGCTTCATTTGAGTGCTGATGCAACAGAAATTGATTTATTTGCCTAAGCCTGATGTTGTGGGCTGAGGGAGTGGCTGGTCCAAAGTCACACAGCTGGCTTTCATGCCTGAAACTTGATTTAGACTTGTCCACAACCACATGTATGTGTCAACGCATACCTATAGCATGAAGGGGTTGATGGGTAAACGTAGGGTGTAGCTGGTTGCAGATGGGCCAATGCGCAAACCTCTCAAATCTCAACTATGCATTGTGTGGAGATGTGCATCTTGCATGCTGATTGGGTGATCTGCTGTTGGGAAGCAGGCGGCACATTCACATGACAAAATGGTGACAGGGTTTTAGTGCAACATCTATGCAACACACGCATACCTCCCCTGACTTGCATTGATTCAGAAGTCTGCTCAAAGCTTATTTATTTATTTAATTTGACTTGTATGCCGCCCTCTCTCCAAAAAGGACTCGGGACGGCTCACAACTAAAAACAGCACAATAAGTTATTTAACTAAAATAAGATTAAATTAAACAAGCCAAATTCGACTAAAAATCCATTACTAATTTAAAATATAACCCACCCACCCTGGAGAGGTCAGCACAGCCCGGCCTGTTCAAACAACCAGGTTTTTAAATCATGGCGGAAGGTGCGGAGGTCAGGGGCCAAGCGGAGGCCCAGGGGTAGTTGATTCCACAAAGTGGGAGCTGCTACAGAGTAGGCCATCCCCCAGGACACCGCCAGATGACACTGAGTTGCAGTCGGCATCCGGAGGAGTCCCTGCCTGTGCGCTCGTACAGGGCGGTTGGCATTCGATGCCGGCAGGAGATGCTCCCGTAAATATCCCGGACCCATGTCTCATAGGACTTTGAATGTTAATACCAAAACCTTGAATCTCATCTGGAGGGCAACCGGTAGCCAATGCGGGTCATGCAGGAGGGGTGTAACATGGGAGTACCGGGAGGCTCCCATCACAACCCGCGCGGCCGCATTCTGCACCAGCTGAAGCCTCCGGATGGTATGCAAGGGTAGTCCTAAATAGGGAGCGTTGCAGTAGTTGAGTTGAGAGGTGACAAGTGCTTGAGTGATGGTGCGCAGGGCATCCCTGCTTAAGGCAGGACTGAAGTTCACTCTGTGTGGTTTCCAGCCTGATCCTTAACCACTAGACCAAATTGTCTCTCTTGTTTTAAGTAATTAACTGATATTTTGCAGCCTGATATCTAGGTCCCACAACCACTCTGGAGTACTGAAAGGTAACATAGGCATGTGCTTAAATACTATGAGTTTGTTCCTCAGTCCTTTAAGCCTAATTTTGCAGATGCCATTCAAGAGTGTCTTGAATCAATCGCTACCTAATGCCCTACCATCAGTGGTGGGATTCAATTTTTTTTACTACCAGTTCTGTGGGCATGGCTTGCCGGGCATGGCATGGCTTAGTGGGCATGGCTTGGCGGGTGTGGCAGGGGAAGGTTACTGCAAAATCCCATTCCTTCCCTATCCCACTAACCTGCTTTCCAGCTCCATTCTCCTGTGCTGGGCAACAAAAGAAGACCCAGCCAATCAGCTGGGACTTGGGAGGTGGAGAATAGATGGAGGTGGGGCCAGTCAGAGGTGATATTTGCCAGTTCTTTGAACTATTCAAAATTTCTGCTACCGCTTCTCTAGAACTGGTCAGAACCTGCTGAATTTACTGCATGGTGCTTATAGTAAAATGATTGTTTTAATCCCCAAGAGTGTTTGGAAAACTCCCAATGAATTTCCTAATAATGGAAATAGTGGCATTATACCAATTTATCTGTATTTAGGCAAGACTGGATTTTTTTTCTCTTAACAACAATAACAAAAGTCTCTTTGACAACCCAAAATTGCTTGGCAGTCCTTTGCTGCTAAAAACATTGGATTTTGCAATCAACTTTGTTCTGTCGGCAGCCCTTTTTCAAAAATCATTATTTCTTTGCTAATGTCACTCATTGCTGACAAAAGAGATGAACTCCTCTGTAATATTAAATTCTTGGAGGCAGATCCCTCCAAGAACATGCCTATTGGATACATCATATCAGCACAGCTAGTGAAAACCAACTCTGAAGTTTCTTGCACTAATAACATAATTGAAAGAGCAACTGTTTCCTTCCCCAGTTGTCCCAAGTCACACTGTCCAATTAAGGCTCCTCAGTCACACCTCTCCTCCTTCAACTGCCACCTGTTGGGATGACCTTCCCTTCACATGGGAAGGCTCATTTTTGTGTCTACAGATCAGAGGTGGTATTCAGCAGGTTCTGACCAGTTCTGGAGAACCGGTAGTGGAAATTCTGAGTAGTGCAGAGAACCGGCAAATCCCACCTCTGACTGGAGATTTTACAGTACTCTTCCCCTGCCACGCCCACCAAGCCATGCCCAAAGAACTGGTAGTAAAACAAATTGAATCCCATCACTGCTACAGATGGTCTATTTATTCCCACTTGAGAGAATGTGTCAACTATGAAGCAGCAAAAGATGGCTTCAGCCAGGTTTGATTCAGAGTTGACAGGTACATTATGTACTTCATTAGTACCTGTTCAAGCTAACCAACCTGGTCTGCATTGCAGATTCCTCTAGTGCTATACATTTGTATGATGCAGTTGCTGTCATTAATAAGGACCTTCATGGCGGCATAGATTTTTTCAATGAAAAACATCTCTCTCTCTTTTTTTGAAGTGGCTTCCTATAACCTGAACAGAACAATAGAGAAGGATAACTTGCAATGTATCTTTGATTCTTGCAAATCAAAGTAGCATCACTCTTTTTGCAGAATGAAAGCCTTAGAAGTCATCTGAATACTTTGGGTGAATTCAAGTAATCAGCTCTCAATACCAGTGATCTGGCAGCATTTATCTTTTATAGATGTTTAAAACAATTAGTCCCCTTTAATGAATTTAAACAGTACAATTAAAAGATGAACAGTGGTAGATGGAGGCATTTCATATTGACTCATCAGTACCAAACTTACAATAACACAGTTAAAATTGGAATAAAATACAGGATCTTGCGAGAGTGTTAATTAAATTAAATTAAACATATAACATGTGCTAAGAACCTTACACTCACGGGAGGCGTGGATTGACAAATAACTGTTTCTGTATACACAAGGGTGTATACACACACACACACAAGTTCTTGAATGATACCACATGCAAAACACAGGTGCACACCATTAAGTGACAATATATTGGTATATATTAAATTAAATGGTTATATATTCACATTTTAACAATAGGATTTTTTAATACTACTGTGTTTCCCCAAAATAAGCCCTACTCAAAAAATAAGCCCTAGTTAAGGTCATCATCACCTGGGAGGCATGGCCAACACTGAAGGTGGCAAGGGTGCAGGAACTGATGGTGTCCAGCCACAGCCTGCGCAGTACAGGTGTGTTGATTACCTGTCCAAGCAGGAGGCAGAGGCAGAAGCACATGATCTGGATGCTGCACAGACCACAGGAAAGCTGAGAGGCTCATCTTCACACAGTGGCACCAGCAGCAGAGGCATGTGGGGGGGCAAGTGATCCGGACACACCACACAGGACATGAGAAAGCCAAAAGTTGATGGACTGGAGCAGGCAGCAGCACCACCAGCGGACAGAGGCAGAGGCATGTCAAGGAAGGCAGGTGATCCTGAAGTGCTGCCATGGGCAAGATGAGCCTCCCATGGCCAGCCACCTTCTCTGGTCCATTGACTCTCAACTTTCCTGTGGCCTGTGTGGCACATCCAGATCACCTGCCTTCCCCCCTATGTCTCTGTCTCCTTCTGCTGCCAGTGCTGCCACGTGAAGTCAAGCATCCCACAGCCGGTCAGCCACTTTGGCCCACCGACTCTTGGCTTTCCTGTGGCTCAGATGGCACATCTGGATTGCATGCCTCTCCCCACTCATCTGCCACTGTCTGCTGCTTCAACAGGTAATCAACTCTCCTGTGCTGCATGTGCTGCATAGCCCCAGTGTGCGCCAAGGGGCCAGCAGGCAACAGCTGCTGCCAGACATCAGCCCCCATGCGGTTGTCACCTTTTGTGTGAATGCCAGGGGGTGGGGCGCCCAGCCAGGAGGATCACACTGAAATCGTGTTTCTCCCCAAAATAAGCCCTAATGTTTATTTTGCAACACAGGAAATATAAGACCAGGTTTTATTTTTGGGGAAACACATTATGTGTGCATCCTACTTTTCTCTCTCCTCACTCTTCCATCCCAAGTCTTTAAACTTTCATTAATAACTCATGTTATGCTTTATTCTCATCTCAGTGTTATATACCATACTGCTATTTCCTTAATACTGTAATGATCTTATGATGGTGCATTAAACGTTGTCCTTTCCTGTCCTCAAACTTTACTATTCATATGAACAATGACTCTTCTTGATTACGATCTCATATCCTATGGAGAGCTGTACTGGCATCCTAGCAAACATCACTACACATGTCCTTCAGACTTCCTAGCTGAATTCAAGAAGGTTAGAGGGGATGCATCAAGTCTGCCTCAGAAGAACACTTAAAGATATCACTTACCGAATTGTAGAGAGTTCTGAAATTGATCACAGGCTTGGTGTGTGCATCAGAAGCAGGTCCAGCATATACAATCTCATGTTCTACACAAATGCTAATACCATTAAGTTTGAAGCTTAAACAGAGCTATTATTGAAAGAAATGTTTATGAATTACCTGCAGTATTACAATTATTGCATTCATTACTGCCAGAGTCGGGGGAATGAAAATGATAAGAAAGGTGAAAGTTTGCAAAATGCAAGTGTCTCCTACAAGCTAGCAGGATAACTTTGCAAATCCTAAAGTCAGAGTACACAGAAGCAGATGGGGGGGTCTAAAAAAACCATCACCCAGTCCTTAAGCTGACTACTACTCTGTGAAAGACAACTGATGGACTTACAGAATGGCTTCCAGCCAGAGCCAGTAAAAATGCTGTTGACATTTGAGCAGCCTGTAATCCCTAGGGGGCTCTTCAAAATGCAACCTTTCTTTAGCACTTTTTCTACTTTCCAAACCTTTTTTTGCAACAAGGAAGTCAGTCCATTTATAATTCTGTACAGCTATGTGGTACTGGCAGCGTTAATATATGAAAGTAAAACTCCTCATTCAGACTTCTAGGATGCCTTATCAACAGAGCCTCTGCAAGGGAAGGGTCTAATTAAAATTTAATTAAAATTTGATTAAAATTAAAATTAAAACTTGTTCAACTTACAGCAACTCAGCTGTTTAATGAACCGCTACAGCAGGGATGTCAAACTCGCATTGTCACAGCGGCATCACGTGATGTATCATGACTTTTTTCCACTTTGCTAAACTGGGTGTGGGCATAGCCAGTGTGTGATGCATCCAGCCCGTGGGCTGCACGTTTGACAGCCCTGCACTACAGGAAAGTTTACTTAACTCCTTCAGTGCTCCTGTCACATCAGGCTGACATCACAGAGTGGCTGGATGACATCACAAAATCCCTAGAACACAGACAAGTCGCTACTGGTCCCAAGGAACAGTGTCTGAAAATAACTCAGGAGGGGAAAAGCCCCTAGTGCTGACTTCATTCCCCCAGAACAGGGGTCAGTAACCTTAAACACTCAAAGAATCACAAAAGTCCTAACTGGAAGCCCACATTCCATTCTGGAGCCAACTGGAAATCTGGTTCCACCACCATAGAGTCTCCTCCTAAGCATGGAGTCCTTTTTCCTCTACCTATCCTAACCGAAAGCCGTATCAATTGTGGAGCCAACTGGACAACCCGCCACTTGCCATAGAGTCTCCGCCTGGGACACCGGGCTTCTCTTGCCGGAAGCTCCTCTCAAAATTGTGGCACTGACTGATGACAGGGAGCCACAGCAGAGGAATGAAAGAGCCACATGTGGCTCCAGAGCCACAGGTTGCCGACCCTTGCCCCAGAACTATTGAAGGGGGCCTTGGTGGTGCAGGCTGCTAAATGCCTAGCACTTAAGTTCCAGCTGTCTGCAATTACTGCAGGCTCGAATCCCACCAGGGAATCCCACCAGGTTGACTCAGCCTTCCATCCTCTTGGGGTAGGTAAATTGAGGACCCAAGATTGTTGGGGGCAATAAGCTGACTTTGTAAAAATGCCGCTTAGTAATAAGCAGGCATATACAATGGAATGAAGGCTATTGCTGAGTGCATTGGGTTGTATCCCAAAAATTGTAAGCCACCCTGAGTCTTCGGAGAAGGGCGGCATATAAATGTAATTATTTAAAAAGAATAACATAAAAGGATGGGCTCTAATCTTGGCATCAATTTTAACTGATCTTGTCACCACTGGGTGCATCCCTGAGAATTGGAACCTGGCATTTAAAGTTCCAATCTGTAAGAAGAGAAAGAAAAATGGCCCTACAAACTACAGGCTTACGTTGCTTAATGTAGTCAGCAAACTCTATGCTAACAACTTTCGCAATAAACTTAAGGATTGGCTGGACCAGGATAGTGGAACAGCAGGCCAGTTTTTGAGAAGCTAGAGGCACCAGTTATCAATGATTGGTCCTACAGCAACTGATTGAAAAATATCCAATTCAATTAAATGCTGCCTTCATTGATCTTAAAGCAGATTTTATTCTGTATCCAGGATCAAATTGTGAAAAAACTGTAAGTTGTGTCAATCAGTCATAATCTTCCCTATTTAACTTATGCACTACACACCAATGCAAGTCTATGCAATATGCATAGAGAATTGCATTTGGGGGCCCCATTTTAGATGCTAGTTAGGTTATTTTACTATTTTTATCATGTCCTAAATGTTATTTGTTTATTATTTGTACAGGTTTTGAATCATACATTGTGATTGATTGATACTCCCAGACTTTGACAATATTATAAAATAGATTTAAAAAAAAATTAGTACCAGCAATGATAATGCTAGCTGTGGGATTCTGGGAGTTCACAGGTCTTCAAGTTGCCAAGCTTGATAAATGTTGCTCTATGTTGAAAGATAGGAACACAAAGTGTAATTTCTAGCAGAAGAATTCAAAATTGGATCCTTTTCCCTGCTTCTTTTTTTTTTTCCAACAAGTTTTATTCAATTTTTAACAATTTAAACAAGTCTCTTTTCAGTAGACAGCATATTTCCGGGTCATCACTTTTACATGCAAATATGACAATAGTTTTATAGTATTTTTAACATTTAACTTCGTATTTTATCCCATTTTTACTTCCATTCCATTTTTTGCAGACAAAGAGCCAAACAAATTAATCCTAGTCTCAGATCTTAATCTCAATCTATGTAACCCCATTTCATTTTGAATTATTATAAATAGTTCTTAAGCATTTATATTTCTTTTAAAAATAACAATATGTTTGCTGGTCATATAAAGAATAAAGTTTATCCATATCTATCCTTAAACTATCTTCACATTATTAATGCTCTTTTATCATTTACATATTTCTTTTATCCATCAGATTTGCCCTTTCATCACGTATTCTTTCCATAATTCTAAATCAATACAAGCTTTAACACAGAAAAGAATTTTTTAAAAAAACCTAGACTTACCCCCCTTTACTACTTTGAAAGTGTCACCTCAGTGATTAACATAATAACATTATAATAATCATTCCCTTTGCGGCAAAAGATAGAGTAAGAAAAAAGAAGAGAAGAAAAACTACATAACAATATATATCTTTTCAGTCGGGTTCTGCAACACATATCCCCCAATTTAAAATTTATTTATAATTTCAAAGTAATAGTAAAAATAATTAACCTTGATTACTGACAACTCTCATTTTTAGACATTTCAAAAATTATTTCAATTAATTCAATTTATCTAATCAACATTTACCTTTTTTATAAGTAAAAGTGAGAGTGTACCTTCATCTAAAAAAATTGTTGTCAGTAGCCCTCTATTGTTTTATATTTTAATAATTACGGTATATTCTTATTACCCATCTTCTCCATGCAGAACCCCTTCTTAATACCTTAGCCATTATCTCTATATAAACGAGTTTCTTTCTTCATTATATAATTCCATATTTCTCTATCTTCTGCTCCTGTTTCTTGTTCCCCCTCCTCCTCTTTCTGCTATGTCCCTTCTCCATCCAATTTGAATCCCTCTCTCTCTCATTACCTTTCTGCTCTCTTTTCTTCTGGGCCTTTCTACCTTGCCTAATTCCATAAATGTTCCCCTTTTTAATTGCTTTCTTAGATTTCATTTTTGGACCACCCTTCCTTTCCCTTTTATTTGTAGTGATCTTTGTGTTAGTTGTCTCTTTAAGATGGCTTTTCCTTGTGCTGGCTCCTCCCTTTCCTGTGGTAGCCACTGAGTTTCCCTGGATGACACTAGAAGCTGGCAGCACACTGCAGCCTGGTGGAGGGGGCCTCTTTTGCTATCCCATGAGCTCATCCTCTATTCATCCTGTATCTGTTGGGTTGGAAAGTCCCTGATTTTCCAGGTATACAGGTGATCTCATTTACTAACATCACCACTAGTCTTATGGATTGGTTGGGAGGTTGCACCAATGTGGTTGAGGGGTTTCACCCATGTGGGATCTATTCTCCAATCCCAATGCTGTATCTATGCTACTCTTCCCTGCTTGAAAAATGGTATAAAAGAATAAACACTGCCCAGGCAGTCAGACATCTTTGGACACTGAAATGACTGGTTATTGAATCCCTACAAGTGGCGCAACGGGGCATCAACCCTGCAGGGCGGGCCATCAACCCTCCGGGTAGGCAACAGCCAACATGCTTACCATCGTCTGAAATAGACCCCAAGGTGCACCTTCGTCCTACGGGACCCCGGTCCTTGGGACCCATCAATGGTAAGTATGGGTTGCAATCTATCTCAGCATCAGCAGGAACATGTTCAGGAAATTAGATTCCTGCTACATGAATCAGGTACAAAAGTACACTGAGTTAGACACAAAGAAGCTGGTGGGAGATAGGGAAATGGTATCCTGAACTTAATAGAATAGAATAGAATAGAAGGTTAAGGATACCCAAGGCTCCAGTCCAAATATTACATCGATGGTATCAATGCTGTCATGCAGTGGAAACATCTGGCTCTGATGTCTCAGCAAAATAATAATTGACTATAAGCCCCCCTCCTGATTATGATCAGGTAAAATTGTCACTCCAAAATCTTCTCTAATTGGACTTTCAGCTCCTTCTGAGCAGGCTAAATTTTTTGATTCTCCAAAGCCATTGTACACCCCCATAAGGAAAATATTAAAGGAACAATTAGAAAAAGGGGGAGATTCAAGCTAGAAACCCAGGACAGAGACACATAAATTTATTTGTTTAAATTTTTATGTTTAATCTTTTTTGATTATTTAGTGTTTAAAGAGAGAGAACAATGGATGTAACTAGAATACAGGCAACTGCTCTCTTCTGATGCACTGGATGGCAGAATTGAAAGTGGGAGGCATGCCCTATTGAGTTCAATAGTCCACAATTAGCTCTGCTGTTCAGAAGCATGGAATGAGACACAGATCTGTTAGGAAGCCCCTCCATACAGTACAATGGGGCTGTTCAAAGGAAATATGGTTAATTTAGACTGTTATATGTTAGGAAGAACTAAGAGAAGATGAAAATGTTTACTATTCTTTTCATGATGTGATTTTCATTAAAACTTCTTAGATGTGTATGTATAATAATGTATAATAATTGCATGCAGAATTGAGCTTAGCTGTGTATGTATAATAATGTAAATAAGTGTATGCAGAATTGAATAGGATTGAATTGAAGAAAATATCCTTTACCTGTGTATAGCCCTAATTGGAATTGCTGAAGTTCAAAATAAATTAATTGTAACATGTTTGGCAACCAGAGAATTAAATTGGCTTTTTTGGATTGGACTTAGAGTTGTGGGGGGCAGATAGACAGTGGTTGGGCCCACAATCACCTTTGTGATTGGAACCGCTCCTTGAGTTTTCCCAATGCTCTGAGAACAAGCTACAGGTTTTTTTTAAATGTGGAAACTTAAAGGGACAAACCTTCTCCAGGTCTGGAAATGTTGTGTGTGAGAATGTGTCTGTATGTAATCATTTCCAGCCCTGGAGGATGAGATCCTCTACAATGGAGCTTATTGGCTCTCAGAAAAGAATTGTAAATATGCAAGCCGTATGATTACAGTGTAAATGTGTGAGTATGTTGATAGTAAAAAGGTGGTATAAATGTTTGTGTGTTGACCCTATCCCAGATTGAAAGGAGAGTAAGAAAGAGTGTGAGAAAGGTCCGACCTGAGAAAGATAGGATTATTTGTGTGTGTATTTGTGTGTGCTTTACTCATGATGAAAATTATTTGTGTGTGATTTATTGGTGAAAAGAATATTGAGTGGAAAAAATGGATGAGATTTATTTTAAACATTCCCCTTCTTGTCTTCGCTGGTTGTTGTAGGGGTGGAGGCAGGGGGGAGAATGAGGCTTTGATCACTTTAACAATTTTTTTCTCTGCTTTGAGTTTTTGCCTTGAAAAAGGCGAGGTTAGAAAATAACTTTTTTATAGGTTACATAGCTTCATCTCCTGATTTTTAGAGATTTTCACACAAAGGAGCCTCAGATAGATAGGCTGAGATTGGCAAATTGCCTGGAACGTTATCTGTAAAGGTGGCTCGGTTCCCAGGTGGGCAATTTGCCTGGATCTTTGAAGATGACTCAGTTCCCAGTTTCAGCAAAGGGAATCAAAATTTAAAACTAGCTGCACTTTGTACATGCTCTTAATCCATATTTGATTAAAGCAGAGAATTGACACTCAAATTTGACTCCATCTGGAGGGTTTACAACAAGAATGTGGAGAATGCATGGCTATTGCCAGCACAACAGGTAAAGTCATGAAAGGTTTACAATGGGCTTTGCAAATAACTTTTCTTCTAATTTTTGATAAGTACAGTAAGGTATAAATGGTGGAGTTATGTAAAGTCTGATTTTCAATTTTATTTTCAGAATAACTTATCTCTTCAATGTCCTTTGCCTGACTATCTAAGCTGTATTGTTTGCCTAAAGAACTTTGGCTTGCTTACTTAATGACTTCTTCCTTTACAAGGCTCCTCATAATGCTCCCTGGAAAGTGTCCTGCTATTTTAACTTTCAAAACTTTTTCTCAACAGCCTTTCAACTTAATCTCTGACTCTCATTATGTGTGTCAAATTATTTTTAATCTTCCAGGTGCTTATATTATGCCCAGGATTTACCCAAATCATGATCTTATTTTTAATTTTGCAACAGCTACTACAAGACCAAAAATATTTCTTACATAGGTAGTCACTTGACCCTTTCTGGGCCTCTTTCTTAAGGCTATAGCTTTGCTGAGTTTTTTTCAGTCACTCTTTTTTTTCCATCAAAATGCTAGAGGCCTGGCACAAGCTTGCCCTATTCCAGTTACTCAAGTCAAGCAGATTGTTTTATCATCAACTTTGGCAACTGGATGTTACCTACTAGGCAAGCCCTGTTTTTTACAACATGATATTTTGCTTTTTTGCAATTTTGTACCACCTGGAATATAGCCATAATGGAACATGCTCATCGGCCATTTAAGGCCTGTCTCCACAAATAAATAAAAAAGGAGGGAAAGGGTCTCTAGAAGGGTCTCTAAAAAGTTTTAAAAGTATAATTTCCCTTAAATCAATTGAATGTAATTGCATGTTTCTATTTACCTTAAATTAATTGAATGTTTTAGTTAACTACTTGGGGGTGAGGGGGCGAGGCTGTGTTGTTGTGTTTGCTCCTACAGGACCTTTGTGGATTCCAGCTCATTGTGTCTGCCCACAGCTCATTGTGTCCGCCCAGGCTCGTTGTGTCCACCCAGCCAAGGATGTCATGGCACCACACCAGTCCCCAGATCTAGTCCCAGTCCTAGGAATTTGACTTTACAGATGGCACAGTGTCCAATCCGGATTCATTTGCTTATGCTTGGCTAACATCACACAGAATGATATCTTTTGCTTATCTGAAACTTATGATATGGAACATTTGCTTTCTACATGTTTAGTTCCTGTCTGCACTCCTTCTGCAGTAATTCAAAATTCCACTGGCTTAAGCGATTTTTATTACATGGGAACTTTAACTATAAGACTATATCTATTGGGGATTTGCTGCTTATTATCCACACCTTGATACAATTGCTTTACACACCTCAATGGTAGCGTCCCTATAAATATAACTTGTGCAAAAGTAGTTAATTGTACATCTTCAAGTAAAAAAACCTCACTGTCATCGTCTTAGCTCACCTGCTTTGAACTGCACAGCTTTGGAAGAGACTTCTTTCACTTTTCCCATGTTTGGCTACCTCAAGGATAGTTTTTACATGTGGTCAAGAAACTTTTAATTATATTCCTGCTAATCTTAGTGAAGTACTTTGCTGCCTCAGTCGGCTGATTCCTGTTTTGCTTTCTAAACAACAACTTCATCATTCAAATTGTTCTCGATGAGGGGTCATGCTAGATAACACTTGTGACTCTGAAACAACCTTACTTAATAAAGCTGAATATGTAGTGCTAGCTTTGTTTATAGTGGGCATGCCAGCAATTGCTGCTCATGCTCACCTTAACATTAACTCTGTTGCATGTAATTTAGCAAAAACAATTATGTACTTTAGCAAAAACAATGTTACTTCTTCAGTTATCTCAACAATCAACCATAGGATGCAAGTGGTGAAGAAGGCTATTCTACAAAATCGATATTGTTTTAATTTGTTTGATGGGTCATGAACCATCCAGCACCAGATTAATATTTTCAACAATTTGGCCTTGCATTTGAAAATTGATAAATTAGGATCTTCATGGGAAAGCTTTTGGGCTTGGTTGCCCACAGGCTAAATGGGAAAAATTCTATGCTATGTAGTCATTAGTTGTGATTTAATTAGTGGGTGCTGCTTTGTTCAATGTCTCCCTTCTCTTTGCAATATATGTATCACAGCTTTTCATCCCAAACCCTCTCTTACCTTGCCTGAGGGTCAAGTATATGCCCTATATAAACAACTGCAAGCATGCTCTTCTAATGATTCTTATGAATCCTCTCCTAACTCCTTTTATGATTCTTTAATTAATTAAATTTAAAATAGAAAAGAGTGAAATGTGGTAGCCACTGAGTTTCCCTGGATGACACTAGAAGCTGGTAGCACACTGCAGCCTGGTGGAGGGGCCTCTTTTGCTATCCCATGAGCTCATCCTCTATTCATCCTGTATCTGTTGGGTTGGAAAGTCCCTGATTTTCCAGGTATACAGGTGATCTCATTTACTAACATCACCACTAGTCTTATGGATTGGTTGGGAGGTTGCACCAATGTGGTTGAGGGGTTTCACCCATGTGGGATCTATTCTCCAATCCCAATGCTGTATCTATGCTACTCTTCCTGCTTGAAAAATGGTATAAAAAGAATAAACACTGCCCAGGCAGTCAGACATCTTTGGACACTGAAATGACTGGTTATTGAATCCCTACACTTTCCAGGATTCCTTCTTCTTGTTCTTTGTTCGCCATTTCCATGTCTTCGACCAAAAGCCAAATTAATTCAGTCACTTCCTGTAGCAGTTCTTTCATGCTTTTAGATTCCATTTTTAATTCCTTGTATGGCCACAAAAGTTTTTATTTTCCTTATTTCTTCTTCTTTAAATTTTTTTTAAATCTCAACCCATGCCCAGAGTCTGTATCAATATCACCAACTAGTCCAGTAGTCTGTCTTTTATTTAAGTTCAAACTTTCACCTTCTGTAGTTCTTGCTTTTTGTTTCAATATTTGTTTAAAATTGTAACAATTCCAATCCACAAAGGAACAAGATATTTTCCTTCTTCTTAAATTCCAGTTTTATCCACTGAGTGGCACTTTCTGTCACAAAAATCTTCTCCCTTTCCTTTTGTTTTAATATTCAGGGTTTTTCGAGCCTCAAACTTAAATTCTTGGCTTCTACCTTTCCCGGTTCAAAGCCCTTATAGCTGTCAAAATATTTTACTATTTTTCCTTCACTTGATAGTCATGCCTTCTTTTCTTTTTTAAAAAGCTCATTTTATCTTAGTCCCGGGTACCTTTGTTGATTTTACCTTCCAATGCTCCCGATTCTTCTGCTGTCAACTTCTTTCTTTCCTCCTGCACAAATCTTAATCCAGTTGAGACCTTCTCTTCAAGGTGGCCATATTGACCACCGCTTCTTGTCGTCTTCGGAGGGAAAAGACCAGACTCAGAGGGGGGAGATGTGTCTCCCCTCACACTGTCTGGCAGCTTTCCCTTTCTCTGCCGCCCCTACGAGGCAGCTTCAGCCCCAAGCCGTGAGGATCGGGGTTCTCAGACGAAAGAGCCGAGCTGCGGTCGTGCACGATTGCAAACCGCCGCCCGTTAGCGAGAGGGCTCAACCCGGAAGTCCTCCTTTTCCCTGCTTCTTGATCAGCTTCAAAACTAACTTTCTTGCTGCTAATAAACACTAACCACTGGACAGTTCAGTGGAAAGGAAAGAAAGTGCCTGGGACTCTGGTGAATTCCTAATCAGAATACTTCAATTTCTGTTGCCCCCAGTTTTTGTCTGACCTAAACAATTCCACCTCAGTGGAATTATGCAGCCAGGAGGTAGTTAACGAAAGAATCAAGCACAGGTAGTCCTCAACTTTCAACAGTTCATGTAGTGACCATTCGAAGGCACTGAAAAAGTGACTTATGACATACTTACGATCATTGTGGAATCCCAATGGTCAAGTGATCAGAATTCAAATACTTGGTACCTGGTTCATATTTATGGCAGTTACAGTGTCCTGGGGTCATATTTGTACAACAAATTAGTCAATTGGATTGACTTAGAGCATGTTTTCGCAGATGAGCAAGTGGGCTTCTGGTCTGGATAGTCTATTTATGGACACACCCTTGTTCTTCAACACCTGACTGAAAAAATACCTTCAAACTAGGTTCATCATTTTGTAATACATTTATTGATTTTGGGTTCTCATTTGATCTAGTTCCCAAGAAGGGCTAAGCTTCTGCATACAACCATAGGCAGATGCCTATTATTGCTTATGCACAATGTCTACAAGAACTCCAGAATCAAAGTTCAATGCAGTATGCAAGGACACTACACCATTGAGATTCTAACCTATAGAACAGTGTTGTGGCCCCGCCTCGTGAGCCTGTGCTGACAGAAGAAGAGGACCTGGATGATGAAGAAGAGGAGGAATGGGCAATGCCTTTCTCACCATGGCCTTCCTCCCCAGGACCTTCCTCCCTGGCAAGGTCTCCCTCCCCAGGACCTTCCTCCCTGGCAAGGCCTCCCTCCCCAGGACCTTCCTCCCTGGCAATGCCTCAGGTTTCTTCGGAAAGCCAAGAGAAACAGCCTGAGAGACGTGTATCGGTACGGCCATGGTGAGGGAGGGAGGAGGAGGATTCCTGGCTTGATCCCAGGCAACGTCGGAGGGAGAAAAGTCAGCAGCAACGTAGGGGCGTGGAGGGCCAGAGATTGAGCTGGACCACACCCCACCAGGTATAAAAGTGGGTGTGCCTACGTTACAAACTCTGTACGTGACAAAGTGTGGAATAAGCCGAGAATTCCGTCTGTGTTGTTGTGCCTGGACTTTGGGAATAAATCATTCCTTCTGTGAGTAATTCCTTTCTTGTCAGCTCCGAATTTGGCAGTGAGAGCCTGGGTGACTGCCAACACTCTTATCGGGAGAGATAACTTGGATTTTGGAGACAGGCCAGCGTGACTCTCTGTGCTAGTGTTGCTGCCAAGTTCCTTACCTTCTGGGGAAGGGAAGGGGAGACAGAACAGAACAGTAAGGCAGGGATGCATTCTAGCCCCTCTGTTGTCGAATCTCTATATAAATCCCTATTTAAATTGTGGCCCAATTAAATCAATTAAAGCACCATCCCCCAAAATTAGCTAATAGACAGACTACATCCTTGTTGTATGCAGATGATATAGTAGAGCTTAGATGAGCCTTGGTCTCCTCAAGGGCATCCATAGCTAGAATTCAGTGGACATAAAAACTATGTTATTCAAAATGCTCAAAAAACAGTGGTAGCAATTCAATCTTTTTATTTTTCCAGAGGGGCACAGTATATTCCAACAGCACTGAAGTGATATTCAGCTATATTTTCCTCAGCTGAGACCTTACTCCACTTGTACTCCTCTGGAAAGGATGCAGTCCAAATTCCTAAGAGCTATTAGGTAGCGCACTGCACCCCAAATGCAATACTAAGAAGGGGAGGCAGAATTATCTAAAGTCAAAACAGATGCATGGGCTTACATTTTAGTACCATACATTGGTTAAAAATATTATTTTTCCCCTACAGGTTTGAGTTTTCTTCTTATAGAAGACAATTTTGAATAATTATGGTTCAGACCATTTCACAAAAACTCAAGTATGAGTGGCTCAGGCTTGGTGGCTCAGGCTGTTAAATGCCTGCTCTTAAGATCCAGCTGCCTGCAATTAGTGCAGGCTGGAATCCCACCAGGCTCAAGGTT
Organism: Naja naja; assembly: GCA_009733165.1. NCBI lineage: Eukaryota > Metazoa > Chordata > Lepidosauria > Squamata > Elapidae > Naja > Naja naja. The sequence goes on from CM019151.1 coordinate 72,704,931, forward strand.
GACTCAGCCTTCCATCCTTTCGGGGTAGGTAAATTGAGGACCCAAGATTGTTGGGGGCAATTAGCTGACCTTGTAAAAATGCCGCTTAGTAATAAGCAGGCATATACAATGGAATGAAGGCTATTGCTGAGCACACTGGGTTGTATCCCAAAAATTGTAAGCCACCCTGAGTCTTCGGAGAAGGGCGGCATATAAATGTAATTAAAAAAAAAAGTATCTTGGCTTCTCCAGGGAAGAACTTTTAATGATGCGGTATGAGTATACACTGAGTGCACTCAAACAACATATCTAAGATCTGGAAATCCAACAAGATCAGGCTGCTCTTCCTAATAATGTTTTATGAGCAATCAGACTCCCTCTTTTAAAGCAGAAAATACTTATATTGTATAATTGTCTCCCAAATCCAAAGGGCATTAACCTTAGTGTGATACAATGCACTCCAAACAATAGTTTTGGAGAGCCAATACACAAAAATGCCGTATGAGCCAAGATTTTATCTCGTGGACAAGCAGCCATTGAACCTACAGCTAATGTCCTGCTATATTGTATCTTCTATAAAGACTCACAAACTCACTTTATAACACTTCACCTAATAAAATACCCAGAAAATACTGACCTCTGTTATGTACAACATAACAGATCAGATCAGTACAAAGTAGTTTCTTTGAATATAGCCAAATTAGCAGTCTGTAACTGCCCACTGATAATCCACCACAAATTGCAACATATTATGTCTTTTTTCATTTTTGTATTATTGTTGTTTTTAATGCTTTTATTTGAAATGCTAATCTGTGACCATAATAAAAATTGCCAAAAAAGGCTTTAAGAGTTGTAAATTTAATTTTACGAAGCTTCTCCTCTTGTAATACTGATTTGCAAACTAGGGCATACATAACCTTTGCTAGACCAATACTTGAATACAGCTTTGCTGTCTGGAATCCGCACTGTATATCAGACATAAATACAATTGAGTGAGTCCAGAAATATTTTACCAGAAGAGAACTACATTCCTTGTTCGCAAGAGAATACCCTACCAGACTTGAGAGTCTAGGCTTAGACAACCTTGAACTATGCTGACTAAGATTGGACTTAAGTATAGTATATAAAATCATATGTTACAACATCTTACCAGTTAATGAATATTTCAGCTTTAACCACAACAACACAAGAGCACACAACAGGTATAAACTAAATGTAAACCATTCCAAACTCGATTGCAGGAAGTATGATTTCAGCAATAGAGTGGTCAATGCCTGGAACTCACTACCTGATTCTGTTGTCACCTGCTCAACCCCCCACTCCTTTACCTTCAAACTAACCTCTATTGACCTCACCCCATTCCTAGGAGGCCTGTAAGGGGCGTGCGTAAGCGCACAATCGTGCCTACCATCCCTGTCCTATTGTCCCCAATTATTAGTTCCTATTTCTTATATTTAAACTTAGGTTTATTCTTGTTTCTGTTATGTTGTAAGCTTTTGACAAATAAATAAATAAAATAAATAAATAATAAAAATTGGTTGAATAGTACAATAATTTTTCATCATCTCAAAGATATCTAGACCTAAAGCAAGAATAATGGTGGGAAAGAATAATCCCAATAGTTTTTTTTCCCCTGGAAATCCCTTGTTCCAAGTAAGAACTGATATTTCTATGTATATTTAGCCTATGTTTCTGTGCATAGGCTGAAATAACTATGTTCACCCATTAAATGCAGTCTAGGTGCTAATTATTGATATGGCAATGATTCAGGAAACCGAAAGCTAATAAAGCATAAAAGAGAGTGCAAATGAGAATATTGAACACTGTTGGGTGAAAAGAACAGCCTTTGCGTTGTGCAATCATCAAATATTAAGGGTGTTTGTGTCACAGTACGAAACACTATCCACAGATTCAAAAGTGCCAGATCTTAGTAAGCACAGAGCAAGCTGTTGTGAAAAGGCCATCTATGAAATATGTCAATTTATTATACCAAAAAATATTCCACCCAAAGACAGAATATTTTGAGCCATAAAAAATAAAACTTACAAAATAATAGCATTGCAAAAACAGATGCTGTGGGAAAGAGAGGAGCAGGGGAAAAATAGATTAATTGAATTGAAGTGCAACTTTGTCCACTTGGTTCATCTGGGAATTTATGAAAGTTAAAGAGTTTTTATTGTCTGTACTGACCATTTACTTAATTAAATTGAGAAAATTATTTAAGTACTAAAGGCTTACAATAAAGTACTTGAAGGGTTTACTCATGCTTCAAATGGGAAATGTTTGCTATCCCTGAACCAGGTAATTGAAGCATAATTAATTTTTTATACCTTTTGTGTGAAATCTTTTTATCTCTGACATTAATGGTTACACAGAAATTCTAGTTGTCAGTATAGCAAATGGAGTTACAATTAGCTAACTTTCTAGTGCATTGCCCTAAAATTTCCAATGTTTGAAGAATTTAACAACAGATTTCTTCTTCCAAGAGCAAAGCATCACTCACATCACAGAGGAAATCCAATTATTATTTGGCTCCTAGGATGCTGCCAAGCACATCACAAGATCTCATCCTAAATACATTACAATAGGATTGTATTGTTGGCTTTCAGGATGTCTATTTAACTTAAAAATCAATTACACATTACCTATTAAGCATATACAATGGGCTAGAGGGTGATGAGAGTATTTAGGGACTGAGAGCTTCATTTCTCAAGAAGAACACGAGAGCCCACATACAAGTAATAAAATGACTTGAAGATATCAAATCAAATGTTTATTGTCAATGTACAACAATGAAATTGAAATGAGCCTCCCTTGGTGCAGCCCACCCCGCAAAAAACACAAAATACATCTCAATAATTCAATAATTGAAAGAAATAGAATCCCTAAACCAGTAGCGGGATTCAAATTTTTTTTACTACTGGTTCGGTGAGCATGGCTTGGTGGGTGTGGCATGGCTTGGTGGGCATGGCAGGGGAAGATTACTGCAAAATCCCCATTCCCTCCCCATCCCACTAACCTGCTTTCCAGCTTCGTTCTCCTGTGCAGGGCAACAAAAGAAGACCCAGCCAATCAGTTGGGACTCGGGAGGCAGAGAATAGATGGGGGCAGGGCCAGTCAGAGGTGGTATTTTCCGGTTCTCCAAACTACTCAAAATTTCCGCTAGCGTTTGTCCACGACTGGTCAGAACCTGCTGAATACCACTTCTGCCCTAAACCCAAATAAGTAATAACTAACACACATTCCCATATACCTTATTTGGATGTAACATTATATTGTATTGCACTGGTATGAATATGTTGCAAGTTGCACTGGCCCTGCAAGTCTATCATATTAAACCTAATTGTGGTGTTTATGTTGCGTTCAGGAGTCTGACAGCCCACGGATAAAAGCTATTTTTCAGCCTATTCGTTCGGCTGGCTATGCTTCTATATCTCCTGCCCGATGGGTAGGAGAGGAAAGAGGCACTGACCAGGGTGTGAATCATCCCTGAGGATTCTCCTCACTCTGTTGAAGTAGCAGGTCCTGGTGATTTCATCCAGTAGTGTCAGGGGATAGCCCATATTTTTTTGTGCTATTACGTACATTTGAGTAGCAAATTGGGGAAAAAAATAAAGGGAGAACATGTTTACTTACCCACTTCATCCCAATAGTTTTCTTATTGAATGGTTCAGCTTAAAGAACTAAAAACAATTTATGAGTTATACCCAAAATTTAAAAAAGTAGCACATTTTATAAGTCAATGATATATAGATGGTGTCATCAGCATATTGATATCTCAGTCTATGGTGGCAGATGATCTAACCCATCAGTTTCATGTAGGTATACATCATTTAATTGGATTTGGAGGCCAGAATACATCTGAGAAAGGATATCTCAGATACCTGAGCCCTCAGCCAAACAAGTCTTTACATGCAATTATCAGAATATTGAGCTGTACTTGAAAACACACTGGATACAGTTCCAATAGCAGCAATGTTGCACTGCAGGGACAAGCTCATAAGGTCATGGACTGCTTATGGGCAATATATGGCTAAAATATTAGAGTCTTAACAAATTATTGATTTTTTTCCACACTAGCATGGTGGGATTCAATTTTTTTTTACTACCGGTTATGTGGGCATGGCTTGGTGGGTGTGGCTTGGTGGATGTGGCAAGGGAAGGATACTGCAAAATCTCCATTTCCTCCCCACTCCTGGGGGAAGGTTACCACCGGTTTTCCGAACTACTCAAAATTTCCACTACCGGTTCTCCAGAACTGGTCAAAACCTGCTGAAAAACACCTCTGCACATCAGTCAACATCAGGTCATAAAAAGAAATGTATGTTTCTGTCCTTCAGTTGACTCCTTGCAATTCTGAGGGAACCTATTATTTGTTTTGTTGATATAATATTTACACATGCAGATAATGATCAATAATCATTTATGTGTGATGCCCTAGTCTTAAGCAGAAGGTTAAAGTACATAATAAGACATAAAAGGCAGTCTGAAATTGAATATCTGATGTGATGTACAAAACAAGCTTAACTATGTGACAGTTTTCACATTTTTGCAGCCTGATAAACTTGTTTATTTTTAATATCCTGCATCAATAGAAAACACTGAAATTACGCCATCCAATGTAATAATATTCTTTCCTCCAAAGCACTGTAAAATCCTTGCTATCTTTTTATGATATTAATGTCTTGGTGGAATTGAGGATAGATTACTCACCTTATTTTAATCAGGATCAAAATGCAAAATCAAAAGAACAAGAAGGCTAAAAAGAAAATTGGGAGTCAGGATTATGAGTAAGGCCAGAAGTGAAAGCCAATGAAGATACATTGGATACGTTGATTTTCAAAGAAGTAAAATTCACAAGAAAAGAAAAAAAACAACAGCACACTTCCTGGTTATCGTCATCAGCCAGAGGCATCAATGGAATTATTAGAAACCTAGGTCTATTGGAAAAGAACCTAACCCAAGGGTCTTCCAACTTGGCAAGTTTAAGACTTGTGGACTTCAACTTCCAGAATTCCTGAACGAACGTGATTGGAGGAGGAATTCTGGGAGTTGAAGTCCACAAGTCTTAAAGCTGTCAAGTTTGAAGACCCCTGACCTAACCTAACCAAGTGTTCTATTAGCAAGATAACAATCCAACCAAGAGGGAGTATGTAATTATTCAGACAAGTAAAAACACATATAGCAATAGCTACCAGGGGCAAGAGGAAGCAGACCTTGCAGGCAACATCTTCCAACAAAATAGATATCAAAACTTTATCAAAAAAATGCTTGAGCACACAATCCAGTAGAGCACAGCAATACAATCTAAATAGAACATTCCAAAACATCTTTAGAAACAGAAGACTAAACAACCCAAGAAGAAGAAAAAAACAGGAGTCATCAACAATATACAATAGAAGGACTGTAACTACTGCTATTAGCAGAGCACATCAAGGAACATCAAATAGCAAACAGAAGACATGATGAACATTTGTCCTTATCACAATGCATTGACATACTCTACCCCGGTTTCAATCACAGTTTTTTTAAGCTGTTAGCATCTTAGACCAAGTCAGATCAAAAGATGCAGGGAATTCCTGGAAATTTAGCATTCAGATAAATCAGCCATCAATAGACACATAAAGACAAGCCATATTTACATATCATTCAAAAGAGTGAAAAACATATAGAATCAAACAAAAAGATTAGAACACATTTCCTTCATCAGCCAAGACCAGATAAACAGGGATTAACACCAGACCAATATCAGCCAGAAAATAATGTTATAAATCAAGGATCTACCAAGAAGGGAACCACATCCCCACAGTCATGCCCCTGTTGGAATCTGATTCCAAGGGGGAGGCTGAGCAGCTGACAAGGAGTGGGAGAATGGCTCCATTGGCTGTGAAAGAAACTGGGGAAGGGCAAAGTTTGGCTGGGCAGAGCAGGGGAGAGGTAGAGCAAGGCAGAGGGAATTCAGAGGAAGACTCAGGGCCACCCCTTCTTCTTCATCCTAGGGCATACAGGGAGGAATGGAGAAGGGAGCAATGTGACTTGCATGGCTTACAGGGGAGGAAAGGGCCCTGATTCCCTTCATTAGCTACAGCTGGGAACACAGTGTTTAAAAAGGGAAGCTACGCACAGCAAATTTGTTGGAAGCAAATTGTGAGTTATCTGTTATTGTCGAGGGTTATCTGGGTTCCTGGCATCTTCCCAACTGTGTGTGTTTTGTTGGCCTTTCATGTCTGCAATTCTTTATCCTGCCCTGTCAAGTTAATTGCTGCAGCATGGTTTGTGTGAATTTTTATTTACGGTTTGTTTGTACTTGTTTTCAGACTGAATTTCCTCCACTTAAAGACTGTTCTTTGGAGAGTTTTTCTCCAGCTGAAGGTAACCTGGACATTGGGGGCAAAGTTGGAGGTATTGAAGGGACTCTTCTTACTTATGTGACTGTGTTGCCTTTGTGCCACACCCTGGGTCATCACACCCACAAAAACTGGCAGGGCATTCTACTATCTATAAACAGGCAGCAAACCCTAAACAAACTCACCCAATTACTGTACCTAGATGGGTAATAAAACATCCAAAACAACTAGCTCGGAGAGACTCAACAAATCGTGGCTTACTACATTTCATTGCTTTTGTTTTGTTTTCATAGTGACCTATTTTGTTAGACATCATTTTATTATTATTATTGCAGACTATTAAGAATTGTAGGATTGGGCATTACCTTTTTTTGTAATCTTACATTTTGACTTTATTACTTTATAAGGAAAACAAAGTGTTATGTATGCAGGTTTGAATGTCATTGGTTAAGTTTGAACTGTTCTTGTAAAATGTCAGAAATGATTGGTTTAAAAAGTGCGGGAAAACCCTGCACTCTGGTTGGCTGGCAACTGCGGCTGCTGGCTATAAGTAGCAGCTGCAGACCAGCCAAATTGGGTCTGTTATGAGCTGTAGTCACTAATAAACTCTTCACTGAAGCACTCCGCATCTGACTCTTCATGCAAATCTAACAAAGCATTGAACATTTTTATTTATCAGAATTATATAGGTTCCTATCTTGGGGAAGGTTGACTTGACTCCAATATACATAATACTCCTCTCTCTCTCTCTCTCTCCTTCTATTTTTCTCATAACAACAACCCTGTCAGGTGAGTTGGGTTGAGACAGAGTGACTGGCCCAAAATCATTCAGGTGGCTTTCATGCCTCAAGCAGGACTAGAATTCAGTCCAATGGTGAGATTCAATTTTTTTAGTACCAGTTCTGTGGACGTGGCTTGGTGGGCATGACAGGGAAGGATACTATAAAACTGTAAAAACTCCATTCCCACCCTACTCCAGGGGAAGGATACTGTAAAATCCCATTCCCTCTCCACCCCACTAACCTACCTACCTACCACCCCCTCTCCTCCTCCTCCTTCTCCCAAACCAACCTCAGGGGATTCTTCTCCAAAATGCAGAATCCTTTCCCCAATAAACTACTCTCTGCCTTATCACCTTTTACTGACTGCGATGATTTAACCTTCAGACAACTTCAGACAATGCCAATCAAATCAAGAGATGACTTTTGGAGAAGGAAGCATACCAGCAACCCCTTTAAAGCAGGTAGTCCATTCTTAAAAGAATATCTCCTAAAACTATAAGTTGAAGCTTTATTTCATTTCAATTCAAGTGGGTTTTTAATATTGTCATAAAAAGCCTTTCTTGCACCGGCAATAATTAGAAAGTGAACTTTTCAGTATTTGCATCTAAATTTTAAAACTTTTGCTCCCAAAATACCCATCTAGTTACCTATCTGTCCATCTTCATCATATATATATATATATATATATATATATATATATATATATATATATATTTGTTTTCGTAGATTTTCATGGGTAAAGGTATGTAGGTCTTGGTGTATTCGGGTCTTGTCCCGTGTATGATTGAGAATACCTTGGCAATGTTTGACGAAATCTCATCCATCATCTTCAGGCTGGTGTCTTCAGCTTCGTTCTCCTCACTTCGTTCTCTTCACTTCTCCCAGGAGAACGAAGCTGAAGACACCAGCCTGAAGATGACGGATGAATTCGTCAGCCAATCTCAACGAGGACAAGATCTATATATATGTACAAAATCTACAGAACCGTAAAGCCTACAAACTTGAAATTTGGCACGTATGTTGCTCTTGGCTTCTAGAAAGAAAGGATAAGAAAGGATTGTACTAAGATTTTTCAAAATGACCATCGGAGCATTAGTATTTTGTATATTAATATTAACACGCTCTGATGCTAAAGAGTTCTACTTCCTATCCCCACCTGAAAAGAAACCTGTTCCAAATGCAAAACACAAGCAGAGGAGAGGAGTTTCAGTTTTAATTTCACAGCACCAAGCAATTTTAATACAGAACAGTTGAGCTAAGCCATGGCCAGGCTCCTTGCTGTCTCCTTCTTGCTCACACAGCAAATATTGTTTCAGTTTCCAAACAGCCCTCAACTCTCTCACACACTGACAAGACGCTAGCCAGATGAATGCTGATGGATGCTGGTAGGCAGAGGCAGAATTTTTTTCCCTTATTTTCCTCCCCAAAAACTAAGCCCAACCACATAGTTTTGTAGCGAAACACAGTTATTGAGCTAGTTAATCATATTTTTTTTATTTAAAAAAGCTTTTGGCCAGGTCAAATCTATTGTCTAGAAGGATTTCAATGTGGTATATAGCTGCTATCTCAATAATTACATTTGATTACCTTCCCAACTGAATTGTTTGCTTGTAGAATATAAGACAACACACTTATTTAAAACATGTATGATTGAAATGTGTCTTTCTTTGAAAAGAGGCATGTTGACTGAAATTTAGGATATAATGCCACTAATGAAACATATGGTTCCTTTAAATTTGAAAATAAGCATTAAATTTAAAATTTAAAATTTAAAACTGGATTTCCTACCAGTAACCTATTGACTATATCCGAATAAAATATTCATTCTTTTTTTCAAGCTTCCTTTTAAAATAATAACTACATTTTGTACAGCAAAACAAAAGTTGTCATGCTTGCCACATGGCTTGATTTTGCTGGTTGTGCTTAGAGGCATTTACATTTAAAGTGTTGACTTGACACCGGCCTTTTCCTTACTTTTTATGTTTTAAGATAATCAGATACTAAATTGCAAATACTAATTAACACAGGCTGCTTTCCCTTAAGGCACTCCATTTTATTTTACTCACTATCCACTTCTTATGCAACACTCTTGATTCTTCCCCTTTATCCTTTCTCTCTGGCATTCTAAATACCTTTCTAACCTCCTTCAGGAAGTTTCCTAATGTAATATAATTTCCTAATTACAGAAAATGCCTCTCAGGGTAGCATGACATCTGTTGACCATATAAAATAATCTGACATGTCTTATGACAATAACAGTAGCACATCTGGAAGTGATTAGTTGTATAAGTGTGGTAAAATATTCAGATGCTTTCCTCTGAGGGAATTTAAGAGGCAGTAGAATGTTCATAGGCATATTATTTTATAAGAGGGAAATAAAAAATAAGCTTGTCTAGAAAAAAATATTGAGGGACTCCTCCAAAAAAGCTAAAACTAAAGCATCCTAGGGAGAAAAGGCAAAATGTATTTAAAAATAGGATTTTTCTCAGGTGTCATCTGGACTGGTAGAATTCTTCTTACCTCTATTCTATTCCATTTTCCATAATTGATAGATTAAATCTCAAACTGAACACTGATTTCTCGTGAAATGTATAGCCTGAAAGCATTTGTAACTCCCCCCACAAAAAGAGAGGGGGAAATGAACAAAAAGTAAAGTATGTCACCTTTAAATTTATATCATGCATTATAAACAAAGCTGGGTCATTTATATCATGCATTATAAATACAGCTTCACACTGTTACAGTTTGTGGATGGCTGAACATTTAAAACATTTGGGTCTTAGGTAGTCAGTGGAGTGATGTCTCCAAGAGATTTATATTACTCTCTTGTTTTGACAACCTGCAAGGTGATAACAGACTGGTTGTTCTATCAGATCTTCTGCTTGGATTGTGGTTGAGCCTTTTTGTTTTGTTTTGTTTTCTGTTTTGGTGTATGATTCTTTGAATCTTGTCCCTGATCAGTTGCCTTCTTTTTCTTCTTTTCTATATCATGTTTGCTTTTAATTTTTTTTATCTACAAGTTGCCCAATATTGCTTTGGAGTTGGGAGGAAAAAGGAAAAGAAGTACAGGAAGAGGAAGTGGAGGAGGAAGAGGAGGAGGAAGAAGAATAGGAATAGGAATAGGAACAGGAATAGGAGGTGCTGTACATGGTGTCCTTGAAAAAGATCTGGTGATGAGAATCCAATGATCTGTAATAAATATTAGGTTTTATGTATCTGAAGACTGTTATTACAGACTAATGCAATTGAATTTGGGACAAAAATTGAGTAAAAGATTACAAGTCATATGTAGACAATGAAAAATGGAGCAAGTGGGTGAATCTGTGTATTTCAGTGGAATGTTTTATACATGTCACAATCAAATAGCAATTGTTGTTGGTCATTAACTTTAAAGTCCTTCATGGCATTGATACAGGTTGTTTGAAGAACAGTCCTATCCCACTGGGATGGGCTCACCCCACATGTGCTGGCAGAGGAGGCATGCTGTGGGCCCCATTGGAATGGGAATTCTGGTTGGCAGGATCCAGCGCAAGAGCCTTCTCTGTTGTCATTTCTGCCCTTTGGAACATCTTACCCCCTAGGAATGAGGTTGCCTCCCATCCTTCTCACCTTCTGTAAGAGCTTGATGGGTGTGGCATGGCTTGGTGGGCATGGCAGGGGAAGGTTACTACAAAATCCCATTCCCTCCATGTTAGATTTGCATGAAGAGTCAGACACGGAGTGCTTCAGTGAAGAGTTTATTAGTGACTACAGCTCATAACAGACCCCTTTTGGCTGGGCTGTGGCTGCTACTTATAGCCAGCAGCTGAAGTTGCCAGCCAATCAGAGTGTAGGGTTTTCCCGCACTTTTTAAACCAATCATTTCTGACATTTTACAAGAACAGTTCAAACTTAACCAATGACATTCAAACCTGCATACATAACACCCCTCCCCACTAGGTTCAGTCCATACTCAAACCCCAACCTATCTAATGTATTCTTTTAAATAGGTGGGGCTCTTACGTGTACGTTGAGACCTTCGTGGTTCAGAAGTTTTGACATTCTCACCCAGTGAGAGGGGAAATGTGTTGGTTGACATTTCCCTAGTTGGACTTCCTGTGAAAGAAGACCCTGTTTGATTGTTAGAATCTGGTCTCTCCTCCCAACCCATCTCCAGCCCAATGTCAGCATCCAAGTCAGGTAGTGATGTGCAATCTTCCACTTGTAAGGATGGATTTTGGCATTGTGACAGGTTTTGGGATGGTTCCTGTCATAATGGCTCGTTACACATGGGGTTGATTCTTGTTTGCTGATTATCCTCATGTTCCTCCCCTCCCCCTAGAAAAAGCATTAGGTATGGGAACTAGAGAGGAACAATTGCGATGTTCCTGAGGTAACCTGGATCTAAGCTGATCAATGTGCCTGCTCCAGAGGACTCCATCCTCTGTACCCTGTAAGAACGAGGGCCTGTGATTTGAGTTATTTCAGCAGGAATCCATGAAGGTTCACCCATAAGGTTCTTAGCATAAACAGAACCACCCACACTGAACGTGCAAACTTTGCTAGTGGAATCAAGTGGTGCATTGGGTGCGTGGGGTGATGAAGGTGGTCAAGGGGAGACCTAAGTTTCCTACCCATCAACAACTCTGCTGGGGATAAGTTAGTTGATGGGTTAGGAGTGATGTGCTGAACACTAAGAAGTTTTTCAACTTTCTCAGTGATGTCCCCAGGACCCAATTGCTGAAGCTTTTCCTTGGTAAAACGTACCATTCGTTCAGCCCGGCCGTTAGCCGAAGGGTGCCCAGGGGCTGTCAGGGCATGTCTGATACCCTGTTGTGCTAGATAGGATTCAAAAAGGTTGGGTGTAAATTGAGGGCCATTGTCAAAGACAAGAACATCAGGTAACCCATGGGTTACAAAAAGCTTTTTAAGCTGCTTGATGACAGCATCAGTTGTGGTGGATGCCATAGGGATTACCTCTAGCCATTTGGAATATGCATCTACTATAATAAGGAAGGTGTGCCCTCTGGTAGGGCCAGTGAAATCAATGTGAATCCTAGACCATGGGCCCCTAGGGCATTCCTATTCCTGTTTGGGGGCGAGAGGTGGGGCAGGCCTGACTACCTGACAGTTGGGACAAGATGCAACCCAGTTTTCAACCATTTTGTCAATACCTGGCCACCATACATAACTCCTGGCCAATCCCTTCATCCTTACAATACCAGGTTGACCCTCATGTAACATTTCCAAAACCTCTCTTTGCAGTTTTGCAGGAATAACCACCCTGTTACCCCACAAAATACATCCTCTTAATACAGATAATTCAGTTTGCCTGGACTTAAAAGGTTGGGCAAAGTGAGGTAGATCTTGAAAAGGCCAACCTTTCTTAATCCAGCCTATAATAGGAGCCAATAAAGTGTCTTTGGCAGTCTCTCTGGCAATCTCAGCAGCGTGTACTGGAAGCTTGGCAACAGTTTCTAGGAAAAAGGTGTGTGCCTCAGGTTCAAAGTCCTCCTTATGACAAGGAAGTGGGCAACGACTCAAGGCATCAGCATGTCCAATGTCCTTGCCAGGCTTGTGGATAAGTTTGTATGCTTGGTGGAGTTCTGGATGATTTGCAGACTCTTGCTAGATGACCTCTTTTTTCACAACGGAGACAGATGGTATTAAAAAACTTTCATTCAGTGCAGGGGTGGCCCCCCCCACAACCTCTGCAATAAACGTCTTGCCTCTTTCTTCCAAGGTCTTTCCTTTTCTTCTCCATTCTGAGTCTATAAATTCCTTCCTCCACCTCACTACAGTCTGAATCAGAATCTATTTGCTCGCAATGGGTTGTTGTGTATTTTTCCACATAAGGATGGCTTGCGGCCTTGTTAATTTTCTTCATGGCTGCTGCTGAGGACTTGGTAGCTTCCGCTGAAGAAGTTTCTTCTATGGCCTCCTTAAGCGTGATCTTCGGTTTCATTAATAATTTGCTCTGCAAAACCTTGTCTTTTAGGCCTAGAACAAATTGATCGCGCATGGCCTCTTCTAAGTTGATAAATTCACATGCACCCCCAATGTCCCTTAAACTTGCCACAAAGTCATTAACGTTTTCGCTTTCCCCTTGATCCCGACAGTAGAATTCATGTCTCTTAATGAGGCACGATACTTGTTGCGCGTAATGGGCTCTTAATAACTTTTCTAAGTTGGCCATTCCATTACCTTCACGTCTGCAGCTCCCGCCAATGCCTTCACCATCTTGAAAACAGCCGGACCACAGTGGGTGAGAAAGACCACCCTCTTCCACTTGTCGGAAATGTTGGCGAGATCGTTTCCCTCCAAATACATTTGGAAACGATCTGCATACAAGTCCCAGTCTTCTTCCGTCGGATCGAACGGGGCTGGGGGTGTTCAGCACAGCCATCTCTCTCAGCTCTTTCTCCACGTTGTCTTCTCTTCGGGAAGGATCCCACCTTCATCGCCAGTGTTAGATTTGCATGAAGAGTCAGACGCGGAGTGCTTCAGTGAAGAGTTTATTAGTGACTACAGCTCACAACAGACCCCTTTTTGGCTGGGCTGCGGCTGCTACTTATAGCCAGCAGCCGCAGTTGCCAGCCAATCAGAGTGCAGGGTTTTCCCGCACTTTTTAAACCAATCATTTCTGACATTTTACAAGAACAGTTCAAACTTAACCAATGACATTCAAACCTGCATACATAACACTCCCCACCCCACTAACCTCCTTTCCAGCTCCGTTCTCCTGTGCAGGGCAATCAAAGAAGACCCAGCCGATCAGCTGGGACTTGAGAGGCAGAGAATAGATGGGGTTGGTGGGGCCAGTCAGAGGTGTTATTTGCTGGTTCTCCGAACTACTCAAAATTTCCACTACTGGTTCTCCAGAACTGGCCAGAACCTGCTGAATACCACTTCTGACACAGACCCATTGTGATGACCCAGGGTGGGATACAAAACAAACACAGTCACAGAAAACAGGTGAAGACCCTTTTATTCCTTCACTTTGCTTCCAAGCTCCGAATATCCTTGATGGAAGACAAAAATCTCCCACACAAACAGTTTCAAGAAGGAGGAAAAAAGCAACACAAACCAGGCAAGACTTATTTATTTATTTAACTTCTTGCAGTCACAGACCAAAATACAAGTATAATAAAAGAACATGGGAAAAATGCAATGGTTACTGGTTGACCTCCGAGTTAGATTCAAGGTGCTGGTGTTGACCTATAAAGCCCTTCATGGCATTGGACCAGGGTATTTGCAGGAGACCCTGCTGCCAATAATGGCTTCCTGATGCCCTGTGCACTCCCACCGGCAGGGCCTCCTCAGGATGCCGTCAGCCAGGCAATGCTGGCTGGCAGCTCCCAGGGGTAGGGCCTTCTCTGTGGGGGCAGCCACCCTTTGGAACCAGCTGCCCCTGGAGCTCCGGGTGGCCCCTGACCTCTACTGTGGCCTAAAAACCTGGCTGTTCCAACTAGCCTACCCGGACTGAAGGAAGGGGGGGAGGGTCTTTTTAGTGGTTGTTTTTAAATTTAACTGATTTATGAGATTTCCGGATTAATTACTTTTAATATTTCTATTGTATTGTTTTTAGTATTGTAGGCCGCCCTGAGTCCTTAGGGAGATAGGGTGGCATATAAATCTCATAAATAAAATAAAATAAATAAATAAATAAATAATCATGAACAATTGGTGACCAGGAAAGATAAGGGCTGGAGGACATCCACAGATAACACAACACACACTGGGAAGGACGCCAAAGTCAGAGAGGAACCATAAACTAGAGATATTTCCACACTTTGATTCTAGTGCTCGCCTGTATGCATGTCCGTTTGATTCAGTTATCACAGCTGCAGCCCATGAAGAGGATCAAGGCCCTCTCCTCCCAAGTAAACCACGTCTCTCCCTTATCCTCTCCTCCCTGCGTGCCGTAGGATGGAGAGGGGATGGGCCTGGCTCAGCCGGCCTCTGCCCTTTCCCAGCCTCCTCCACAACCTCCGGAGCCACACTTCCACTCCCTCAGAGTCAGTCTCCACCAGGGGCATGACACCCATTCAGATGTGGCATTTTGGTAGAGCCCTTTTCTTTCTCCCTCCCCCCTTCCTTTTTTTCCTCAGTTGCTAATTGCTATCTGAATAGTTTTGTATATGCAGATAGTCCTCAACTTACCACCACAATTGAGCCCAGAATTTATGTTCCTAAGTGAGAAATTTGTTAAGGGAGTTTTACCCCCATTTTATGATATTTCTTGCCAGATTTGTTAAGTGAATCACTGCATTTAATAACAGGGTTAATAACAGGGTTGTTCAGTGAATCTGGCTCCCCCTTGGACTTTGCTTGTCAGTAGGTCACAAAAGGGGATCACACAACTCGGGACAATGGCAACGGCAATGGTCCTAAATATGAACCAGTTATCTAGTCGCCAAATGTAAATCATGGGATCCTGGGATGCTGCAATGGTTGTAAGTGTGAAAAATGGTCATAAGTCACTTTTTCAGTGCCTCTTTAACTTCAAATGGTCACTAAATGAATTGTTGTAAGTCGAAGACTACCTGTGCTTTGTTGAGACATTATTACTCATTTCTGTTTGGATCATTTTGTTTTATTATTTTTTTTCTTCTCTTTTTTCAAAAAATCATATTCTAAGTGTTGTGGCTTGGCTTGCTGTGTGATCAGGCTTAGTTTTTGGGGAGGAAAATAAGGAGGGGGAATTCTGCCTCTGCCTACCAGCACCCATCGGTATTCATCTGGCTAGCGTCATGTCAGTGTGTGAGAGAGTTGAGGGCTGTTTGGAAATTGAAACAGTATTTGCTGTGCGAGCAAGAAGGAGACAGCAAGGAGCCTGGCCATGGCTTAGCTCAACTGTTCTGTACTAAAGCTGCTTGGTGGTGCTGTGAACCTGAGCCTGAAACTCCTCTCCTCTGCTTGTATTTTGTATTTGGAACAGATTCTTTTCAGGTGGGGAGGGGGAGTAGAACTCCTTAGCATCAGAGCATGTTAATAATCATAATATAGAAAATACTAATGCTCTGATGGTCATTTCGAAAAATCCTTTCTTAATGACAATTTAGAAGCCAAGAGGAACATACATGCCAAATTTCAAGTTTATATATAATCACATATATGACATATTATATCACACATACACACACAAGCCATTCTTGCTTGAATTCGGTTCGACTTCTGCTGTAAATATATATATAATTGATTTTTCCGCTGTTCTGCATTCTTCAATTTTAGTGTCCCAGTCCTGTATTGATGAGACAGTCTCTCTTTTGCTGCATTCTGCCAGATTGAGTCTTGTTGCTGTCGTCAAACATCTTAATAAATTGTGATGCTTTTCACTTATATTCTATGGAATAGCTGAGATGGGTAGAATTCATGAGATCCTGATGAAAACAGACTGATTGGAATTTAAAGGACAAAAAGCAACTTATGAAGCATTATATTATAGACAAAAAGTGAGGCTGATTTGCATGGACATATAGTTATGGTCAGGTGTATTGAATGGTATTAGTGCAAATGTTTAGTTAGATAAATATTTTGTCTCCTGGATTTTGCTTATTATTCTTACTTTTTATCTGTGGATTGTGTAATATTGCTTATCCCCAAAGGGAACAGTCCAATGTATATGTATGTGGATATATACAGTATGTATGATTTCTTTCAAAACATATATCTTGTTATGACATCATCAGATATTAAGAGTCTTTTCATTGACTTATTTTGACATAATTTGTGATTTACTCATAAATTGTAATTTAGCAGCAGGGCACACATTTGGAGTCAGAACATTATGAATTACGTACACAAGTGTTGGTCAAGTATTCCACAGCACACTTTTATAAACACTGGAAGATCTTCTATTTCCCTGGAGAAAGAGTGACATCTTGTGGATTGATCATATTGGTCCCATCTGGAAAACCAAGTTTCTGTCTCCACTCTGTATTCAAGTGGCACACATTGCCATCTGCATTGTGCATCTCCTGGACTGACAGCAAAATTAATTGAGAGTTGCAGCACTTCTATTATTCTAGAGGGATCTAAAGAAAATGTGGTATGAAACGTATATAGTTTAAAAACCAGCATTTTAAGCTGAAAATTGACTTGTGTGCAGCATTGGGGCAAACTATTTGACCCGGTTAATTGTTAATAATGAGTGCCTGCATAATGTTCTCTGCTTCTTTGGTCTTGTTTAGAAAACATGAAATATATCAGAAATATTTTTTTTCCTATTGCATCTTTTATTTTTCACTAATTGCCATAATAAAGGCATATCCCATTTTATTTTTCTAAGCCGCCTTGAGTTGCCATGGGCGAATAGATGGCAATATAAATCAAACAAATAAATAAATAAATAAATAAATAAATAAATAAATAAATAAATAAATATGCATGTTATTCATTGTTTTCTATTCCAGCCTAATATTTTTGTCGTGGTAATAATTTCCTAGATGACAAATTCTCAATATTTTTCTAAATTTCTAAGTGTAATCTTTTGTCATGATCCCTCTCAAATGAAACAAAAGATGTTGAGAATTACATTTTAAACTTGTTGATGTGTTAATACTATTTAGCTGCAATTGATCTTGTAAATAAAGAACCTTTAAAACAGCTTTTGCAGTTGACTTACTGGAATAATTATGACTGTGTTCTTTCATTCGAATCAACTTCTGCTTTATTTCATTGCATCCAATATTTTTTGTGTAAATACAATGAATGACTGTAAACTTCCTGGATTTGATTGAAAAATATAATTATGTCAAATTCACCCAGACTGAAGGTGAGCAGCAATTTCCTGATTTGTGTAAATTTACTCTTTTCCAACCCATTAATATGAAGCTGCCCTCAAAACCTGAAAGGACTCCCATGGAGGAGGAAGTAATAAAAAAATTGGAATGTGCTGAATTGGACAGACTTACAATGGAATTCAAGGACAATGAGGAATCAGAGTACTACTTAACATGGGACATACTGTATAACTGGATAAATAATAGATGCAGAGATTATTGTTAAATAAGGAAAGATTAACAAAATATATATATATATATACAGTGATAGGGGAATATGTAAGAATAAGTAATGTAAGAAATATTATTAGTGAATTGTATGTGAATATAATATGAAATGCACAAAATGGGAATTGTAATAGTGTATTATGGCAGAAATAAGCAAGTAATAGTTATAAGCCGGATGTACAACATGATGTAGAGATTATACTGAATGATAGTTTTAATTTTTTTAATAAATTTTATTAAGTTTTGAAATTTTAAAGACATAAAATAAAAACTTTATACATTATAATCAACATCAAGACATCTTTTATATCTCTTTGCATTCTTCAGTATATATATTTACTTATTCCTTTACCATTACATCTTACTCTTGCTATAAATCAAAATCTTTTATCTTTACACATCAATCTTCTCTATATTTACATATTTACATATTCCCTCATTCTTCTCCTAATTGCCCTTTTATTTTCTTTTTATTTCTAATCTTGTACGCACAACTCTGGAAGGAAAAAAGGGTTGCAACGGAAGGCATGGTTATAAAAAAAAATAGGCTGTATAGAGATGGACAGGCTAACAATGAAAATAAAAGACAGAGAAGATTCAATTTATTACAGGGCCTGGGATGCCTGGTATGGGTGGTTTAGAAATAAAAATGAATGATAGCTTTAACTAGGATGTATAATATGATGGAGGGGGAAAGGGATTTGATATAACCAGTACCCAACGATGTTGTATAATAGGAACTGTTATGTATATTAAGGAAAAGTGCACAATAAAAATATTTTTTTAAAAAATGAGGCTGCCTTTCAACAATATTGGTGTGATGATACGTGCAGCTGAAGGAGTAGGAGATGGGATGATATTTGGCAGTAACACCCCAGTTACTCAGGGAGGAAACAGCACGTTCAGAGCTGGGCCCAAGACAAGAGATAGCATAATCCTTAAGTGGATGGTGGGTAGAGGAACGGATTAAGGGTAGCCACATCCTAGAATCACCCAGGGTATAATTGTTAAGTCAGATTATAATTTTAATCTGTCAAGATTCTATCTATAAGAAAGTAAAGAGCTGAACTTAATTGCATTTTACTATGTTATCTCTGGGATTAGGCCTCCCAGTTTATTATTAATTAAATAGATTTATATAGTTATTTGTTTGTTTGTTTGTTTGTTTGGATTTGTATGCCGCCCTATCTCCCGAAGGACTTGTTGAAGAGGTACAGAGCAGAGAGGTAAAATAAGTCTACCGTCCATTCAGGGAAGCTTCAGTTAGATCAGGGGTGTCAAGCTGGATGTGTCATGCGCAGGCCATGCCTACCTCAGCTCTGCAAAGGGGAAAAATGTTATGTATGTAGGTTTGAATGTTATTGGTTTATTTGAACTGTTCTTGTAAAATGTTAAATGGTATTGGATTAAATAGTGCGGGAAGAAACCCTGCAGTCCCATTGGCTAGCAACTACGGCTGCAGGCTATAAGAGGCAGCCGTAGCCCAGCCAACTCGGGTCCATTCGAGATGTAGTCACTGAATAAACTCTTCACTGAAGCTCTCCGCGTCTGACTCTTCATGCAAACTTAACAAAAAACATCGTGAAATGTCATGTGACAGCAACGTGAAGCCATGAGTTTGACATCCATGAGCTAGATAGAAGTACCTTGGCGAAATGGAGGAAAATCCATTATTTCTAGTTTCATTTTTAAAATATTATTTATTAATTTTTAGCTGCTTAATTGCAAAAGCATTCAGAGGAATAGTAAGACAACAATAATTATGAAAATATGTCATCAACCAAAACCCCCACATAGAACAGAAACCAGTAGTAAAAATGAAATAACAGACATCAAGGCAGAGAAATAGAAAAAGAATTAAAGCATTACATTTCTAACATGGGCTCACAAATCACCCTAGCCAAAAACCTCCTGGAGAAGTTAGAGTTTTGCAGCTTTTCTAAAAGACAATAGGGTTGAGGCCATGTAATCATCAGGAGAAATGCTATTCTAAGGGTCAGGAGGAATAACAGAAAAGTCTCATTTCCAATGTCCCATGAGGTAACTATTTTATTAGCAAGACCTGAAGCAGAGAAACAAAATTGCAGGCATCTGTACTGCCTTCTTTCCCTTCCACCTGAGCCTTGTCCTCTAGAGACAGCACATTGACCAATAAAGCTGCAACCTTGAGAGAGGTATGTGGGAAGAGGAAGGTGGAAACAAATGTTTTTGGAGCTCTGCGACCACCAGCAGAGTTATCAGTGAAACGAAAGGAGGCATTTTTAACACACTGTTACAATATCCCCACCAGATGCCCTTCAATGTTCATGTTAGCCTGAAGATTCTGCATAACTATATCTAGAAGATATGTGTTTAAGAAAGTTTGTAACTTGTAACTTTATAACTGCACCCCAGTTATAAATGTTGTTTCCAAGTAGAGACAGAGACTGCATGTTAGGAATCATTTTATTTACTTTAATTGGTAATCTGTACTGTGCTCACATTGGATACTTTGATGTTAACACTTTTCAAACAGAATTTCCTTTTGAAAATCTGTTTAACTACAACGAATACATAACGTTTCTGATATCATCTGATTTTCTTTGAAGCACTTAACTGCCTCACATTGCTGCTATTAACTCTGTCCAAGAGTTCAGTAAATACACTGAATGTGAATCCTCATTTCAGTTTGAAAGAATTGTAAAGCATCCATTTATTCCGATAAACATAAATACAGCCTTTTGCTTTACATCTACTGTCATGCTATGCAGAAATAAAATGTACTGCTTGTTGGCTTTGCTCCTTTTTTCCATTATATAACATGTCTAATCAACAAAACATTTTATAATTTGTTTTGAGAGCCTGAACATTGTTTGCTTAGAAGATTGATTCCAGTGAAGCATTCACATTGATATTGTCTCCTATTTTGTTTTGGATACTAGACTATTTCATTCTGTGTAAGAATATTCTTTGCATTTCCACTCAGAATATATAATGCATTATGGATAACTTGAAGTATACTTCTTTTATGGAATAGCTATAAGTTTGCAGGAATCAGTATCAGTCACCTTGAGCACCGCGCCACCTGCAAATAGATGATAAATAGTATTCATTCATGCAGGGTCTACAGCGTACTTCTTGTCATTATAGACTCCTGGTTTCTATATGTCTTAGACTATGATAAAAATTCTATAACTGAGCACTGATTTTCCTAAAGGATTATGTAGGAAGGAAGGTGGAAGATTATGTATAAGGTGAAAAAAAAAAGAATAGGAAGGGAATTTGTAATAGGCTGTTGGTAACATTAGTTGCCAGTGCCAGGAGGCATCATTTTCAATAAATAAGAATGAAGCTATAGAAAGTGACTGCTATCCTAAGCCCACATGAGTAAATGTAACAAAATCAAACAGTAAGTAAATAAGTCCAAACATCCAGGTCCATCTTTACAAAACTTGCCTGTAAGTATAAATGTCAACTCATAAAATATTTCTGTGGTCTTTTAGAGTTGCCAACAGAATGGGCAGCTTGCATTCCATAAATGTTTTCAAAGATAGTTTCTAGGCGACTGAGGTTTCTGCCACGCAAAATTCTAACTGGAGAGTATGATTAATGACTCTTGACTATGGATCTGTCCCATTGGAGAATATGAATTGTGATACACCCAGGGGGTGGGAGGAAAACCAGGGTCAAGGTGACAATGAATTATGTATTTCAGAGTCGGCTACACCCAGGCATGTTTACTCCTAATAAATCTTTAAGTTTGAAAATCCGGCTAGAGACTCGTGATTTAAGTGGGAGTAACTACCGGAGCCCTGACAATAAATTTCAAGTTCATTTGGTATCAGACATATACGGTCATATAGCAGAGCCATGTAATGGAGATGGGCTAGTCTTATGCAACATTCTTGTACAGATTTTGGATTATTTTTTTTTGCAAAGTATAGTTCTAGGATATTGCACAGTGGTGGTCATGTCTTGGTGAGCGTGCTTTGCCTAACGCCAGCGCGCAGCTGTTCTCACACCAGCTGAGACCTGCAGTGCCAATCAGCTGAGAGGATAAAGCAGAGAAAAGCACAGGGGCAGGTGGGAGGGCTGATCCTGCTCTTTTCTCTTCTTTTTCCTCTCAGCTGAAAGGAGGATTTTTTTCCTCCTCTCAGCTGATCATCAGCTTTTTTTTACTACTGGTTCAGGGGAATTGGTCCGAACTGGTAGCATACCACCACTGATATTGCACCTGATGCCAAGACTGTTATTTTAGTTCATTCTCTAGTGTGCAAGATCAGTTTTGAGGGAATGAAACCACCTGAAAAGCTCTGCTTTTAGTGTCTTGTTTAATTCTAAAGAGACATATAATTAGTTTCCAGTAATCTTTCAAATATCTTAGTCATCTCTACAACTATAATATGATTCCCACTTCTATTACCTCCATTTTACAGCTAGGAAATTAAAACTTACGTTCATACATTATGCTCATTCATAAAACATGATTTCATGTCATACTTGCTGGGTTTATATAATATGTTAAGTAGAAACCAAACTAACCATACTATGTCTTAACAAACGGGTGCATGAATTTTTGAGGCCAAGTGCTTTGCTGAACTTCCTCATGAGTTAAAATGCTGAAAAAGCACATGAGACTGGGAGGTAAATTCAATTTTTAAAATTAAAGCTTAATAATATTTAATAATTTTCCACCTAGGTCTTTTTTCCTTTAGGAAAAAAATGATAAATCTTTTCCCAAAACAACAACAAAAAAGACCAGAAATATTATGTATACAGGCATCAGTGATACCACCATTCTACTCAGTAGATCCTGGAAGATTTTTTTTTTTAAGATGTAAAATTGTAGCTCCCAGTTGCCTCTTCCTATATTGATGGTCAGTGGGTGTAGAGGTGGTTGGAGCCAACAGAAAGATTTATGTGGCTATATATAACTGATGGACAATATTAGTTCTCAGGCTCCCAGGAATTCTGAAAGTTAGCAAGGCTGCTCTATGAACAGGCTGAATGCCATAACTGTTCCCAAGATTATTGCACAATGCATGAATTCATAAGATCATGTACAGGAACTACATATTTCAAGGTATGTTCTACTTTTATAGCCCTTTATGGATCCAATTGCTATGAGTGTCTTGGGAGTACAAAATTCATACAGTGTTATTCAAACAGGCAAGGACAATCGGATCAAAAGCTTTGATACCATAAAACATTTTGTGTGAGTGGTTGGAGACTCGGGATTAATCCTAATCCCCTAATGTAACTAATAATTAAACCTAATCCCCAAAAAATGTAACTCAATGACCACATTGCTTAGTAATAGATGTTCTGGTCCAATTGTAGCCATAAGTTGAAGACTACCAGTAGTCTCTGTGCACCAGGCATCATAGAGTGGTTATCTCATCCATCTTCTCCATGCCCAGAAAAAAAAGGTTGATGATTTAAGAATGAATAGTTGGCCCAATCAGAAATCTTGCTGGCCCAATTTAGCCCTCTGCCTAGAAGGTATTGAAATAGGAAATCATCACTGTCCAGGTCTGGAGACAGACCAAATATTATTGTACTTAGTCACCTGTGAGTCGGAAGCAGTAGATAATATATCAATCAAGGAGCAAGAAAAATGTGTAAGAAAATGTGCTCAAACTTTTAGACATATAGCTAAATGTAATCAATATAGGTAGAAATCTATATTGTATCTGGATCTGTATTACATGCTAAACATCTGGCCTTGGACATTTTCTGTTTCCAGTGTCCATACTATATATCACTTCCAATTTTTGGGTGGTGACATTTGTATGAAAGACTACTTTCCTCCCAGAAACTGGATGCTTGCCCACTTATTAGCAAGAGACCTTTGAAGGGAAAGCCAAAAGAGCAGCAGCAATGTTTGCAAAGAGAAATGTGAGGAGCATATGGCCTGGCGAAGTGTTATTACATTAGGCAGGCTGACAGCTTATTTGGAAGATTCTTGCACTCATGGACCTGAGATTAAACAGTACATTTTTGTGGCTTAAATTTTTTTTATTAATGCATTAGAAAATAACTCCCAATAGTCAGCTGATACATTCTGCTTTACACTGATAGATTCTTTTTCCTCCACCAAAACACAAGGGGCATATGAATGAGATATAAATACACATGTAGAAATATAACATAGGTACCTGTTTAGGTCTGTTTTACTTATCACTTAGTGTAAAGCTGCAACTAGAAATAATGCTGAAGACTTTCCTTCATTTTAAAAAAAATATACTGATGAGGATAAAGATTTGGAGGAGTTTCATAGAATTATAGAAGCCATTCAATCTATTTATCTCTTTTTAAAAATTGGTATTATTTTATTTTGCTTTTATTAATGGTATCATAATCCACTCCATCAGCAACTAGGTTGGCCACTAGTTTACCATTTTATAACTTTTACTGTGTCCTGAAAGCGGTTATTTCCCCCCAGAAAATAATTTTTCACAAATTTTGTCTTACTCTGATTACAATCATCCTTGAGCTGCTTCATACTTAAATCATACAAAATATGCTACTTTAGGAGAGAGAGAGGGAGAGAGGGAGAGAGTCAGTATAAACCTTTAAGAGTAACCCTACTTCTGATTTTAAAAACCAATGTTGATGTAATTTCATAGAGTCATAGAAGGAAGGAAGGAAGGAAGGAAGGAAGGAAGGAAGGAAGGAAGGAAGGAAGGAAGGAAGGAAGGAAGGAAGGAAGGAATCCTTATACCATCCTGGAGTAATGGCTGTTCAATCTTTTCCTGAAGACCTCCAGCACTGGAGTGCCCATAACTCTGGGAGGCAAGGTGTTCCATTAATTAATTGTTTACACAGCCAAGTAATTCTTCCTTAGCTCCAAGTTGAATCTCTCTCTGACAGATTCCACCCATTGCTTTGGGTGCTATGGACCCCTTCTTCCCTGTGGCAGTGTATTGGAAGAGAACTATCATACTTCATCATTCCTAAACCTTCTCTTCATTAGGCTAAACATACCTAGTTCCCTTAGCTGTTCATCTTTCAATTTAGCCTCCAGACTCCTTATCATTTTTGTTGATCTTCTGTGCACTCTTTCTAAGGTCTCTGCATTGTGTGTGTGTGTGTGTGTGTGTGTGTGTGTGTACCAAGTGACTAGAACTGGCTGTAGCATTCTAAATGTGGCCTCACTAGTGGAATAAAGAATAGTACTATCTTTTCCTGTAATCCTGATGCTATCACTCTGTTGATACAGCCTAGGACTGCATTGGCTTTTTTGTCAGCTGAAGCACTCTACTCATACTTTATGAGTATGAGACTCCCATACTTTATGAGTATGTCAGACTCCCAGCTCACAGGTCAGATGCATCATGCACTGGCCATGCCCACGCTTGGTTTAATGAAGGGGGGGGGAAGTCCTGATAAGTCATGTGACTCTGCCATGATGACATGAGTTTGACATCCCAGCTTTAGCAGGTCCACCAGGATACCTAGATCCCCCTGTAGGTAGTAATGTTGAGGTACATACTGCCTATCCTGTACTTGTGCATTTGGTTTTTCTTGCCTAAACGTAGAATCATGCTTTCCTCACCTCAGAAATGCATCATGTCGGATAGGGTCCAGTGCTTAAGTCTGTCAAGATCCTTCTGAATCTTGAGTCCATCTTCCAAAGGGTTAGAAATTCCCTACAGCTTGGTGACATCTGCAGATTTTATGAGTGCTTTCATCCCTTTTTACTTCAACGTGTCAGTACCCCCAAAAAGGTGAATATTTCAGGGTCATTTTATTTCAGCTTATCAACATTTGTAACTTTCTTGATAATCAGAATTGAACTAACTTGACCTTTAAAATAAATCAAATGCTGGAAGTGTAAAAATAAACAAGGTACTTTCTTTCACATGTGGTGGTCCTGCCCTAAAGCAAAAGAATACTGGAATAAGTATATAGAATAAGAATATTAGAATATAGTTGCAAGAAATTACTGGATTTCAAATAGAATGTAAGCCTGAAATGTTTTTGCTAGGGATAATTAGAGGAACATTTAAAAAAGAAGTTGAATACCTCATAGTACACATTCTAACAGCAGCAAGAATAACCTATGCCCAAAGTTGGAAACTGCACCCCTATAGACAGTATGATCATAAAGAAAATTATGGACTGTGCAGAAATGGCAAAACTCACATTCGAATTACAAGAGAAGGAAGAGAAGGAATACTATACAGTCTGGAAAAGATGGTACAATTGGTTGGATGATAGGACAGCAAGAATAAAAAATAGCACAAACAAATAAATGTATATATAAATATATAGGTAGATATTTGTTTTCGTAGATTTTCATGGGTAAAGGTATGTAGGTCTTGGTCTATTCGGGTCTTGTCCCGTGTAAGATTGAGAATACCTTGGCAACGTTTCGACAAGATCTCACTCACCATCTTCAGGCTGGTGCTTTCAGCTTCGTGCTTGTGCCAGCAAAGCGTGATCTGAGCTGCTTTCTCTCTATAAATACTGGAGGGGAAGTGTGGTGTGCTGGCTCTGCTGTAAGCGGGTTGGTTGGCTGTGTTGTTGGCTGTGTTGTGGCTTCTTGATTGGTTGATGGAATTGGTGTTTGCTGATTGGCTCTTACGAAAAAGCCAACCAATCAGCAAACATCAACTCCATCAACCAATCAAGAAGCAACAACACAGCCAACAACACAGCCAACCAATCAGCAAACACCAATTCCATCAACCAATCAAGAAGCCACAATAAAATTTATTTTAAAAAAAATCAAATGTAGAAGAAAATGAAACTGGACTTGATTAGATGTCAGTTGAAAGCCTAGTTTTGTCAAAACAGGCTTAATCTGAATTTACATTTACAACAATGCAGAAGGATTTGTGGAAGTTGTAAATTAAGAGTGACTTTTTAGGGGGCTATATGCAAAAATCTCACATTAAGATAGCCATGTACACAAGAAAAGCACTGTTATCAATGAGTGATAAGCACATTCTGGCAGATGCCCAGACCTACTGTTATTTCTCAGTGCAGTGCAGCATATCATAGTTTTTATATGAAAGTGTTCTATTTTTACATGATATTATACAGTTTGATTATAAAGGTTAAATTTGCCTCTTCCAGGCAAATAAAAAATATTGATGCTTGGAAAAATGACACCCATAATTGGTTAATCTAATCATCCAGCTTCACCCTTCTTTGTTTTTAAAACAAGGGATAGGAAGTCTAATCTAGAGGAACCTCTGAAAAAGATACAGGCTCACTTTTAAGAGACTGGAAAGCTAAATCAGTGCCATGTTTCTAAAATGTTGGTGGATTAAAACTGACGGCAGATTTTTTTTATAATGAGAGACCTTTAAAAGTATTAGTCTGTCCAAATGTTTGATTGCAAAGTAGATTTTTTTGATATGTCCTTCAGACTTTCCATTTTACAATTGGTATTATCCAGTCACTCAGTTCCAACTGGCTTTTTGTGACATAATAGGCATTATTTCTCAACAACTGTCTGTCAGTAACTGTCTCATTGAGTTCTGGTAAGTGCCATCGATAATAGTAAATAGCCACGTTGTTTTATGCTGTCCTCTTTTTCAATTGCTTTTGATTTTTCCAAAAATCAGGGTCTTTTGCAGTGACTCTTGCCTTCAAATCCAGAATATCTACTGTACATGTTCTACATATTTGATAAAAATTAAGGCATTGCTAAAAAAAGAGAGAGAGAGAGAGAGACCACAGAGTGTCTTATTTAAGATCAATATAAAAAATATCTAAACGAATTCTACAAAAATATTTTCTATATTTCTTGGCAGACTTGTTTGGACTTTTTTTTTCTTAATAAAATTAGAATATATAAAATTGGAAATATTATCAGAGGTCATCTAGTCCAATCTCTGGTTTAATCTATGATCTGCTAAAGTTTTTCAGACAGAAATGCCTGTTGGAAGCCTGTCAGTAAAAAGTCACACTTTTCAAAAATCAACTGATTCCACTGTTTGAAAGCTGTCTCTATCAGCAAGTTTTTCTGCTATTTAATCCTAATCTAGTTCTTTGCAGTTCATTCATTAGTTGTGGCCCTAACCTTTGGGACAATAGAAAAGAAAATATTCTTCTATATGACAATCTTTTAGCTTACTGGAGTCTGCTGGTGTATTTCCATTTCAGATCTGCAAGCTCAACATAGCTAATTTCTTTGACCATTCTTCACAGGAATTGATTTTTTGTCTCTATCTCTTCATAGTGTTTTCTAAATTCACCTCAGTTTATTTTTAAATGACAGATAGGGAGTAAGCTTGTTTTCCATGAAAATTACTGTTTAAGGAACCACACTTATGAAACTGTTCTGCCCAGATAATTCCAGAATAGATGTGTATATAGCATGTTGCGTGGTTATGTTTCTTGAAAAAGATAATTGTCCTATTGTGTCCTCACATTTCAACATTGTATATTAAAGTATTGTTAAGTGATTTTTAATATTATCCATTTATTGGGGAATAAGTGCGGTTGACCTCAGAGAGATTTCTGTTTCTGTTCATTTATATTAATGTTCAAATAATTTATATCCCACTCTTCAGCCTTGAATTCTCAAGAAATGTCTTATAGGCCAATTTATTTCTCACACACACACACACACACACGAATATAATTAAGACCATGAGCAAGCTGAAATAAAGTAATATTAAATACCAATAGATATGTAAAATTACCTAAAAAGACTCCTAATTTTTATTCAGTAGATCTCCTGGTTACTTGGCTGAGAATTTTGCCATGAAATACTTCATGACTCTGTGTACCACACAATTTTTTTCTGATCTGATAAAATAAAATTACTTTTGCCATTTGCAGGTCCCACAGTCACATGACTGCAATTTTTTTTTTTTTGCCGGAATTGGCATTTGCTTTTGGTTTTCAGCAAAAAAACAGCCATTGTGGACAATGGATTTACTTAATGACCACTGCCAAAAAGGTCACAAAAAAAGAGGCCCAGACATATGGCGACTCATTTAACAATTGGAAAAATAATTCCAGACTCAATTACACTAAGAAGTTGAGGACTACCTGTATTATTGATTTTGGTAATATCCAACCATATAAATATACACAACACAGAACACAATGTTCTGTGTTAACCCATTTGAGATACCTTGGTTAAAAAAATTGTGATGTGCTACTCACCTAGATAAAGGGCATGATAATAAGATTTGTAGTTATACATATATATATATATATATATATATATATATATATATATATATATATGCTAAAATACAAATGTCTGCCTCTTTTTAATGATCCATCTCAAGAACGTAGCATTGGAAAACCCAAACAATATTTCAACATTACAGCTGTCAATTATTCTTATTCTGGAAGCACTAACAGGCTCACCACAAAACTTTTAGTTCAAGAATGAAATAGACTAGTAATCAACCAACAACTGAATTACCATTGCAATGAATTGCTCCTAAATGTGGCAGCTAAAATTTCCATTGGTACCGCTAAAACCTCACCATGTACTAATAATATGGTAGCAACAATGAAGCTTTGCATGTTTTTGTAATGACATTTTCCTTTTTTAAATCAGCATATATTATACTGAAAGCAAAGTAAGTCTTCATTCAGAAACAATAGCATTAATGCTATGGTATGAATATACAACTCGGGAAAAATAAAGCAGTGACTTTAAATAATTATTGAAAAATTATTGCAAATGAGTTCTGATCACATCCACAAAACTGAGAATCTCAAGTGCCAAATTTGCATTCTCATGAATGTACATTAATATATTGTTTTGCACCTCAGTCTACATTGGTGTATTAACTTTATCGTATTTAAGTGTTTGTGATAACTCACCGAGCATGAAATGTAGTTACTTGCTTGCACCTGTTCATAATAACTGAATTCCATATTCATGAAAAAAAAAGTTGAACAGCCATATGCATGAAATATTGTCATTAAGGCAGCTTTTTCTCATAGCCTCCCAAATGCAGATCTGAGAATAATCTGCAAGCTCTGAGGAAGCAATTGTTTATTAAAAAGTGGCAGATAGTTTGCAGAAAAATACACCCAGGTGATTCAGTTCGCTTAGCTAATGTAATAAATTGCCAACTTGTTGTGCCTGGTGAAAAGTTCATGTCAAACAACTTGACAATTGTGTCCTGCTTTTCAAAGTACAGATGCCTGGGGGTTTACAAACATAGTGTTGTAGGTTCTTTTGGACTACTACATGGGGGTCAAACTGGCAGCCTGCAGGCCAGATGCATCACATGCAGGCCACACCCACTCCAGCTCTGCAAATGGGAAAAATGTCATGAAACGTCATGTGACAGCAATGTGATATGGAGAGTTTGGCACCCATAAAGATAAAGGTAAAGGTTCCCCTCGCACATACATGCTAGTCGTTTCTGGCTCTAGGGGGCAGTGATCATCTCCATTACAAAGCCAAAGAGCCAGCGCTGTCCGAAGACATCTCCGTGGTCATGTGGCCAGCATGATTAAACATCGAAGGCACACAGAACGCTGTTACCTTCCCGCCAAAATGGTACCTATTTTTCTACTTGCATTTTTACATCCTTTAGAACTGCTAGTTTGGCAGAAGCTGGGACAAGTAACGGGAGCTCACTCCATTATGCGGCGCTAGGGATTTGAGCCGCCAAACTGCCGACCTTTCTGATCGACAAGCTCAGAGTCTTAACACTGAGCCACCACATTCCACCTTGACATCCATGGTCTACTACTAATCAGGGTGACTCTGGATTCAACAAAGATATAATATGATGACTGATGACTCAACCTGACCCATCACAAAACTAATCACAAGACCCCTACTTGACACACCCACACCTGAAGCCCTTATAAGCAGAAGAACACTGACACTGACATCCCCTTAACTCTGCTGAAGATGTTACCTAGCCTGGTAACAAAACGTCCAGAAATCAACCCACAAGCTCAGAAAATTGAACCTTCACCCTCAAAGATACAATAAGCTATGGAAACTTGAAGTTGTGGTGTTCATCTGTCCTCAGTAGCTGAGGGAAGAGTTTCATTGAACAAAATAAGGTTATTTTACTAAATACATTATAGACATTTCAGTTTATTGTAAAGATGAAAGCCCTATTCTTGATTTTGTTCTGTATCTTGGTTTTATGTTCTATAGCTTTTGTCTTATGTGTTGATATAAAGCATATATTGCTTCTGCTAACTGCTCTTGTGTTGATTTTTCCCATTAATGTGTGTGTGTGTATCTGAACAAGTAGGAACTGCCTGGACAAGTGCCTGAAGTTCAGCAGGAACAATTCCTCTCCTTCCAGTTTCTTATTTAATTTTAGACACACTATTAAGGTCTTCAACTCCTGACATTCATAAAGCTTACACCATTGATTTTATCTAGGACTATAATTGTGTTCCCCTGGGTGCCTGAACAACTGTGGACATTACTTTTCTACCATGACTTTGGTAGTCCTTAGGGAAGTGCCCATTCTCACACACACACGTACACACACACAGGCTCCCCAATCTTACAATTGCTTTCTTTTTCTGCAGGTAGGAACTCAAGGATTCTTTATCACCTTCCATTTCTATGTGGGCCCTACATGTTCTATACTATATAAAGTTCTTGGGAGACTTTTCTTAAATCATTTTCATGCAGCCGTTTCTCACTGCTGATTATCTTCTATGCTTCTGGTCAGCCTAGCAATCCTTCATTATCTCTACAACTTGTTACTACCCAAAGCTATACACTGGTAGAAAATACTTATGGAACTATACTAGTATCAGTTATTCTATATTTCCTTCTTCTGCTGTTATCATGCAGTCATTATCATGCACTGCAGTCATTTCCTACTAAGAGCAGATGATTGACTCCCTAATTTACAGGTTTCTTGGCATGTTTCATAGCTGTAAGTCTCTAAAGTTTGCTTATATATTTGGAGGAGTAACCTCATACTTATGTATTATCACATGATAACGATGATGAAAAGCTTATATCCTACAACACTGCTGTGTGAGAGTGTATAGTATGTATATCTTGTTATGGTCATATTTGGATCTGATATCACCACACTTCTTTTACACACCATATACCTTATAAGAAATAGAAGGACAATTTTTCATACCTTCAATTGCTTAATCAGCAGCTCCCCGCAAGTCACATTTTTTGTTTATATAGTATAGTTTTCCCCCTCTTTCCTAAATTGTACAAATGCCCTCTTTCTCTTCCACAGTTAGTCTCTCTCATCAGAATTTTGACCATTGACACTGATGAAGCCAAAATGTTAGGCCTGTCAGACAACTTGTTGAGTGTATTGCAAATTATTAGGCAAAGCAGTGATCATAAATATTATTTGTTCCTATAATCTCTCTGTATCTTGGTACCTCTATCAATTAATCAAACACTCCAATTTGCCCTTCCTGTATTGAGAGAGCAAAATACATTCCATCTTAAATTCTTCTCAACCTTTTCTTTCCCTTCAAGAGTAGTGTATGAGGGTGGTGGAGCAGAGATGCACAAGGGAGTTAGTCCAGGTCTATCAGCTAACTTGGAAGATTGGATGTATAGGTGGAAGCTGTATGAAAACATATAGCATTGATATTGATATGCTTAAATAATGGAAATAGTCAAATAATTTTTAATCCATGTGCTTTGATGGCTGTATAGTTGAAGGAATCTGGTAGAAAGTAGAAACTTACAAAAAAAAACTTATTATGACCATGTTGTTTCCTTGAAAAAGTAGTGAGTGGCTTGCAATCTCTAAATAAAACAGGAGCCAATGTTAAAAGAAATAGAGCTATGTATGAGGCATAAACAGATTTATTATTCACCGTAGGCAAAAGTTCAGGAGTTTACCCTTGGTAGTTGAGTTTACCATTTTTTTTCAACTTGACGGTTGGTGACAAGATGAAGAGAAGGAGAATTTGACTTCCAATAGTTGAAATGGTGCCTTTTAAAAATGGAACATGAATTTAGGGTTTCTGCCAGAGTGATGATAACTGGTTATGCTATGGTTCCAGAAAATGTGATAAATAAACAGATTGATGTCTCAGCAATGTAAAAAGCCTTGGGCTTCCTCATCTTTCTTCTCACAAAGATCAGTTGGCCATATAATGATATATGATTCCCAAACCATCATGTGGAGATTTAACCATTATTGAAAGAAGATAAAAGCAATGAGTTGAGTGCCACTGGGAATACGGCAAGGAGCTTTTTTCAAATAATAAAAAAGGACACTCACATAGTATACTACTCTCTTCTCCTGTAGTTTCCCCACCCACAAATTGTAAGAAAACCTTTGTGAATGTGGAAATTCAAAATGGAAAATCAATTTGTAAAATAAAGCAATAAATGTAAGCTCACCTAGGTTTGCATGCAATGAGTGCATTCAATAATTCAAAATTATTTGGAATATTTTATTTTAGCGTAACATCCATATTAATTTTCATCAGGTAAAACAGAATTTTTGTTATATCATCAGAAATGAGTCCTTGGTGGCTCAGGCTGTTAAATGCCTGCTCTTAAGATCCAGCTGTCTACAATTACTGTAGGCTCGAATCCCACCAGGCTCAAGGTTGACTCAGCCTTCCATCCTCTTGGGGTAGGTAAACTGAGGACCCAAGATTGTTGGGGGCAATAAGCTGACTTTGTAAAAATGCCGCTTAGTAATAAGCAGGCACATACAATGGAATGAAGGCTATTGCTGAGCACATTGGGTTGCGCTCCAAAAATTGTAAGCCGCCCTGAGTCTCTGGAGAAGGGCGGCATATAAATGTAATTTAAAAAAAAAAAAACCTTGAGCCATATCTCCAGTGAACTGATTTATTATAAAAGTAGAAAGCCAAAGAATAGAAGGTGTTCTAGCATTTTCTAATTTATGATTATCCTCATCCTCACCCCCATTTATATATATCTCTCTTACACACACACACACACACACACACACACACACACACACACTCCAACATGAGTTACATGCCAGTGGAAATAAAACAGTGAGAAGAGCTTTGCTTTCTTTAATCGGAAGTTATGCAACCAAATTATATGTATCCAATGAATTTATGTCTTAATATTTTACTTAGTGATAAGACTGTAGAAGCCTTAAAAAGTGTGAAATCCCAGAGCCCATGATGCTACTTGAATCCATTTTCCTGTAGCCTTTAAAAGAAAACTATAGTTCTTACAAAATTTCAAGCATTGAAGATCATTTTCTGAATTTCTTAATTGCTGTCTTTGGCTATTAATTATGTCATGAGATAGATTATGATTGCATCTGTGAATTGTTACTTTTGGAAATGAATGAGGGGGATTTTGCAAATAATAATTTAAAAAGTCAGAATCTAATACCCTTGAGAATTATATAGCTGTGGGATTTATTGGAAAGTTATATACATGAGTGAGAAATGGAAGTTAGAACAGAGGGAGGCAAGGGTAGAAAATGTACTGAGACTCTGGATTGAAGTATTTGGAACCAGATATATAAAGTGGGCAAGTACAGATTGTTATCTTGGGATTTGCTATCTAAACTACAAATTTCTATTTTTTTTGACCCCTGGCATATATCTGTATTTTGTGTGTATATTTTAAAGTAAAGCCCTATAATAAAGTAAATCTTAAATTTTGGGCATAAACCAAAGTATAATTGTCTTTTAACCTCATTACATATGAGAATGAAATACACAGCAATTTCTTTTGTCTCTCATGCATGGGTATTTCCCAATAAAGGAATTCAAAAGTAAAGTATCTAAAAGGAAACATTTTTCTATTTTTTTTCGTACAGAGGACAAATGCTTTTATCTTAGATATTCAAAAGTTTCAAAACATTTATCTGAATTATTCTTTCTCTAACTCATTATCTTACACTGAAACCTTGTCCTTTTCAGTTTATTAGAATTAACATGCATTCAGTGAAAATCTGAGACAGTTTGGTAGACTAATTATAACATGCCATTTCAAATCTCTGAAATTATAGCTTGCTTGAAGGCGGTATTCACACCAAGGGAAAAAATAAGATCCCACAGTATTGCAACACCAACTCATCTCTTTTAAAATAATATGCTATTAAAATCTGACAAGTTTCAGCAGCAAACTTTAGATTCAAATTTCCTCCAAATTATGACATACAAAGTCAAATTGTGGGATCACTTGATTAAAAAAAACATAATATTTTTAGGGCTTTATAAAATAGAATAGAATACTTTATTGGCCAAGTGTGATTGGACACACAAGGAATTTGTCTTGGTGCAAATGCTCTCTGTATACATAAAAGAAAAGATACATTAATCAAGAGTCAAGAATCGTAAGGTACGACACTTAATGATAGTCATAGGGTACAATAAGCAATCAAATCACACTAGGAAACAGTCAATATAAATTGTAAGGATACAAGTGACAAAGTTACAGTCATAGTCACAAGTGGGAGGGGATGGGTGATAAGGAGTGATGAGAAGATTAACAGTAATAGTAGTGCAGACTTTGTAATAGTTGGACAGTGTTGAGGGAATTATTTGTTTAGCAGAGTGATGGCTTTCGGGGAAAAACTGTTCTTGTTTCTAGTTGTTCTGGTGTGCAGTGCCCTATAGTGTCGTTTTGAGGGAAGGAGTTGAAACAGTTTATGTCTGGGATGTGAGGGGTCTGTAAATATTTTCACAGCCCTCTTTTTGACTCGTGCAGTATTCAGGTCCTCAATGGAAGGCAGGTTGGTAGCAATTGTTTTTCTGCAGTCCTAATTATCCTCTGAAGTCTGTGTCTGTCCTGTTGGGTTGCAGAACCAAACCAGACAGTGATAGAGGTGCAGATGACAGACTCAATAATTCCTCTGTAATTATACATGGTTGTTTTTACTTTGTTTTTAGTATCACCTTGTGCGATTTATCAGTCTTTTTAGATTTAAAATTACTGAACTGCATTTTTAAAGATGAAGCACAAGTTTCTCAAAGAGGCAATCAACACATTTAACACTCTTTATATAAAGATTGGATGGGTGGCATGGATGCATAGAATAATTTGAATAATTCAAATTATTAATATTTGCATAAATCTGTTTAAATTTTCTCTCATTAAAATAAATGAACCAACAAAAACAATACTAATAATTACACAAGAAAATAGTGTAACACTGCCCTCATATCTTAAGGTGCTTTCCCCTTCAAAATGGTTTTTAACAGTGGTTGATTTCTCCAAGATATTATCTGGATTCTTTTGAAAGATGTGGATGTTTGTTAGAAAGCCTGGTTTCATAGAAATGGAAGTTGTAGTGGATTGCAAGTCTAGTTGCTAAGAGGCAACCGAAGATTGACTGGTTTAGATGCTTAGACTAGATTGCTAAGACATGGATACTGCCAGATCAGAAAGTAAGAGGAAGAAGAAGGCTTATGTTTAGCTTTCTCTCTTGCAAGGCAGAAGATTATTAGTGCTGTCCAGAATCTGTTTTTCAGATGTCTGAGCT
Organism: Naja naja; assembly: GCA_009733165.1. Classification (NCBI taxonomy): domain Eukaryota; kingdom Metazoa; phylum Chordata; class Lepidosauria; order Squamata; family Elapidae; genus Naja; species Naja naja. Next base: position 72,741,398 of record CM019151.1, read on the forward strand.
CTTCTCTGTGGTGCTACAGATGAGAATATATCTGCTGAATATAACTCCACATTGGCAACAGGAAGGGCATCCGGCCAGTAAACACTCAGCTCCATTCAGTTGTCCAGACTCCACCCCGCAAGGGATTATGGGGTCATTAAAAGGAGATGATGATGATTGATCACTGCCACATTTCAGACTGTGAACTGCACATCTTTTGGCCTGTCCTCTATATCACCATTACTACTTTGTTATCTGTGGTTTCTGGCAAAGGAGGAAAGTTGTGGATAGCCATGGTTCAGAAATTCCTGAAGAAATCCACCCATAATGTAGTGGTGAACGAATATAGTACTCCTTATTTAGTGACTGCTTTGGACAGCAACTCTTCACACAGCTACAACATGATGAAAAAGTAACTTTATAAACAATGCCCATATTCATGGACATTCACAAATCTGTAAAGCAAAGGAGAACTGAAGTAAAATGGTAAATTTTTGATGTTTCACTTAGCAATCGCTTCACAGTTACCAGTCCCAATTGTGGTTGCTAAACAAGGGCTACTTGTACCCAGGTAGTATTACTAAAACCTATTTACGTGAAGGCACTGATGCCACATACCCCAGATATCTGCTATGATAGATTTCAAGTCCTTCTGGTTTGGTGTTTGGTGTTGTGGTGTTTGGAGCACTGTGCTGGAGTAGCTTTCAAATTTCATTGTATTTGTAGAATGCAATAATAAAGGTATTCTGTTCTATTCTATTCTATTCTATTCTATTCTATTCTATTCTATTCTATTCTATTCTATTCTATATCCCTGGGTAAATAATGTTCTTTACAGATATATATTGCCAGTGATCAGATATTCTGCTTCTTAAGTAATTCTGCATGAATATGTTACCACAGAATCCCATTAGTATGCAAGCCAATGTTCAACAGATTACCTTGCTGAGTTATTCATCTGACTCTGGGCTGGTTTTATAGTTTTCTCAATTTTTAATGATTTCAGTTTTCATGCCTCGGTCATGGAGATTCCAGAGATGCATTACAGGTTTGGTTTTCATAGGTTTGTCCCAGATAATCCTAGACCCAACATATGTAGGCAACTATGAGTTTTATCTCATAGCAGGATTCTTTTTTAATGATTTGGATATGGAAGGTATTTCCTTAGCCCTTTGCTATGGCCAGGATACTTCCTGGTATATATTTATTTTATTTTATTTCTTTTGATTTGTCAATTGCTTACAAGATAATAGGTATAAGTATAAACATGAGTAAGAATACAGGAAATAGGTACAATAGGACAGGGATAGTAGGCATGATTGTGCACTTATGCACACCACTTTCAGACCTCTTAGGGGTAGACTGAGGCCAATAGTGGATAGTTTAAGGTTAAAGGAGTGGGGGTTTGAGGATGTAACTACAGAGTCAGGTAGTGCATTCCAGGCATTGACCACTCTGTTGCTGAAGTCCTACTTTCTGCAATCAAGTTTCGAGCACTTTACATTGAATTTGTATCTGTTGTGTGCTCTTGTATTGTTGCGGTTGAAGCTGAAGTAGTCATTGACTGGTAGGACATTGTAGCAGATAATTTTGTGTACTACACTTAAGTCCAACCATAGGCAGCGTAGTTCAAGGTTTTATTTTATTAATTTTATTTTTTATTTGATTTGATTTCTCAATCATTTACAAAATAATAGGTATAACTATAAACATGAGTAAGAATACAGAAAATAGATACGATTAAATGGGGACAATAGGACAGGGATGGGAGGCACAATAGTGTGCTTATGCACGCCCCTTACAGACCTCTTAGGAATGGGGTGAGGTCAATAGTGGATAGTTTGAGGTTAAAGTTTTTGGGGTTTGAGGATGTAACTACAGAGTCAGGTAGTGCATTCCAGGCATTGACCACTCTGTTGCTGAAGTCGTACTTTCTGCAATCAAATTTGGAGCAGTTAACATTGAGTTTGTATTTGTTGTGTGCTCTTGTATTGTTGCGGTTGAAGCTGAAGTAGTCATTGACTGGGTTAGGGTTAGGGTTAGGGTTAGGGTTAGGGTTAGGGTTAGGGTTAGGGTTAGGGTTAGGGTTAGATAAGCTGCCACTTATGGCTCAATGGTAGGAACAAGCCAAACTCTTCCCACTAAAGTTGTCAGAATCTAAGAGAAAGGAGGAGAATTTGAAAGTCAGCAAAGTCAGATTCCCAGCTTTACACCATGCAAAATCTAAACAGACCTAATGACTCTACACACCATAGCAGACTCACCAAGCAGAATTGCTTTGCAACAGCTTGGCTCAAAGACAGGTCAGTCAGGAAAATACAGTTGAATTTCTCTACACTAAACCTATCACACTCTATCCATAGAAAGGATAATCAACATCCTAGCTGAAGCACAGGCTAAGAAACTGAAGAAGCAAATTGTTTTGAAACCTCTTCAAAGTAGACCAGTCAGAAATCTATCTGGACAAAGAAACAATCAGGAACCAGCTTTCCATGGAATGAGAAACCAGAGATAAACTTGCCAGATTCAAATACAAGAGCCCAGCCGTCCCTATTCAGTTGCCTGTGAGCTGCTCATAGACTCTGAAGATGCCAACCACAGCTGCTGGCAAATCATCAGGGCACCAGAAAACTGAACTATGGTCATTCAAAACCTAAGCTTATCATTGCTTGATTGGTGCTGGCTGTGAAAGCCTACAATGTATATCACCAATAAGGTTGCCTCTTCTGTAATAAACAGCTAGTCCCTCTAACTGTCCTATTGCCCTAGTAAATATCTATTAGTTTCACTTCTAGCAAGGGAATAGCACATGCTGTTTATGATCAACTGACGACCTTTATGAGACCTAGGAAGGATTTCTGTTATTCTCAATACGTTCATTCATTGAAATCAGATAGTTTAAGTGTTAATTTTGAACCGAACTTGGCTGCAGCCATTTTTCTGTTCCTCAGTTGCCACACAGAGGAGGAAGGAGGGGGGGAAGGAGATTGGAATGCCTTACTAGACACAACTGAGATCTTTCTCTGAGAACAAAGCAGAGGTGGTATTCAGCAGGTTCTGATCAGTTCTGGAGAACCGGTAGTGGAAATTTTGAGTAGTTCAGAGAACTGGCAAATAACACCTCTGACTGGCCCCGCCTCCATCTATTCTCTGCCTCCTGAGTCCCAGCTGTTTGGCTGGGTCTTCTTTGGTTGCCCTGCACAGGAGAATGGAGCTGGAAAGCAGGTTAGCGGGGTGGGGAGGGAATGGAGATTTTGCAGTAACCTTCCCCCAAGAGAGGTGAGTGAATGGGGATTTTATAGTATCCTTCCCCTGCCACGCCCTCCAAGCAATGCCCATCAAGCAACACCATCCCCACCAAGCCATGCCCACAGAACCAGTAGTAAAAAAATTGGAATCCCACCACTGGAACAAAGGTCATCTCTATTACTCTAATTGAAATCAGATAGTTTATTTCTTCATCAATATCTTTGCTTTTACATTTTTGCCTGTGAAAATAAATCATGCCATGCTTGTTGTGTAATTATTAGATCAGTAAAACATTCCCATAAAGGGGGAAATGGTTATTATTTCTTCTGAAAATGCATCTCTGAAACTGCCGTATATTAGCTTACAAATCAGTTCTGACCATTTAAGAGTTAGCAAAGATGAAGGATGCTTCTTCCTTGACAACCCTTAAACCTAGGAGTTTGGAAGCTATTTAAACTCAAGCAGAAACTGCCCCAGTAACAAGGAATCCGATTCTTCATGGATTCATTGAAACATCTGTCACAATGCAGTTGGTTTTATCCCTTAAAGACAGAAACCTAGCAAGAGATATGGGCTGTCTCATTTCATCCCAGCAAGATTATCCAAGAGAATTAAGCAGGCAGGAGAAAACAGAAGGTTTGGATAAAATACTTAATTCAGAAATGTGATATCTCTTAGAAATCAGTTGGATAAAGGGGACACATAATTTCCCTCCTGAAAGAAGACACGTTCAGTGACTTACGGTACATCCAGTTGAGGGTGTAACAGATCAGAAGAAAGAAACAAGAAGAACCCTATATTTCCTAGTGTTTACATAAACACATAAAAGGTATTTATCAATTTTTTCAGTGTGGTAGCTAAATTATATTTTCATGATGAAAGAAAGTTCACTCTGTCTTGAATTCCAGAGGATAAAGAGAGGAAATATGGATGCAGTTGCATTTATAATTTATTTGTCTAATTCACAGATATATTACTCCAATGACGTATTAACTATGATCTGGTCTCATTTGTAAGCATTTTTTTTTGAGAGAGAAGAAAAATAAGTTTACAGTTTTAGGAACTGGAAAGATTGTATCATCAACAGAGGTTCAAATATTGGATTTATTGCCTTGGTTGTTGTTGTTTTTTCTTTTAATTTTATGCACTCATGTAACATATATGAATTGTAAAACTGTTAGGAATATGTTCCTCAGTCTATAACTTTTATTTAGATGGAGATTGCACTGAAAATATTACATTAGAAATATACTCCATGGCTAATATACATATGATTTTATCTTCAAGCACAACACATTTGGAGGGTGTTAAGTTTGCATGAAGAGTCAAACGCGAAGAGCTTCAGTAAAGAGTTTATTCAGTGACTACAGCTCGAATGGACCCAAGTTGGCTGGGCTACGGCTGCTTCTTATAGCCAGCAGCCGTGTTGCCAGCCAATGGGAGTGCAGGGTTTCTTCCACTATTTAAACCAATACCATTTAACATTTTACAAGAACAGTTCAAATAAACCAATAACATTCAAACCTACATACATAACACCCCTCCCCACTAGGTTCAGTCCATACCAAACCCCAACCTATCTAATGTATTCTTTTAAATAGGTGGGGCTCTTACGTGTACATTGAGACCTTCGTGGTTCAGAAGTTTTAACATTCTCACCCAGTGAGAGAGGAAATGTGTCTGCTGACATTTCTCTGCTGGGACTTCCTGTGAAAGGAGACCCTGTTAGACTGTTAGAATCTGGTCTCTCCTCCCAACCCATCTCCATTCCAATGTCAGCACCCAAGTCAGGTAGTGATGTGCAATCTTTCACTTCTAATGATGGATCTTGGCATTGTGACAGGGTTCGGGATGGTTTCTGTCATAATGGCTCGTTACCCATGGGGTTGATTCTTGCTTGCTGATTTTCCTCCCGTTCCTCCCCTTCCCCCCTAGAAGTGACATCAGGTGAGGGAACCAGAGAGAGACAGGGGCGATGTTCCTGAGGGAACCTGGATCTAAGTTGATCAACGTGCCTGCTCCAGAGGAGTCCATCCTCTGTTTGTACCCTGTAAGAACGAGGGCCAGTGATTTGAGTTATTTCAGCAGGAATCCACAAAGGCTCACCTATAAGGTTCTTAGCATACACAGAATCACCCACACTGAAAGTATGAACTTTGGAAGTGGAATCCAGTGGTGCGTTGGGTGCGTAAGTGGGATGAAGGCGGTAAAGGGAAGACCTAAGTTTCCTACCCATCAACAACTCTGCTGCAGATAAGTTAGTAGATGGGCTAGGAGTGATGTGCTGAACACTAAGAAGTTTTTCAAGCTTCTCAGTGATGTCCCCAGGACCCAATTGCTGGAGCTTCTCTTTGGTAAAGCGTACCATGCGTTCAGCCCGGCCATTAGCCGAAGGGTGCCCAGGGGCAGTAAGGGCATATCTGATACCCTGTTGTGGTAGAAAGGATTCAAAAATGTTAGATGTAAATTGAGGGCCATTGTCAGAGACAAGAACATCAGGTAACCCATGGGTTACAAACAGTTTTCTGAGCTGCTTGATGACAGCATCAGTTGTGGTGGATGTCATGGGAAATACCTTGAGCCATTTGGAATATGCATCTACTATAACCAGAAAAGTGTGCCCTCTAGTAGGACCTGCGAAATCAATGTGGATCCTAGACCACGGGCCCTAGGACATTCCCATTCCTGTGTGGGGGCATGAGGTGGGGCAGGCCTGACTACCTGGCAATTGGGACAAGATGCAACCCAGTTTTCAACATTTTGTCAATACCTGGCCACCATACATAACTCCTGGCCAATCCCTTCATCCTTACAATACCAGGATGACCCTCATGTAACATTTCCAAAACCTCTCTTTGCAGTTTTGCAGGAATAACCACCCTGTTAACACACAAAATACATCCTCTTAATACAGATAGTTCAGTTTGTCTGGACTTAAAAGGTTGGGCAAGGTGAGGTAGATCTTGAAGAGGCCAACCTTTCTTAATCCAGCCTATAACAGGAGCCAACACAGTGTCTTTGGCAGTCTCTCTGGCAATTTCAGCAGCATGAACTCGAAGCTTAGCAACAGTTTCTAGGAAAAAGGTGTGTGTTTCAGGTTCAAAGTCCTCCTTGTGGCAAGGCAGTGGGCAATGACTCAGTGCATCAGCATGTCCAATGTCCTTGACTGGCCTGTGAATCAATTTGTATGAATAAGCTGCAAGAAATTCAGTCCACCTCAGCATTCTTGGTGACAGGATAGTAGGTGTAGGTTTGTCTCCTGCCACAATGCCTAACAAAGGTTTGTGATCTGTAACAATGGTAAATGTCCTGCCATACAGATATTCATGAAATTTCTTGACAGCTGCAACAACTGCCAATGCCTCTTTGTCCAGTTGGCTATAATTCCTCTCTGCTTTGGTCAAAGTGTGAGAGTAAAATGCAATAGGGGCTTCCCTTCCACTGGGAAGCCTGTGCTCAAACCCCCACTCCAAAAGGGGATGCATCACAAGTCAGTACAACAGGCAAATTCTCAGAGAATTGTATCAATACAGCATCAGATGTGATTAGTCTCTTAATACTGTTAAATGCTGATTGTTCCTTCCTCCCCCAGATCCAAACAGCCTTCTTATCAAGCAGATGGTGCAAAGGTTCAGCAATGGATGTCTTTTGAGGTAGAAACATGTGATAAAAGTTAATGAGTCCAAGGAAGCTTCCAAATCTGTTTTGCATTTAGGTTTAGGGGCTTTTTTGTTTTTAACCTTGGCATCAGTAGGGTGGATGCTTTGTCAATTGTAGCCCAGGAACTCAACCCTGTCTGTTTTAGTGTGCATTTTTCTTCCTTGACTTTTAACCCCGTTTTCTGAATCTGGTAAGGACTTCTCTGAGTCTTTCTTGAAGCAGTGTCATCATTAACACATCATCAAAGTAAGGCACTACCCCTGGCAGTCCTTGCAGCATTCTTTCCATAAGACTTTGAAAATGCCTGGTGCCACGCTTACTCCAAATTGTAACCTTTTACATTTGAAGGCACCTCTGTGAGTCACAATTGTTTGGGCCTCTGCAGTGGCATCATCAACTGTTAGTTGTTGATATGCCTGGGCCAAGTCCAATTTGGCAAAGACTGTACCCCTGCCAAGTGAATGTAACAGATGATGCACAATGGCACTGGATATGCGCTCTGCTGCAGCATGGTTCAGTGTCCCCTTATAGTCTCCACAAATTCTTACTGACCCATCAGCCTTGACTGGTGTGACTATGGGTGTTTCCCATCTGGAGTGATCAGTGGGCTCTAAAACCCTTGAGCAATTAATTTGTCTAATTGTGCATCAATTTTTCCTTTAAAGCAAATGGAACCCTCCTGGGCTTTAAACGAATTGGGGCACCTTGGGATCTAGGTTGAAAGTGATAGGGGTCCCCATATACTTGCCCAGTCCTTCGCTGAAGACCTCTGGAAACTCAGACTTCAAGGCCTCCTCCCATTCAGAGTTGCTCACGGATTGATGCCAGTCACTCGATGCCTAGTGGCTTGAACCACTCAAGTCCCAGCAAGCTTGCCATCCTTGTCCACGATGGTCAGGGGCAAACGCTTGGTGTGGCCTTTAAACTGCACATTGAAATCTCTTGCTCCAACTACTGGAATCTTGTTCCCTTGGTAGTCTTTAAGAGTCAGTGCTTGCTTCTGGAAATGTTTCTTCTGAATGTTGGGAAGGAGCCTGTGGATAGTGTCCCATGACACCATA
>CM019151.1:72750346-72776657 GCA_009733165.1 Naja naja
CAAATGCTTTTATCTTAGATATTCAAAAGTTTCAAAACATTTATCTGAATTATTCTTTCTCTAACTCATTATCTTACACTGAAACCTTGTCCTTTTCAGTTTATTAGAATTAACATGCATTCAGTGAAAATCTGAGACAGTTTGGTAGACTAATTATAACATGCCATTTCAAATCTCTGAAATTATAGCTTGCTTGAAGGCGGGTATTCACACCAAGGGAAAAAAATAAGATCCCACAGTATTGCAACACCAACTCATCTCTTTTTAAAATAATATGCTATTAAAATCTGACAAGTTTCAGCAGCAAACTTTAGATTCAAATTTCCTCCAAATTATGACATACAAAGTCAAATTGTGGGATCACTTGATTAAAAAAAACATAATATTTTTAGGGCTTTATAAAATAGAATAGAATACTTTATTGGCCAAGTGTGATTGGACACACAAGGAATTTGTCTTGGTGCAAATGCTCTCTGTATACATAAAAAAAAGATACATTAATCAAGAGTCAAGAATCGTAATGCGACACTTAATGATAGTCATAGGGTACAATAAGCAATCAAATCACACTAGGAAACAGTCAATATAAATTGTAAGGATACAAGTGACAAAGTTACAGTCATAGTCACAAGTGGGAGGGGATGGGTGATAAGGAGTGATGAGAAGATTAACAGTAATAGTAGTGCAGACTTTGTAATAGTTGGACAGTGTTGAGGGAATTATTTGTTTAGCAGAGTGATGGCTTTCGGGGAAAAACTGTTCTTGTTTCTAGTTGTTCTGGTGTGCAGTGCCCTATAGTGTCGTTTTGAGGGAAGGAGTTGAAACAGTTTATGTCTGGGATGTGAGGGGTCTGTAAATATTTTCACAGCCCTCTTTTTGACTCGTGCAGTATTCAGGTCCTCAATGGAAGGCAGGTTGGTAGCAATTGTTTTTTCTGCAGTCCTAATTATCCTCTGAAGTCTGTGTCTGTCCTGTTGGGTTGCAGAACCAAACCAGACAGTGATAGAGGTGCAGATGACAGACTCAATAATTCCTCTGTAATTATACATGGTTGTTTTTACTTTGTTTTTAGTATCACCTTGTGCGATTTATCAGTCTTTTTAGATTTAAAATTACTGAACTGCATTTTTAAAGATGAAGCACAAGTTTCTCAAAGAGGCAATCAACACATTTAACACTCTTTATATAAAGATTGGATGGGTGGCATGGATGCATAGAATAATTTGAATAATTCAAATTATTAATATTTGCATAAATCTGTTTAAATTTTCTCTCATTAAAATAAATGAACCAACAAAAACAATACTAATAATTACACAAGAAAATAGTGTAACACTGCCCTCATATCTTAAGGTGCTTTCCCCCTTCAAAATGGTTTTTAACAGCGGTTGATTTCTCCAAGATATTATCTGGATTCTTTTTGAAAGATGTGGATGTTTGTTAGAAAGCCTGGTTTCATAGAAATGGAAGTTGTAGTGGATTGCAAGTCTAGTTGCTAAGAGGCAACCGAAGATTGGACTGGTTTAGATGCTTAGACTAGATTGCTAAGACATGGATACTGCCAGATCAGAAAGTAAGAGGAAGAAGAAGGCTTATGTTTAGCTTTCTCTCTTGCAAGGCAGAAGATTATTAGTGCTGTCCAGAATCTGTTTTTCAGATGTCTGAGCTCTTCTCTGTGGTGCTACAGATGAGAATATATCTGCTGAATATAACTCCACATTGGCAACAGGAAGGGCATCCGACCAGTAAACACTCAGCTCCATTCAGTTGTCCAGACTCCACCCCGCAAGGGATTATGGGGTCATTAAAAGGAGATGATGATGATTGATCACTGCCACATTTCAGACTGTGAACTGCACATCTTTTGGCCTGTCCTCTATATCACCATTACTACTTTGTTATCTGTGGTTTCTGGCAAAGGAGGAAAGCGAAGTTGTGGATAGCCATGGTTCAGAAATTCCTGAAGAAATCCACCCATAATGTAGTGGTGAACGAATATAGTACTCCTTATTTAGTGACTGCTTTGGACAGCAACTCTTCACACAGCTACAACATGATGAAAAAGTAACTTTATAAACAATGCCCATATTCATGGACATTCACAAATCTGTAAAGCAAAGGAGAACTGAAGTAAAATGGTAAATTTTTGATGTTTCACTTAGCAATCGCTTCACAGTTACCAGTCCCAATTGTGGTTGCTAAACAAGGGCTACTTGTACCCAGGTAGTATTACTAAAACCTATTTACGTGAAGGCACTGATGCCACATACCCCAGATATCTGCTATGATAGATTTCAAGTCCTTCTGGTTTGGTGTTTGGTGTTGTGGTGTTTGGAGCACTGTGCTGGAGTAGCTTTCAAATTTCATTGTATTTGTAGAATGCAATAATAAAGGTATTCTGTTCTATTCTATTCTATTCTATTCTATTCTATTCTATTCTATTCTATTCTATTCTATTCTATATCCCTGGGTAAATAATGTTCTTTACAGATATATATTGCCAGTGATCAGATATTCTGCTTCTTAAGTAATTCTGCATGAATATGTTACCACAGAATCCCATTAGTATGCAAGCCAATGTTCAACAGATTACCTTGCTGAGTTATTCATCTGACTCTGGGCTGGTTTTATAGTTTTCTCAATTTTAATGATTTCAGTTTTCATGCCTCGGTCATGGAGATTCCAGAGATGCATTACAGGTTTGGTTTTCATAGGTTTGTCCCAGATAATCCTAGACCCAACATATGTAGGCAACTATGAGTTTTATCTCATAGCAGGATTCTTTTTAATGATTTGGATATGGAAGGTATTTCCTTAGCCCTTTGCTATGGCCAGGATACTTCCTGGTATATATTTATTTTATTTTATTTCTTTTGATTTGTCAATTGCTTACAAGATAATAGGTATAAGTATAAACATGAGTAAGAATACAGGAAATAGGTACAAATAAAAGGGGACAATAGGACAGGGATAGTAGGCATGATTGTGCACTTATGCACACCACTTTCAGACCTCTTAGGGGTAGACTGAGGCCAATAGTGGATAGTTTAAGGTTAAAGGAGTGGGGGTTTGAGGATGTAACTACAGAGTCAGGTAGTGCATTCCAGGCATTGACCACTCTGTTGCTGAAGTCCTACTTTCTGCAATCAAATTTGGAGCAGTTAACATTGAATTTGTATTTGTTGTGTGCTCTTGTATTGTTGCGGTTGAAGCTGAAGTAGTCATTGACTGGGTTAGGTTAGGGTTAGGGTTAGGTTAGGGTTAGGGTTAGGGTTAGGGTTAGATAAGCTGCCACTTATGGCTCAATGGTAGGAACAAGCCAAACTCTTCCCACTAAAGTTGTCAGAATCTAAGAGAAAGGAGGAGAATTTGAAAGTCAGCAAAGTCAGATTCCCAGCTTTACACCATGCAAAATCTAAACAGACCTAATGACTCTACACACCATAGCAGACTCACCAAGCAGAATTGCTTTGCAACAGCTTGGCTCAAAGACAGGTCAGTCAGGAAAAATACAGTTGAATTTCTCTAAACTAAACCTATCACACTCTATCCATAGAAAGGATAATCAACATCCTAGCTGAAGCACAGGCTAAGAAACTGAAGAAGCAAATTGTTTTGAAACCTCTTCAAAGTAGACCAGTCAGAAATCTATCTGGACAAAGAAACAATCAGGAACCAGCTTTCCATGGAATGAGAAACCAGAGATAAACTTGCCAGATTCAAATACAAGAGCCCAGCCGGTCCCTATTCAGTTGCCTGTGAGCTGCTCATAGACTCTGAAGATGCCAACCACAGCTGCTGGCAAATCATCAGGGCACCAGAAAACTGAACTATGGTCATTCAAAACCTAAGCTTATCATTGCTTGATTGGTGCTGGCTGTGAAAGCCTACAATGTATATCACCAATAAGGTTGCCTCTTCTGTAATAAACAGCTAGTCCCCTCTAACTGTCCTATTGCCCTAGTAAATATCTATTAGTTTCACTTCTAGCAAGGGAATAGCACATGCTGTTTATGATCAACTGACGACCTTTATGAGACCTAGGAAGGATTTCTGTTATTCTCAATACGTTCATTCATTGAAATCAGATAGTTTAAGTGTTAATTTTGAACCGAACTTGGCTGCAGCCATTTTTCTGTTCCTCAGTTGCCACACAGAGGAGGAAGGAGGGGGGGGAAGGAGATTGGAATGCCTTACTAGACACAACCGAGATCTTTCTCTGAGAACAAAGCAGAGGTGGTATTCAGCAGGTTCTGATCAGTTCTGGAGAACCGGTAGTGGAAATTTTGAGTAGTTCAGAGAACTGGCAAATAACACCTCTGACTGGCCCCGCCTCCATCTATTCTCTGCCTCCTGAGTCCCAGCTGTTTGGCTGGGTCTTCTTTGGTTGCCCTGCACAGGAGAATGGAGCTGGAAAGCAGGTTAGCGGGGTGGGAGGGAATGGAGATTTTGCAGTAACCTTCCCCCAAGAGAGGTGAGTGAATGGGGATTTTATAGTATCCTTCCCCTGCCACGCCCTCCAAGCAATGCCCATCAAGCAACACCATCCCCACCAAGCCATGCCCACAGAACCAGTAGTAAAAAAATTGGAATCCCACCACTGGAACAAAGGTAATCTCTATTACTCTAATTGAAATCAGATAGTTTATTTCTTCATCAATATCTTTGCTTTTACATTTTTGCCTGTGAAAATAAATCATGCCACGCTTGTTGTGTAATTATTAGATCAGTAAAACATTCCCATAAAGGGGGAAATGGTTATTATTTCTTCTGAAAAATGCATCTCTGAAACTGCCGTATATTAGCTTACAAATCAGTTCTGACCATTTAAGAGTTAGCAAAGATGAAGGATGCTTCTTCCTTGACAACCCTTAAACCTAGGAGTTTGGAAGCTATTTAAACTCAAGTAGAAACTGCCCCAGTAACAAGGAATCCGATTCTTCATGGATTCATTGAAACATCTGTCACAATGCAGTTGGTTTTATCCCTTAAAGACAGAAACCTAGCAAGAGATATGGGCTGTCTCATTTCATCCCAGCAAGATTATCCAAGAGAATTAAGCAGGCAGGAGAAAACAGAAGGTTTGGATAAAATACTTAATTCAGAAATGTGATATCTCTTAGAAATCAGTTGGATAAAGGGGACACATAATTTCCCTCCTGAAAGAAGACACGTTCAGTGACTTACGGTACATCCAGTTGAGGGTGTAACAGATCAGAAGAAAGAAACAAGAAGAACCCTATATTTCCTAGTGTTTACATAAACACATAAAAGGTATTTATCAATTTTTCAGTGTGGTAGCTAAATTATATTTTCATGATGAAAGAAAGTTCACTCTGTCTTGAATTCCAGAGGATAAAGAGAGGAAATATGGATGCAGTTGCATTTATAATTTATTTGTCTAATTCACAGATATATTACTCCAATGACGTATTAACTATGATCTGGTCTCATTTGTAAGCATTTTTTTTTGAGAGAGAAGAAAAATAAGTTTACAGTTTTAGGAACTGGAAAGATTGTATCATCAACAGAGGTTCAAATATTGGATTTATTGCCTTGGTTGTTGTTGTTTTTTCTTTTAATTTTATGCACTCATGTAACATATATGAATTGTAAAACTGTTAGGAATATGTTCCTCAGTCTATAACTTTTATTTAGATGGAGATTGCACTGAAAATATTACATTAGAAATATACTCCCATGGCTAATATACATATGATTTTATCTTCAAGCACAACACATTTGGAGGGTGTTAAGTTTGCATGAAGAGTCAAACGCGAAGAGCTTCAGTAAAGAGTTTATTCAGTGACTACAGCTCGAATGGACCCAAGTTGGCTGGGCTACGGCTGCTTCTTATAGCCAGCAGCCGTAGTTGCCAGCCAATGGGAGTGCAGGGTTTCTTCCCGCACTATTTAAACCAATACCATTTAACATTTTACAAGAACAGTTCAAATAAACCAATAACATTGAAACCTACATACATAACAGAGGGGACACAGTTAAAAATATATGTTATCATATAATAAACACTGCCATTTGAAAATCAAATCTGGTACATGAAAGCCATAGAAAACACAGTTGCAAATCTAGAAGCTGTAGTCTGTGGAGATTCTCAGTTATCCAGATCATGGTTGTTCAGAAGGTGGACTTTCTGGTTTTTCTTTGAAGATGTTTCACTTCTCATCAAAGAAGCTTCTTCAGCTCTGCTTGGATGAGAAGTGAAATGTCTTGAAAGAAAAACCAGAAAGTCCAGTTGCCTCTTGAAAAAGAACCTTTAGAAGCAGAAGGAATTAGATCTTGGCTTAGTAGTAATAACAATGTGGCTATTGTCAATGTGATTATTCACTTAATAGTATAAGGAATAACACTGATCCATCCTCTTTTATCACCTGTAAAACTCATTTGCTGTTTTGGATAGTATTTTAATGACACAAATAAAACACCAATTATTGTTCAGTTACATAAATTGAATGGAATAGGATAAGTAGTCCTTATTTATGGCAACTATAACTGACATAAATAGGTTATTTACATGTACAGAAATCATAAGAAATATTAATTAACATTAACATATTTTAATAATATACTAATAAATACTTAGCAATATTTCTTAATGTCCATATTATTTTTTGTGAATGTGAATGACCCTTATGTGAGCTTCAGTGACATTATTAATCAAATTTTATGAAAACATTTGTTAAAAATAATGTCATTTACCAATCACCAATTTTATATTTCTTTTGTTTAGAGCAATGGTTGCCAACCGGTGGGCTGGGGACCACCGGTGGTTCACAAGAAAATTTTGGTGGTCTGCAGAGAAATGTCCCCCCCTCGAAGCATTCCCCCCAAAGCAATTAATCCATGCTGTGCAGGAACACAAGGCTGCACTGCCCACATGGCCTGCCATCTGCTGGCCCCCCACCCTTCAGCCAAGCGCAAATCTTACTTGAGTAGAGTCATGCAAGCTGGAACTGGAAGGTAAGACCAAGGACAGGGCAGGGCTGACATTGGTGGGAAAATCGGCCCCATATTCCAGAGCTGCAGTAGTCACAAGACTGGCCCTTTGGTCATCCTGGAGCATCTTCTCCAATCCATGGCAGGCCGGTGCACCTGGGTGGAGAAGTAGCTACTCCGGGATGACCAAAGGGCCAGTCCTGTGACTACTGTAGCTTTGGAATATGGGACCGACTTTCCCGTCAGCAAGTCACCATCAGTCAAAATTCATATTAGTGGTCCACATAATTAAATTTATGAGTTTGATGGTCTCTGAGATCCAAAAGGTTGGTGACTCCTGGTTTAGAGGAACTTGTGAAAATAGATTCATAAATAAAAACAAGGGTTGGAATGGTAAAAAAAATGACAGGGACAATATAATAGGCATGCAAGAGTTCAAAAGTATTAAATGTATAACTAGGAGTTTGATGTAAGTAGAAGGGAATGTTGAGTGAAACTAGAGGTGAAACAGCAAAATGTCATTTTCTTATTTTTGTCATTAGAGTAAATGAAGAAATACTTTGTGAATATTTTATACACTGTTTAAGTTAAATCTCTCCTACTAATTTTTGAACACTGCAATCAACAGTTGAGATCAGAAAAAAAACTCTACTATCAATAACAGCAGGAATAAAAGCAAACAGATCTCACTGAAGTATTAATTGGTACTGCAGGCATGTATAATGATCACACACTGTATAATAAAGTCTGATTCTCCCTACAGACTTATTATCTGACTGATACTATTTGATGTTCTCTCCTCTTTCTCTTTTAAAAATAAAATCATAAAGCAGGGGAGGGAGTTTATTGCTTGAGGTTAATCAGAGATGCCCAGATGGATTAATAGGATTACTACATCTCAGTGGAGAACCTAGGTAATTATTCAATGATGAATGGAGAAGGCAGAAATGTCATTTCATACAGTCACTTTACATTTAGCCCTTGTCTTCTAATAGGCTTTGGAATAAGAAGGGAAAAAATTGGTTTCAGTATGAAAAATGAAGCAGGAGAGAAATTGAGAAAATTGTACCAAGAAAAGCAAATGTTTAGAACAAATACCTCTTCCTACATCCAAAAGGGTTAGTCTATTACGATACTGTTAAGTTTTCATGAAGAGACAGACGTGGAGTGCTTCAAGCTCTTTTGTTTATTAGTGACTACAGCTCAGAACCGACCCACTTTGGCTGGGCTGCGGCTGCTACTTATAGCCAGCAGCCGCAGTTACCAGCCAATCAGAGTGCAGGGTTTTTCCCGCACTTTTAAACCAATCATTTCTAACACTTTACTAGAACAGTTTAAACTAAACCAATGACTTCAAACCTACATAACACCCCTCCCCACTAGGTTCAGTCCATACTCAAACCCCATCTATCTAATGTATTCTTTTAAATAGGTGGGGCTCTTACGTGTACGTTGAGACCTACGTGGTTCAGATGTTTTAATGTTCTCACCCAGTGAGAGAGGAAATGTGTCTGCTGACAATTCCATACTTGGACTTCTAGTAATAGTAGAACCTGTTTGGTTACAACAACCTGGTCTCTCCTCCCAATCCATCTCCAAACCAATGTCAGCACCTAAGTCAGGTAGTGATGTGCAGTCTTCCACTTGTAAGAATGGATTTTGGCATTGTGACAGGTTTTGGGATGGTTCCTGTCGTGTTGGCTCGTTACACAGGGGGTTGATTTTTGTTTGCTGATTATCCTCATGATCCTCCCCTTCCCCCCTAGATGAGGTACTAGGTATGGGAACCAGAGAGGAGCAATTGCTATGTTCCTGAGGTAATCTGGATCTAAGCTGATCAGTGTGCCTGCTCCAGAGGAGTCCATCCTCTGTTTGTACCCTGTAAGGCCTAGGGCCTGTGATTTGGGTTATCTCAGCAGGAATCCATAATGGTTCACCCATAATGTTCTTAGCATAAACAGAATCACCCACATTGAATGTGCGAATTTTGCTAGTGGAATCTAGTGGTGTGTTGGGTGCGTAAGTGGGATGAAGGTCAAGGGAGACCTGAGTTTCCTACCCATCAACAACTCTGCTGGGGATAAGTTAGTTGATGGGTTAGGAGTGATATGCTGGACACTGAGTAGTTTTTCAACTTTCTCAGTGATGTCCCCAGGACCCAATTGCTGAAGTTTTTCCTTGGTTAAGTGTACCATGCGTTTAGCCCAGTCAGTTAGAAGGGTGCCCAGGGGCTGTCAGGGCATGTCTGATACCCTGCTGTGCTAGATATGATTCAAAAAGGTTGATGTAAATTGAGGACCATTGTCAGAAACGAGGACATCAGGTAACCCATGAGTTACAAAAAGCCTCTTAAGCTGCTTGATGACAGCTTCAGCTGTGGTGGATGCCATAGGGATAACCTCTAGCCATTTGGAATATGCATCTACTATAATAAGGAAAGTGTGCCCTCAGGTAGGGCCAGCAAAGTCAATGTGAATCCTGGACCATGGGCCCCTAGGACATTCCCATTCCTGTTTGGGGGCGAGAGGTGGGGCAGGCCTGGCTTCCTGACAGTTGGGACAAGGTGCAACCCAGTTTTCAACCATTTTGTCAATACCTGGCCACCATACATAACTCCTGGCCAATCCCTTCATTCTGACAATTCCCGGATGACCCTCATGTAACATTTCCAAAACCTCTTTTTGTAGTTTTGCAGGAATAACCACCCTGTTACCCCACAAAATACATCCTTAATACAGATAATTCAGTTTGCCTGGATTTAAAAGGTTGGGCAAGTTGAGGTAGATCTTGAAGTGGCCAACCTTTCTTAATCCAGCCTATAACAGGAGCCAACAAAGTGTCTTTGGCAGTCTCTCTGGCAATTTCAGCAGCGTGTACTGGAAGCTTGGCAGCAGTTTCTAGAAAAAAGATGTAAGTCTCAGGAGCAGGATCCTCAGTGTGTGAATGAAGTGGGCAGCGACTCAAAGCATCTGCGTGCCCAATGTCTTTTTCAGGCCTGTGGATCAGTTTGTATGAATAAGCAGCAAGAAAGTCAGTCCATCTCAGCATTCTTGGTGACAGGATCGTGGCTGGTTTGTCCCCTGCCACAATGCCTAAAAGAGGTTTGTGATCTGTGACAATAGTAA
Source organism: Naja naja (assembly GCA_009733165.1). Taxonomy (NCBI): domain Eukaryota; kingdom Metazoa; phylum Chordata; class Lepidosauria; order Squamata; family Elapidae; genus Naja; species Naja naja. The sequence continues at coordinate 72,760,426 of CM019151.1, forward strand.
ATGTTCTCCCATATAGATACTCATGGAATTTCTTGACAGCTGCAACAATTGCCAAGCTTTCTTGTCCAGTTGGCTGTAATTTCTCTCTGCTTTAGTCAACGTGCGAGAGTAAAATGCAATAGGGGCTTCCCTCCTGCTGGGAAGCATGTGGCTCAACACCCCCACACACACACTCCAAAAGGGGATGCATCACAAGTCAGTACAACTGGTAAATTCTCAGAGAACTGTATGAGCACAGCATCAGACATGATTAGTCTTTTAATACTGTTAAATGCTGATTGTTCTTTCCTGCCCCAGACCCATGCAGACTTTTTGTCTAGTAATCTGTGTAGTGGTTCTGCAATGGTTGCCTTCTGAGGTAGAAATATGTGATAGAAGTTAATGAGTCCCAGGAAAGCTTGCAAGTCTGTTTTGCATTTAGGCCTGGGGGCTTCTTTGATTGCCTGAACCTTGGCTTCTGTGGGGTGAATACCATGTTTGTCAATCATATAGCCTAAAAACTCTACCTTGTCAGTTCTAAGTGTGCATTTTTCTTCTTTGACTTTTAACCCCACTTCCTTGAATCTGGTTAGGACGTCTCTGAGTCTCTCGAGTAACTGAATGTCATTTTCAGCAGAGATTAACACATCATCAAAGTAAGGCACTACCCCTGGCAGTCCTTGGAGCATTCTTTCCATAAGGCTTTGAAAGATGCCTGGTGCCACGCTTACTCCAAATTGCAACCTTTTGCATTTGAAAGCACCTCTATGGGTCACAAAGGTTTGAGCTTCTGCAGTGGCATCATCAACTGTTAACTGTTGATATGCCTGTGCCAGGTCCAATTTGGCAAAAACTGTGCCCCCTCCAAGAGAGTGTAATAAATGATGCACTACTGGAACTGGATATGCGCTCTATTGTAGCACATGGTTCAATGTCCCCTTGTAGTCTCTGCAGATTCTTACAGACCCATCAGCCTTGACTGGTGTGACTATGGGTGTCTCCCATCTGGAGTGGTCAGTGGGCTCTAAAACCCCTTGGGCTATTAGTTTATCTAATTGTGCATCAATTTTTCCTTTAATGCAAATGGAACCCTTCTGGTTTTAAACGGATTGGTTGTACCTTGGGATCTATGTTAAAGGATATGGGGGTCCCCAAGTACTTGCCTAATCCATCGCTGAAGACCTCTGGAAACTCAGACTTCAAGGCCTCTTCCCATTCAGTGTTGCTCACGTGATTGATGCCAGTCACCTCGATGCCCAGCGGGTTGAACCACTCAAGGCCCAGCAGACTTGGGCGGTCCTTGTCCACGATGGTCAGTTGTAGGCGCTTGGTGTGGCCCTTGAATTTCATGTTGAATTATCTTGTTCCAACTACTGGAATCTTGTTCCCTTGGTAGTCTTTAAGGGTCAATGCTTGCTTCTTGAAGTGATTCTTTTGGATGTTAGGAAGTAGTCTGTGAATAGTGTCCCATGACACCATAGAAAGGTATGTGCCTGAGTCCACTTCCATTTGGCAAGGCCTTCTTCAATAAGTACCTTGACATGCACTTTTCTGTTATTGATAGAAGATGAATGACCAATAGTTACTCTCTGATGAGTTTCATTCTTCCCCCTTGCTTCTGTGCTGTGCCCCATTTTCTCACTGAGATTGTTAGGCTTGAATTCTTTGTCTTTGCTTGCAGCAAACTTCCTTCTGTTGGGTGGAGTTCTTGATGATTTGCAGACTCTTGCTAGGTGTCCTCTTTTATCACAACGGATGCAAATGGTGTCTAAAAACTTGCATTCAGTGCGCAATGGCTTCCCCCACAACCTCTGCAGTAGAAATCTTGCCTCTTTCTTCCCAGGTCTTTCTTTTTCTGCTCCATTCTGAGTCTGTAAATTCCTTCCTCCACCTCACTACAGTCTGACTCAGAATCTATTTGCTCACAATGAGTTGTTGTGGACTTTTCCACATCAGGATGGCTTGTGGCCTTGTTAATCTTTTTCATGGCTGCTGCTGAGGACTTGGTAGCTTCTGCTGAAGAGGCTTCTTCTATTGCTTCTTTCAGCGTGATCTTAGGTTTCATTAATAATTTGCTCTGCAGCACCTTGTCTTTAAGGCCTAAAACGAAACGACGCATGGCCTCTAAACTGTTGAATTCGTGATGCACCCTCAATGTCTCTTAAACTTGCCATGAAGTCGTTTATGCTTTCGTTTTCCCCCTGATCGCGATGGTAAAACTCATGTCTCTTAATGAGGCACGATACTTGTGGCGCATAATGGGCTCTTCACAGCCTTTCCAGATCAGGCCAAGCCATTACCTTCATGTCTGCTGCTCCCGCGAGGGCCTTCGCCATCTTGAAAACTGCCAGACCGCAGTGCGTGAGAAAGACCGCCCTCTTCCGCTGCTCGGAAATGGCGGCAAGATCGTTTCCCTCCAAATACATTTGGAAACGATCTGCATACGACTCCCAGTCTTCTGTCGTCAGATCGAACGGGGCTGGGGGGTGTTCAGTGCAGCCATCTCATTCTCCTTCTGTTCTGCGTTGCCGTCTTCTTCAGGGGAATCCCACCTTCGTCGCCAGTGTTAAATTTGCATGAAGAGACAGACACAGAGTGCTTCAAGCTCTTAGTTTATTAGTGACTACAGCTCAGAACGGACCTGATTTGGCTGGGCTGTGGCTGCTACTTATAGCCAGCAGCCACAGTTACCAGCCAATCAGAGTGCAGGGTTTTTCCCGCATTTTTAAACCAATCATTTCTAACATTTTACAAGAACAGTTTAAACTAAACCAATGACTTCAAACCTACATACATAACAGATACCATTAGATCAGGGGTGTCAAACTCAAGGCCCGCAGGCTGATTTTGGCCCACAAGGTGCTTAGATCTGGCCCTCAGTGTCTCTGTCAGTGAAAATGGAGTTCAGGAGAACTGTGTGTGCAGGGGTGGGATTCAATTTTTTAACAACTGGTTCTGTGGGCATGGCTTAGGTGGTGGGCATGCCTTGGTGGTCATGTGACTGGGGGACAAGGCTTGGTGGTCATGTTATTGGCTGGGTGTGGCCAACTCAACATCACTCATACTGAGGCACGCATCTCCTCGCCTGGCCTCTCATGACTGTGGGGATGCTGCAACAGTTGTAAGTGTGAAAAATGGTCACAAGTCACTTTTTTCAGTGCCATTATAACTTTGAACGGTCACTCCACACAAGCAAAGTACCAGCAAAGGAGGGGGAAAAAACTTCAGAGATGTTCCTGAGACAGGAAGTCTAGTCCTGCCAAGAATGTAATAAGGGTTAACAGAGAGGCAGTTTCTGTAAGCAACACCAGAATGTTTCCTTCCTGCCTTCCTTACAGGATTAGGCCAGTAATTTCTTCTAACAACCTGTTCTCCGAACTGCTTAGAATGTTAACAACCAGTTCTAGTGAATAGGTGTGAACTGCTAGAATCCCACCCCTGCGTGTGCGGCACTCCCAAGCTCTGTTTTCAGCTGAGACAGCTCCTGCAGCCCTTCTGCCAGAGAAAACAGAGCCCAAGGAGGGTCATGCACAGCCCTCCCAGGCTCTGTTTTTGCTGGTAGGGAGCTGCAGGAGGCCATCACAGCCAAAAAAAACAGAGCCCAGGAGGGCCATGCGGGGGCTGCTGGATGTTGAACTGGCCCTGCTCACCCCAACCATGCCCACTCATCCACCTGAGGTTAAACACAACCCTGATGTGGCCCTCAATGAAATCAAGTTTGACACTCCTACATTATATAATCATAGAACATAGAATAACAGAGTTGGATGGGACCTTGGAGGTCATCTAGTCCAAACCCCTGCTTGAGCAGGAGACTCTATTCCAAATATTAGCCTCTACCTAGGATCGAACCACCGGAGCTGGTGAACAATACCAAATTCATGCTGCCTATATACACACAGCAGGCTAAGCAATATTCCATTAGCAAAAGCAAGTCCTGCTGCTGGCTATGGCTCATATCCTGAACTCCTTTTTATAATATTTTAACTGAAACTAAAGAAAACAAATTAGATGGTGATGGTGGTGATGGTGATGGATGCAATTTCCCAGGTGGCTATGTTATAAAAATAAGCAGTAGATTTAATGAATTAAATATCATAACCAGAGTGGCTGAAGAACTCTGGAATGAATTTCATGGCATCATTAACGATGAACAAAACAAAAACATCCAAAAGTACCAAGCACAAAATAATGCAAAATGACTCTCTGCTGCTCCATTAAAAATGGTTGAAGTAAGGCAAAAAGCAACATGAAATAGTGTTAGAAGGAAACTCGCTCAACTAATGTTCAGTTCCAGAAATGAACAAGAGATAAGGAATAATATCTCAATCCATCCATTTTTATTATGGTCACAGACCAGTGTTACATGGAAAAGCATTAAAGACAACAATAATAGCAAAAATTAAAATTAAGACAGGCAGAATAATATATTGTGATTGGTGGGCAGTTTAAGTTTGTCTAATTTTGCACACAGTGTAACAGAATTTGGCCACTTTCAGAGAAACTACTTCATACTGATTTGATAACAGTAGTTACACATAAAAAAGGCCAATATTTCCTGGATATTTTGTTAGGGGAGGTGTTATAAATTGGGTCCTTGAGTCCTTATAGAAAATGAGCCATAGCAGGATGTGAGCTGTAATTTCAATGGCCCCTTCTTGTCCACAGGGCATAATCACAGCTGATATGGTATTTTTTGTATCAGCCAACCAAAACTACGCTGGGAAGTATGCAACATGCTAAGGTTAACCCCCTTCAGATTTTTGGGGTGGTTATTTGATATCAGTATCTTGCTACTTTAAAAGAGGGAGTTTGACTGTTCAAATAAACATTTGTTGGAAGAGCAGCCCAATCTTGTTGGATTTCCAGATCTTTAATATGTCAATTAAGTGCACTAAATATCTAAGTAAGGAATGAAAAGAAATCACTCTAAAAAGAAAGGTAATAAAGTTATTGAAGAATATTTCAGAAGTGAAGGAAAACATGATAGACAAGAAAGGCAAAAACTGTTGGAGGCAGAAGGAGAGAGGGAAAATTTATGGAAAAACTACACAAAGAAGAAAAAAATGCTGGTATGTATGAAGTTTTGATCATTAAACGAGGCAGAAATTCTGGAACCTGAAGTTCAATGGGCCCTAGAAAGTGCTACTAATATCAAAACTGCAGGAGCTGATGAAACATTAGCAGAGTCATTAATAATCTTATAAAATGATGCAGTTAAAGTGCTATCCACAATTTGTAGGCAAGTGAGGAAATCACATAAGTCAAGAACTGAAAAGGATCATTTCCAATATTGGGTAATGTTAAAGAATGTTTACATTACTTTTGAACAATTGTTTTTCATATATCTCATATAGTAGTGATGCAATGTTTTTATCATATAGGTTTCAGTGAGGACTGGTAGATGTACAAGTTACATTCAGAAGAGGTATTGGGATCATTATTTTAGTGAACATCCAGTGATATGGAAAAGTTTATTCAGCCACTACTTGCAACTCAATGCAAATAAATATAAAATAAGTTGAAGCAGTAACAGATTTTATCTTCTTATGGCAAAAAATTCACAAGGATAATGATTGTTGCCTAAAATAAGACACCTACTTGGAAGTAAGTTTATGACAAATGTATACAAAATAAATAAAAACAAATAAAATAAAATAAAACAAAAATGCATTTGTTCAGATCTATGATGTTCCCAAAATGAATATACGGTTATGAAATCTCAATAATCAGAAAAGGCTAAAAATGATATTTTTTCAGTTGTAAAGATAAACAAAGCAGCTAAGAATTCTTTGGATCATAAGATGAATTAAAATTGGATTGTTTGCGACTATCGTAAGTACTTGGGGGTGGATAGGTTGTAACTTCAAATGGTCACTAAGTAAACTGTCATAACTTGGGGATTACCTGTAACTGTATAGTAACAGATAGCAATAGGTTTGAAAAGGACTTCTTCTCATTAGAAAAATATATATTCAGCTGGTACTTTTTGGAACATAAAGTCATAAATATTATTCTTTGTTTAAATGTTCCTGATTCAAGGCTCAATGGATGAATATAAAAGTTCTTTGGATGTTAATATTCATCTAGGTATGAATAGTTTGATGAATTTAGGGGGCAAAAGCCCTGCCTTAGTTAATCTTTTGCCAATGGGATTGTTGTGATGTTGTCTTTTAAAAACTGCATTTAAATATTTCCAATTACTGATATATAGACACTTACTTTTGTATCTCTGTCTGTCTTTTTTTTTCTATCAGTCCATCAAACCACTCATTCATCCAATGGTGGTTTACCTATATCAGGGGTGTCAAACTCACATCATAGGACTTTTTTCCCCTTTTACTAAACTGGGTGTGGGTGTGGCCAGCACATGACACATCTGGCCCATGGGCCAGGAGTTTGACAGCCCCGATCTATATAACAGCTACAGCTATTCAAAGAGAGTGCTTTCCCTTTAAAACCAATCACTTTGATAAGTAAGAAAGACATAAGGTATCTGCTGCCAAAATTGAAAGAAAATGTAACTTCTGAAAATGCAGATGAATGTACTAATTCCCCACTGTATCACCATCCATGATCTGTAACAGAAACTCTCAATATGATGAAAGATCCTGATAATAGAATAGAATAGAGAATTCTTTATTGGCCAAGTGTGATTGGACACACAAGGAATTTGTCTTGCAAATTCTCTCAGTGTACATAAAAGGAAAGATACATTCATCAAGAATCATAAGGAGTCAAGAATCTTAAGAAGTCAAGAATATAATACATTTTGGTGTTTATTCTGTCTTGTATGCATATGTTTAGATACAGAAAATCTTCCAAAAATTGTATATACTTGTTTCAGTTTATGCATAAATTAGGATATTCAAATATACTCTGAATCAATATGATTTCACCTAATATAAATTCTTGTGTATAATTAACATTGCTAAATACAGATTTTTCTTGTCAGTAGGGTATTTTCCACATGATGTATACTAAATTGTGGTTTTGTATTTTGTGAAATACTATTTCATTTAGTTATGTGAATCCCTCACTTCCCCATCCACATTAACTGATTCACACATGCTATACCCTACAGCAGGGCTGTCAAACTCGCAGGCTGTGGGCCAGTTGTGTCACGCACTGACCACACCCACACCCAGTTTAGTGAAGGGGGAAAAAGTTGTGATACGTTGTGTGATGACACTCCTGCCCTACAGTATACAGACTATCTTAGACTTCCTATGCACCTGAAGGAAAAATAAAAAATAAAAAATGATAACAGACTTTAAAAAGATGCATACATGGCTCCATTTCTGTCAGTATTTCTTATTTATTTAACGACATTAATTCCATTAATTGTTATGAAAAAGCACTTGATCAGTCATACATCCCAAAAATAACAATTCCTTTTGCTAGAAACATATTAGAAATTGCTCCGCCAGCAGTTAACAACACAATTCAGTTGACTAAGCAAATGTGACTAAATGCAAAATTGCAAGTAATGGAGCAGTAAATGCCCTTCAGTCAATGCCTTGTCAATGACTCATTAACTCATTGACTAGACAAGCAGGTTTGCTGGCCTCTGTACAGCAGAATCTTACAGCCGTATGGGATTATTATATATAAATGTTCTCTTAAAGGTAAAGGTTCCCCTTGCACATATGTGCTAGTTCTTTTCAGCTCTAGGGGGCAGTGCTCATCTCCTTTACAAAGCTGAAGAGCCAGCACTATCCGAAGAAGTCTCCATGGTCATGTCACCTGCATGACTAAATGCCGAAGGTGCACGGAACGCTGTTACCTTCCCACCAAAGTGGTCCCTCTTTTTCTACTTCCATTTTTACATACTTTTGGACTGCTAAATTGGCAGAAGCTGAGACACAAGGAATTGGAAGAGGAGTAACTAGTGACTTCAAAAGTCAGAGGTTTCTTTGGACTGCTTCTGCCGCTATGGCAGAAAATTTCAAAAAAGAAAGAGAGAAAACTTTTTTTGACAAATTGTCAATTTAAACTAGACAAAATGATGTCCTCTGTAATAAAACTAAGCTTTACTTGTATGATCCCAGAAGAAATGTTATGTTGTTTTACCAGATATTCCTGAGTAATGTAATATGAGTCTTATAAAAAAAATTTTTTTTTAAAAGTCTGTGTCCTCACTTTGGTCCTTGAATGGGAAAATTGAGGAGGAGAATGTAAACATAAAAAAGCAAAAAATTTCTGAAAATAGTAAAAAATTATGGTTTTCACTTGTTGAGAACTCAAGTGAAATGTTAGACAAAAATGCAAAGATTTACATTCTGTCTCCATTATCTGTCAAGGTTCACCCATCATACTAATCTCTGTTCATTTTTTTTAAAACCACAGTGACTGAGATCATAAATATATCAAATAAAAGACAAACAAACCACATTACAGAGCTCCTTATTTGGTTCCACTCAGATGGAAAAAAAATACATATATTGATGGAAAAATGAACGATCAATGATTATGATTAGTAAAGAAATTTCCTGTAACTCAAATTATAAGGCAATGGTGAATGACTAGAATACATGTTGATGACAAAATATAGGGGATAATCAATACTTCTATGCCCTAAGAGCAGGGGTGGGATTCAACCGGTTCTGTCCAACTCTGTAGAACAGGTTGCTATGAAGAGCAGCAGACAGAGAGCATACATAGAACCAGTTCTATGTCTGCTGCTCTTTCGGCCCACCCGCTCACCCAGTCTCTTACCTGACCTTTATTTCCTGCTTTTTTAACCACAGCTGCTTTGTGCGACACAGCTGTAGTTGAAAAAGCAGGAAAAAGTGCTTTTTCAACCGCTGCGCACCTGCGCACAGCGCTGCTCAGCTGTCCAGGCAGCTAGCTGATGATGATATACACACACGCGCAGCATGCAAAATGTAAAATCACTGAACCGATAGTTACACTGGTCAGATCCCACCCCTGCCTAAGAGTTTTCTGTATACCTTGCAATAGATACAAAACTCTACAGTTTTATAATAGTCTTGGTCTGTCCCTTTGTCTTTGTCTCTGTTAAGTTTGCATGAAGAGACAGACGCGGAGTGCTTCAAGCTCTTAGTTTATTAGTCACTACAGCTCAGAATGGACCCGATTTGGCTGGGCTGTGGCTGCTACTTATAGCCAGCAGCCACAGTTGCCAGCCAATCAGAGTGTAGGGTTTTCCCGCACATTTAAAGCAATCATTTCCAACATTTTACAAGAACAGTTCAAACTAATCCAATGACTTCAAACCTACATACATAACACCCCTCCCCACTAGGTTCAGTCCATACTCAAACCCCAACCTATCTAATGTATTCTTTTAAATAGGTTGGGCTCTTATGTCGTTGAGACCTGGTTCAGATGTTTTAGGGTTCTCACCTTGTGAGAGAGGAAATGTGTCTGCTGACATTTCCTTACTTGGACTTGTAGTAATGGGAGAACATGGGGGGTTACTACAACCTGGTCTCTCCTCCCAATCCATCTCCAACCCAATGTCAGCACTTAAATCAGGTAGTGATGTGCAATCTTCCATTTGTGAAAATGGTTGTTGGTATTGTGACAGGTTTTGGGATGGTTCCTGTCGTGTTGGCTCATTACACAGGGGGTTGATTCTTACTTGCTGATTACTCTCATAATCCTCCCCTTCCCTCCTAGAAGAGGCAGTAGGTATGGGAACCAGAGAGGAGCAAAAGCGATGCTCCTGAGGCAATCTGGATCTTAACTGATCAATGTGCCTGCTCCAGAGGATACCATTCTCCGTTTGTACCATATAAGACCTGGGGCCTGTGATTTGGGTTATCTCAGCAGGAATCCATAATGGTTCACCCATGAGGTTCTTAGCATAAACAGAATCACCCACAGTGAAAGTGCAAATTTTACTAGTGGAATCTAGTGGTGCGTTGGGTGCGTAAGTGGGATGGAGGCAGTCAAGGGGAGACCTGAGTTTCTTACCCATCAATAATTCAGCTGGGGTTAAATTAGTTGAGGGGTTGGGAGTGATATGCTGAACACTAAGAAGTTTTTCAACTCTCTCAGTGATATCCCCTGGACCCAATTGCTGAAGTTTTTCCTTGGTAAATCATACCATACGTTCAGCCCAGCCGTTAGCCGAAGGGTGCCCAGGGGCTGTCAGGGCATGTCTGATACCCTGTTGTGCTAGATATGATTCAAAAAGGTTGGATGTAAATTGAGAGCCATTGTCAGAAACAAGCACATCAGGTAACCCGTGAGTTACAAAAAGCTTTTTAAGCTGTTTGATGACAGCTTCAGCTGTGGTGGATGCCATAGGGATAACCTCTAGCCATTTGGAATATGCATCAACTATAATACGGAAAGTGTGCCCTCTGGTAGGGCCAGCAAAATCAATGTGAATCCTGGACCATGGGCCCCTAGGACATTCCCATTCCTGTGTGGGGGCGAGAGGTGGGGCAGGCACCCAGTTTTCAACCATTTTGTCAATACCTGGTCACCATGCATAACTCCTGGCCAATCCCTTCATTCTGACAATTCCCGGATGACCCTCATGTAACATTTACAAAACCTCTTTTTGTAGTTTTGCAGGAATAACCACCCTGTTACCCCACAAAATACATCCTCTTAATACAGATAATTCAGTTTGCCTGGATTTAAAAGGTTGGGCAAGTTGAGGTAGATCTTGAAGTGGCCAACCTTTCTTAATCCAGCCTATGACAGGAGCCAATAAAGTGTCTTTGGCAGTCTCTCTGGCAATTTGAGCATCATGTACTGGAAGTTTGGCAACAGTTTCTAGAAAAAAGGTGTGAGTCTCAGGAACAGGGTCCTCAATGTGTGAAGGAAGTGGGCAGCGACTCAAAGCATCTGCATGCCCAATGTCTTTACCAGGTCTGTGGATCAGTTTGTATGAATAAGTAGCATGAAATTCAGTCCATCTCAGCATTCTTGGTGACAGGATCGTGGGCGTTGGTTTGTCCCCTGCCACAATGCCTAAAAGAGGGTTGTGGTCTGTGACAACAGTAAATGTTCTCCCATATAAATACTCATGGAATTTGTTGACAGCTGCTACAATTGCCGAGGCTTCCTTGTCCAGTTGGCTGTAGTTCCTCTCTGCTTTAGTCAAGGTGCGAGAGTAAAATGCAATAGGAGCTTCCCTCCCGCTGGGAAGCATGTGGCTCAAACCCCCACTCCAAAGGGAGGCATCACAAGTCAGAACAACAGGAAAGTTCTCAGAGAACTGTATCAGCACAGCATCAGACATGATTAGTCTCTTGATATTGTTAAATGCAGCTTGTTCCTTCCTCCCCCAGACCCAAGCAGATTTTTTGTCCAGCAACCTATGTAGGGGTTCTGCAATGGTTGCCTTCTGAGGTAGAAACATATGAAAGAAGTTAATGAGTCCCAAGAATGCTTGCAAATCTGTTTTGCATTTTGGCCTGGGGGCTTCTTTGATTGCCTGAACCTTTGCCTCTGTGGGGTGGATGCCATGTTTATCAATCATGTAACCCACAAATTCCACTTTATCTGTTCTAAGTGTGCATTTTTCATCTTTGACTTTTAACCCTGCTTTTTTGAATGTAGTTAATGTTATGTATGTAGGTTTGAATGTTATTGGTTTATTTGAACTGTTCTTGTAAAATGTCAAATGGTATTGGTTTAAATAGTGCGGGAAGAAACCCTGCACTCCCACTGGCTGGCAACTACGGCTACAGGCCATAAGAGGCAGCCGTAGCCCAGCCAACTCGGGTCCATTCGAGCTGTAGTCACTGAATAAACTCTTTGCTGGAACTCTTCGTGTCTGACTCTTCATGCAGACTTAACACTGGCGACAAAGGTGGGATTTCCCTGAAGAGAAAGACAAGCAGAAGAAGCGAGATGGCTCGCTGAACACCCCCAGCCCCGTTCGATCTGGCGGTGGAAGACTGGGAATCGTATGCGGATAGCTTCCAGATGTACCTGGAAGGAAATGACCTCGCCGACATTCCGAGAGCGGAAGAGGGCGGTATTTCTGCACTGCGGTCCGGCAGTCTTCAAGATGGAGAAGGCGTTAGCAGGAGCTGCAGAACTGAAGGTAATGGAATGGCCTGATTTGGAGAAGCTTTAAGAGCCCATTACGCCCCAAGTATCGTGTGTCATTAAGAGACACAATTTTACCGTCGGATCAAGGGGAAAGCGAGATTGTTAATGACTTCGTGGCAAGTTTAAGGGACATTGGGGTGCTTGTGACTTTACCAACTTAGAAGAGGCCATGCGTGATCGGTTTGTTTTAGGCCTCAAAGATAAGGTCTTACAAAAGCAAACTGTTAATGAAACCTAAAATCACGTTTAAAGAGGCCATTGAAGAAGCTGTTTCAGCGGAAGCCACCAAGTCCTCAGCATGCCATGAAAAGATTAACAAGACCTCAAGCCAGGCCTCAAGCCATTCTGATGTGGAAAAATCCACAACAACCCATTTGAACAATAGACTCTGATTCAGATTGCAGTGAGGTGGAGGAAGGGATTTTTAGACTCAGAATGGAGAAGAAAAGGAAGACCCTGGGAGAAAGAGGCAAGAATATTATTGCAGAGGCTGTGGGGGGCATCCCCGCACTGAATCAAGTTCTTAGACACCATCTGCCTCGTTGTGAGAAAAGGGGTCACCTAGCCAGAGTCTGCAAATCATCCAGAACTCCACCTAGTAGGAAGAAATTTCCTGAAAGGATTTTAAGCCCAACAACTTCATTGAAAAGATGAAACAATTCAGAAGCAAATGGGAAGAATGAAACTCACCAAACAATCACCATTGGTCATTCTTCACCCTTGAGAAGCAGAAAAGTACGTGAAGGTGTTCATTGAAGGAAGGCCTTGCCAAATGGAAGTGGACTCAGGCTCTTATTTATCTATGGTGTCATGGGACACTATTCACAGGCTACTTCCCAACATTCAGAAGAAACACTTTGAAGCAAGCACTGACTCTTAAAGACTACCAAGGGAACAAGATTCCAGTAGTTGGAGCAGGAGATTTCAATTTGCAGTTTAAAGGCCACCCAAATGTTTGCCTCTGACCATCGTGGACAAGGTTCGCCCAAGCTTGCTGGGACTTGAGTGGTTCAAGCCACTAGGCATCGGGTGACTGGCATCAATCACGTGAGCAACTCTGAATGGGAGGAGGCCTTGAAGTCTGAATTTCCAGAGGTCTTCAGTGAACTGGACTGGAAATATATGGGGACCCCTATCACTTTCAACCTAGATCCCAAGTTGCCCCCAATTCGTTTAAAGCCCAGGAGGGTTCCATTTGCTTTAAAGGAAAAAATTGATGCACAATTAGATAAATTAATTGCTCAAGAGGTTTTAGAGCCCACTGATCACTCCAGATGGGAAACACCCATAGTCACACCAGTCAAGGCTGATGGGTCAGTAAGAATCTGTGAGACTATAAGGGGACACTGAACCATGCTGCAGCAGGCGCATACCAGTACCAGTTGTGCATCATCTGCTCCATTCCTTGGCAGGGGTACAGTCTTTGCCAAATGGACTTGGCCCAGACATATCAACAACTAACAGTTGATGATGCCACTGCAGAGGCCCAAACAATTGTGACTCACAGAGGTGCCTTCAAATGTAAAGGTTACAATTTGGAGTAAGCATGGCACCTGGCATTTTTCAAAGTCTTATGGAAAGAATGCTGCAAGGGCTGCCAGGGGTAGTGCCTTACTTTGATGATGTGTTAATCTCTGCTGAAAATGACACTCAGCTTCAAGAAAGACTCAAGAAGTCCTTACCAGATTCAGAAAAGCGGGGTTAAAGTCAAGGAAGACAAATGCACTTCAAACAGACAAGTTGAGTTCCTGGGCTACATGATTGACAAGCATGGCATCCACCCTACTGATGCCAAGGTTAAAGCAATCAAAAGCCCCCTAAACCTAAATGCAAAACAGATTTGCAAGCCTTCCTTGGACTCATTAACTTTTATCACATGTTTCTACCTCAAAGGCATCCATTGCTGAACCTTTGCACATCTGCTTGATAAGAAGGCTGTTTGGATCTGGGGAGGAAGGAACAATCAGCATTTAACAGTATTAAGAGACTAATCACATCTGATGCTGTATTGATACAATTCTCTGAGAATTTGCCTGTTGTACTGACTTGTGATGCATCCCCTTTTGGAGTGGGGGGGTTTGAGCCACAGGCTTCCCAGTGGAAGGGAAGCCCCTATTGCATTTTACTCTCGCACTTTGACCAAAGCAGAGAGGAATTATAGCCAACTGGACAAGGAGGCATTGGCAGTTGTTGCAGCTGTCAAGAAATTTCATGAATATCTGTATGGCAGGTCATTTACCATTGTTACAGATCACAAACCTTTATTAGGCATTGTGGCAGGAGACAAACCTACCTACTATCCACCATCACCAAGAATGCTGAGGTGGACTGAATTTCTTGCAGCCTATTCATACAAACTGATTCACAGGCCTGGCAAGGACATTGGACATGCTGATGCACTGAGTCGTTGCCCACTGCCTTGCCACAAGGTGGACTTTGAACCTGAAACACACACTTTTTTCCTAGAGACTGTTGCTAAGCTTCCAGTTCATGCTGCTGAGATTGCCAGAGACTGCCAAAGACACTGTGTTGGCTCCTGTTATAGGCTGGATTAAGAAAGGTTGGCCTCTTCAAGATCTACCTCACCTTGCCCAACCTTTTAAGTCCAGACAAACTGAATTATCTGTATTAAGAGGATGTATTTTGTGGGGTAACAGGGTGGTTATTCCTGCAAAACTGCAAAGAGAGGTTTTGGAAATGTTACATGAGGGTCATCCTGGGATTGTAAGGATGAAGGGATTGGCCAGGAGTTATGTATGGTGGCCAGGTATTGACAAAATGGTTGAAAACTGGGTTGCATCTTGTCCCAATTGCCAGGTAGTCAGGCCTGCCCCACCTCAGCCCCACACAGGAATGGGAATGTCCTAGGGGCCCGTGGTCTAGGATCCACATTGATTTGAGGCCCTACTGAGGGGCACTTTTTCTGGTTATAGTAGATGCATATTCCAAATGGCTCGAGGTAATTCCCATGACATCCACCACAACTGATGCTGTCATCAAGCAGCTCAGAAAACTGTTTGTAACCCATGGGTTACCAGATGTCCTTGTCTCTGACAATGGCCCTCAATTCACATCTAACATTTTTGAATCCTTTCTAGCACAACAGGGTATCAGACATGCCCTCACTGCCCCTGGGCACTTCCGCTAATGGCGGGCTGAACGATGTGCACTTTACCAAAGAGCTTCAGCAGCTGGGTCCTGGGGACATCACTGAGAAGCTTGAAAAACTTCTTAGTGTTCAGCACATCACTCCTAGCCCATCAAATAACTTATCCCCAGAGTTGTTGATGGGTAGAAACTAGGTCTTCCTTTGAGCCTTCATCCACTTACGCTCCAGCAGCACCACTGGATTCCACTTCCAAAGTTCATACTTTCAGTGTGGGTGATTCTGTATATGCTAAGAACCTTATAGGTGAACCTCTGTGGATTCCTGCTGAAATAACTCACATCACTGGCCCTCGTTCTTACAGGGTACAAACAGAGGATGGACTCCTCTGGAGCAGGCACATTGACCAACTTAGATCCAGGTTCCTCAGGAACATAAGCCCCTGTCTCTTTCTGGGTCCCTCACCTGATGTCACTTCTAGGGGAAGGGGAGGAACAGGAGGAAAATCAGCAAGCAGAATCAACCCCATGTGTAACGAGCCATTCACGACAGGAACCATCCCAAACCCTGTCACAATGCCAAGATCCATCCTTAGAAGTGGAAGATTGCACATCACTACCTGACTTGGGTGCTGACATTGGAATGGAGATGGGTTGGGAGGAGAGACCAGATTCTTCTGGGTCTCCTTTCACAGGAAGTCCCAACAGGGAAATGTCAGCAGACACATTTCCCTCTCACTGGGTGAGAACGTTAAAACTTCTGAACCATGAAGGTCTCAAGCATGTGCGTAAGAGCCCCACCTATTTAAAGGAAGAATACATTAGATAGGTTGGGGTTTGGTATGGACTGAACCTAGTGGGGAGGGTGTTTATGTATGTAGTTTGAATGTTATTGGTTTTATTTGAACTGTTCTTGTAAAATGTCAAATGGTATTGGTTTAAATAGTCGGGAGAAACCCTGCACTCCCATTGGCTGGCAACTACAGCTGCAGGCTATAAGAGAGCAGCCATGGCCCAACCAACTTCGGGTCCATTGAGCTGTAGTCACTGAATAAACTCTTTGCTGGAACTCTTCGTGTCTGACTCTTCATGCAGACTTAACAGTA
>CM019151.1:72777657-72934609 GCA_009733165.1 Naja naja
TGTATGTAGGTTTGAATGTTATTGGTTTATTTGAACTGTTCTTGTAAAATGTCAAATGGTATTGGTTTAAATAGTGCGGAAGAAACCCTGCACTCCCATTGGCTGGCAACTGGCTGCAGGCTATAAGAGGCAGCCGTAGCCCAGCCAACTCGGTCCATTCGGCTGTAGTCACTGAATAAACTTGCTGGAACTTCTGTCTGACTCTTCATGCAGACTTAACACTGGCGACGAAGGTGGGATTTCTGAAGAGAAGAGAGACGCCGAAGACAAGCAGAAGAGCGAGATGGCTGCGCTGAACACCCCCCAGCCCCGCTCCGCTCGAGCGGCGGAAGACTGGGAATCGATGCGGATCGCTTCCAGATGTACCTGGAAGGAAACACCTCGCCGCATTCTCGAGAGACGGAAGAGGGTGGTATTTCTACGCACTGCGGTCCGCAGTCTTCAAGATGGCAAGGCGTTAGCAGGAGCTGCAGAACTGAAGGTAATGGAATGGCCTGATTTGGAGAAGCTTTTAAGAGCCCATTACGCCCAAAGTATCGTGTCATTAAGAGACACGAATTTTACCGTCGGGATCAAGGGGAAAGCGAATGTTAATGACTTCGTGGCAAGTTTAAGGGACATTGGGGGTGCTTGTGACTTTACCAACTTAGAAGAGCCATGCGGATCGGTTTGTTTTAGGCCTCAAAGATAAGGTTTTACAAAGCAAACTGTTAATGAAACCTAAGATCACGTTTAAAGAGGCCATTGAAGAAGCTGTTTCAGCGGAAGCCACCAAGTCCTCAGCAGCGGCCATGAAAAAGATTAACAAGGCCTCAAGCCAGGCCTCAAGCCATTCTGATGTGGAAAATCCACAACAACCCATTGGAACAAATAGACTCTGATTCAGATTGCAGAGGTGGAGGAAGGATTTTAGACTCAGAATGGAGAAGAAAAGGAAAGACCCTGGGAGAAAGAGGCAAGAATATTATTGCAGAGGCTGTGGGGGGGGGGCATCCCCGCACTGAATGCAAGTTCTTAGACACCATCTGCCTACGTTGTGAGAAGGGTCACCTAGCCAGAGTCTGCAAATCATCCAGAACTCCACCTAGTAGGAAGAAATTTCCTGAAAAGGATTTTAAGCCCAACAACTTCATTGAAAAGATGGGGCGCAATTCAGAAGCAAATGGGAAGAATGAAACTCACCAAACAATCACCATTGGTCATTCTTCACCCTTGAGAAGCAGAAAAGTACACGGAAGGTGTTCATTGAAGGAAGGCCTTCAAATGGAAGTGGACTCAGGCTCTTATTTATCTATGGTGTCATGGGACACTATTCACAGGCTACTTCCCAACATTCAGAAGAAACATTTCCAGAAGCAAGCACTGACTCTTAAAGACTACCAAGGGAACAAGATTCCAGTAGTTGGAGCAAGAGATTTCAACGCGTGCAGTTTAAAGGCCACACCAAACGTTTGCCTCTGACCATCGTGGACAAGGATCGCCAAGCTTGCTGGGACTTGAGTGGTTCAAGCCACTAGGCATCGAGGTGACTGGCATCAATCACGTGAGCAACTCTGAATGGGAGGAGGCTTGAAGTCTGAGTTTCCAGAGGTCTTCAGTGAAGGACTGGGCAAGTATATGGGGACCCCTATCACTTTCAACCTAGATCCCAAGGTGCCCCCAATTGCTTAAAGCCCAGGAGGGTTCCATTTGCTTTAAAGGAAAAATTGATGCACAATTAGAAATTAATTGCTCAAGGGGTTTTAGAGCCCACTGATCACTCCAGATGGGAAACACCCATAGTCACACCAGTCAAGGCTGATGGGTCAGTAAGAATCTGTGGAGACTATAAGGGGACACTGAACCATGCATGCGCTGCAGCAGAGCGCATACCCAGTACCAGTTGTGCATCATCTGCTACATTCACTTGGCAGGGGCAGTCTTTGCCAAATTGGACTTGGCCCAGGCATATCAACAACTAACAGTTGATGATGCCACTGCAGAGGCCCAAACAATTGTGACTCACAGAGGTGCCTTCAAATGTAAAGGTTACAATTTGGAGTAAGCGTGGCACCTGGCATTTTTCAAAGTCTTATGGAAAGAATGCTGCAAGGACTGCCAGGGGTAGTGCCTTACTTTGATGATGTGTTAATCTCTGCTGAAAATGACACTCAGCTTCAAGAAAGACTCAGAGAAGTCCTTACCAGATTCAGAAAAGCGGGGTTAAAAGTCAAGGAAGACAAATGCACACTTCAAACAGACAGAGTTGAGTTCCTGGGCTACATGATTGACAAGCATGGCATCCACCCTACTGATGCCAAGGTTAAAGCAATCAAAGAAGCCCCTAAACCTAAATGCAAAACAGATTTGCAAGCCTTCCTTGGACTCATTAACTTTTATCACATGTTTCTACCTCAAAAGGCATCCATTGCTGAACCTTTGCACCATCTGCTTGATAAGAAGGCTGTTTGGATCTGGGGGAGGAAGGAACAATCAGCATTTAACAGTATTAAGAGACTAATCACATCTGATGCTGTATTGATACAATTCTCTGAGAATTTGCCTGTTGTACTGACTTGTGATGCATCCCTTTGGAGTGGGGGGTTGATTGCCACAGGCTTCCCAGTGGAAGGGAAGCCCCTATTGCATTTTACTCTCTGCACTTTGACCAAAGCAGAGAGGAATTATAGCCAACTGGACAAGGAGGCATTGGCAGTTGTTGCAGCTGTCAAGAAATTTCATGAATATCTGTATGGCAGGTCATTTACCATTGTTACAGATCACAAACCTTTATTAGGCATTGTGGCAGGAGACAAACCTACACCTACTATCCTGTCACCAAGAATGCTGAGGTGGACTGAATTTCTTGCAGCCTATTCATACAAACTGATTCACAGGCCTGGCAAGGACATTGGACATGCTGATGCACTGAGTCGCTGCCACACTGCCTTGCCACAAGGTGGACTTTGAACCTGAAACACACACCTTTTTCCTAGAGACTGTTGCTAAGCTTCCAGTTCATGCTGCTGAGATTGCCAGAGAGACTGCCAAAGACACTGTGTTGGCTCCTGTTATAGGCTGGATTAAGAAAGGTTGGCCTCTTCAAGATCTACCTCACCTTGCCCAACCTTTTAAGTCCAGACAAACTGAATTATCTGTATTAAGAGGATGTATTTTGTGGGGTAACAGGGTGGTTATTCCTGCAAAACTGCAAAGAGAGGTTTTGGAAATGTTACATGAGGGTCATCCTGGGATTGTAAGGATGAAGGGATTGGCCAGGAGTTATGTATGGTGGCCAGGTATTGACAAAATGGTTGAAAACTGGGTTGCATCTTGTCCCAATTGCCAGGTAGTCAGGCCTGCCCCACCTCACCTCCCACACAGGAATGGGAATGTCCTAGGGGCCCGGTCTAGGATCCACATTGATTTCTGCAGGCCCTACTAGAGGCACACTTTTCTGGTTATAGTAGATGCATATTCCAAATGGCTCGAGGTAATTCCCATGACATCCACCACAACTGATGCTGTCATCAAGCAGCTCAGAAAACTGTTTGTAACCCATGGGTTACCAGATGTCCTTGTTCTGACAATGGCCCTCAATTCACATCTAACATTTTTGAATCCTTTCTAGCACAACAGGGTATCAGACATGCCCTCACTGCCCCTGGGCACTTTCGGCTAATGGTAATGGCTGAACGCATGGTACGCTTTACAAAGAGAAGCTTCAGCAGCTGGGTCCTGGGGACATCACTGGGAAGCTTGAAAAAACTTAGTGTTCAGCACATCACCCTAGCCCATCAAATAACTTATCCCCAGCAGAGTTGTTGATGGGTAGGAAACTAGGTCTTCCTTGACCGCCTTCATCCCACTTACGCACCCAACGCACCACTGGATTCCACTTCCAAAGTTCATACTTTCAGTGGGTGATTCTGTATATGCTAAGAACCTTATAGGTGAACCTCTGTGGATTCCTGCTGAAATAACTCACATCACTGGCCCTCGTTCTTACAGGGTACAAACAGAGGATGGACTCCTCTGGAGCAGGCACATTGACCAACTTAGATCCAGGTTCCTCCCAGGAACACGCTCTGTCTCTTTCTGGGTCCCTCACCTGATGTCACTTCTAGGGGGGAAGGAGGAACAGGAGGAAAATCAAAGCAAGAATCAACCCCATGTGTAACGAGCCATTTAACAGGAACCATCCCAAACCCTGTCACAATGCCAAGATCCATCCTTAGAAGTGGAAGATTGCACATCACTACTGACTTGGGTGCTGACATTGGAATGGAGATGGGTTGGGAGGAGAGACCAGATTCTAACAGTCTACAGGGTCTCCTTTCACAGGAAGTCCCAACAGGGAAATGTCAGCAGACACATTTCTCTCACTGGGTGAGAACGTTAAAAACTGAACCATGAAGGTCTCAACGCATTAACGTAAGAGCCCCACCATTTAAAGGAATACATTAGATAGGTTGGGGTTTGGTATGGACTGAACCTAGTGGGGAGGGGTGTTATGTATGTAGGTTGAATGTTGGTTTATTTGAACTGTTCTTGTAAAATGTCAAATGGTATTTAAATAGTGGGAAGAAACCCTGCACTCCATTGGCTGGCAACCATGGCTGCAGGCTTTAAGAGGAGCAGCCAGCCCAGCCAACTCGGGTCCATTCGAGCTGTAGTCACTGAATAAACCTTTGCTGGAACTCTTCTGTGTCTGACTCTTCATGCAGACTTAACAGTTAAGACTTCCCTGAGCCTCTCGTGTAGGCATTGAGTGTCATTTTCAGCAGAAATTAAAACATCATCAAAATAGGCCACCCCTCAAGCAACACTTGTTAATGATTCTTTCCATAAAGGCTTTGGAAGATGCCTGGTGCACACGCTATCCAAATTGCACAAATCTTGCATTTGAAGGCACTCTATGAGTCACAATGGTTTCCAGCAGTGGCATCATCAACTGTTAATTGTTGATATGCCTGTGCCAGGTCCAACTTGGCAAAACTGTGCCCCTCCAAGAGAGTGTAATAAATGATGCACTACTGGAACTGGATATGCTCTGTTGTAGCCATGGTTCAATGTCCCCTTGTAGTCTCCAGAGATTCTCACAGACCCATCAGTCTTGACTGGTGTGACTATGGGTGTCCCCACCTGGAGTGATCAGTGGGCTCTAAAACCCTTGGGTTATTAGTTTATCTAATTTGCATCAATTTTTCCTTTAAGGCAAATGGGACCCTTCTGGGTTTTAAACAGATTGGTTGTACCTTGGGATCTAGGTTAAATGTGATGGGGGTCCCCAAGTACTTGCCTAATCTGTCGCTGAAGACCTCTGGAAACTCAGACTTCAAGGCCTCTTCCCACTGAGTGTTGCTCACGTGATTGATGCCAGTCACCTCGTTGCCCAATGGGTTGAACCACTCAAGGCCCAGCAGACTTGGGCGGTCCTTGTCCACGATGGTCAGTGGTAGGCGTTTGGTGTGGCCCTTGAATTTCACGTTGAATTCTCTTGTTCCAACTACTGGAATCTTGTTCCCTTGGTAGTGTTTAAGAGTCAATGCTTGCTTCTTGAAGTGCTTCTTCTGGATGTTGGGAAGAAGTCTGTGAATAGTGTCCCATGACACCATAGATAGGTATGAGCCTGAGTCCACTTCCATTTGACAAGGCCTTCCTTCAATAAGTACCTTGACATGCATTTTTCTGCTTCTTAAAGGTGATGAATGACCAATAGTTACTGTTTGATGAGTTTCATTCTTCCCATTTGCTTCTGTGCTGTGCCTCATTTTCTCACTGAGATTGTTGGGCCTGAATTCTTTGTCTTTGCTTGTAGCAAACTTTCTTCTGTTGGGTGGAGTTTTGGATGATTTGCAGACTCTTGCTAGGTGTCCTCTTTTATCACAACAGAGGCAAATGGTGTCTAAAAACTTGCATTCAGTGCGGGGTGGCTTCCCCCACAACCTCTGCAGTAGAAATCTTGCCTCTTTCTTCCCAGGTCTTTCTTTTTCTGCTCCATTCTGAGTCTGTAAATTCCTTCCTCCACCTCACTACAGTCTGACTCAGAATCTATTTGCTCACAATGAGTTGTTCTGGACTTTTCCACATCAGGATGGCTTGTGGCCTTGTTGATTTTTTTCATGGCTGCTGCTGAGGACTTGGTAGCTTCTGCTGAAGAGGCCTCTTCTATTGCTTCCTTCAGCGTGATCTTAGGTTTCAGTAATAACTTGCTCTGTAGCACCTTGTCTTTAAGGCCCAGAACAAATCGATCGCGCATGGCCTCTTCTAAATTGTTAAATTCGCCTGCACCCCCAATGTCTCTTAAACTTGCCACGAAGTCGTTTACATTTTCGCTTTCCCCTTGATCACGACAGTAAAACTCGTGTCTCTTAATGAGGCATGGTACTTGTGGCGCGTAATGGGCTCTTAACAGTTTTTCTAAGTCAGGCCAGTCCATTACCTTCACGTCTGCAGCTCCCGTCAATGCCTTCACCATCTTGAAAACTGCCAGACCACAGTGCATGAGAAAGACCACCCTCTTCCACTTCTCGGAAATGTCGGCAAGATCGTTTCCCTCCAGATACATTTGGAAATGATCTGCATACGACTCCCAGTCTTCTGCCATTGGATTGAATGGGGCTGGTGGGGTGTTCAGTGCAGCCATCTCGCTCTCCTTCTGTTCCGTGTTGCCGTCTTCTTCAGGGGAATCCCACCTTCAGCGCCAGTGTTAAGTTTGCATGAAGAGACAGACGCGGAGTGCTTCAAGCTCTTAGTTTATTAGTGACTACAGCTCAGAACAGACCTGATTTGGCTGGGCTGTGGCTGATACTTATAGCCAGCAGCCGCAGTCGCCAGCCAATCAGAGTGCAGGGTTTTCCCGCACTTTTTAAACCAATCATTTCCAACATTTTACAAGAACAGTTCAAACTAAACCAATGACTTCAAACCTACATACATAACAGTCTCTGTCACACATACACATAACATAGGGATTTTGGGAATTTATTTTTTGCCTGTCTATTCATTGTGACTAGTACAGCAACTAGCAACATGTTTTCATATTTCTATCATATACATACATGCATATATATCTCCTAAGTCAGGGGTTTCAAACTTGTGGCCTGAGGGCTGGATGCATCACGTGCTGGCCATGCCCATCCCCGGTTTAGCAAAGGAGAAAAAAGTCATGATAAGTCACATGATGACAACGTGCCATCACGAGTTTAACACCCCTGTGCTAAGTCATTCAAAAATACCATTATAATATGTTACCATACTTAATAGAATTAGCCCAGGGTTGTTTCCCCCGCCCCCAGCTTTAGATAAAATATAGTGCATATATTGTGAGGCTTACAAAGAACAGAAAAAAGTCAACCAAAATGACACTGGGGTTAGAACACTTTCCAAATATGAACGATCAACAGCATTTGTGTCAATTTTACTTCCCTGTGAGAAGCTTAATTCTGTAGAATTGTGGTTGGGTCAGTAGTTAAGATGTTGGGTTTTTCACTTGGAAAGCCAGCAGCTCAGGTTTGAGCACCATGCGACAGGGTAAGCTCCCATCCTTACCTGAACTCCTGCTAACCTAGCAGTTTGAAAGCATGCAAATGTGACTAGATAAATAGGTAACACTTTGGTGGGAAGATAACATGACTGCGGGAATGTCTTCAGACAGTCATGGCTCAATGGTCTTGAAACGGAGATGAGCACTGCCCCCTGTAGTCAGCAATGACTAGTGGGGTAAAATCCACAGCACTCCTATGACAGAATTAGAACACAAATATTCATTGAAATTAAATGTTCAGAGATCCAAGATCAACAAAATAAATTACTCTTTTATTGTGTTCACATATAATGAATACAGTAATTAAAATAAAGAACTCATTGCCATTAGATGTGATAATAGCCATTAGTTTAGATAGTTTAATAAATAAATGCATAATGAAAACAGATCCAGTGTTAGGAATAATTTCTGTCCTTCCAATTTTGCTCACTCCTTTTACAGTGACTTAAGTAGAGGAGTGTGTTCTTATTGTCCTCTTATTTGAGTTGCAAATATAATAACATGGAGTCTATTAGTATGCAGCTGAAGCAGACTAATAACTGGCTATTGGCTTGACTGGATAATGCAGTGATGGAATGATTGCCAATGGCTACTCGCAGACAAAATATTTAGAACAGGCTAAATCATGGATATTAACTTTGTGTTTGATGTTTCCAGGAGCTGAAAGGATGATTCCATTTGCAGAATGTGTGATCTACATTGCAATGAAATGATCTTTCTGTTTTCATAATCATAACATACTGATACATTGAAATCAAACATAGTTTTGAAAATATCACGTAGCTTTTCAACTGAAACAAGAAATGCATTGGAACAATATGTGCTGAATAGCTCAGATTATCCCTACAGTTACCCCATATGTAGTCTTAGCAAAACATTGTTACATGGAATGCTTACCTAGAGCCTTTGTCTAAGCAAACACAAATTTAATCACTTGAAATAAAGGTACAAAAGGATAACTACTTGCTCCAGTCATTGAATATCTGGCTAATTCTTGCATTGAATGGAGTAGGCAAAGGTAAGATCTTTTGAAATTGTTCATGTTACTTGTAGTTTACATTTCATACATACTTTATCAGGAATCTATATAATGCAGTAGGTATTATGTATTTTTTCATCATATATTTGTTCACAGATACATGAACAATCCTATGGACAGAATCAGAAAGCACATTAAAATCTACTATTGTAATCAATTGGATTTATTAAGCTTTCACCCCATTTTATTTACCATTCAGGAAATGTACAACTCTTTTCTTCTTCTTGTTCCCCTATGAAGTTTTAACTAAACATAAAAGTTACAGATTTCCACGTCGGTCTATTCTTTTTTTAAATTCCTCCCACCAAAGGATACAGCTGTAAATCTTTCAATGAAACTGAAAGGGGAAAGGAAAAATAGAACAAAGCTTCTGCTGTTCCAGAATTGACAGCTTTTCATTATGTTCCACTCACTGTAAGCCAAAAAGAATGTGTGGCCATCTGTTAATAAATCTCAACAGAATTGCCAACAAGTGTTTAAAATCCCACATTCATGAAAACTTTGATAGGTGTCATTCTGGGAATGGGAGGACAGTGAAGAAGTTCTGTGATTTGTGTTTAAAATAATTTCAGAACTAAGTTTATCCAAATGTTCTTTTCGAAATTAACAAATTAGAATAATGCATAATTAAAAATATGCGGAGCTTGTCTAAACACATTATGCCTTTTTTTTGAAGTAGATCAGTATCATGACAATTGATTTGGAATCAAACAAGAGATTTGAATGCAAACTCCTACTAGATATTAACTTAAATAAAGCCTCCTGTTCTTATTGCACTGTAAGATGTGTTACAGATTTTACAATTTTTATATTTAAAGTATTATGTATTAAAATTTATCTACAACTTATAAAATAACATACAAATAACAGTATTAAAGATTACAAAATTTGATGGAAATACTGAAAATACTAAGTTACTCACTGACCTGATTAAAATACAGAAGCAAACACATTGCATGAAATGGAGATTTTGCCTTCATCACAAACGAGGAGTGAATTAAACTACATTCCTGACTTTTATTATTCTGTTTTAGTTACTGCCAGTGAGGTAATACCACAGTCTTTCTCCTGACTTTCTGGATAAGCCAGGATCACTTTACAAGTCACAAGATCTTGGAATGAAACTCTCCAAAAGACTGAAGTAACTGATAGAATGTATTGTGACAGTGCATTTTCCCATTAATAAGGAGTCTTTATGAAACCAGCAACAAGAAGCTGTGTTGAAATGTATGTATGTATGTATGTATGTATGTATGTATGTATGTATGTATGTATGTAACAATGCTCATTGAAATTCTGGAGGGAGGGAGGAAAAGAAGTAAGGAAGGATAATAGTGTAACAGATTTGGAAGGGATGTTGGAGGTCTACTAATCCAATCCCCTCTTCAAACAGTGATGGTGAACCTTTTTGTGGTGGTGTGCCAAAACTGCATGTGTGCTGGCACCCACAATGCAATGCACCCTGCCCCCCTGTGCATGCGCACGCAACACCCTCACCCTGCCCCCTTACCTGCACTGTGCGTGCATATATTTATATTTTTATATTTTATATTTTGCTTGGACTTGTATGCCGTCCTATCTCCCAAAGGACTCAGGGCAGCTCACAACATAAAACCCACAATACAAAAATTAAAACTGATTAAAAGTTATTAAATTCAAGCCAAACAAAAGTCTAAAACCCACAACAGATATTAATATTAAAACATCTAAAAAGCCATCCCCCCCCTCAGTCCAGGCCGGCTTGTTCGAATAGCCACGTCTTCAGGCTGAGGCAGAAGGAGTGGAGGTCAGGGGCCAACCGCAGCCCCAGGGGCAACTGATTCCACAGGGTAGGTGCTCCCACAGAGAAGGCCCTACCCTGGGGGGTCGCCAGCCAAAACTATCTGGCCAACAGCACCCCAAGGAGGCCCTGCCTGTGGGAGCACACAGGGCAATGGTCAGTCGATGCTGGCAAGAGACACTCCCGCAAGTACCCTGGCCCCAAGCCTCCCAGCTGATTTTCAGCCTGTTTGAAGCCATTTTCGTGCTCCCTGAGGTTCGAGGGAGGCTTCTGCAGCCTCAGAAGGCCAAAAAATGGGCCTTCCAGAAATAACGGAAGTGCCATTATTTTCAGCCTCTGGAGGGCCTCTGGAGATGCCGTTTTCACCCTCCCGGATGCTCAAGGGAAGCACCTGCAGCCTCAGGAGGCTGAAAATGGGCCCGTATTTCTGGAAGGCCTGTTTTTCGGCCTCCCAAGGCGGCAGAGGCTTCCCTCGAGTTTCTGGGAGGGCGAAAACTGCCTCAAATTGGCCAAAAATCAGCTGGGAGGAGCATGCATGCACAGTGCAGGTAAGTTTGGCTGGGGCTCGCATGCCCACATAAATCGCTCTGCGTGCCACCTGTGGCATACATGTCATAGGTTCGCCATCACTATGGCCCTATATCATTTCAGATAAACGGCTGTCCAATCTCTTCTTAAAAACTGTCATGCCCCTGGTGGAGACTGACTCCAAGGAAGAGGAGGAACAGCCAACAGGGAGTGGGAGTGTGGCTCCAGAGGTGGTGGAAGAGGCTGGGGAAGGGCAGAGGCCAGCTGAGCAATCAGAGGAGGATCCAGGCCCATCTCCTATCCATCCCAGGGCACGCAGGGAGGAGAGGACCAGGGAAAAACGTGGTCTATTTGGGAGGAGAGGGCCATGATCCTCCTCATGGGTTGCAGCTGGGAGCTATGCATAAGAGTCGGCAGCTGCAAAGTCACATACTTTGAGGCCAATCTTGTGCTTTCTTCAAATGAAATTTATCTTTGTTGGCATTCTGCCCATTGACTATCCCCGGGTATCTGTTTGGAATGTGGAATTAACTATCTTGGCTTGCCTTCGAACTCCTGTCAAAGTGGTTTGTTTTTGGCTTTGTTATCAGCTCTTTGACTGTGAACTGTGTTTCTTGCCTTTGAAATGTTATTGTGAACCTAGTTTACTCCTCCACTGTGAACAATTAAACAGTGAAGCCAAGTTGAAGGCAGTAAAGGACTTTTAGTTATGGTTTGTATTTTGTTATATTTTTGATATACTCTGGGTCATCACAAAAACCTCCAGTAATGGAGCACCCACAACTTCTGAAGTCAATTCTTTTGTTAGGTCTGGGTTGTTGTTTTTTTGAATGATTTATATCCTTCCAGCAGTACATTCCAATCGTAAGCTTCATCCCACCAAGTTTCAATAACGACAACTATATAATACCTGCCCTCTTATACTAGTACTTCAAGTTCACCCTGTTTATTCCCCAAATTTTGAGCGTTAGTGTATAGCTGCCCGGAGTCCTTTGGGAGTTGGGCGGCATATAAGTTTAATTAAATAAAATAAATAAATCTGAGTCCTTTACTGCTGACCCTGGGATATGCTTCCTACATCTTCTATTTTATATCTGAGTTTTTCGTTCTTCCCCCAACTCTCTAACTCCTTGTTTGATTGGCTGTCTTGGGGTTTATATTGGGATTAGGTCCTAAAGATTGGTCCCCTTAGTTTTAGTCCTTCAGATACACTGAGCCAGTCATTTTCCAAATACAGTCTTCCCGCTTCTTATGAGGTGCAGCCAGGGGTAGGATTCAAATTTTTAACAACCAGTTCTGTGGGCGTGGCTTAGGTGGTGGGCATGGCTTGGTGGTCATGTGACTGGGGGGACATGGCTTGGTGGTCTTGTTATTGGCTGAGTGTGGCCCACTCAATATCACTCACATCGAGGCACGCATCTCCTCGCCTGGCCGCTCATGACTGTGGGGATGCTGCAACAGTCGTAAGTGTGAAAAATGGTCATAAGTCACTTTTTCAGTGCCATTGTAACTTTGAATGGTCACTCCACACAAGCAAAGTACCAGCAAAGGAGGGGGAAAAACTCCAGAGAAGTTCCTGAGACAGGAAGTCTAGTCCTGCCAAGAATGTAATAAGGGTTAACGGAGAGGCAATTTCTGTAAGCAACACCAGAATGTTTCCTTCCTGCCTTCCTTACAGGATTAGGCCAGTAATTTCTTCTAACAACTGGTTCTCTGAACTGCTTAGAATGTTAACAACCGGTTCTAGCGAATAGGTGTGAACTGGTAGAATCCCACCCCTGGGTGCAGCCCATCCCTTGTCAGAAGCCCTTCTTGCAGGTAATGCAAGACTGTGATGCATTATAACCCTACGAATCTGAAGTTCTCTTGGCAGCACCATCTCTTAGGTCAGTGGTTTATTTCTTTGTTCCTTGTTAGATTTGGAACTTTTGTTGGAAGTAGAGATGAAAACACTTTGTGCTCTTAACTTCTTAACTTTTTTTGCCAAACTGATTATAGTCTCTTGATACTGTTTTCAAGTTCATTGTTGTGTCGTTCGTCCCCACATGGAAGAGAAGAAATGGATAGCAATCTGAGTGCTTGATTATTTTAGTAAGGCTCTCCAACAAATCTTTTTTTCCTTCAGGGAGACAACATGCCTCCCTAGATTGTTATTTATTTATTTTATTCATTCATTTATTTATTTATTTGTCAATAGCTTACAAGATAATAAACATAAGTATAAATACAGGAAATGGGTACGAATAATTGCAGACAATACAACAGGTAGGCACGATTGTGCGCTTATGCACGCCATTGTCCAGTCTGCTGACAAGGCAGGTGGGCAGGCGGGCAGGTGGACGGACGAATAGGAGGGAGGGAGGGAGGGACAGAGGGAGGGATATAGATAGAAGTGGTATTCAGCAGGTTCTGACCAGTTCTGGAGAACCGGTAGCGGAAATTCTGAGTAGTTCAGAGAACCGGCAAATACCGCCTCTGACTGGAGATTTTACAGTATCCTTCCCCTGCCACGCCCACAGAACCGGTAGTAAAAATGTTGAATCCCACCACTGGATATAGAAGGATACGAAGGAAGGGAGGAAGAAAGATTTTCCAATACTTGCTGCCAGTTTCTCACAAGGAACTGCTGGGAAGCTGCCAGGAAACTGACGGGAATATGGGAGCTGTTCCTGCTCTTATTGATTTTTTGCCCACCTGTAGTTATTATGTTTCTCTGTTTAGGCTAGGAAATATGTCTGAAATGAGGACCCAACAGGTCATGATTTGTCCAGTTTACATTTATAGCTGACTGGAAAATATAAGCATAAAGAAAAATACATTTATGACTTGTGGTTTTATAATTAAGAAAAAAAAGATAATAGAAAAGAGTGATCTTTTCTTATGATCATAGAGTAAAATATAATTTGTGTTAGGTTTTAGGTTTTCGTGTGTGTGTGTGTGAGAGAGAGAGAGGGAGAGAGAGGAGGGAGAGGGAGGGGGGGGGGAGAGAGAGAGAGGTGTTTTGAGTAAGTCAAAATATTTTTTACAGGCTTAAAAGAATTCTGCATGTGCCCTTTGTGAATTCTTCAACTTCATTTGAAAACTTTTGATAGATTGTTTTGCAGCAAAGTAATTATTTTCTAATAAATACAAAGCTCTAGAGCCCTCAAGAATATTTAAGCTAATTGAATATGAAGCTACAAATAGATTTATATAATTTCACAGTTCATTTTCAAGTGAGAGTACCTTGGGAAAAATTAGGATCTTTAAGTAAAAACTTTTGTATCATGCACTATTAATTCAGAACTGCTGAAAAAGAAGGAAAAGATTCTTAGTGTTGATGAATAATTCCTATATTATATTTATTGCCCTCAAATGGAAGAAGTGGAAATGAATGAATCTGAAGCTCTTCCAAATAGCTGAGATGGATGAGTATCACATATGAATTTATGATTATAGTAGAATTCGTTACACCATCTAAAATGAATAAAATTCTAAACGCTTGTTTTGTTTTAATTGTTAATAATATAATAGCTATCATGCTTGATAGGTGAATTGGTATCCTAGTTGAGGGGTTCATAATATTTCCAGACAGTGAGTTCTATCATGCAACTTTAGGCAATGATACAGATGACCAAAAATGTTAAAATGATAATAATTCTGTAATTTGTTTAATTTAAAACAAGGAAATAAAAGGTAAAAGTAAGAGTTCCCTTCGCACGTACATGCTAGTCGTTTCCGGCTCTAGGAGGTGGTGCTCATCTCTGTTACAAAGCCAGTGCTGTCCGAAGACGTCTCTGTGGTCATGTGGTCACATGACTAAATGCCAAAGGTGCACAGAACGCTGTCACCTTCCCACCAAAGTGGTCCCTATTTTTCTACTTGCATTTTTACCTGCTTTCGAACTGCTAGGTTGGCAGAAGCTGGGACAAGTAACAGCACACCAAAGGAGGGCAGAGGTGATATTCAGCCAGTTCTGGCAGGATCTAGAAAAGCGGTAGCAGAAATTTTGAGTATTTTGGAGAACTGGCAAATACCATCTCTGACTGGTCCTGCCCCCATCTATTCTCTGCCTCCCGAGTCCCAGCTGATTGGCTGGGTCTTCTTTTGTTGCCCTGCATAGGAGAACAGAGCTGGAAAGCAAGTTAGTGGGGTGGAGAGGGAATGGGGATTCTGCAGTATCCTTCCCCTGCCATGCCCACCACACCATGCCATGCCCACCAAGCCACACCTACACAACTGGTAGTAAAAAAAATTGAATACCATCACTGAAGGAGAGTCCTTCTTTCCAAACTTGGGCGCAATTGGAAGCTTGGCAACTGGCCATGGAAGCGATCAAGAAGCCACCTTGAACAAGGAAAGAAGCTGCTGATCCAGCATGGCTGAAGTTGACAAAGCCCCTGTTTTTCTCCCTGTTGGAAGCTGCCTTTTCCACCCTCTAGGTCTCTAGGAGGAGAGGTAGAAATAGGGCTCCCATCTTTTTATACCTGGGATAAAAATGCAATCACTGCCCATCTTGGGAAACTGGAGGTTGGGGCAGTCAAGGTCAGCTCAAATTGAAGTTCAGGGCTGGCTCAGATGAATGGAGAGGAAAGGGGATGGGGACCCCTTTTTCTCCTGCCTCAAGTTGTCCAGCAACGAATTGGCCATGTTGAGTTGTCCCTTGGTCAGTTGGCTGTGATGGGTTGGCCACAGAAAGTTGCTGCAAAAATGCAATTTATAGATTGCAAAGCTCAAAATATTTGGCACTAGTCAGAAAGCAACCAACAGGGCAAGCAACTCTACTTCTGCCTACTAAGATCACCCTCATGTAAATGGACTGCAGCCAAATTAAAACACGTAAGTAGGTATTTTAGCCTTACTTGGCTTTGTTCTTACGTTAACAAGAATGTGATTTAACGAATGTTTTTCATCAGCACGGTGTACAGCAAAATATGACAAAAGAATTAGTGTAAAAAGACGTGATGTGTCAAGTGCACTTTAATACTGATAAACATTTATATTCTCCTTTTTAAAGGCTGGTTTTAAAAGGCTGAACTTAGCAGCAATATGTTTATATGAATTAGTTTCATTGTCACTTCTCCTTAAGAGGTAGCAACAGTGAATCTTTCTCATATTGATCAGAGCATTCATTTCTATCTCAGCCCAAGATTATATACAACACTGTTATTGCATTATTATTTTTCATTTGTACTCAATTGATTTGCTGCCAGTAACTTACAGGTCAATTTACAAAAAGATATAGTATGATTTATTCTTTTTCTAAAAGACTATGCCAGGTTGGGAATAGTTTTATGAAAGAGAACTTTTGGGATGCTTTTTCTTCTCAAATAAATTAGTTATATTAATAGACCTGTGCCTCAGTTACCCCTAATTTATTTCAAAGTAACCTTCACCATGTGTATAAATGGATATGTGCATGCGTATATTATGACCAACACATTGCTTTTGCCAGAGTTTTTTTTAAAAAATAGCAATAGCATTTAGACTTATATACTACCCTATTATGCCTCACAGCACTCTCTGGGTGGTTTACAATGTAAGTGTTATTTGCATATTGCTTCTAAAAAGCTGATTTTTACCAACCTCGGAAGGATGGAAGACTGAGTCAACTTGAACCCCTTCAGGACTGAACTTCAGACGTGGGCAGAGTTAGCCTGCAATACTGCACTTTAACCAGTGGACCACCAAATATTTGCACAATTTTCAGAAGCACCAATACAATATGCATTTTTGTAATATATGTTCTTGAAGTAGTTCAATGTTTTTTTTTATCCTCCAGTTTATTGCCTGAGTATGTAATTTATTCCCTTGCAAAGTGAAAGTTGAATTCTGGGCCACTCTACGAGACGAATAAATGTGCCTTCTATTTAATACAATGAGTCAATTACAGGTTGCACTTGCTTTGGCACTCTAAGGATTAATATGATTAATATGTAAGATAAGAAATAGCTCACTTATACTTTAAAGTGAATTTCCAAAGCTACTTGTGGCTCCTGAAACATGGAACAATATCTCCATAGCCCTTCCCAAAAAGCTTAATGAGACAGGCGAAAATTATTAATTACATCAATGCAGCTCCAAGATATATGGCATTCCTAGGCCACATTGAGTGATGTGAGCCACCTCCCATGAATGTGAGGATTTAAATTTTTAGAATGATCAATTTAACATCCCCTCTGCATAAAGTGACTATGGCAACAACATTTTGGTCCACTAGCAATGCAGGAGCAGTGTAGTGAAATATATTGATTGAAAATTGCTAAGCCTCAGTGCCAAAATACCTAAAATCCTGTATTAAAAACATACCTAACTTTATTGCAATCATTAAACAGCATGATATAATTGGTATTTAAATATTAAAAATATCCAAAACTAATCTGACAATGTCAGGATAGTTAAGAAATGTACATACAATAAACATTAGATAAATGACAATATTAAATCAAATCATTGGTGGGATTCAAAACAATTTACTACCGGTTCTGTGGGCATGGCTTGTTAGGTGTGGTGTGGCTTGGTGAGCATGGCTTGGTTGGTATGGCAGGGGAAGGTTACTGCAAAATCCCCATTCCCTCCCCACCCCACTAACCTGCTTTCCAGCTCCATTCTCCTGTGCAAGGCAACAAAAGAAGACCCAGCCAATCAGCTGGGACTCGGGAGCCAGAGAATAGATGGGGCACGGCCAGTCAGAGGTGGTATTTGCCAGTTCTCCGAACTACTCAAAATTTCCATCACCAGTTCTCCAGAACTGGTCAGAACCTGCTGAATACCACCTCTGAATCAAATGTGCTGAAAGGCTTATTCAGGCTAAAGGTATACAACAAGAAAATAAAATTATAAATTTGGGTAATATAAATTTACAATAGCAGTATAAAAATACTGTATAAATACATAAACACCTATGCACATGTCGATATATACATGTACTGTATATTCATAAATAAAACAATAAAATTATCCAGAATTTTAAACTTCTCCTACAAACCCTTCAGAAAAACATAATATTGTGCAATAGTTGACATAGCTTTTCTGGCTATCCATACTGAGGGAAATTCAATTGTTCTTAATTATTTCTTGTTTGATTCTGTACGTTGAAACATCAAACCTGGCAATCTTGTGTGTTATTTCAGAATTAAGTCAGAAAATTGAAATTGTTTACACTGTTGATTGTTGTATCCCATTTTGCTAGTCAGAAATGGAAACTAGAGCATTCCAAGGTTCTACATAAAACTGGCCATACAGAAGGTCACATTCAGTAGTATCTACCTATCCTGAGTCACAGCGACGTTCTTGTAATTAGTTGGGGCATTTTTTAAAAAAACAAGTTTTATTCAATTTTCCACATTTTAACATCTCTTTTCAGTAAAAAGCATGATTACAGGTTTGACATATACATACAAATATGACCATAACTACACATTCAATTTTTGTATTCAGTTTCTTATCTTAACAATGCTTTTATGTATTTTCTATTTTATTATATTATTCCAAATGCTTATCTCATTATTTAATTCACATATATTAACTTCATAATTATTATATTTTAGTACTTTTGGCTGTCAGATTTCTATATGCCTCTTAAATTCTGATTTATAACACTCCTTCTATAAATTGATTTCCCCCCTAAAATAGTTTAAGTGCACCACCTTTGAGTTACATATTCTCCCATTAAATGTTAGCATTTTATTACCTAACACATTAAAATTACTAATCCCATTTAAGATTATATAAAACATATAAATCAGGTTCTGCATGGTTTCCCTTTTTTAATTTTAATTTCATAAAGTTTATCTACAGTTTCAGAAAAAAAGGACATATTAATCTACTCATTTAATAGGCCCTGATGTTAACTCCATTTCATCTCTCCTCCTATATCATTTCATTTATTTCAATATATTTAACATATTTCAATATATTCAATAAACATATTTCATTTTTTGTTACAATTAGAATTATATTAAAATTACAATCAGAAATGGAAACTAGAGCATTCCAAGGTTCTACATAAAACTGGCAATACAGAATGTTACGTATGCAGAGTTTGAATTGATTGGTTGTTCTTGTAAAGTGTTTGAAATCATTGGTTAAAAAGTGCAGGAAAACCCTGCACTCTGATTGGCTGTCAGCCGAGGCAGCCGGCTATATATAGCTACCTTGGCTAAGCCAAATTGGGTCCGTTCTGAGCTGAAGTCACAATAAAACTTAAGAGCTGAAGCACTCCGTGTCTGCCTCTTCGTGCAAACATAACACTGGCGACGAAGGTGGGATCCTCCTGAAGAAGAAGGCGACACGGATCAGAAGAAGAGCGAGATGGCTGCGCTGAACACCCCCCCCAGCCCCGTTCGAGCCGATGGCAGAAGACTGGGAGTCATATGCAGATCGTTTCCAAATGTATCTGGAGGGAAATGATCTTGCCGCCATTTCTGAGCAGCGGAAGAGGGCGGTCTTTCTTATGTACTGTGGTCCGGCAGTTTTCAAGATGGTGAAGGCACTCGCAGGAGCAGCAGACGTGAAGGTAATGGCTTGGCCTGATCTGGAAAGGTTGTTAAGAGCCCATTACGCGCCACAAGTATCATGCCTCATTAAGAGAGATGAGTTTTACCGTCATGATCAGGGGGAAAACGAAAGCGTAAACGACTTCGTGGCAAGTTTAAGAGACATTGGGGTGCATGCGATTTCAACAGTTTAGAGGAGGCCATGAGCGATCATTTTGTACTGGGCCGTAAAGACAAGGTGTTACAGAGCAAGTTATTAATGAAACCTAAGATCACGCTGAAAGAAGCAATAGAAGAAGCCTCTTCAGCAGAAGCTACCAAGTCCTCAGCAGCAGCCATGAGGAAGATGAACAGGGCCACGAGCCATTCTGATGGGGAAAAATCCACCACAAATCATTGTGAGGAATTAGATTCTGAGTCAGATTGCAGTGAGGTGGAGGAAGGAATTTACAGACTCAGAATGGAGCGGAAAAAGAAAGACCTGGGAAGAAAGAGGCAAGATTTCTACTGCAGAGGTTGTGGGAGAAGCCACCCCCACACTGAATGCAAGTTTCTAGACACCATTTGCCTCCATTGTGAAAAAAGAGGGCACCTAGCAAGAGTCTGCAAATCATCCAGAACTCCACCCAACAGAAGGAAGTTTCCTGCAAGCAAAGACAAAGAATTCAAGCCTAACAACCTCAGTGAGAGAAACTACAGCGAACTGGACAAGGAAGCTTTGGCAATTGTGGCAGCTGTCAAGAAATTCCATGAATACGTTTATGGAAGAAGATTCACCATTGTCACAGATCACAAGCCTATAGTAGGCATTGTGGCAGGGGACAAACCAATGCTCACGATCCTGTCACCAAGAATACTGAGATGGACTCAATTTCTGGCTGCTTATTCATACAAACTTATCCACAGACCTGGAAAAGACATTGGACACGCAGATGCTTTGAGTCGCTGCCCACTTCCTTCACACATTGAGGACCCTGCTCCTGAGACTCACACCCTTTTTCTAGAAACTGTTGCCAAGCTTCCAGTCCATGCTGCTGAGATTGCCAGAGAAACTGCCAAAGACACTTTATTGGCTCCTATTGTAGGCTGGATCAAAAAAGGTTGGCCACTACAAGATCTACCTCAACTTGCCCAACCTTTTAAATCCAGACAAACTGAGTTATCTGTATTAAGAGGATGTATTTTGTGGGGTAACAGGGTGGTTATTCCTGCAAAACTACAGAAAGAGGTTTTGGAAATGTTACATGAGGGTCATCCGGGAATTGTCAGAATGAAGGGATTGGCCAGGAGTTATGTATGGTGGCCAGGTATTGACAAAATGGTTGAAAACTGGGTTGCACCTTGTCCCAACTGTCAGGAAGTCAGGCCTGCCCCACCTCTCACCCCCAAACAGGAATGGGAATGTCCTAGGGGCCCATGGTCCAGGATTCACATTGATTTTGCTGGCCCTACCAGAGGGCACACTTTCCTTATTATAGTAGATGCATACTCCAAATGGCATCCACCACAGCTGAAGCTGTCATCAAACAGCTTAAGAAACTTTTTGTAGCTCATGGGTTACCTGATGTTCTTGTTTCTGACAATGGTCCTCAATTTACATCCAACCTTTTTGAATCATATTTAGCACAGCAGGGTATCAGACATGCCCTGACAGCCCCTGGGCACCCTTCGGCTAACGGCCAGGCTGAATGCATGGTACGATTTACCAAGGAAAAATTTCAGCAATTGGGTCCAGGGGACATCACTGAGAAAATTGAAAAACTACTCAGTGTCCAGCATATCACTCCCAACCCCTCAACTAACTTAACCGCAGCTGAATTGTTGATGGGTAGGAAACTCAGATCTCCCCTTGACCACCTTCATCCCACTTACGCACCCAACGCACCACTAGATTCCACTAGCAAAATTCGCACATTCACTGTGGGTGATTCTGTTTATGCCAAAAACCTTCTGGGTGAACCATTATGGATTCCTGCTGACATAACCCAAATCACAGGCCCCAGGTCTTACAGGGTACAAACGGAGGATAGTGACCTCTGGAGCAGGCACATTGATCAGTTAAGATCCAGACTGTTATGTAGCAGGTTTGAATGTCATTGGTTAAGTTTGAACTGTTCTTGTAAAATGTCAGAAATGATTGGTTTAAAAAGTGCGGGAAAACCCTGCACTCTGATTGGCTGGCAACTGCGGCTGCTGGCTATAAGTAGCAGCTGCAGCCCAGCCAAATCGGGTCTGTTATGAGCTGTAGTCACTAATAAACTCTTCACTGAAGCACTCCGCATCTGACTCTTCATGCAAATCTAACACTGGCGATGAAGGTGGGATCCTTCCCGAAGAGAAGACAACGTGGAGAAAGAGCTGAGAGAGATGGCTGTGCTGAACACCCCCCCAGCCCCGTTCGATCTGACGGCAGAAGACTGGGACTCGTATGCAGATCGTTTCCAAATGTATTTGGAGGGAAACGATCTCGCCGACATTTCCGACAAGCGGAAGAGGGCGGTCTTTCTCACACACTGCGGTCTGGCTGTTTTCAAGATGGCCAAGGCATTGGCGGGAGCTGCAGACTTGAAGGTAATGGAATGGCCAACTTAGAAAAGTTATTAAGAGCCCATTATGCACAACAAGTATCGTGCCTCATTAAGAGACACAAATTCTACCGTTGGGATCAAGGGGAAAGCGAAAACGTTAATGACTTTGTGGTAAGTTTAAGGGATATTGGGGGTGCATGTGAAGAGGCCATGCACGATTGATTTGTTCTAGGCCTAAAAGGCAAGGTTTTGCAGAGCAAATTATTAATGAAACCTAAGATCACGCTTAAGGAGGCCATAGAAGAAGCTTCTTCAGTGGAAGCTACCAAGTCCTCAGCAGCAGCGATGAAGAAAATTAACAAGGCCGCAAGCCATCCTGATGTGGAAAAATCCACAACAACCCATTGTGAGCAATAGATTCTGATTCAGACTGTAGTGAGGTGGAGGAAGGAATTTATAGACTCAGAATGGAGAAGAAAAGGAAAGACCTTGGAAGAAAGAGGCAAGACTTTTATTGCAGAGGTTGGGGGGCACCCCGCACTGAATGCAAGTTTTTGATACCATCTGTCTCCGTTGTGAAAAAGAGGTCACCTAGCAAGAGTCTGCAAATCATCCAGAACTCCACCAAGCAGAAAGAAGTTTCCTGACAAAGATTTCAAGCCTAACAACTTCAGTGAGAAAATGGGGCAATACAGAAGCAAAGGGAAGAATGAAACTCATCAAACAGTCACCATTGGTCATTCTTCACCCTTAAGAAGCAGAAAAGTACATGTGAAGGTACTAATTGAAGGAAGGCCTTGCCAAATGGAAGTGGACTCAGGCTCCTATTTATCTATGGTGTCATGGGACACTATTCACAGGCTACTTCCCAACATTCAGAAGAAGCATTTCCAGAAGCAAGCACTGACTCTTAAAGACTACCAAGGGAACAAGATTCCAGTAGTTGGAACAAGAGAATTCATCGTGAAGTTCAAAGGCCACACCAAACGTTTGCCCCTGACCATCGTGGACAAGGACCACCCAAGCTTGCTGGGACTTGAGTGGTTCAATCCACTAGGCATCGAGGTGACTGGCATCAATCACGTGAGCAACACTGAATGGGAGGAGGCCTTGAAGTCTGAGTTTCCAGAGGTCTTCAGCGACGGATTGGACAAGTATATGGGGACCCCTATCACTTTCAACCTAGATCCCAAGGTGCCCCCAATTCGCTTAAAGCCCAGAAGGGTCCCATTTGCCTTAAAGGAAAAAATTGATGCACAATTAGATAAACTAATAGCTCAAGGAGTTTTAGAGCCCACTGACCACTCCAGATGGGAGACACCCATAGTCACACCAGTCAAGACTGATGGGTCAGTGAGAATCTGTGGGGACTATAAGGGGACATTGAACCATGCACTTCAACAGAGCATATCCAGTTCCAGTGGTGCATCATTTATTACATTCACTTGGCAGGGGTACAGTCTTTGCCAAATTGGATCTGGCCCAGGCATATCAACAACTAACAGTTGATGATGCCACTGCAGAGGCCCAAACCATTGTGACTCATAGAGGTGCCTTCAAATGTAAAAGGTTACAGTTTGGAGTAAGCGTGGCACCAGGCATTTTCCAAAGCCTTATGGAAAGGATGCTCCAAGGACTGCCAGGGGTAGTGCCTTACTTTGATGATGTGTTAATCTCTGCTGAAAATGACACTCAATTACAAGAGAGACTCAGAGAAGTCCTTACCAGATTCAAGAAAGCGGGGTTAAAAGTCAAGGAAGAAAAATGCACTCTTAGAACTGACAAGGTTGAGTTCTTGGGCTATATGATTGACAAGCATGGCATCCACCCTACAGATGCCAAGGTTCAAGCAATCAAAGAAGCCCCTAGACCAAAATGCAAAACAGGCTTCCTTGGACTTATTAACTTTTACCACATGTTCCTACCTCAGAAGGCAACCATTGCAGAACCATTACACAGATTGCTTGACAAAAAGTCTGTTTGGGTCTGGGGCAGGAAAGAACAATCAGCATTTAACAGTATTAAAGACTAATCATGTCTGATGCTGTGCTCATACAGTTCTCTGAGAATTTACCTGTTGTACTGACTTGTGATGCATCCCCTTTGGAGTGGGGGGTTTTGAGCCACAGGCTTCCCAGGGAGGGAAGCCCCTATTGCATTTACTCTGCACCTTGACCAAAGCAGAGAGGAATTACAGCCAATTGGACAAGGAAGCATTGGCAATTGTTGCAGCTATCAAGAAATTTCATGAGTATTTATATGGGAGAACATTTACCATTGTCACAGATCACAAACCTTTGTTAGGCATTGTGGCAGGAGACAAACCTACACCCATTATCCTGTCACCAAGAATGCTGAGGTGGACTGAATTTCTTGCTGCTTATTCATACAACCTTATCCACAAGCCTGGCAAGGACATTGGACATGCTGATGCCTTGAATCGTTGCCCACTTCCTTGTCACAAGGAGGACTTTGAACCTGAGGCACACACCTTTTTCCTAGAAACTGTTGCCAAGCTTCCAGTACACGCTGCTGAAATTGCCAGAGAGACTGCCAAAGACACTTTATTGGCTCCTATTATAGGCTGGATTAAGAAAGGTTGGCCACTACAAGATCTACCTCACCTTGCCCAACCCTTTAAATCCAGGCAAACAGGATGTATTTTGTGGGGTAGCAGGGTGGTTATTCCTGCAAAACTACAAAGAGAGGTTTTGGAAATGTTACATGAGGGTCATCCAGGTATTGTAAGGATGAAGGGATTGGCCAGGAGTTATGTATGGTGGCCAGGTATTGACAAAATGGTTGAAAACTGGGTTGCATCTTGTCCCAACTGTCAGGTAGCCAGGCCTGCCCCACCTCTCGCCCCCACACAGGAATGGGAATGTCCTAGGGGCCCATGGTCTAGGATTCACATTCATTTCGCTGGCCCTACCAGAGGGCACACCTTGCTTATTATAGTAGATGCATATTCCAAATGGCTAGAGGTCATCCCTATGGCATCCACCACAACTGATGCTGTCATCAAACAGCTTAAAAAGCTTTTTGTAACCCACGGGTTACCTGATATTCTTGTCTCTGACAATGGCCCTCAATTTACATCCAACCCTTTTGAATCCTATCTAGCACAGCTGGGTATCAGACATGCCCTGACAGCACCTGGGCACCCTTCGGCTATCGGCCGGGCTGAACGAATGGTATGTTTTACCAAGGAAAAGCTTCAGCAATTGGGTCCTGGGGACATCACTGAGAAAGTTGAAAAACTTCTTAGTGTTCAGCACATCACTCCTAACCCATCAACTAACTTATCCCCAGCAGAGTTGTTGATGGGTAGGAAACTTAGGTCTCCCCTTGACCACCTTCATCCCACCTACGCACCCAATGCACCACTTGATTCCACTAGCAAAGTTTGCACGTTCAGTGTGGGTGATTCTGTTTATGCTAAGAACCTTATGGGTGAACCTTCATGGATTCCTGCTGAAATAATTCAAATCACAGGCCCTCGTTCTTACAGGGCACAAACAGAGGATGGAGTCCTCTGGATCAGCTTAGATCCGGGTTACCTCAGGAACATCACAATTGTTCCTCTCTAGTTCCCATACCTAATGCTTTTCTAGGGGGGAGGGGGAGGAACATGAGGATAATCAGCAAACAAGAATAAACCCCATGTGTAACAAGCCATTACGACAGGAACCATCCCAAAACCTGTCACAATGCCAAAATCCATCATTACAAGTGGAAGATTGCACATCACTACCTGACTTGGGTGCTGTCATTCGGCTGGAGATGGGTTGGGAGGAGAGACCAGATTCTAACAATCAAACAGGGTCTTCTTTCACAGGAAGTCCAACTAGGGAAATGTCAACAGACACATTTCCCCTCTCACTGGGTGAGAACGTTAAAACTTCTGAACCACAAAAGTCTCAACATACACGTAAGAGCCCCACCTACTTAAAAGAATACATTAGATAGGTTGGGGTTTGAGTATGGACTGAACCTAGTGGGGAGGGGTGTTATGTATGCAGGTTTGAATGTCATTGGTTAAGTTTGAACTGTTCTTGTAAAATGTCAGAAATGATTGGTTTAAAAAGTGCGGGAAAACCCTGCACTCTGATTGGCTGGCAACTGCGGCTGCTGGCTATAAGTAGCAGCCGCAGCCCAGCCAAATGGGGTCTGTTATGAGCTGTAGTCACTAATAAACTCTTCACTGAAGCACTCCGCATCTGACTCTTCATGCAAATCTAACACAGACTACCTCAGGAGCATCGCCATTTCTCCCCTCTGGTTCCCATACCTACTGCCTCTTCTCAGGGGGAAGGGGAGGACTATGAGGGTAGTCAGCAAGCAAGAATCAATCCCATGTGTAACGAGCTAACACGACAGGAACCATCCCAAAACCTGTCACAGTGCTAACAACCATTTTTACAAATGGAAGATTGCACATCACTACCAGACTTTGGTGCTGATATTGGGTTGGAGATGGATTGGGAGGAGAGACCAGGTTGTAGTAACCAAACAGGTTCTACCATTACTAGAAGTCCAAGTAAGGAGATGTTAACAAACACATTTCCTCCCTCACAATGAGAGAACCCTAAAACACCTGAACCACGTAGGTCTCAACGTACACGTAAGAGCTCCACCTATTTAAAAGAATACATTAGATAGATGGGGTTTGAGTATGGACTGAACCTAGTGGGGAGGGGTGTTATGTATGCAGAGTTTGAATTGATTGGTTGTTCTTGTAAAGTGTTTGAAATCATTGGTTAAAAAGTGCGGGAAAACCCTGCACTCTGATTGGCTGTCAGCCAAGGCAGCCGGCTATATATAGCTGCCTCGGGTAAGCCAAATTGGGTCCATTCTGAGCTGAAGTCACAATAAAACTTAAGAGCTGAAGCACTCCATGTCTGCCTCTTCATGCAAACATAACACAGAAGGTCACATTCAGTAGTTTCTCCTGAGTCACAGGGACACTCTTGTAATGAGTTGGGACATTTTTGTATCTTCCAGCAAGAAGCATTGAGGAGAAAGCACTACCATGGTCTCAGATAAAAACCCTCTCTGATTTGTGATGTTAAGTTGTATAAGATACCTAGCTGCTCTCTGCCAGGAGAAACTAACTGGTATTGCCAGCATCTCTTTGACAGTCTATGTCAAACAGATTTCCTTAAGTGTGATACTTGCTTGCTCATAGCCCAAAGGTTGTAAGTAAGTGGGGCAGTGGTAGGATTCAAAAATGTTTTACTACCGGTTCTGTGGGTGTGGCTTGGTGGGCATAGCATGGCTTGGTGGACATGGCTTGGTGGGTGTGGCAGGGGAAGAATACTGTCAAATCTCCATTCCCTCCCCATTCCTGGGGGAAGGTTACTGCAAAATCCCATTCCCTCCCCACCTCACTAACCTGATTTCCAGGTCCATTCTCCTGTGCAGGGCAACCAAAGAAGACCCAGCCAATCAGCTGGGACTCAGGAAGCAGAGAATAGATGGGGGCGGGGCCAGTCAGAGGTGGTATTTGCTGTTCCTCCGAACTACTCAAAATTTCCGCTACTGGTTCTCCAGAACTGGTCAGAACCTGCTGAATACCACCTTTGAAGTGGGGTAAATCCCAGGAGAGACAACTTGTTACAAAATGCTTGTTTTCACTCTCTTTGAATGTCAGTGGAATTGAAACTATAGGGAGAAGTGTCAGCTTCAACCAGCAGAGTAATATAGCTAGCCTCATGCTAGTTTTCATACTCACTATTCCACCTCCATAATGAAGCATTGGAAATACAGCGAGGAACTTGGAAAATTTAACTTAAACAAATAACAATAGTACAACATGGAGGAGGGAGGGAAGGTACCAATTGTGTGCCATACCAGGCTTGACCTCAAAGACCTTAGCTGCTGCAGGTATATATTGACCTCCTCTGGAATGATGGAATCTTAAAATACTACTCTTCTTCTATTAAGTATTTTCTGAAGCATAAGTAGCATTAGCCATTTTATTTTCACTAGCCTTAAAGATTGCTTCCAGGTATTGAAAACATAGCATATGTTCAACAGCATGATTGTTAATATTCCAGGAGCATTTTGGGTGTGTGGGTGTGTGATTTGCAAATGCCATTATTTTAATTTTAGAATAATTTATTTCCAGCTGGTTCTCTTTACAATGATGTACGAATGTGTTCAAAGCTCTCTTGAGTCCAGTGGGTGTCCTTGAGAGGATTACTGCATCATCTGCAAAGACCAATAGAGTAATATATCTCTATGCTAGTTTGGGTGAATGTGAGTTCAGCTTCTTCAGTTACTCTACCGTATCATTTATATA
Organism: Naja naja; assembly: GCA_009733165.1. NCBI lineage: Eukaryota > Metazoa > Chordata > Lepidosauria > Squamata > Elapidae > Naja > Naja naja. The sequence goes on from CM019151.1 coordinate 72,805,842, forward strand.
AAAATTAAACAACACGTAGTCAGGTTTTGCACCCTTGATATTTGCAATGGGGCTATCAGGTGTCCTTGAGACATGCATCTTGCACTAAGCTCTGTTTCATCATCCAATGCACGAATAAAAACAACTGGTGATGATTTATTTATTTATTTTATTTTTATTCATATTTATATCCCGCCCTTCTCCAGAGACTCAGGGTGGCTTACAATTTTTGGGATACAACCCAATGCACTCAGCAATAGCCTTCCTTCCATTGTATATGCCTGCTTATTACTAAGCGGCATTTTTTACAAAGTCAGCTTATTGCCCCCAACAATCTTGGGTCCTCAGTTTACCTACCCCGAGAGGATGGAAGGCTGAGTCAACCTTGAGCCTGGTGGGATTCAAGCCTGCAATAATTACAGGCAGCTGGAACTAAGTGCTAGGCGTTTAACAGCCTGCACCACCAAGGCCCAGATGATCAAGTGTATTATGAAGCTTGTCCCATAGCTTAGTCTGAGATAAAGAGTCAAATACTGCATAAGATCAACAAACTGAATAAAATGGAAGCAGTATTCTGAGAGATGTATTTCTTGATAAGATGTTGAAGTACAAGATATTGGTCAATTGTTGAATGACCTTTTCTAAAACCAGCTTGTTCCTTTGCCAATAGTCCTTCCTGTTCCATTCAGTCTCATTGAAGAAGGCATTAATAAACTTTATCTATATTATTAAAGAAACATATAGGTTAATGATAGGTAGGTCAACCTTTCTCGTACATAAGCACAATGATTTCTAGACCCCAATTTTTTTGGTATATGGCTACATTTGTCAATTGCTGTGATCAGTAATGCCAGTTCAGGGATCCATCATTCGGCATTATTTTTAATTATCTCAGGTCTAATAGAATCTTCACCTGGTGACTTTGCTCACTTACGTTTGGAAATTAGAGTCATAGCCTTCTTGGGTTTTATTGGTTGACAAGAATGCAGCTCTTCCATGTAATTAAATGGGGACCTGATAGATACTGGGCTGACTTTGTAGAAAATCCCTATAGTGATTTTTCCATATTTTTGGCTATATAAAGTTGTCCGGTTGATAGGCCATCTTGCAATGATGCACCAGAAAAGGGATAATTTGTTTGTTTTCACTGACTGAATAAGACAAGTCCATAATGCTTTTATGTCCCCATTTTCTTTTGCTAATTAATTGCTTGTAGTGTCACTTCTAATTAAGCAGTTCTTATGCTGTAATTTTGCTGTTATTTGCCTTATTTAGATTATTATTAGCTCTTAGGCTTTTTCCTGGCTGCGATACAGTCGGTGCCAATCTATGGTTTTGATGGATGTGCGAGGCTGTTTGTAGCCTTCATGTTGCTTCAAAACAAATGTTTCTGAAACTTCTGCAGAAAATTATTGTGCAATTCCAGGTCATCGATTGAGTACACTGTAGCAAAGATAGAGCATATGTGTGAAAAGTAGGTAGTATCTAGTTGTTCTGCTATTAAGTCATTGTGCTGACTATTTCATTTTACTCTGCAAGATATTGTAGTTGGGAAAACCTAATGCTTTCCCATTAAATTGGTGTAAGTTTATCAAAGTAGGGATGATTCACATAAATTGAGTGGAAAGTGATCTTTAACAACTTGGGGGGAAACTGTAAAATGATTTTTAAAAAAACCTGTAGAAGATTTCCAGATACCTTTACACTGCCTATAAGGACCCATTCCAGTAAACAAACAGTCTGAAATTAGGGACCTATTCAAGATGTAAAGATTGAGCTAATTGTTGTTTGAGTCAGGCATAATTCTTCAAAGTTTTCAGGTGCTTTGCTCACCTTAAACACAGAAAGGAGTGCTATGAACAGGTGCTGCTCAGGTGTTACATCCAAATCATTTCATGGAATGATAGATAAATGTGTTTTCAGGCATTTTATGGATTGCATGCTACTACCCAAGTGGAAAAAAATCCCACATCTGCAAAATGGTTCAATGAAATACACCTACAAAGGAACAAAATGGAAATAATCTTCTTAGCTAACCAGGATGATAATACTGTATATGTACAACATTTGCATGCAGCATATTTGCAATTTCATCACACTGAACACAAATTCAGTCAAAGGCTACTTGACAGAACTAGAAAAATTTCATTAAAAGTATTTCATTCTCTCTTTGATGTTCAAAGATAAAACAATTTTTGAAATTTCCATTTCCCCCTTATTTATAATTTAAGCTTTTTAACTTTTCAACATTGGTTTTATGAATATTTCCTGACTCTTTTGTGATTTACAAATGATACAATGATAAGATAAAGGAGAAAATAAACTACAGATAAAAAGTACAATTATAATTATGCAATGCTAACCCCATTCATAGTTTTGCTCCTCTTTTAATTATCCTCTTCTTTGAATTAAGGTCAGAAAAAAAATCTGCTTTCTTTTCTGATTGATCCTCTTTTATTTTGAAGGAAAAAAGAGTTGCTGAATTACAAAAAAAGAAAATAATTTTAAAAAATTTCTCATGGGCAAAATGTTGTATTTGTAAACCAATTTCATTGCAAGATGCCCAAACATTGAGTATGAATAACCAAAAATCTCTGTTGATCTACAGATGCATTGACTTCCATATACCTATTAAGCCCTATGAATTCACCGCTATATCATTTATTTATTTCATGAGCGCAAATTCTTTGGCTAGATTTACTCCAGTTTACTCCACAACCAGCCCTGTTGTAAACATGCAGTGACCAATCATCAGTGTCACTCTCCATTTTTTAATTGGAAGCTTCAGAGGCTGCCACATTCAGTGCCTGGGAATTTGGGAGGTAGAAGATTAGACTCAACAACATTCTTTCTCAGAGAGTCAAGGACAAGTTACCCTGCACCTGGACAAGAGTGTCTGGAGGAATGTCTCCAGTTGGGATGATGATTTGATTGGACCATGGGATGGACTAGTGGGTGCAGGGGATGGATCTTTGATTTTCTTTTGGGAAGAGAAAACCTGCAACTCTCAGATTTGGATTTTCCCAGATGTGCCAATATGACGACTCTAATAAAAAGGAACTTTGAGGAAATGCTTGTCTCAGAGTGTATTGGTTTGGAGTTGGTTAGTTGGAACACTGACAATCAGATAACTTCATTATTGGGCATTAATTTGGGATACATAAGCTATTTTCTACAGAAGAGTTAGATGAGAGTCAAGTTGGAAGGAAAAAGTCTGTGATCTTAGCTTATTTTCCTCCCACTTCATAATGTACTATCCCAACCTCTGGTTTTAATCTTAGCCAATGATAGCCACCTCTTGGGAAGAATATTTTAAGTATTTAGGAAATAATAATAGTAAAAGCTTTCCTACTCATGATGTTCTCAAACATTTCCTTCTCATGATGTTCTCAAACATATGTTCTCAAACATCTTCCTGCATACACCTTATGTGGCTGCTGTATTACAGTTTTACTATGTTTTATAAGATAAAACACATGGAATTCCACCTTTAGTTTACATTCTATGGTATTGGCACTTCTGCAGTAAATGTAGTTTGTTGTACTGAAACCACGGCTGATACTGATGCAGTGTGCTTTAATTTAAGCAACTACAGGTTGCTTTTATTGCAAGACTGGAGTGTTTTTCAAGCTGCTTCAGTAAACTTGGATGAATTCACTGATATTCTGATAACATATGTTAGCTTCTGTGAGGATATGTGTGTGCTACCAAGAACTTGCATATATATAAAAGCCTAGTCCACCACAATACCACTGAAAAGGAAAAAATAAGAAATCCAAGAAACTAGCATGGTTGCATAAAGAACTCTCTGATAAACTGAAAGACCAAAAAGGATAAGTATAAAAAATGTTTTTTCATGTCTTCATGAAAAAGTGCTTTGGGAGATAGGCAGCATATAAATCCAAATAAATAAATAAATAAATAAATAATAAATAGCCAAACCTACAAAAAAACAGAACCATAAAGAACAGACTAGGAATACAAATTAAAATAGACAAGAAAATAATAAAACAACATCTGTCCACCGTAGATGAGTTCAAATCACCAGAGTAGTGAAGGAGCTGACAGACATAATCTAAGAACCATTGAACCATATCTTTCAAAGATCCTGGTGTACCAGGGAACTAACAGAGAACTGGAAAAGTGCACACATGCTTTCTACCTTTAAAAAAAAGAGGGGGGTGGGGAGATTCAGGAAACTACAGACCAAACAGCCAGACATCAATACCTGGGAAGATCCTGGAAAAGAAAGTCAAGCAACAAATCTTATTTCATTCTTTGACAAAGCAAACTAAATTAGTGGACCAGTGAAATGCTGTGGACATAGAATATTTGGATTTCAGTAAGGCATTTGACAAAATAAACCGCAACCTACTGCTTAGTAAGTTAGAAAAAAATGTAGGGTAGACAGCATCACCACCAGATGGATTCATAACAGGCTGACAAACCACACTAATGTGTAATTCTCAGTGTAACTACATCTACGTGGAGGCCAGGTACTCTTCAATATCTTCATAAATAATTTAGTTGAGGGAATAGATTGGAAACTCATCAAATTTATTGACAAAACCAAGCTGGCAGGAACAGCAATATCCCAGTAGAAAGGCTCAAGATCCAGAAGAATCCTGATAGATTTGAAGACTGGGCCTTATATAATAAAATGAAATTCAGTGACACACGCTATAAACACATAGCCAGACCTCAAACTCGGAGCCAAACCAAGGCCCGAAATGTCACATCACAGCCTTCCACCCAGGATACTACATCACAGAACTCAGGAGATTACAACACAAAACATCAGGAGGTTGCAACACAGACAACAACCCAGGAGATTACAGCACCACACCCAGGATGTCACAACAATAGAACTCAGAAGGTCATCACACAGCCCATTACCCAGGTTGTTACGACACAGAAGGCTGAGAGACACACAGCCAGCACCTCAGCCACACAGGGTCTCAGGAAAAAGCCATCCAATCTGCATACATCAACTCCATCAACCAATCAAGAAGTAACAACACAGCCAACTCTGGAGTTTAAAAGGGAAAAACAGCCACTATCACACACTTCTCCCAGAAGAACGAAGCTGAAGACACCAGCCTGAAGATGATGGATGAGATTTCGTCAAAACGTTGCCAAGGTATTCTCAATCTTACACGGGACAAGACCCGAGTACACCAAGACCTACATATATATATATATATATATATATATATATATATATTTGTTTTCGTATATATATATATATATGTGTTTTCATAGATTTTCACGGTAAAGGTATGTAGGTCTTGGTGTATTGGTCTTGTCCGTGTAAGATTGAGAATACTTGGCAACGTTCGACAAATCTCATCCGTCATCTTCAGGCTGGTGTCTTCAGCTTCGTTCTCCTCACTTCGTTCTCTTCACTTCTCCCAGGAGAACAAAGCTGAAGACACCAGCCTGAAGATGACGGATGAGATTTCGTTGAAACGTTGCCAAGGTATTCTCAATCTTACACGGGACAAGACCCGAATACACCAAGACCTACATATATATATATATATATATATATATATATATATATATACACACACACACACATATACATGTGTGTGTATGTGTGTGTTGTAAATGCACACTAAAAGCAGCCTGACAGAAAGCAATGGATTTTAAAATGTATAGAATATGGATTGTGCTCAATTCAAAAAATGTCTGTCAAACTGGGAATTGAAAAAATGAATTAGTTTTCTTGAGTAGAATATTCCAAAAGGAAAGTGGAAGAGGGAACAAAGTAAAATCACCTACCTGTGAAACCTACAGTTAAAAATTTCTCTGTAAGCCATATAGAAATCATTAAAAAGCAAAAAGTTTACTGTAGGTTTTTTTCACCAGTATACGTATATATAATGAATTGATTATATTTGGGAACTAGCAGTTAAAGAACTTTGTTTTGTGACATGCCAGATTTCCATAATGACTGATTCCCAGAATGGTGAGACTCATGCTTTGAAACCATCATCTTTAGTTTCAGGCAGCTGCCAAAGAGTCTGAAAATTAAGTGTAGAGCAGTCCAAAGTAATGACAACAGGGAGAACAAGCAGCATGAGAGAGTTGACAATGAAGATATTGAAATGGTAGATATCTTCTGCTTCTTAGGATCAACCTTCAATGGTAAAGGAAGAAGCTGTCAAGAAATACCTTGCTTGCAGACTAGCATTTGATAGAGCAGCTATAGCTGTTTCAGAAACACATGCAGATACTGTGTTGTGACTATTTCTATAAACATCAGAATATTGCAAGCCATGGTATTCCCTGGGATACTCTATGGAAGTGAAAGTTGGATTTTGGAAAGCAGCACAGGAAGATGTTTTCAGATTTGATGTTAGAGAAGATTCCTCAGAATACACTGGGACATCAAGAAAACTAACAAAATACTGATTTATTTGAAGCCCAAGTGAATAGTTTCAAATACCCTTCTTCATATTTTATTTCACCTTTTTCTTTTATTTTTACCATTTTTGTGAAGAAAGAAAGAAAGAAAGAAAGGGCTCTAAAGCTGGGTAATGTGGAAGGAAAGGAAAAAAAATGAACATAAGCAAGGAGGATGGAATCAATTCCAACAGCAATTTTTATTTATTTATTTTAATGGGATTTCTATGCCGCCCTATCTCCCGAAGGACTCAGGGTGGCTCACAGAAATAAAAACAGAAAATACAAAATTTAAGAAGCTATTAAATCAGAAACCCCAATAAATTTAAAAATAACACCAACCAATCTAAAAGCAATTAAAATCCCCTTCAGTCCAGGTTGGCCGATCTAAAAAGCCAAGTCTTTAGGTTGCGACGGAAGGAACGAAGGTCAGGTGCCACCCGAAGCTCCATGGGTAGTTGGTTCCACAGGGCAGGCACACCCACAGAGAATGCCCTCCCCCTGGGCGTCGCCAGCTGACATTGTCTGGCCGACGGCACCCTGAGGAGACCCTGCCTGTGGGAGCACACAGGGCGATCGGATGTCGTTGCTGGCAGCAGGTATTCCTGCAGATATCCCGGACCTAAGCCATGAAGGGCTTTATAGATGCTAACCAGCACCTTGAATCTCAATTGATATCGTCAATTGACAAGATTTCTATAATGAGTGATTCCCAGATGGACAGATGTTCATGAAGAAACTCTAACTATGTAGCTGCTAAGAATCACTATTGATAGCACATAGTCAGTCCAAGAATCTGACATTTTTTGCAAGATGGAGATGAGAAAGGGGTTGTTATTATTTCTGTACTTTTGAAACATTCTTCACTGTCATAGCTCCACACAACACTAAGCATCAGGGTAATTGCTGTAAAATTGGGTTGGGTTTATTGCAAAGATTTATCACATATCGTCATTTCATCCAATTTTGCGTCAAAGGTAGGTAGAAGTTGTCAGTGAAGGTGGGCCATTTCATTTGCAGGAATTCCTGCAAAATGGAATGCATTTCGTGTAGTCAGCTATCCATAGCCACACTGACATCTCATTCAATATTATAGAAATACAGACAAGCCATTGCTTCGAATCAATGCATCTTTGGAGCTATTGCTATTTAGTTACAAAATGAAGTCTAACTAGTAAAGACATTGAAATAGTTCTGTCCAGAAATATTTCCATGTAAATTGCCTCTTAAATGCAATTTTTCTTATTTCATACAGAGGCACATCAACACAATATCAAATGAGTCAGCTCTTGTCAAGCTATGGTGGATACCAGTACCGTATACTCAAAAGATCTCTAAAGTGAGATGAATGACTGTCTATTAACACTTAACAGATTCATTTCCAGATCCCCAAATACGATAAAAAATGTCACATGTAAAACATGATAAAACTTCTTTACTGAGTTAGAATTTGTATCTATTGGTTGATTGTTGATCAGTCCTTTGTAAAAAAAAATTCCCGTAACCACATTAGGTTACCTTCGCACATACGTGCTAATTGTTTCCAGCTCAAGGAAGCGATGCTCATCTCCGTTACAAAGCTGAAGAGCTAGTTCTGTCCAAAGACGTCTCCGTGGTCATGTGACTGGCATGACTAAACCCCAAAGGCACACGGAACGCTATTACCTTCCCACCAAAGTGGTTCCTATTTTTCTACTTGCATTTTTACATGCTTTCGAACTGCCAGACTGGCAGAAACTGGGACAACTAACAGGAGCTCCCTCCATTACGTGGTGCTAGGGATTTGAACCGCCAAACTTTCTGATCGACAAGCTCAGCGTCTTAGCCACTGAGCTACTGCGATCCTCAAGAAGCCACATTAGAAGCTTTTAACACTTTGGAAGAAATATATTGCTGCATCATGATCCTCACTTTTTCCTTTCTATAGTATTGCTCAGCAGTTCAAATAAGTCAGGATATCCATCTACAGATCAAAAGCTTAAATGTGTTCCTGAATTGGAGAGCATGAAAAGAAACAATTGCTTTAATAAGCTTGAACATATATATCATGAACTATGCTGAAGGAGCAACATTTTTGTAATTTCTGCTAATCTGAGTCATGTTGAGTTATTGCCACATGATTTTTTTTACAGGGCAGTTCACCATAGTTTCCCTTAACCCTCCCCATTTATCTGGGCTTGGTACTGGCATATGGTTGATTTAACAACCACATGGCTGAGTTTTTACACAATAGATCATATAATAATCAAACATATAAGGTGGAACCTCAAGTTTGGTTTGAAAACTTTTATAAACCTTTTTGTACAGCCTGTAAGAAGTTGTTTTGTTTCCTGACAGATGTTTTTGCTATCCCCCAAACCTGATCTGTCTCAATTCAAATATACTATATATTTATTTATTTGTTTATTTGATTTGTCAATCACCTACAAGATAATAGGTATAAGTATAAACATAATTATGAATACATGGAATGGATACATGTAAGAAAAATAAAAAGAATCAATAGGACAGGGATGGTAGGCACGTTGGTGTGCTTATGCACGCCCACTACAGACCTCTTAGGAAAGGGGTGAGTATTCCAGACATTGAGCACTCTGTTGCTGAAGTCGTATTTCCTGCAATCAAGATTGGTGTGGTTAACCTTGAGTTTGTATCTATTGTGTGCTCTTGTATTGTTATGGTTGAAGCTGAAGTATTCATTGACCGTAAGGACATTGCAATGTATGATTTTATATACAATACTTAGATCGGACTGAAGGCGGCGTAGTTCTAGGTTTTCTAGGTCTAGAATTTCAAGTCTGGTGGCATAAGGTATTCTGCAATGAGTAGAGGAGTGGAGAACTCTTCTTGGGAAATATTTCTGGACTTTCTCTACAGTGTTAATATCGGATACATAATGTGAGGGTTTTTTTTGTCTTTCAATCTCTTACATTGGGGTGGAGTTAGGATGTTAGGGCATGTTTACTGGCCAGATGCCCTTCCTATCACCAATGCAGAGTTCGCAGCAGATAATTGCTCATTGTGCTCAGAGAGAGAAATATTTTCTGCTACCTAGGATGAAACTCACAGCCTCCTGATTATGATTATATCAGTGTGGAATATCAGAAATATACTTTCTACAGACATTTATGGTAGGGCAGTTTAGCTTGCTATTTTAAATCAAGATGTATACTACTCAAAAGACTTACAAGTAGGTTTTACTTATCTGCCATGAAAAGAAATAAGTCCCTGCCAAGTCCAAGAGAGATGCAAAAAAATAATAAATCTGTATTTCTGCCCTGTTGTCACAAACAATCTGGGATACTTTTATGACTATTTTATTTAATTATATGTATGAATCAACTCATATGCTAAACTTGTGACTAGGTATGACAGGGAAATGTCTATCCCTACAATATTCCAACTGCAAAGAAATGTAGTTAATTTGTAAATCTTCTATGTGTAATTACCAGACTCTAAATGGTACAGCTGAGATAACTGATCATTTCAGTAATCTGCTGTAATACTTCAAGTCAAGTGGAATGGTTTCTTAATTTTCATTCTGGGTTCTCAGCTGTTAGTATTTAATCAACAAATCGGGAACTCACTCTTTTCTTTATTAAGTAACAGACCCAAGATCTAAATAAACATTTTGTTCTTTTAAAAACACCAGCAAATTTCAAAGCTGCTAAGGCATATAGCCAAATAATCTGCACATAAAGCCATTACCCTTACAATAAAGAAAAGATTATAGTGACAAATCCTTTATTATAAAAAATAGTTTTTGTTTCAGAAAGTTGCCTTTAAAAAAACACTCACTATATTTTGACTATTTAATGTTTACCCTACTATTAAATGCACAAACTTTCCAAATGCTGTGAAAAATATAGAAATTGAATTTTCCTTTTCAAATAAATGTATATATGTTTAATTTGAGATATATTTGTTATTTTTTTCTTGATTTTGTCTTTGAATTTTCCTTTGTAAAGCAAAATTATCAAAATAGGAACTTTTGTAGAATCCAATCTCGGTTGGTCACTGGGACCAGAGGTTTTGTCTTCTGAGTTTTCGGGCTCATGCTGGAGCCCATCTTCAAAGAACTCTCTAGAAGAGGTGGAGCCCACCATCAGGGAACTTCTCTCTAGAAGAGGTGGAGCCCACCTTCAGGGAACTTCTCTCTGGAAGAGGTGGAGTGCACCTTCAGGGAACTTCTCTCTAAAGAGGTGGAGCCCACCTTCAGGGAACTTCTCTCTAAAGAGGTGGAGCCCACCTTCAGGGAACTTCTCTCTAGAAGAGGTGGAGCCCACCTTCAGGGAACTTCTCTCTGGAAGAGGTGGAGCCCACCTTCAGGGAACTTCTCTCTAGAAGAGGTGGAGCCCACCTTCAGGGAACTTCTCTCTAGAAGAGGTGGAGCCCACCTTCAGGGAACTTCTCTTGAAGAGGTGGAGCCCACCTTCAGGGAACTTCTCTAGAAGTGGTGGAGCCCACCTTCAGGGAACTTCTCTCTAGAAGAGGTGGAGCCCACCTTCAGGGAACTTCTCTCTAGAAGTGGTGGAGCCCACCTTCAGGAAACTTCTCTCTAGAAGAAGTGGAGCCCACCTTCAGGAACTTCTCTCTAGAAGAGGTGGAACCAATCCAGTTCTTCCAGGAACTTCTTTCTAGAAGACTGTGTGCTGTTCTGTGTATGGTATTTATAGTGCCTGTTGTAAGAGGCTTTTTAGGTGTCATTTGGGGTGCTTTTAAGTCATTCTGTAAAGAGATTGTGCAATGCTTGCAATATTAAATTTGCAGAAACTACCACACAGCAGGGTACATGACTCCAGAGTGTTCCCTCTGGGAATCCTAGCTGGGTATACTTTCTTGGAACTCCTAGAGTGTGGGCATATTTTTGTGCTCCTTTGAGGAACAAAGGCAAGGTTTCTCTATACAAAAAGTTTTGGTTTTTTTTTTTGGTTGGGAGGGCACAATGCTGCTTAATCTGGCAGCAATTGCCTATTGCCCTCCTGGAATAAATTCTACTTCGGCCTTCATTCCTTATTCCTGGCTCAGAAATCAGTTGTGCATAATTCTATAGAGAAAGGAAGTAGGGAAGAATTCTTAGTGTATTCTATGACTATCATATCTGAGCAAGAAAAGCAGTACAGTGAGACTCCTCTCTGCTGCCCTCTAAAGGGTTTCTGGACATTTGCAGCCCAGACGTGTATAATCCTTGCCTGTAGTCCTTGCTTATACTCATACATGCATACGCCTTAGTGTATCCCCTTACTTTTAAATTAGCTTTAACTGCAACAGAATTTTAATAAATCATGGGAAAGCAGACAAGAAAACAGGAGCATTGCAGAGACCTCTGAATTCAGGGCAGAAGGAAAACATAAAAAAGAAACCTATAGTTATAAAAAAAACACTATTATGCAATTACAGATGGGAAGGGCAGGGGCAGGGTGGTGGAAAGGTGGCATCTGTTATTAATTGATCAACTCCTGAACTCCCTTATTTGCACTTTTGTTGGTGCAGTATCATCTTTGTTCCAGCCACCATGGTTTTCCATCTATTTTCCATCTCAACCTTTTTCCTTCTTCAGGATGTTTCAGCCTGGGTCCCATTGTGGTGAGAGGACAATGGGAGGACTATCCCCTCTATTGTGAGAGAATAGAGGGGTTGAACCATCGTGTTATCAGCCAATCTTACCCCGACCACCGCTGAGAGAGCGTGTGCTGCCTATTGTGACTCTGGCCAACAGGTGTGAGAGGCCTGTTGTGATGTGGGACTTTTGGACTGATATCCAGACTGTTTATTCTCCACCTAGGCACTCTTGACATCAGTGCAACATCTATCACCTTTTTGCCGTGACATTTTTATTCTACCCATTATGAATTTTATGATCTATTATTTATGTTGGTTTACTCGCTAGCAGAGTTACGGGCCTTCAGGACTGCTCCCTTGTCCTTGAATTGGCCGGTGGGGTTATCGACAGCTTACCTCAATGACGGATCCTGGGATCCCGAGAGGTGGCATGGCCAGCCAAGGGCCAAATTTTAAATTGGGAAAGGGACGACTTTTAAAATTTTAATTCGCTGTTTTAATGGGTTAGGGGGGGAGGGACTCTGCCTTTTGGTAGAGTCTGGTTTGTCCGGCCGGTGGGTGGTCTCAAGACGGAGGGGCGGGTGAGGGGGCCGCGGGTCCGCATCAAGCAGGGTGGGATTGACAATCCCTAGGGCTATTGGTTATGGCAGGGTGGATGACGACAGAGGGCCATATTATGTATCGGGAGCGCCCCGCATTTACGAAGCGGTGGTGCGCCCGACCCTCAGGTCTCTGCCCGCTCCCCTGGGTCTTTGGTGGTGTGGTCCCTGGGCTTAGGCTTGTATGTAAACGCCAGGTCCGTAGCTAAAGGCCCTCCTCCGTGAACTCATTGAGGAGGAGGCTGCGGATCTGGCGGTATCACGGAGACCTGGTTGGGACCTGAGGGAGGTGTCCCTCTATGTGATCTTTGTCCCCAGGTTTTGGGTATTGCACCGCCACGAGCCCAGGGAAGGTGGAGGAGTAGCGATTGTTATTAGGGAGACTCTGTTTCCAAGGGAGGCCTCTGTCCCGCAGATTGGCGGTTGCAAGTCCCTCCTTCTGAGGTTGGGCCCGGGTGGTCGGTTGGGCCTGTTGTTGACGCACCTGTCCCCCAGCTGCGTTGCAACGCCCTTCCCGAGCTGCTGGATGCCCTCTCGGGAGTGGTGGTGGAGTTCCCAGACTTATTGTTCTGGGGGACTTCAACTTACCCTCCCTGGGGGTGGCGCCTGGACTGGCTCGGGAGTTCTTGGCATCCATGACAGCCATGGACCTGACCCAGGTGATTCAGGGCCCACCCATGAGGGGAACGCACTCACCTGGTTTTTATCTCGGGCAGTGGTGTAGTGATCTGGGGGTGGATCTCCTGTTATTCTACCCCTATCATGGACAGATCATTATCTCCTGAGGCTGGTCTTCAATCTGCTGCTCGCTGCTGGGATGAGGAACCGACACGATGGTTCCGCCCCAGGCCTGATGGACCCGGAGAGGTTTCAGACGGCCCTGGGGTTCTTGCCCACCTCCCTTGCCCACAGCCCGCCGAGACTTTGGTGGCCGCCTGGCAAGAGGCGGCCTCGGCAGCTCGACCGGGTTGTCCCTTGCGGCCTCTCCCTGTCGGAGACCTCGCTTAGCTCCTTGGTTCTCGGAGGAGCTTCGGGAATGAAGCGGCAGAGGAGACGCCTAGAGAGCAGGTGGAGGACTAGTCGCTCTGAGTCTGACCGTCTCCAGTTAAGAGCCTATATTAGGACTTACCTGGAAGCGATTAGAGCAGCGAGATGTGCTTACTTCTCCGCTCTGATCGTCTGCAGATGATCCCTGCGCCCTGTTTAGGGTCACTCGTTCCCTCCTGCAATTGAGGGAGGGAGGGACCTCGGGGCAGAGCAGAGGATTTTAGTTTACATCTGGCGGATAAGGTCGCTCAGATTCGGCTGGCTTGGACTCTGACTGGCAGGATGTTGACGATGGCGTGGCGATGAGTCTTGTGGATCCTGTTTGGGTTGAGTTTGATTCTGTCTCCTGGATGAAGTGGACAGGATCATGCGGAGGCTGTCCTCCACCACGTGTTTATTGGACCCGTGTCCTTCCTGGCTGGTTTATGCCTCCAGGAGGTTACACGTGGTTGGCTCCAGGCAGTTATCAACACTTCCTTGAGTGAAGGGGTTTTTCCTGCCGCCCTGAAAGAGGCGGTGGTGAGACCCCTCCTTAAGAAGCCTGCTCTGGACCCAACCATTTTGAATAACTATCGTCCAGTCTCCAACCTTCGCTTTTAGCGAAGGTTGTTGAGATGGTGGTTCAGCAGCTTCCGCTGTTCCTGGAGGAAACTGATTACCTTGACCTGTACCAATCGGGTTTCAGGCCCGGACACAGCACCGAGACAGCATTGGTCGCATTGGTGGATGATCTCTGGAGGGCTCGGGACAGGGGTTTTCCTCTGTCCTGGTCCTTTAGATCTCTCAGCGGCTTTCGATACCATCGACCATGGTATCCTTCTGCGGCGGCTCCTAGGGGTTGGGAGGGGGGCACCGTGTTACGGTGGTTCTCCTCTTACCTTTGGACCGTTCGCAGTCGGTGTTGACGGGAGAGCAGAGATCCTCCCGAGGCCCCTTAGTTGTGGGTGCCTCAGGGGTCGTTCTCTCACCTCTCCTGTTTAATATCTACATGAAACCGCTGGGTGAGATCATCCGTGGTTTTGGGGTGAGGTATCATCAATATGCAGATGATACCCAGTTGTATATCTCCACCCCAGACCAGATCAGTGATGCTCTCTCGGTGATGTCCCGTGCCTGGAGGCGGTGCAGGCCTGGATGGGGAGTAATAGGCTCAGACTCAACCCGCCAAGACTGAGTGGCTGTTCTTACCGGCATCTCGGTGTTCAGTGGATGTGCCATCCTTGGTCATGGGGGAGGTGTTACCCCCGTGGATAGGCGAGAATCTGGGCGTCCTCCTGGATGCACAGCTCAGTTTGGAGGAGCAGGTGGGAGCTGTGGCCAGGGGCTTTTGCCCAGGTTCGGCTGGTTCGCCAGCTTCGCCCTTACCTGGACCGAGATGCCCTTCGAACGGTCACTCATGCGCTCGTCACGCCCAGAATCGACTACTGCAATGCTCTCTACATGGGGCTTCCCTTGTGGATTACTCGGAGGTTGCAGCTGGTGCAGAATGCGGCCTGCTGGCTGTGATGGGGTATCCCGATACTCCCATGTTACACCCTCCTGCGCGACCTGCATTGGTTGCCGGTTGCCTCGGGTTTCCTTCAAGTGTTAGTAACAACTTATAAAGCCCTTAATGGCTTGGGTGCAGGGTACTTGGAACCTCCTGCCCATCACAGTCCAATCCCTGGCCCCATAGGAGGGGCCTCCTGGGAATACCGCCGGTCAGGCATTGTCGGCTGGCGGTTCCCAGAGCTAGGGCCTTTTCTGTGGGAGCGCCGCCCTGTGGAACCAGCTTCCTCGGATCTGCGTTTGGCCCCTGATCTCCGCTCCTTTCGTCGAGACCTGAAGACCTGGCTGTTTCAGCCGGCCTGGATTGACCCTGGGGTGGGTAGTTTTAATAATGTTTGTTTATTTGTAATTTTATTGTTTTAGTTGTTTGTAATTTGGACTTGTTTTTATTCGTTATTTCATTGTATATCTTTTTGTATGTTCGCCCTGAGTCCCGGAGTAGGGCAGCATACAAGTCTAAATAAATAATAATAATAATAACTATCTTCATTGTGCCACTGGGGCCCCAAGCTAATTGACAGAGCCAGGATTTCAGGCCAGAGGTGGTATTCATGAGGTTCTGACCAGTTCTGGAGAACCGGTAGTGGAAATTTTGAGTAGTTTGAAGAACCGGCAAATACCACCTCTGACTGGCCCTGCTCCCATCTATTCTCTGCCTCCTGAGTCCCAGCTGATCGGCTGGGTCTTCTTTGGTTGCCCTGTACAGGAGAACAGAGCTGGAAAGCAGGTTAGTGTGGGGGGAGAGAATAGGGATTTTGCAGTACCCTTCCACAGGAGCAGGATGAGAATGGGGATTTTGCAACATCCTTGGCCTGGAATGGAGTGGAAATGGAAATTTTGCAGTATCTTTTCCCTGCCATGCCCATCAAGCCACACCACACCCACCAAGCCATGCCCACAGAACTGGTATTTAAAAAAAATGAATCCCAACACTGCTTCAGGCTCTTACAAAAGATCAGGAGGGTTGGGGCCCAACCTCCCATCAGGAGACAAGATGTTCCAAAGGGCAGGTGCCAAACATACAATTAAAAAAAACAAGTTCTACTGCATATAATAAAAAAGGCAGAAATCTGATTACAAAACACTAGGTTTATGATTATTACGATTATGTGTTTGTGGTATTCCTGTAAAATATATTATACTTTTATGAAAACATTTGACAGCACCTACAACCTTTATAAAAAGTACAACAGGAAATAAAGGTCAATTGATACTTTTGAAACCCCCAGGAATAGAATTATTATTAAGATCTACATTTCATTTTTAAAAGAATACTGTGTAAACAGTATTTTAATTCTCTTTGTTCTCCAAATTTCACATGTATAATATTATATGCTCATTTACTCTGAAATAAAGGGGGAATCCCTGTTAGTTGGATATTTTCCCTTCATTTTTTAAAAATGCTGATTTATAATTATAATTGGCTGATTTGAATGACCTAAGCGCCAAAACTCACTGCAACAGTATTGCCAAAAAGGCTTTAAGAGTTGTAAATTTAATTTTATGAAGCTTCTCTTCTGGTAATACTGATTTGCAAACTAGGGCATTCAAAACCTTTGCTAGACCAATACTTGAATTCAGCTCTGCTGTCTGGAATCTGCACTGTATATCAGACATAAATACAATTGAGCGAGTCCAGAAGTATTTTACCAGAAGAGTACTACATTCCTCTGTTCGCAACAGAATACCCGACAGCACCAGACTTGAGATTCTAGGCTTAGACAACCTTGAACTACGCCGACTAAGGCTGGACTTAAGCATAGTACATAAAATTATACATTACAATATCTTACCAGTTAATGAATATTTCAGCTTTAACCACAACAACACAAGAGCACACAACAGTAGGCGGTCTACCTAGAGAACAAAAAGAAGTTAGAACGACTAGAGCAAAACAACCTATATATAAGACTTAAAATGGAAGGGAAAAAATTGATTTCAATGAATATAAATGGACTCAATTCAATTGCCAAAAGAAGGAAAATATTTCATAAATTAGAGAAATTAAAATTTGATATAATTTGTCTGCAAGAGGTCCATATTAAAAAGCAAAATGAATATGTATTAAGGCAAAGAAAGTTAGGAATGCTATTTACATCACTGGTGCAATGTAAAAAAAGAGGAGTGGCTTTATATATTAAAGATACAATTACTGCAGAATTGATTTATACAGATGAAGATGGGAGGATTTTAATGGTGGAGATAATAGACAATAACACTAAAATGCTCCTGATAGCAATATATGCACCAAGTGAGAATCAAGAAGAATTCTATAAGAAATTATACCAAAAAGTGATTGAATTAGACAATGCAAATATTTTTCTGATGGGAGATTTTAATGGGATAATTAATGACCAGCTTGATTACAAATCTGAAAGAACCAAAAGAAAACTAGAAAAAAGCTACCCAAGTCCTTCTTTCAATTGATAGAAGAAATGAATATTAAAGACATATGGAGAGAGAGAAATATTGGAAATAAAGAATTTACTTTTTATTCAAATAGACATGAATCATGGTCAAGAATAGATATGGTATGGGCATCTGCAGACATGCTCTCCGATATACAGAAAATTCAAATTGAAAGTGGGACCTGGGCAGATCACAATCCATTGATAGTTGCCTGGAAAGGACAGAGGAGAAGATCTAGATGGACATTAAATAATATGATTTTGAAAGAAGAAGAATTTAAAAAGAGAACTGAGACAGAACTTTTTTTTTTCCAAGGAAAATAGAAAAGAAGATACATCACTACAAACTCGCTGGGATGCGATGAAGGCTTATACAAGAGGTTTGATAATTGACTATATAAGGAAAAGAAATATTAAACGGAAGAAGACACTCAAAATATTGGAAGATGATTTCATGAAATTGGAAAAAGAACTACAACAATCACAAGGGAAAGATATTAAAAGGAAAATGGATGTGATTAAACATAAAATGGCTTTAATGGACAAGGAAGAAATTGCTCAAAAGATTAAAGCTAAACAAAATTACTTTGAAAATGGTAATAAGCCAGGAAGGTGGTTAGCGTATAAAATTAGAAAGGAAAGAGAAATAAAGAAAATTAGTCAATTAATAGATGGAAAAGGGAATATACAGCATGGGAACGATGAAAAGAAAAAATCATTTTTGAAAAACTGTACTCTCAAGAAGATATTCTAGAAGAAAGAATTGAACAGTATCTACAAAGACAAAACTACCACAGATACCTGAAGACATTGAGACAATGTTAGAAGGGAACATAACCATGATGGAATTAACAGAAGCCTTGAAGAAACAAAATACAGGAAAAGCACCAGGCCCAGATGGTCTATCGTGAATTTTACAAGACCTTCCAGGAAGTGTTAAGCGCTCCCCTTCTAGAAGTGATGAATGAAGTCTTACTAAAAAAGAGAATACCTGAGACATGGTTGGAAGCTTATATTACCCTTATACCTAAAGAAGAAATGGATCTACAACAAGTTAAAAATTATAGACCTATCTCATTGTTGAATTCAGATTATAAAATCTTTGCTTCAATCTTGGCAGAAAGAATGAAAAGATATTTAAATGAATTTATCCACACGGATCAAAATGGATTTTTGCCAAAATGACAAATCAAGCAAAATGTGAGAATAATTTTAGATACTCTGGGGTATTATGAAACACATCCTGAAAAACAGATGGCACTGATGTTTTAGATGCTCAAAAGCATTTGACAATGTGAACTGGCGGTTTATGATATTGCAAATGATGCAAATGGGCTTTGGAAAAAACTTTATACAAGCTATTGAGACAATATATAATAATCAAACAGCAAAGATATTGGTAAATGGAGAGTTGACAGAATCTATAGGGATAAGAAAAGGAACCAGACAAGGTTGTCCTCTGTCGCCCCTGCTGTTTGTTTTAACACTAGAAATACTGAATAGAGCTATCAGAGAAGATGAAGAAATAAAAGGAATGAAAATTAAAAAGAAGAATATAAACTACAGGCGTTTGCAGATGATTTGGTATTCATACTAGAGGATCCACTTAAATCAGCACCTAAGTTGATAGAACAAATAGAAGAATATGGAATGGTGGCAGGTTTAAAAATTAATAAAGACAAAACAAAGATCCTAACAAAGAATATGTTAGCAAAACGCAAGAAAGATTTAGAAGATTTATTAGAGATTCAGATGCAAATAAAGTTAAATATTTGGGAATATATATAACAGATGCAGTATTTTGAAAGAAGATAATTAAATAAAACTTAAACAGCAGATAGCGACAGATCTTGAAAGATGGGAAAATATGCAATTATCTCTTATTGGCAGAATATCGACAGTTAAATGAATATTCTACCTAGAATCTTATATCTACTTCAGACAATCCCAATTAGACTTGGGAAAGGGTACTATGAAGATTTAAATAAAATCACATCCAAATTTATATGGCAGGGCAAAAAGCCAAGAATTAAATTTAAGCTATTACAAGATGCAAGGTCAAGAGGGGATTGCACTACCAAACTGGGAATTGTATTATCAAGCTGCAAGTCTGATGTGGGTGAAAGAATGGATAACATTGAGAAATAATAGATTGTTAACTTTAGAGGGTCATGATTTATTATTAGGATGGCATGCTTTCTTATGGTATAAGGAACAAAAAACAAGGATATTTTAGAAGACACTATGTTCGAGAAGCTTGTTTTAAATTGGGAAAAACTAGAAAACAACATTATATACAAATTCCATTATGGGTATCTACTATTGAAGCTTTTTCATATGCAATAATATACAAGAAGGAACAAACAGTTAGATATGGAGAGATTTTAAATGAAAAGGGTGAACTCAAATCGATGCAAACACTACAAGAACAAGGTATAAAAATGAATTGGTTTTCATATCTGCAAATACAATCTAGATATGATGAGGATGTTAGGACTGAAGGGATTTATAAAAAAACAACTGAATTAGATAAAATCTTGATGGGCACGAATGAAAAAATGATTAAAAAACTTTATGGTTATCTATTAGAAGTTAGAATGGAAGAGGAGCAGGTTAAGGAAACAATGATTGCTTGAGGGAAAATTTTTGGTTATGGGATAGATCTAGAGAGATGGCAAACACTGTGGGATCAGAATTATAAAATGACAATGTCAACTGCATATAAAGAAAATTTGTATAAGATGTTTTACAGGTGGCACCTATCCCCGAGAAGGATTGCAAGAATGTTCAAGGATAAATCGGATAAGTGTTGGAAATGTCATCAGATACCTGGCTCCTACTACCACATGTGGTGGACTTGCGTTGATGCCAAAAGATACTGGACTAAAATCCACATGTGGTTGGAAAAATGACACAACAACATATAGACTTGAAACCTGAGATATTCCTGTTGGGAATTGTACCAGAGACATTTAACAAAGAACTGAAATATTTGATTGTTAATGTACTGACAGCTGCTAGAATTGTATTTGCTAAAAACTGGAGAAATGACAAGACACCTATGCAGGAGGAAGTGATTAAGAAGATCTTGGATTGTGCGAAATGAGTAGATTAACATTTGAAATTAGGGACCAAGAAGAAAAGCAGTTTTATAAGATATGGAATATGTTTTATCAATGGTTAGACAAAAAAGTTTGGTAATATATTTTTGGGAATATAAAGATAGATAGAACTGTTGAAACAATATAGAGATTATAATATGATAAAGGATTAATAATAATGATTATAGTTTTTCCTTTTTGTAATATTGAGTATGAATAATGAGGGGAAGGCACTGTGATTTTTGACTGACCGACATACTTGAAATTGATATGGATCTATGTGTTGTATGTTTGTTTGTTATGTTTGTGTTTTTGGAAAAATAAAACCTTTTATAAAAAAAAAAAGAGCACACAACAGATATAAACTAAATGTAAAGCACTCCAAACTCGATTGCAAGAAGTATGATTTCAGCAACAGAGTGGTCAATGTCTGGAACTCACTACCTGATTCTGTTGTCACCTGCTCAAACCCCCACTCCTTTACTCTCAAACTAACCTCTATTGACCTCACCCCATTCCTAAGAGGTCTGTCAGGGATGTGCATAAGCGGACAGTCGTGCCTACCGTCCCTGTCCTATTGTCCCCAATTATTAGTTCCTATTTCTTATATTTAAACTTACGTTTATTTTTATTTCTATTGTATTGTAAGCTTTCAACAAAATAAATAAATAAAAATAAATAATAAATAAATAAAATAAAAGATAAGGCTTGGACACAACATGATTGGCAGTTGGGTTTTCTAGTCATAGAATGGAAGCTGTTTGGAATTTTTTCTTTTTACCTGGAACATACCTGAAAGTTTGAGAATTAATGTCCATTGTAACAATGCTTTTATTACTCCAGAAGAATCTGTGCTGATATACTGTGCAACTCTTATGTCTCCTTGTTAAGTCATTTATAGAAATGTTTAAAAACATTAGACTTAGAAGAAAAGCCTGAGGTAAACAACAAACATACCTTTCTCCAAGTAAACATTTTTTTAGCACAATCATTCAACCAACTGGAAAACATGTTAAAATGTGATATAAAAAATAATAAAACAAAATTTAAAAATATACAATACATTCCAGAAGATTGGAGAAGAGATAACCAATTCCTATTTTTTAAAGCCTTTAAAAGGAAACTACAAGCAATTCAAGAGGTGACTGTTAAAGGACTTAGACAAAAACAGTTTGATTACTAGAGGCCATCATGAAATTGTTGAAAATAAAATCCATCTTGTAGTAGGGCTATCCATCCAACTCACATTTTTCAATTTTACAGAAAAGGAAACTATGGTCAACTTTATCAAATACCTTCAGTATTCACTTTGTCAAAAAAGCAGTAACATTAGTCTGGTGTGACCTATGACCTATTTTCAACAATTTTATGCTTCTATAAACCTGTAAAGCCATGGAAGATGGAAAAAGGCATGGAAAAACAAGGAAAGTCTTCCAAAAGACTTCTGACCTCAGAAGAAATTTCCAGCTTCAAATTCATCATATTAAAAGACACCAATGGACATATAAGTAAATGATTCAAAGAAGATCAAAGAGAAATGGAGGGAATATACTAAAATACTACAGAGATGTCACCATCCCAGATACCTGTAGTAATAGAAAATGTAGTTAGATCCTGTCATTAACAAGTTATAAGACTACAGGACCTGATAAAATTACCACAGAAATATGGGACGTATGAGAAGAAGAATCAAACAAATCTAGGGAATGCTTCACTGCCAATAGATTGGAAGAGATCAATCTATATTACAGTACCAAAAAAGGAGACTTAAAACAGAATGTGCAAACTAGTGTACTACATCCTTAATTCACATGCCAGCAAAATAATGCTGTAGTATCATTAAATGCAGATTAGAGCTATACATGAACAAAAAAAAAGCTAGGCTAGGGGTGTCAAACTCGATTCATTGAGGACTGCATCACGGTTGTATTTGACCTCAGGGGGACTGGGGTGGATGTGGTTTGACGTCACTCATGTTGGGGGCGCCTATGGTGGCCCGAGTGCTCTGCCAGTGAAAATGGGCTCCCAAGCTCTGTTTCTGGCTGTGACAGCCTTCTGCAACCCTCTGGCATGGCCCTCCTGAGCTCCATTTTTGCTGGCAGAGGCACTGTGTACCGGTCCTTCGCTGTTTCAAGGATGGCACCATGGGCCAGATCCATCCTGCGGGTCTTGAGTTTGACACCCCTGTGCTAGACAGTCAAACTGAATTTGTCATGCCCCTGTAGAGACTGACTCTGAGGGAGAGGAGGAACAACCGACAGGGAGTGGAAGTGTGGTTCCAGAGGTTCTGGAGGAAGTTGGGAAAAGGCAGAGGCTGGTTGGGCAGTCAGAGGATGACCCAAGCCCATCCCCTCTCCATCCTAGGGCACGCAGGGAGGAGAGGATAAGGGAGAGACATGGTCTACTTGGGAGGAGAGGGCCTTGATTCTCTTCATGGGCTGCAGCTGTGACAGCTGAATAAGAGGACGGACATGCATACAGGCAAACACTGGAAACAAATTGTTAAGTTTGGGGCCTGGGGCCTGTGATTTGGGTTATCTCAGCAGGAATCCATAATGGTTCACCCATGAGGTTCTTAGCATAAACAGAATCACCCACAGTGAAAGTGCGAATTTTACTAGTGGAATCTAGTGGTGCGTTGGGTGCGTAAGTGGGATGAAGGCAATCAAGGGGAGACCTGAGTTTCCTACCCATCAACAATTCAGCTGGGGTTAAATTAGTTGAGGGGTTGGGAGTGATATGCTGAACACTGAGAAGTTTTTCAACTCTCTCAGTGATATCCCCTGGACCCAATTGCTGAAGTTTTTCCTTGGTAAATCATACCATACGTTCAGCCCAGCCGTTAGGATGCCCAGGGGCTGTCAGGGCATGTCTGATACCCTGTTGTGCTAGATATGATTCAAAAAGGTTGGATGTAAATTGAGGGCCATTGTCAGAAACAAGCACATCAGGTAACCCGTGAGTTAAAAAAAGCTTTTTAAGCTGTTTGATGACAGCTTCAGTTGTGGTGGATGTCATAGGGATAACCTCCAGCCAGTTGGAATATGCATCAATTATAATAAGGAAGGTGTGCCTCTGGTAGGGCCAGAAAAATCAATGTGAATCCTGGACCATGGGCCCCTAGGACATTCCCATTCCTGTGTGGGGGCGAGAGGTGGGGCAGGCCTGACTACCTGACAGTTGGGACAAGATGCAACCCAGTTTTCAACCATTTTGTCATTACCTGGCCACCATACATAACTCCTGGCCAATCCCTTCATTCTAACAATTCCCGGATGACCCTCATGTAACATTTCCAAAACCTCTTTTTGTAGTTTTGCAGGAATAACCACCCTGTTACCCCACAAAATACATCCTCTTAATACAGATAATTCAGTTTGCCTGGATTTAAAAGGTTGGGCGAGTTGAGGTAGATCTTGAAGTGGCCAACCTTTCTTAATCCAGCCTATGACAGGAGCCAATAAAGTGTCTTTGGCAGTCTCTCTCAATTTGAGCAGCATGTACTGGAAGTTTGGCAACAGTTTCTAGAAAAAGGTGTGAGTCTCAGGAACAGGGTCCTCAATGTGTGAAGAAAGTGGGCAGTGACTCAAAGCATCTGCATGCCCAATGTCTTTACCAGGTCTGTGGATCAGTTTGTATGAATAAGCAGCAAGAAATTCAGTCCATCTCAGCATTCAGACAGGATTGGTGCAGAGGTTGTTGACCTGCCACAATGCCTAAAAGGTTTTAAATGTTCAACAGTAAATGTTCTCTGCCATATAAATCAACTCATGGAAGTTCCTCTTTTTAGTCAACATGCAATAGGCTTCCCTCTGGCAGCTTCCTTGTCCAGTTGGCTGTAGTTCCTCTCTGCTTTAGTCAAGGTGCGAGAGTAAAATGCAATAGGAGCTTCCCTCCCACTGGGAAGCATGTAGCTCAACCCCCCGCCCCACTCCAAAGGGGAGCATCACAAGTCAGAACAACAGGAAAGTTTCAGAGTGAGTCTCAGGAACAGGGTCCTCAATGTGTGAAGAAAGTGGGCAGCGACTCAAAGCATCTGCATGCCCAATGTCTTTACCAGGTCTGTGGATCAGTTTGTATGAATAAGCAGCAAGAAATTCAGTCCATCTCAGCATTCTTGGTGACAGGATCGTGGGGTTGGTTTGTCCCTGCCACAATGCCTAAAGAGGTTTGTGATCTGTGACAGTAAATGTTCTCCCATATAAATACTCATGGAATTTTTGACAGCTGCTACAATTGCCAAGGCTTCCTTGTCCAGTTGGCTGTAGTTCCTCTCTGCTTTAGTCAAGGTGCGAGAGTAAAATGCAATAGGAGCTTCCCTCCCACTGGGAAGCATGTGGCTCAACCCCCACCCCACTCCAAAAGGGGGCATCACAAGTCAGAACAACAGGAAAGTTCTCAGAGAACTGTATCAGCACAGCATCAGACGATTAGTCTCTTGATATTGTTAAATGCAGCTTGTTCCTTCCTCCCCCAGACCCAAGCAGATTTTTGTCCAGCAACCTATGTAGGGGTTCTGCAATGGTTGCCTTCTGAGGTAGAAACATATGATAGAAGTTAATGAGTCCCAAGAATGCTTGCAAATCTGTTTTGCATTTTGGCCTGGGGCTTCTTTGATTGCCTGAACCTTTGCCTCTGTGGGGTGGATGCCATGTTTATCAATGTAACCCAAGTATTTATTTTATTTATTTGAATTTTATATGCCGCCCCATCTCCAAGACTCGGGCGGCTTACAACTAAAAACAGGAACAATAAATACTTAAAAACGATTAAATTAAATTATAAGTTCAAACATTATAAAACCTTAAAACCATCCTCCCCAGGGGGTCACAGCCCGGTTGGTCAAACAACCAGGTCTTTAACTCACGGCGAAAGGTGCGGAGATCAGGGGCCAGGCGGAGCCCCAGAGGCAGTTGGTTCCAGAGGTCAGGCCGCGACAGAAAGGCTCTGTCATCGGGGAACCGCCAGCCGGCATTGGCTCCGCCGACGGGACCCCGAGGAGTCCTGTTTATGAGCTCGCACAGGGCGACCGGTATTTGATATTGGAAGAAGACGCTCCCTTAAGTATTGAGGACCCATGTCATGAAGGACTTTGTATGTTAACACAAAACCTGAATCTCACCCGAGCGCAACCGCAACCAATGAAGGCCGCGCGAGGAGGGGGTCGATGGGAGAACCGGTAACTCCCATCACCACCCGCCGCCGATTCTGCACCAGCTGCAACCGGATGGTATGCAAGGGCAGTCCCAAAGAGAGCTGCAGTAGTCGGTAGAGGTAACAAGGGCATGAGTGACCGCAGCAGGGCGCCCGGTCCAGAAAAGGGCTAAGTTGTCGAACAAGGCGGATGGGCAAAGGCCCCTGGCAACGCCCCCACCTGATCCTCCAACCGAGCCGCACATCCAGGAGGACCCCAGATTCCGCCCTATCCACAGGGGGTAACACCTCCCCCATGGCCAAAGATGGATAATCTAAACTGGGCCGGGACCGATATGCACAGCCACTCAGTCTTGGCCGGGGAGTCGAAGCATGTTCCCGCCATCCAGTTCGCACGCATCCAAACACCCGAGTCATCAGGGAGAGGGCATCACTGATCTGGTCTGGGGTGGAAATGTACAGCTGAGTATCATCAGCGCATTGATGGAATTTCACCCCAAAACCACGGATGATCTCACCCAGCTGCTTCATGTAGATGTTAACAAAAAGGGGGAAAGGACCCACCCCTGAGGGACCCCACAAGAGAGCCCTAGGGACGACCACCTGACCCCCGCCATCACACCGATTGCACTGCCCCGAGAGGTAGGAGGAGAACCACCGAAGAACGGTGCCCCCACTCCCAACCCCTCAAGGCGACGCAAAAGGATACCATGGTCGATGGTATCGAAAGCCGCTGAGAGGTCTAATAGGACCAGGACAGAGGAAAACCCCTATCCCGAGCCCTCCAGAGATCATCATCCATCAGCGACCAATGCCGCCTCCATGCTGTACCCGGTCGGAAGCCCGATTGATACGGATCTAGGTAGTCCGCTTCATCCAGGAAAAGCGGAACTGCTGAGCCACCATTACACTTCAACAACCTTCGCCAGAAAACGGTTGGAGACTGGACGAAAGTTGTCTAACACAGTCGGGTTCAGGGCAGGCTTCTTCAGGAGGGGTCTCACCACCGCTTTTCAAGGCGCGGAAAGACACCTCCCTAAGGAAGCATTGATAACTGCCCGAGCCAACCGCAGGTGACCTCCCTGGCGGCATAAGCCAGCCAGGAGGGACACGGGTCCAATACAAACATGTGGTGGAACTCACGCCGTGAATCCTGTCCACTTCATCCTCGGAAACCGGATCGAACTCATCCCAGATAACAATAGCCAGACTCCTGCACCCCTTCCTCAGACCACTGCAAATCGGAGGACAACCCGCCCCAATCAATGGCAATCTTATCCGACAGATGTTGAACAAATGCCTCAGCCTTACCCCCGCAACGGGTCCGCCCCCTCTGAATGAAGGAGGGAACGAGTAACCCAAACAGGGCGGCCGGGCGATTATTCGGCGGATATGAGAGGAGAGATAAGATCTTCTCGCTCTCTCTCATAGCTACCAGGTAAGTCCAATAAAGGCTCTTAGCTGGGCTCGGTCGGACTGGGAACGGGTAGACCTCCACCTGCTCTCTAAACCCTTCGACGGCGCTTCATCTCCCGGAGCTCCTCAGTATACCAAGGGGCAAACCGGGATCCACGGCGCTGCAGGGGACGATGGGGACAACCCTGTCGAGAGCCTCTGACGCAGCCTGCCAGGCCACTGCCAGATCCTCGGCAGAGCTGTGGGCAAGGGAGGAAGGAAAAACCCCAGTTCTGCCTGGAACCTCTCAGGGTCCATCAGGCTTCGGGGCGGAACCATCTAAGTGGCCTCATCCCAGCAGTGGGGACGCCTGTTGGAAGACCAGCCGAGGAGATAGTGATCAGACCATGGAACAGGCAAAGTCGTAATAGTGACCTGCCCTCTGTCACTCCGCCACTGTTCAGAGACAAAACTAGGTCAAGAGTATTTCTCCATGAGTAGGGCCTTGAATCAATTGTCAGGCCCATGGCCTCCAGAAGCCATGAATTCCTGGCCAAACCCCACTCCCCCAGGGAAGGCAGGTTGAAGTCCCCCAGGACCATAAGGTCCGGGAGCTCCACCGCCACCCCGGAGATCGAGAAGCCCAGGCAGGGCCGCTGCCACACAGCTGGGGGAAAGGTATGCTAGCAGCAAGCCCACCCGCCCATTAGGCCCCCACCTCAGGAGGAGAATCACTCTCCGCCTATCTCTGCAACAGAGACCTCCCTCGGAAACAAGGTCTCCGAATAACCACGGCCACCCCACCACCCCTACCCTGGGCCCGTGGCCGGTGCAAAACCCGAAAACCTGGTGGGCATAAATCAACCAGAGGGACACCCTCTGGGCCCAACCAGGTCTCAGTGATGGGCCAGGTCCGCAGCCTCCTCCTCAATGGTCTCCCGAGGAGGGAGGACTTATTAGCCACAGACCTGGCATTAAATACACCAACCTAAGCCCAGGGATCCTAATTCCATCGCCCCCTCGGGAGGAGGTCATAGGTGAGCGCCAAGCAACCGCCTTAAGTGTCGGGAAGTGCTCCCCTAACCTGATATGGCCCTATGCCTCCTCCTCCTTCCAATCCCGACCACCCTGGGAATCGCGCCTCATCCCGGCCTGGAGCCCCCGCCCCCAACCCCACACACACCCCGCTGCACCCCGGCTGCAAAATGACCTCCACCCCCACCCCCTCCCTAACCCTTTAAAACAACGATTAAAAATTTTAAGATTCAACCCTAACCCTTAATTTAGAATTTGACCCATTGATTGCAGCATGCCACCTCGGGATCCCAGGATCCGCATCAAGGTAAGCTGTCGACAGTCCACTGGGCCACTCAAGGACAAGGGCGCAGTCCTGAGTGCCCACAGTTCCGAGCGCCAGTAAGGTCCCATAAAAGTTGACAAAATTTAAGGGTCAGGGTAAAGTATGGCATTGCATAATCGGGTGAAGATGTTAAAATATCCAATGGAGAAAGAAGGGTACAGGCAACAGTAATCAAGAGTTCCAGTCTCATAAACGGTCTCTCACACCCGCTCAGGGGCCGGGATGGTAATAAATGGCAACCGCCTCTCACTGGCGCAAACCAAACAACTCAAAAACTAGGGTCTGATGTTAAATCCTCTACTCTCTCACAGTAGAGGGATAGTCCTCCCATCGTCCTCACAACAATGGGACCTGTCCAATCAAAGTCCTGGTAAAGGGAGAGGTCCAGATGATGATTAGGACCGTGGCCATTGGAGAGAGAAGATGGATACTCCACAAAAATCCATAGAAATAGGGAGGGGGGGGCAGGCGGTCGAAAGTTGCATAAAACGGCAGTAGTGAACCAGCATAGCACCATCCACCTGACAGGGCGAGGGAGATCCAGGAGCCTAAGCATCGGGCTCCTCACCGGCTGTACAGGGTTCAGGGCCAAGGCAAAGGACCCTTCTGGGTTTTAAACGGATTGGTTGTACCTTGGGATCTAGGTTAAATGTGATGGTGGTACCAAGTACTTGCCTAATCCATCGCTGAAGACCTCTGGAAACTCAGACTTCAAGGCCTCTTCCTACTCAGTGTTGCTCATGTGATTGATGCCAGTCACCTCGATGCCCAACGGGTTGAACCACTCAAGGCCCAGCAGACTTGGGCGGTCCTTGTCCACGATGGTCAGTGGTAGGCTTTTGGTGTGGCCCTTGAATTTCACGTTGAATTCTCTTGTTCCAACTACTGGAATCTTGTTCTCTTGGTAGTCTTTAAGAGTCAATGCTTGCTTCTTGAAGTGCTTCTTCTGGATGTTGGGAAGAAGTCTGTGAATAGTGTCCCATGACACCATAGATAGGTATGAGCCTGAGTCCACTTCCATTTGGCAAGGCCTTCCTTCAATAAGTACCTTGACATGCACTTTTATGCTTCTTAAAGGTGATGAATGACCAATAGTTACTGTTTGATGAGTTTCATTCTTCCCATTTGCTTCTGTGCTGCCCCATTTTCTCACTGAGATTGTTGGGCCTGAATTCTTTGTCTCTGCTTGTAGCAAACTTTCTTCTATTGGGTGGAGTTCTGGATGATTTGCAGACTCTTGCTAGGTGTCCTCTTTTATCACAACGAGGCAAATGGTGTCTAAAACTTGCATTCAGTGTGGGGTGGCTTCCCCACAACCTCTGCAGTAGAAATCTTGCCTCTTTCTTCCCAGGTCTTTCTTTTTCTGCTCCATTCTGAATCTGTAAATTCCTTCCTCCACCTCACTACAGTCTGACTCAGAATCTATTTGCTCACAATGAGTTGTTCTGGACTTTTCGACATCAGGATGGCTTGTGGCCTTGTTGATTTTCTTCATGGCTGCTGCTGAGGACTTGGTAGCTTCTGCTGAAGAGGCCTCTTCTACTGCTTCCTTCAGCGTGATCTTAGGTTTCAGTAATAACTTGCTCTGTAGCACCTTGTCTTTAAGGCCCAGAACAAATCGATCGCGCATGGCCTCTTCTAAATTGTTAAATTCGCATGCACCCCCAATGTCTCTTAAACTTGCTACAAAGTCATTTATGTTTTCGCTTTCCCCTTGATCACAACGTAAAATTCGTGTCTCTTAATGAGGCACGATACTTGTGGCGCGTAATGGGCTCTTAACAGTTTTTCTAAGTCAGGCCATTCCATTACCTTCACGTCTGCAGCTCCCGCCAATGCCTTCACCATCTTGAAAACTCCCGGACCGCAGTGCGTGAGAAAGACCGCCCTCTTCCGCTTCTCGGAAATGTTGGCAAGATCGTTTCCCTCCAGATACATTTGGAAACGATCTGCATACGACTCCCAGTCTTCTGCCATCGGATCGAACGGGCTGGGGGTGTTCAGTGCAGCCATCTCGCTCTCCTTCTGTTCCGCGTTGCCGTCTTCTTCAGGGGAATCCCATCCTCGTCGCCAGTGTTAAGTTTGCATGAAGAGACAGATGCGGAGTGCTTCAAGCTCTTAGTTTATTAGTCACTACAGCTCAGAACGGACCTAATTTGGCTGGGCTGCGGCTGCTACTTATAGCCAGCAGCCGCAGTTGCCAGCCAATCAGAGTGCAGGGTTTTCCCGCACTTTTTAAACCAATCATTTCCAACATTTTACAAGAACAGTTCAAACTAAACCAATGACTTCAAACCTACATACATAACACAAATATCTCTAGTCTATGGTTCCTCTCTGAGTTTGGCATTCTTCCCAGTGTGTGTTATCTGTGGATGTCCTCCAGCCCTGGTTTGTGTTGCTTTTTTCCTTCTTCTTGTAACTGTTTGTTTGGGAAGTTTTTTTTGTCTTCCGTCAAGAATATTTGGAGTTTGGAAGCAAAGTGAAGGAATAAAAGGGGCTTCACCTCTTTTCTGTGACTATTTTTGTTTTGTATCCCACCCTGGGTCATCACAATTAGATAAGTCCAAGAAACAGAGATATTACTGGTGCACACTGGATAATTGAGAAAGATATATGTAGAAAACCAACAAGAAGCCACTTAACTTATTAGAAAAGCCTTCAATTGTATTGTTTCTGGAAAGTGCTCAGAAAAAGGGCCTTGGTGGTGCAGGCTGTTAATAGCCTAGCACTTAGCTCCAGCTGCCTGTAATTATTGCAGGCTTGAATCCCACCAGGCTCAAGGTTGACTCAGCCTTCCATCCTCTCGGGGTAGGTAAAGTGAGGACCCAAGATTGTTGGGGGCAGTAAGCTGACTTTGTAAAAAATGCCACTTGGTAATAAGCAGGCATATACAATGGAATGAAGGCTATTGCTGAGTGCATTGGGTTGTATCCCAAAAACTGTAAGCCACCCTGAGTCTCCGGAGAAGGGCGGGATATAAATACGAATAAAAAAAAAAGGGAATTCAAGAACAACTCATTGTCTTTATGGGAAACTTATATACAGAGCAGGAAGCCATAGTATAATCAGAATACAGTGAAATAAACTGCAGATTGGCAAAGAAAGTTTACAAGGCTGTAAAGATTTTTAAAAAATCTGTTACCTTTGAGGCAGTCTGGACAGCTGGTAACTGCCTGGACAAGTCCCTGCAGTTAAATACTCTCCACTTATTGTTTTCAACCCATATGCTTCAGATAAATTAAAGGAAGCCTGATTGGAAGAAGATGAGTGTGGGTTAAAAGCAGGGGAAGAAACATCAATAACCTGCAATATCTGATAACTCTACTCTGAAAACACAAATAGTAAATAACAAAGGACAAATCATCAAGAAATACACAGCAGACTACCACTCGATACAGCAGCTATTAATAGCAATAGCAATAGCACTTAGACCTACATGCTGCTTCACAACCTTCTCTAAGCGATTTACAGAGTCAGCATATTGCCCCCAACAATTTGGGTCCTCATTTTACCGACCTCGGAAGGATGGAAGTCAACCTTCAGCCTGGTGAGATTCGAACTGCCAAATTACAGGCAGCTGGCAGCCAACAGAATTAGCTTGCAGTAATGTACTGCATTCTAATCTCTGCGCCACCATGGCTCTTAATGCCTTGGAAATGATATTTATATGCCCTGACAAAGATCACAATAGTGCAATAATAATATTCTTTGTAATACTCTATGAAACTTAAAGTTGGACTTTGAAGAAGCAGGGTAGAAAGAATATTGATGCTTTCGACTTCAGTGCAGGAGAAAACTCTTGAGACTACCTTGGGCAGCCAAGCAAATATACAAATGGATCAGCGAACAAATCAATCCAGAATTGTCATTTAAAGCCAGTGCTCAAACACTCATACATTACTCATCTCTAATGATCTAAGTGCTAGAGCCCACTGTAACTACATAGCCAGAAAGGCATTAAGAGTTGTTAACCTAATCTTATGTAGCTTTTTCTCTGGTAATATTACACTACTAACTAGAGCATACAAAACATTTGCTAGACCAATACTGAAATACAGCTTATCAGTCTGGACCCCACTTTATGTATCTGATATTAACACAGTTGAGAAAGTCCAGAAATATTTCACAAGAAGAGTTCTCCACTCCTCTACTTGTTGCAGAATACCTTATGACACCAGACTTGAAATTGAAAGAGCCTTGGTGGTGCAGGCTGTTAAATGCCTAGCACTTAAGTTCCAGCTGCCTGCAATTACTGCAGGCTCGAATCCCACCAGGCTCAAGGTTGACTCAGCCTTCCATCCTCTCAGGGTAGGTAAATTGAGGACCCAAGATTGTTGGGGGCAATAAGCTGACTTTGTAAAAATGCTGCTTAGTAATAAGCAGGCATATACAATGGAATGAAGGCTATTGCTGAGTGCATTGGGTTGTATCCCAAAAATTGTAAGCTGCTCTGAGTCTTTGGAGAAGGGTGGCATATAAATGTAGTTTAAAAAAATTCTAGACCTAGAAAATCTAGAACTACGCCGCCTTTGGTCCAATCTAAGTATAGTATACAAAATCATACATTGCAATGTCCTACCTGTCAACAAATATTCAGTTTCAACCATAACAATACAAGAGCACACAATAGATACAAACTCAAGGTTAACTGCACCAAACTTGATTGCAGGAAATACGACTTCAGCAACAGAGTAGTCAATGTCTGGAATACTCTACCTGACTCTGTGGTTTCTTCCTCAAACCCCCAAAACTTTAACCTTAGACTGTCTACTATTGACCTCACCCCTTTCCTAAGAGGTCTGTAGGGGGTGTGCATAAGTGCACCAACGTGCCTACCATCCCTGTCCTATTGATTCTTTTTATTTTTCTTATATGTATCCATTCCATGTGTTCATAATTATGTTTATACTTATACCTATTATCTTGTAAGCGATTGACAAATGAAATAAATGAATAAATAAATTATATGAAAATCTAGCTCTTTGGGAAAAGTTTTAATGCTGGCAAAGGTAGAATGAAAGGGAAGAAAGGACAAGCAGTGGAAATTGTAGGAACTCGCTTACAATAGCAAGTAATGTACCATTGGAAGACCTGAAATACCAAATTAGGGACAGATCTTCCTCTTAGGAATGGTTCATAAGAGTTGATACTGACTTGGTGGGACATCACCAATCAATCAGTTTTATCCTGAGTATTTATGAAGACAGTCCCTTTTTAGTGGCCTCTCTACTGGTGATCCTATTGAAATAACTCACTTGTTTAATGCTTAGATTGGTTGCATTTCATACAACTATACAATTAGTGAAGCACCCCTTTTGACTACTATGTACAGACACAACAACTATATCATAACAACAAGAAGCCCTATGAAGTTGTGGTTGTAATAGCAGTTGTTGTAGTAGTTGCTGCTTTTACATTAATAAAAGTCAGGGCAATATGTTTTTACAATATTACATCTTTCAAAATGTCCACACGATCACTACAGAAAGATAGATGGAAATAATATGATTGTTATCAAGTTCCCAATACTGACATGTAATTATTCATATCTGAAAGATCAGATGAGCTTAACATTTTTATATTGATTTACAATTGATGCAATTATAAATTATGTAAATTATATCATGTTTGCATGTGGTTTGGGTTGATTGGCTTGTATTTGAAATGCTTGCTGTTTTCCTTCTTCATTTATTTTTAATTTTTGCAGGGGGGGGGAGAGCTCTATACATGAAAAGATATATTTCCCATTTGAAATAGTTTTCCTGAAACATCTGCCACCAGAACATGACTCTAGAGCTAAGTTATGATGGATGAATTTTTGACAAGGAATTGGAATTCAGATCAGATGCAGACAGATTTAGTAGTGAGGAACTGCAGTTTATTAAAATCACTACTGACTTATAGAACACCCCCTCCTATATTTTTTTTAATGTGATCCAGAGATTGATTACTTGGATTGATCACTTGAATGCAGTGGTATCCACAATCCAAAAGTGCCTCAAATGTACAGACCACCTTTTCTAAATTAAGCCATTTTAGCACATTTTCCTCACAAGTTACGTTTTTCATGTTGCTTCCTTGTTATATCTGTTGTGGTCCGCCAGCAGCCTGTGCAGACAGCAGTGGAATTGGACAGTGGGGAAGAACGGGGACCAGTCCAGGAGTCTGGGGAGGACTCGAACGATGGTCCTGCGTCCGATACAGAGATGGGGCCAGGACCATCTGGGAGTTGTGTGCTGACTCCGGAGCCTCCAGAATCTGACAGCAGTGAGGCAGAGGAACAAGGAGAGCCTGTTCCCAGTGTGCATGTGCGCAGAGCTGCCAGAAGGCAAGAGCAGCTAAGATAAAAGGGGTGACTCGGGAGTAAGGCTTGGAGGTGATTGCCCCTCCCATAAGTTATAAAGGAACTGCAAAAGGACAGGAACCTTTGCAGGAAGCAACGTTGTTCCCTCTGGTCAGTTTGGAACCTGAAAGCTCCATGGTGAATTTGTGCTCCATTTGGTTTTGAAAGACTAATTGGTACTTTAGTCCTTGGCAGCACTTCAGGAAAGATAAAGGTGCGTTCTTATCGGACTTCTCCCGAAGGACTTTGGCAGACTTCCATGGGACTATTTATAACTGGTTGAGACTCATTACGGGCTGTGAATGATGATAATTCACAGCCATTGAATTACAATAAAAGGTTTTTGGATTTAACATGTGTTTGTTGGTGTCTCAGGAAGCCTTGGTCAGAACAATATCATTGAAAATACAATTTGCTCTGACAGCAAAACATACAAACATTATGAGGCAAATAGGGGTGACATAAATTTTGGGAGATTAGCATGGGAGGCATGCTATCTAATATATGGGAAATATGGACATCTCAATCAATACTCAAAAGGTTAAGTTTAGGATTAGGATTTTGTCGAAGGGTAATTTTACCTGCTATGCTGTCTTTCCTCCATTCTTTGACAGAAAGAGGAAACTAATTAGCATTCACTTTCCCAGAATTTATATTGTGTTCATGCTGCAATCAATTTGTTAGCCTTTAAGTACTGCAAAACCTTTTCTCTTTAATGTACATATGTCTTCCCGATGGAATAAGAAAAAAAATATGCTTCTAAGCAAACCAAACAAGTGCCAAAAAGACAAGATGAATAATTGTCAGGCCATGATAGATGGGATTAAGGATTTGTGAGTGAAGACAAAAGACCTAGAGCAATATGCATCACATTATGCTTCAAGCATCATCAGGTTTCCATTCGGTTGATGTATAAGATTTTATTTTGTCAACAGTCTGATCTCATGCATTTCCAAAGTTGGACACGTCAGTAATCATAGGTCAGGGGCTTTGTTATTGCTTCTTATAGAAGAAGGGGGGGAAATCAATATTACACAATGAAGCCAATATGACAGACTTAAATGCACAGAATTAGTTTGCTTGTTTCCTGAACAATTGTAGCTCTGTGTCAAATTTAAATAATAAAATGACACATTGTATTCATTTTAGATACAGGGGCTGCCATCAAAACAGTATTTTAATGAAAATGGATTTAAATTCATCTTTCCTTTGCAATCAACATAGGTGTCTATGTAGAGTTTTTGCACTGAAAATGTGGAGCCACGTAACCACTTTGGGTTATTTATTTTCCGAACAGTTACTATCAGCTAAATAGAATTGATTGTGGGCACAGCACAGCTGAAAAGCCCACAGAGTATTCTGGTAATGTTTATTTTAGGAATGAAAACTCTTTTGGGTATGGTAATTCTAAATAAACACATAATAATGGCATCATAACAAACTGTATTGTTCTCTATACAAAAGTTTGAGGCTGAATTTTGCTACATTTTTATAATTTACTTGCCAGAAAATATATGTAATTAAAATATTTTAAGTAGAGCAAAATTACTTAATATCCAGTATCACCTATGGTTTTATATTTTCTTCGCTGCTAGCACTATCATAGTGAAATCTCGTTTATTTATTTTTCATTTATGATATCAGAGTTGTTGCCAAAAGGAAAGAAAATATTTCTTTTCACTTATTTAATTTAATGGATTTAAGCTATTTACATTAATAATCTCTTCTATATGTCTATGAAGATTCTCAGACATCCAGGTCATGTTGTCCCAAAGATGCTTTTGTCCAGTTGTTTTGTCCAGTTATTCTTTTAGTTTTTGTCCAGAAAGTCCAATTGCCTCTTGAAAAAACACCTTTGGGACAACCATGTCCTAGATGACTAAGAATCTCCGTAAACATTTAGTGATACAGAGCTGCAGAAGCTTCTTGGATGAAAAGCTAAATGTCTTTAAAGAAAAACCAGAAAGGGCAATTTGTGAGATCTTTATTTTAGTAGAGTTGGTGTTCTTTTTTCTGGACATTTGTTTTGTACAACAAAACAAAACAAAAACAGGAAAGACGGAATAGATATTCCATCTTGGTGAAGGATAGTCTGATTTACAATTACCCTAGTTCAGTTCTGGATTGCTAACTGTTCTACATACATTCTCTTGCTCCAGTATTGGTTAGATCAGTATGTTTAACAATACTCTGAACCTTTAAGTCATCTAGTCCAGCACACTGTGCAAATTCAGTCCCTACTTCCTTTCCCAGTGGTAGGATTCAAATTTTTTTACTACCGGTTCTATGGGCGTGGCTTTGTGGGTGTGCCATGGCTTGGTGGGCATAGCAAGGGAACGATACTGCAAAATCTCCATTCCTTCCCCAGTCCTGGGAGAAGATTAATGCAAAATCCCATTCCCTCCCCACCCTATTAACCTGCTTTCCAGCTCTGTTCTCTTGTGCAGGACAACCAAAGAAGACCCAGCCAATCAGCTGGGACTCGGGAGGCAGAGAATAGATGGGGGTGGGGCCAGTCAGAGGTGGTATTTGCCGGTTCTCTGAACTACTCAAAATTTCTTTGTGCATATAATGTCTTTGTTGTTATATGCATTATCAGCTTTATTTTGAGAAACAAGGACTGGGTTCCATTACACTATCCAAGTAGTATGTACAATAACAATTTTAAAATTAATTGTTTAAAAAACAAAAGCAGGAGACCATCTATTGGACAATGTGAAAAAAAAATATCCACACATGGGCTCATATTGATAGACAACACACTCAGGAACCTAAGGTTAGTGCATATAAATTACTATTGCTATCAGTGGATGAAAATTCTGAAGAGATGGGCATTGATAATAAATGAAGAAACAGTAAATAATTAACCAGTGGTTAATGCATAATGAGCCTTCGTGCATACTTTTAATAATTAGCATTGCATTTAAAAAATCACACTGCTTTTTGGATTATTGTATTCTGCATATTCATCAATTCTTTTGAGAATTTAATTAGACTGTATACATGGCATCTCCTGAATATAAATAGAGATTTTAATTTTATA
The DNA here is from genome assembly GCA_009733165.1 of Naja naja. NCBI lineage: Eukaryota > Metazoa > Chordata > Lepidosauria > Squamata > Elapidae > Naja > Naja naja. The sequence goes on from CM019151.1 coordinate 72,843,792, forward strand.
GAAGTGATACAGTTAAAACAAGCAAATATACAGCCACAGCATCTAAGGAAGCTGATTACCAGATGTCACAGTAAGGATTATCCCTTTTGTGGAAGAATTGTTGCCTGGGGAAAAAGATCTATAGTCCATTTAGAAATCTACCGATGATTCATGAGGAGAAGCCACAATGATTAATTCTAAAAGCAACTCAGCAAAGAAATCCCTACAATTTTTTTTTCCTGTGAGATTAATGTGAATTGTGTCTGATCAAAAATAGTAATATACATTTAAAACAGCAGCAGCAGCAGCAACAACGACAGAATCATTCTTTGGGGTTGATAAGATAATACTAGAAAGTCATATTCATAACTGTAAAATAATTCAGGGCAGAGAGGAATGTATTAGCAGACAGAAAGCTGAAGGTCATGACAGTTATGTTTTCTGGTATCTTGGTAATTATAATGGCAGCTGTCATGTAGCATGCTGTGTCAAATCAAGAAAAATCTCCTTTGAGTCTAGTTTGACTGTCAGTAACTTCCTGGACCTATCCATGTAGTTTTCTTTACAACAGTATTGTACTGTGCTTCGTAAGTATCAGAGAATTCTTCAGTCTGATGAAAGTTCGGTTAAAATCTCCCTCAGAGTTCCTTCATGAAGTAAGGCGGATGTTCACTTATTTCTAAGAGCTATAGCTCTTCTATATCTCTCTTTATCTGAGTCAGCTTAATAGAGGAAAAATGCACCCATAAGGTTTAGGGACAATACATTTAATGAATTTTCAAGAGCATTCAGATAATGTAACTTTAAATGAATATGGAACAATCTGTATCCTAAAATTTTCACTGTGTGGAGAAAAAGCAATAGGCACTGGAGAATGCCTATTTTATAAGCGACATTTTGTTAATTAATATATTTCAGAAAATATGTGTGTGTGTGTGTGTGTGTGTGTATGTAGGTCTTGGTGTATTTGGGTCTTGTCCCATGTAAGATTGAGAATACCTTGGTGACGTTTCGACGAGATCCCACTCGCCATCTTCAGGCTGGTGTCTTCGGCTTTGTGCTTGTGCCAGCAAAGCGTGATCTGAGCTGCCTTCTCTCTATAAATACTGGAGGGGAGGTGTGGTGTGCTGGCTCTGCTGTAAGCGAGTTGGTTGGCTGTGTTGTTGGCTGTGTTGTTGTTTCTTGATTGGTTGATGGAGTTGATGTTTGCTGATTGGTTGGCTTTTTCATAAGAGCCTGTGTGGCTGAGGTAGTGGCTGTGTGTTCTTCAGCCTTTTGTGTTGTAGCTACCTGGGTAGTGGGCTGTGTGATGACCTTCTGAGTTTTATTGTTGTGACATCCTGGGTCTTGTGCTGTTATCTCCTGGGTCGTTGTCTGTGTTGCAACCTCCTGAGGTTTTGTGTTGTAATCTCCTGAGTTCCATGATGTAGTATCCTGGGTGGAAGGCTGTGATGTGGCATTCCGGGCCTTGGTTTGGCTCCGAGTTTGAGGTCTAGCTATGTGTTTATAGCGTGTGTCAGTTTGCTTAGTTTGGGGGTCAGAGGGGGGTGTAGCAGTTGGAGTTGCAGCTATGGTCTGGTTTCTGGATGGTGCTTGCCTTTTGTCTGTGGGGTGGGCTTGGGTTTGAGTCTGGTGAGGGAGATTGGCAATATGTGTTATTTTGTGTCCGGTGTTGGTTTTCGTGGCTGGGACTCATTTGTTGATTAGGGCTAGTTTCCAGATATCTGGTAGGTGGGAAGTATCATCCCATTTATTCATGTTATGGGGGTGTTTCTCTATTTCGATGGCTTCCCTAATTATTCTCTTGTTGAAGTGTTCAGTGTTGGAGATAAGTTTGGATCCCTCAAAATCAATTTCATGTCCTGTGGCTTTAAGGTGCTGGAAAAGGGAGGAAATTTTTTCTTCTTTTCTGACTGCGTTCTTGTGTTCTGCGATGCGAGCATTTATTCTCCTGTTGGTTTGTCCAATGTATGAGGCTGGCCAAATTTTGCATGGTATTTCATAAACTCCTTGGTTTTCTAGCTGGATCTTGTCTTTGGGGTTTCTTAAGATGTTGGCTATTTTTTGGTCAGTGCCAAAGGCTGTCCTGATATTGTGTTTGAACTGAATTGCAATGAACTTAAAAATAATTTACCTATCTTGCATCACATTTCACAGATTTACCCTGATTTTCATTCTGTGCAATTATTAAGCAGAGTTCCAAAACTAACACTAAGCTACTTTCAGCTCCCATTTTTATTTTGTAAAATATTTATGTGGCCATGTAGGCCTAGAGACATATTTTTTAAATAAATTGGAGGTCAAGTGTAGTAAGATTCTAGTACTAGTTTGAAAATAACATTTCAAAAATTCATTTCATATTTATTATTATAGATTAACGCTAAATAAATATGTGCCCAAGATAGACAAATAGCTTTAAAAAAGTCACATTATTAGTTAGAATTTTACACCAGAAGTTCCGTTTTGAATGAAGTCTTCCTTGTTTTTGAACAAAAATGCAAAACATTTGGTCTCTGTTGCATGAGCAGTACCAAAACTGTAAACTTTAGCAGAATAAAATGTTGTCATTTATTTCATTACTAAATTTTATATCATACACGATTTCCTCAGGTAAAAAACAGAACAAAACTATATAAACATTGACACTCACCAAAGCGATGTGTCATTCTTGGAGCAAAATAATTCTTCTTCTTCTTCTTCTTCTTCTTCTTCTTCTTCTTCTTCTTCTTCTTCTTCTTCTTCTTCTTAAATTTTCACATTCTTACAGCTTTTCAGAAGCAAATTAATAAGTGAATGGTAATGTCACTGAAAGTTCTAGAATAGGGTATCTGAAGATGGTATTAAATTAGTGGAGTGGCTCTTTTGTTTACCAGGCAGACAGGTACAATTTGGAGTACTGGTCTGATATTGAGAACCTTATGAATCCACATAAGCCTTCAAAAGTTAAATCATTTGGGAAAACAAATGGATTTTTCCATTGTTACACAAACTCCACAGAACATAGGTCAGCATGAGAAGAAAGGGAAAATAATGTGCAAACCTTATGGCCAGTGTTGATTACTACTCAACATATGTGAGTCGTGGTGGCACAGTGGTTAGAATACAGTACTGCAGGCTACTTCTGCTGACTGCCAGCTGCCAGCAAGTCAGCAGTTTGATTCTCACTGGCTCAAGGTTGACTCAGTCTTCCATCCTTCCAAGGTTGGTAAAATGAAGACTCAGATTGTTTGGGGGGTAATTCTGTAAACTGCTTAGAGAGGTCTGTAAAGCACTGTGAAGTGGTATAAAAGTCTAAGTGCTGTTGCTATATGTACATAATATACTGTAATAAAATATTATAACAGAATGAGGAAAATCAGACTTCATACCTAAATAGACTCAAATAAATGTCAAAAATCTTATATTCTTTCACTACAGCCATAGTTGTATAAGACTAGGAACTACATAGACAATTTTTGTTCTAGAAAATTGGAAATCTATAGGAACTTAGCTGATATATACATTGTAACAGGAATAGTTGAGATGAAAAATAAACTACCCTCCCATTGATCAAGTCTAATAGCCTATTTTGAAACAAAGTCATCAAGAAAAGTTGCAACAGAAAAGTAGGTTCAACATCTGATGAAGGCAAAAACTCTTGAGGGTGATAATGATAGTGTAATTCTCCACCATTCTTGTTCCAACAAACACAGACATATTTCTATACAAACTGTCTGAAATCCAAATAAATATAATGTTGCTGGCACAGCTGAAGTTGGCACAGAGGTACTCAGACAAACTAATTTTTTCTTTGTTCTGAAAACACATTAAATGCTTTTTCTTTTTTTGACTGCATTCTTAACATGGAAAGTCAGAGGTTTGCATGATGCATAAACACTAATCATGAGTGTTTATGCATTACGGTGAGCTAAACAACTTTGCTTTCTTTCTAACAACAATGTATTGCCTTAAGATCAAGGAAGCATGGCAAAACTGAATGTCAAACATTTGTTGTAGAAAATATTCGGTTAAATATTCTATCTAGTTATGTATTTATTCATTCACTTTAGTAAGTACTTCATCGCTCAAAAAATAAGAAAAAACAAAATGAAAGAACTTATTTAAAAAATTAGAAAAAAACAATAAAAATGAAACAAAAATAGAAAATCTAAACAATATATGAATGTGTGTGTATGTGTGTGTGGGTGTGTGATCTATTGAATAAATATTAATCAGTTTGAAAAAATTATAAATTAAAGAGAATAATTGACAATGCTTTGTTAAATATTCTGCCAGTTAATAAAAATCTATTAACTATGGAAAGGAAAGAGAGCAATCCCCGATATTTCAGCATTTAATTTAATATGAGCAAGTTCATCATGCAATAGACTATGGTTGTTCATGTGTTACATTTATTTATTTATTTATTTATTTATTTATTTATTTATTTATTTATTTTGACTTGTATGCCGCCCGCTCTCCAAAGGGACTCGGGGCAGCTAACAACTAAAAAACCAACAATAAATAATTACCTAAAAATGACATTAAACAATACAAGTCAAATAGAGCTAAAACCCACTGATTAACTAAAAATGTAAACCCCCCCTCGGAGGTCAGCACAGCCCAGCCTGTTCGAAGAGCCAAGTTTTTAAATCATGGCGGAAGGTGCGGAGGTCAGGGGCCAAATGGAGTCCCAGAGGTAGTTGGTTCCATAGGGTGGGGGCCGCCACAAAATAGGGTCTGCCCCGGGGCACCCCAAGCGACATTGAATTGCAGATGGCACACTGAGGAGCCCTTACCTGTGGGCCCGCACAGGGCGGTTGGTTCTCGATGCTGGCAGGAGACGCTCCCGTAAATATCCCGGACCCATGCCTTGAAGGACTTTGTATGTCAACACCAAAACCACATGTAACACCAAAAGTTACATGTATATTTAAGTATAGAATGATAACAGGCTTCAATTCTACCCAATAACTAAAGAATTTCTCTATATGATTGAATTCAAACAATGATATTTATTCATGCCTTATGGAATCAACTACCCGTTGAGCTCCGGTTGGCTCCCGATCTCTCCTCTTTCTGGCATGATCTAAAAACCTGGTTATTTTTACAGACTGGGCTGGACTGACCTCCTGGGGGGGAGGGGGGATTTTAATTGGGTTTTTATTATTATTTGGCTTGTTAGGTTTAATTTCTTTTTAAACTATTTATTGTGCTATGTTTTATTTGTGAGCCGCCCCAAGTCCTTTCGGAGAGTGGCGGCATACAAGTCAAATAAAATAAAATAAATAAAAATAAAATGTTCTGTTGTTCTATCATGTTTAATGCAAAACAACAAAACAGGGTACACATTTTGCACATTTCAGGTAAAACCTTTTGACTGAAGACCTACAGTTGCATATAAATCTTCCTATTCCTACCATTACAGACAGCACTTTTTTTTGTTATGATATTGTTGGAATATCCTGTTTTGGGAAGAATATACCCCAAACTATTTTTAAAAATGACATATATTCTTAGTTAAAATTAATTCAGCATTGATTTGATATAAATTTTCAAACATCTGTCAACTTTAAGAATCACTAAGTAGTTGCCCTGAAAATTAAAAACAAAAAAACCCTCTAAGGATTGTGTATATGTGTGTGTGTGTTATGTATAGGTCAACCATGAACATGATTGTGAGAAATCTCACACTTTGCAACTTTCCAGACTTGAAAAGAAACGATCATAAATATTTCAATAATATTTTCACTAGTATCTTGTAATGCACAGACATAAAACTCCTTTCTATTATGGGAAGATGGTTTCCAGCCAAAAGGCAGTATAAGACTTATACCACTATGTGTCTTAATTTTCTTTATTAACTCCTCTTACCATTGTCTTATTAATTCCTATCTAATATTTCTTTAAATATAATTAAAATATTCTTTATATAAATTAAAAATATTCTTTAATTGAAGGTTGACTCAGCCTTCCATCCTCTCAGGGTAGGTAAATTGAGGACCCAAGATTGTTGGGGGCAATTAGCTGACCTTGTAAAAATGCCGCTTAGTAATAAGCAGGCATATACAATGGAATGAAGGCTATTGCTGAGCACATTGGGTTGTGCTCCAAAAATTGTAAGCCGCCCTGAGTCTTCGGAGAAGGGTGGCATATAAATGTAATTAAAAAAAAAGTTGTTTCACTGTCATCATAGAGAAAAAGTGATTTTTCCTCTTTTTGTTAATGGTTTGGCTTGACCCTCTTTTGCTCTGTACTGTTTAAAGCAATATGAAATCATGATATCTTTTGCTCCTGTACTATAAAATGTATTAGCAATTAAATTTTAGCTTCTTTCAAAACAGGACAATATATAAACAGTACTATTATTGGGTTTCATGCTTAATCTCTTTTTAAAATTGTATAGTATTTATATTTATAGTGTTTTTATGAGTGTACGCAGCCCCGAGTCCTTTGGGGCTTGGGGCGGCATAGAAATCGAATAAATGAATGAATGAATGAATTATCCCATTAATTATATAGTGATATACATAGGAATTAATATACATAAGAGCACAGGTTGGGGAGGAAGTTGGCCAATCCTGGAGTCTGGGGAAGGCTATGATGGATGCTCTGCATCGGAAGCAGAGATAGAGCCAGGGCCACCTGACATTTCCCAGCTGCCTTCGGAGTCAGAGATAAGTGGGGAAGAAGAACAACTGGGCCTGTTCCAGATGCAAGTACGCGCAGAGCTGTCAGGAGAGAAGAACAACTGAGGACCAGGAGCTGACTTAGGAAGAAAGGCACACATGGACGCTGAATGGCTCCTACCTGGCTGGGGAATAAATAGAAGAAAAAGGTGAGTGGTGTTATAGGAGACAACTGTTTTTTTTTCTGGAATATTTGCTCATTGTGGTCTCTCTCAGAGACTGCTTGCCAGAATTTAATTTACAGCTTTGCGTCTGGAAGCTCCCAGCCTGGCAGTTATCCAAGGACTAATAAAGTCTGTACTTCAGTTAACCCTTGGAAGGATTATTGCCTGAACTTTTTGGTGTGCTGCCATTAATTCATAGTACCTAAATAAAGAGGGGTTTTTCCGGACAAGGAGTCTGTTTCTTGGTTCTGCTAAGGCTGGATCAGAACACACACACACAGGGAGAGGGGGCGGAGCTGATGTCGCTGTGAGACGGAGGTGATCTCGACTCCTGAGATCACCCCCGATACTGCTGCCGCGGGACGGTCCCCCGGGACCTAAGCCGACTCATAGGGGCGGCAAGAGTTGGGGGCATTTCCTGTTGATCCCAGGGATGTCGCAAAGTCCCTGGTTGATCCAGGACAGCCCCTCTGCCTGCAGCGGGTCGAGGGCAGCCATCAAGCTGCTGAAGCTGTGACAGCTCTGGAAGAAAGGAATCGGAAGAAGTGTGTCGGTCGGTGAGATTTTTTTTTGTAATAGTTTGGGAACACCCTAGTAAGTTTAAATTGTTTGAAATCAAGAGTGAAATGAATTAGGCAGTGGAAGAGGCTGTGTTTGAAAGTAAAGAGCTTGTTCTTTCTTCTTTTTTATGGCTTCTGAAGATTTTCTTTTCTATTTTTTCTTCTTGAGAGTCTTTGAATGGCTTTTTATAATATATTTTCTTTTTTACAATTCTTGAATTTGGTTTTTCTTTTTTGGTGTTTCGGGCTTTAATGTAATTTGATTATTTTGATCTGACTATTTTTTATTTTTCGTATATAAGAAATGGCTCCCAAGGCTTTTTTTTACCCTTCTTGTTTTGAGAGAGACAGGAAATGATACATTTTGGAAGCTATTTGGCAAGGAAGTGAAAGTTGGCAAAGAGACACAATATTGTTACTTAGAGGTCCGCTATTTTTATAGATATATACACTTGTAAGACTTGTATTTAAAGCACTGTGTTGTGGATTAGGTTAGAAAGCACTGGAGATTATGTTGACAGGTGCTTTTGGCAAACTATTATATTTTTGTGTGTGGAGTTGGAATTAAAGAACAAAGTGACCTTGGAGAGTTTGGAAGATAAAAGAGTTGGAGTCTCTTTGCAGGAAAAAAATAGAAGAGCTGAAAACCTTTCTTTTCAACTGGTCAAGCCTTGGATTTTATATAGAGGCAACCGAACAAAAAGTGATATTGTTTTCTGTTAAGACTCTTTATTGCCTGGAATCCAATTTTTATAATTAAAGCTCATAAAAACATATATTTTTATTTTTAAAGGATATTTTATTCATTTTCTATTTTAATTTTATTATTGGTATTTTCCTTTTTCCAATTTTTAGTCCTTATTTTTTGAGAATCTGGTTTCTTTTTTATAGTCTTTATATCTTTTTATATATATTTTTTCCTTCCCCTTCCTTTTGTATATTGGAAATAAGATATTTAATCATTGGATTTTTTTTTTCTATATACTATTCTAGTTTTCCATTTACACTTTTTCCTTTTTATTTTTTTACTCAATTTATTGATACTTTATTGAGACATTACTGATTTTTTTCCCTTCCTTTTTACTTTTTGCTGATTAGGATTGTTTTTTGTTCCTCTATTCCCCTTTTTTTAAAAAAAATCCCCCCTTTTAAATCATTTTTATACTATTAATTTTTACTTTTTCGTCATTGGCTTTTTGTTCTCTGCAATTGTTGTTGGCAATTTTTGTAACAATGAGTAGAAGATCTTCAATCCCACGAGTTACAACTCCCTCATCAACAATATCACAACAAGAAAAGGAAAAAGAGAAAGAAGATAAAATACAGATGATATTACAAGCGGTGAGTGAGATTGGAAAAAGAACAGAGAAAATTGAGATAATTGAACAGAAATTGGATAAGACAGATGAAAGTATAAAAGCTCTACGGCAAACAATGGAGAAATATGGTGAGAGGATTAAGAAAGTTGAGGAGCAGCAAGAACAAAGAGATGAAGAAATGAGGAGTTTTAATGCCAGACTAAATGAAGTCGAGAGTGACCATAATGAATCACTGAGAGGCGAAGTTGACAGATCAGAATTCTATCTGAGATTTCAAAATGTGGAGGAAGAGAAGGGTGAAAATCTGTTGGAGAAAATGACACAGCTACTGGCAGAATTGTTAGAAACAACGGAAGAGAAGATGAGGGATGGAATAGATGAAATATTTCGAGTCTATACAAGGTATGCAACGAGGAATAAACTCCCAAGAGAAATCCATATTAGGTTTACCAAGAAGAGCATTAAATCACAAATACTGCAAGCAGCTAGAGATAAGACATTGAAGCACAATAATAAAGATATTATGGTATTGAAACAGGTACCAAGAAGAATAAGAGAGAGGAGAAGAGAATATGCGTTCTTATCCAAAGAACTGTTGAAGAGAGGAGTAAATTACAGATGGTTAATACCAGAAGGCCTTCTGTTTGTGTGGCGGGAACAAAGACATAGAATTGATACAGTGGAGAAAGCAGAATCCTTTTACGATGAATACTTTAGAGGAAAGGAGGGAAATGGAAGACAAGAGGAACTGATTGTGGAACTACCAAAGGAATGTTTAGCAACAAGTGAAGAAGAAGAACAACTTGGAGCGGTAGGTGGTTTACCCAGAGAATGAAGAGAAGTTAGAATGACTAGAGCAACAAAACCTATATACAAGACCTAAAATGGAAGGGAAAAAACTGATTTCGATGAATATAAATGGACTTAATTCGATTGCTAAAAAGAAGGAAAATATTTCACAAATTAGAGAAATTAAAACTTGATATAATTTGCTTACAAGAGGTTTACATTAAAAAACAACATGAATATGTATTGAGACAAAAAGTTAGGAAAGTTATTTACATCATTGGCTCAATGCAAAAAGAGAGGAGTGGTCTTGTATATGAAAGATATAATTACTGCAGAATTGATTTATACAGATGAAGATGGGAGGATTTTAATGGTGGAGATAATAGACAACAACACTAAAATGCTTTTGATAGCAATATATGCACCAAGTGAGAATCAAGAAGAATTTTATAAGAAATTATATCAAAAATTGATCAAATTAGACTATGTAAATATTTTTTGATGGGAGATTTTAATGGGATAATTAATGATCAACTTGACTACAAATCTGAGAGAACTAAAAGAAAACTAGAAGAAAGTTACCCAAGTCCTTTTTCAAATGACAGAAGAAATGAATATTAAAGATATATGGAGAGAGAAATACTGGAAATAAAGAATTTACTTTTTACTCAAATAGGCATGAATCATGGTCAAGAATAGATATGGTATGGGCATCTGCAGATATGCTCTCTGATATAGAAAAAATTCAAATTGAAAGTGGGACCTGGGCGGATCATAATCCACTGATAGTTGACTGGAAAGGACAGAGGAGAAGATCTATATGGACATTAAATAATATGATTTTGAAAGAAGAAGAATTTAAAAAGAAAATTGAGACAGAACTTACCTTTTTTTTCAAGGAAAATAGAAAAGAAGATACATCATTACAAAATTGATGGGATGCGATGAAGGCTTATATAAGAGGTATGATAATTGACTATACAAGGAAAAGAAATATTAAACAGAAAAAGATATCTAAAATACTGGAAGATGACCTTGTGAAATTAGAAAAAGAACTACAACAATCATTGCAAAGGAAAGATATTAAAAGGAAAATGGATATGATTAAACATAAAATGGCTTTAATGGACAAAGAAGAAATTGCCCAAAAGATTAAAGGCGCTAAACAAAATTACTTTGAAAACGCTAATAAACCAGGAAGATGGTTAGCTTACAAAATTAGAAAGGAAAGAGAAACAAAGAAAATTAGTCAATTAATAGATGGAAAAGGGAATATACAATATGGGAATGAAAAAAAAAAAATTATCCAAGATTACTATGGAAAATTGTACTCTCAAGAAGATGTTGCAGAAGAAAAAATTAAAGAGTATTTACAAAAGACAAGATTACCACAGATACCTAAAGATATTGAAACAATGTTAGAAGGGAATATAACCATGATGGAATTGACAGAAGCCTTGAAGAAACAAAATACAGGAAAAGCACCAGGTCCAGATGGCTTACGGTGGAATTCTACAAGACCTTTCAGGAAGTATTAAGCATTTACCTTCTAGAAGTGATGAATGAAGTGTTATTAAAAAGAGAATACCGAGACATGATTGGAAGCTTATATTACCCTTATACCTAAAGAAGAAATGGACCTACAACAAGTCAAAAATTATAGACATATCTCACTGTTGAATTCAGATTATAAAATCTTTGCTTCAATCCTGGCAGAAAGAATGAAAAGATACTTAAATGAATTTATTCACACGGATCAAAATGGATTTCTGCCAAAACGACAAATTAAGCAAAATGTGAGAATAATTTTAGATACTTTGGAGTATTATGAAGCACACCCTGAAAAACAGATGGCACTGATGTTTTTAGATGCTCAAAAAGCATTCGACAATGTGAACTGGCAGTTTATGATATTGCAAATGATGCAAATGGGCTTTGGAAAAAACTTCATACAGGCTATTGAGACAATATATAATAATCAAACAGCAAAGATATTGGTAAATGGAGAGTTGACAGAATCTATAGGGATAAGAAAAGGAACTAGACAAGGTTGCCCTCTGTTGCCCCTGCTGTTTGTTTTAACACTAGAAGTACTGAATAGAGCTATCAGAGAAGATGAAGAAATAAAAGGAATGAAAATTAAAAAAGAATATAAACTACAGGCGTTTGCAGATGATTTGGTATTCATACTAGAGGATCCACTTAAATCAGCACCTAAGTTGATAGAACAAATAGAAGAATATGGAATGGTGGCAGGTCTAAAAATTAATAAAGACAAAACAAAGATCCTAACAAAGAATATGTTAGCAAAACGTAAGAAAGATTTAGAAGATTTATTAGAGATACAGATTGCAAATAAAGTTAAATATTTGGGAATATATATAACGTCAAGATGCAGTACATTGAAAGAAGATAATTATATAAAACTCAAACAGCAGATAGCGACAGATCTTGAAAGATGGGAAAATATACAATTATCCCTTATTGGCAGAATATCGACAGTTAAGATGAATGTATTACCTAGAATCTATATTTATTTCAGACAATTCCAATTAGACTTGGGAAAGAATACTTTGAGGATTTAAATAAAATCACTTCAAAATTTATATGGCAGGGCAAAAAGCCAAGAATTAAATTTAAGCTATTACAAGATGCAAGGTCAAGAGGGGATTTGCACTACCTAATTGGGAATTGTATTATCAAGCTGCAAGTTTGATGTGGGTGAAAGAATGGATAACATTGAGAAATAATAGATTGTTAACTTTAGAGGGTCATGATTTATTACTAGGATGGCATGCTTTCTTATGGTATAAGGCAACTAAAAAACAAGGATATTTTAGAAGACACTATGTTCAAGAAGCTTTTTTTTAAATTGGGAAAAACTAGAAAACAACATTATATACAAATTCCATTATGGGTATCTACTATTGAAGCTTTTTCATATCCAATAATACATAAGAAGGAACAAACAATTAGATATGGAGAGATTTTAAATGAAAAGGGTGAACTCAAATCGATGCAAACATTACAAGAACAAGGAATAAAAATGAATTGGTTTTCATATTTGCAAATACAATCTAGATATGATGAAGATGTTAGGACTGAAGGTATTTATAAAAAACCAACTGAACTAGATAAAATTTTGATGGGTACGATTAAAAAACTCTATGGTCATTTATTAGAGGTTAGAATGGAAGAGGAGCAGGTTAAGGAAACAATGATTGCTTGAGGGAAAAATTTCGGTTATGGGATAGATTTAGAGAGATGGCAAACACTATGGGATCAGAATTATAAAATGACAATGTCAACTGCATATAAAGAAAATTTGTATAAGATGTTTTACCTATAAGATGGCACCTATCCCCGAGAAGGATCGCAAGAATGTTCAAGGATAAATCGGATAAGTGTTGGAAATGTCATCAGATACCTGGCTCCTACTACCACATGTGGTGGACTTGCGCTGATGCTAAAAGATACTGGACTAAAATCCACATGTGGTTGGAAAAAATGATACAACAACATATAGACTTGAAACCCGAGATATTCCTGTTGGGAATTGTACCAGAGACACTTAGCAAAGAACTGAAATATTTGATTGTTAATGTACTGACAGCTGCTAGAATTGTATTTGCTAAAAATTGGAGAAATGACAAGATACCTGCGCAGGAGGAAGTGATTAAGAAAATTTTGGACTGTGCCGAAATGAGTAGATTAACATTTGAAATTAGGGATCAAGAAGAAAAGCAGTTTTATAAGATATGGAATATGTTTTATCAATGTTTAGATAAAAAAGCTTGGTGATATATGGAACAATGGAGATAAATAGAATTGTTGAAAGGAAATATAATATAGAGATTATAACATGACAGAGAATTAATAATAACGATTATAGTTTTTTTTTTCTGTAACAGACAGTATGCATGATGAGGAGAGGGCACTGAGACTTGGGACTGACCGACACACTTGAAATTGAGATTGGTTTATGTATTGTATGTTTGTTTGTCTTGTTTGTTTTTTGGAAAATAATAAAACCTTTCTTAAAAAAAAGAATACACACACACACACACACAAAAATAAACATATGTATATGTACTGCATGCATATGCAAATTCTGGTCTTTAAAAAAACCAAAACTTGGGAACAAATAATTTGGGACAGAGAAAATGTGTGTATGGTATAGCTAAGGATAGAGGAAAAAGTGATATTTTTATTCTTTATGCAATATGCAAAAAACTGACACATACAAACCAGATAATCCGGTTTGAAGAAAATGGCATGCTGTATATAAGTTGATTATAAAATGTCAGGACTATAAGAGGGAGAAATACGTCACTTCACTCAAGTGTGATTTATTACCATTCTAAAGATGTTAATTAAAAAAAATCAATTGTTTTTGTTACTTTTGCTGTCATTTAGGAAGATAGATGATAATTGTTGTTGTTGTTTCACCTATGCTGCCATTTCGCAACTAATGCGGAAAAACATGACACTCTTGTAAAGAGTGCTCAGTTTCTCACTCACCCAGCAGAAGGTATTGAAAGGATGATAGCAATGTTTTCCCTGATACTGCAAGGGGATGTGTGTGTGATGTCATGTTGTACAAATCAGTTATTCTGCTGGATCAGCTACTACATAAAATAACAGGATGTGGATGGAGATTTGGAAATGGAATAGTTCAGTCTCAAAGCCTCCAGTTATGGAAGCACCCACAACTTCTGAAGGCAAGCTGGTTAATTGTACTCATCGTTAGGAAGTTTCTCCTTAATTCTAGGTTGCTTCTCCCCTTGGTTAATTTCCATCTATTGCTTCTTGTGTTGCCCTCTGGTGCTTTGGAAAATAACTTGCCCCCCCCCTCCTCTTTGTGGTAACCCTAGGGGTGGGATTCTACCTGGTCGGACCAGTTCTATAGAACCGGTTGTTATGATTCTGCGCAGTTTGGAGAACTAGTAAATCGCGCCCCTGGCTGGCCCCTCCCCTCCCCCTCACTCCTTACCTGGCATGCGCGCCACCCAACTTGCCTGCTAAGTTGCTATTTTTCCTTTTATTTCCCCCCTGACCATCAGCTGTTCTGCTGTGCCAGGAGATTTAGATTAGTTAGAAAGCAAGAAATCGTTTGATTTCTTGCTTTCTAGCTAATCTAAAAGCAGAGCTGAACCTTTCTTAGGACTGAAGCTTCTATTTTTCAGTGCAGACTCAGGCAGCAGATTGCAGAAAGATAGATCTCTGAGTGAAGCTGTGATTCTGTGAGCAATTCAATCTGCCTGCCTGCTTTGCCTGATTTTGGGTAAAAGTTGCTCTTTTTTTAATAAAAAAAATCAATATTTACATAAATATTTATAATATTTGCATACAAGCCATGCCGTCACATGACCACCAAGCCACGCCCAGTCAGCAAGCCATGCCCAGCCAGTCACATTACCACTAAGCTGCACCCACAAATTAGGCCACGCCCACAGAACCGGTTGTTAAGAAATTTGAATCCCATCCCTGGTTGTAGGTCAACTGTGCAATTGCAGCACAGACACAAGCATGAGATTTAACCCCTCAAATAATGGAATAATGTGATCATGTCACCTCCTAGTCCTTCTTTTCGCTAGACTAGCCATACCCAAATCCTGCAGCCATTCTTCATGTGTTACCCTCCAGGCCTTTAATCATCTTAGTTGCTTTTCACTGCACTTTTTCCAAAGTCTCAACATCTTTTTTGGTAATGTGGCGACCAAAACTGGATGCAGTATTCCAGGTGCGATCTTACTAAGATTTTATAAAGCAGTAATAATACTTCACATGATTTTGATACTATGCCTATGTTTATACAACCAAGGATTGTATTAGCTTTTTTGGCTGTTCCTGCATACTGCTGGCTCATGTTTAAATGATCGTCCACTAGGACTCTAAGGTCCCTCTCACAATTACTGTTTTGAGTCAGATTTCACCTTATCTGTACTTCCACTTTTGTTTTGTTTTTCTGCCTAACCTTGCTTTATTCATACACACAAATACTTACACAAACACGTACATAGACCAGAGGTAGCATTCAGCAGGTTCTGACCAGTTCTGGAGAACCGGTAGTGGAAATTTTGAGTAGTTTGGAGAACTGGCAAATACCACCTCTGATTGGAGATTTTACAGTATCCTTTCCCTGCCACACCCACCAAGCCACGCCCACAGAACTGGTAGTAAAAAAAATTTGAATCCCACCATTGACATAGACATAAGCACATGTATACATATACACATTTGTTGAGGGTGAATCAGTGGGTCAAATCTTTTATTGGTACAATTACAACAGAACAATTAGAACAGGTTGGATTATTCTCATTCCTTCTACACTCCAGGTATTTCAACTATCATTTCCTTGAATAGATTTGGAGAAAGAAGAGTAGCTACAGGTAAGAAGCAGCACTAAAAAGACCTTTCATCAGCAGGGAGATATCATAACATTAAGACTGCTATGTACATATCATTGATACAACAAAATGATAATAGGATAATATATACAATTTAAAACACTGGACTGAATTTTGTAGAATTATTAAGGGACTTTTGAATCTTTGGGCAGACATTTGATAAGAAATCCACAATCAGATTCTGATTTCTTTCTTTTATTGCTGATTTCTTCCAATATTAGAACATTTAAATACTATTGGCTGTTTCCCAAAATAATGCACTACTTAAACAAGTTTGACAATGCCTATATATATTCTTTCTCATTACTTGAAATGGGAAAGAGGTACAATATGAAGGTTAGTGAACATTATTTTACTTTATTAAAATTGCTACCTTTAATAAATCATTGTAAGGAACAATTTTCAATATAACTATAAGCTTTTATCATTAAATGATCTTATCATTCATGAAAAAAATGTTCCAAAGCATATATAAATATGCTTTGGATTTCAGAAGTTAAAGTACAAGATATATATATATATATATATATATATATATATATATATATATATATATTTGTTTTCGTAGATTTTCACGGGTAAAGGTATGTAGGTCTTGGTGTATTCGGGTCTTGTCCCGTGTAAGGTTGAGAATACCTTGGCAACGTTTCGAAATCTCATCCGTCATCTTCAGGCTGGTGTCTTCAGCTTCGTTCTCCTTGGAGAAGTGAGTGATCGTGGCTGTTTTTCCCTTTTAAACTCTAGAGTTGGCTCTTGATTGGTCTGTGGAGTTGATGTATGCAGATTGGATGGCTTTTTCCTGAGACCCTGTGTGGCTGAGGTGCTGGCTGTGTGTCTCTCAGCCTTTTGTGTTGTAACGACCTGGGTAATGGGCTGTGTGATGACCTTCTGAGTTCTATTGTTGTGACATCCTGGGTGTGGTGCTGTAGTCTCCTGGGTCGTTGTCTGTGCTGCAACCTCCTGATGTTTTGTGTTGTGATCTCCTGAGTTCTGTGATGTAGTATCCTGGGTGGAAGGCTGTGATGTGGCATTCTGGGCCTTGGTTTGGCTCGAGTTTGAGGTCTGGCTATGTGTTTATAGCGTGTGTCAGTTTGCTTAGTTTGGGGGTCAGAGGGGTGTAGCAGCTGGTGTTGCAGCCATGGTCTGGTTTCTGGATGGTGGTTGCCTTTCATCTGTGGCGTGGGCTTGGGTTTGAGTCTGGTGAAGGAGATTGGTGGTGGCATCATGTGTTATTTTGGGTCCGGTGTTGGTTTTCGTGGCTGGGACTCGTTTGTTGATTAGGGCTAGTTTCCAGATGTCTGGTAGGCGGGAAGTATCATCCCATTTATTCATGTTATGGGGTGTTTCTCTATTTCGATGGCTTCCTAATTATTCTCTTGTTGAAGTGTTCAGTATTGGAGATAAGTTTGGATCCCTCAAAATCAATTTCATGTCCTGTGGCTTTAAGGTGTTGGAAAAGGGAGGAAGTTTTTTCTTCTTTTCTGACTGCGTTCTTGTGTTCTGCGATGCGTGCATTTATTCTCCTGTTGGTTTGTCCAATGTATGTGGCTGGGCAAATTTTGCATGGTATTTTATAAACTCCTTGGTTTTCTAGCTGGATCTTGCCCAGCCACATACATTGGACAAACCAACAGGAGAATAAATGCACGCATCGCAGAACACAAGAACGCAGTCAGAAAAGAAGAAAAAACTTCCTCCCTTTTCCAACACCTTAAAGTCACAGGACATGAAATTGATTTTGAGGGATCCAAACTTATCTCCAATACTGAACACTTCAACAAGAGAATAATTAGGAAGCCATCGAAATAGAGAAACACCCCATAACATGAATAAACGGGATGATACTTCCTGCCTACCAGACATCTGGAAACTAGCCCTAATCAACAAACGAGTCCCAGCCACGAAAACCAACACTGGACCCAAAATAACACATGATGCCACCACCAATCTCCTTCACCAGACTCAAACCCAAGCCCACGCCACAGATGAAAGGCAACCACCATCCAGAAACCAGACCATGGCTGCAACACCAGCTGCTACACCCCCTCCACCCCCAAACTAAGCAAACTGACACGCGCTATAAACACATAGCCAGACCTCAAACTCGAGCCAAACCAAGGCCCAGAATGCCACATCACAGCCTTCCACCCAGGATACTACATCACAGAACTCAGGAGATCACAACACAAAACATCAGGAGGTTGCAGCACAGACAACGACCCAGGAGATTACAGCACCACACCCAGGACGCCACAACAATAGAACTCAGAAGGTCATCACACAGCCCATTACCCAGGTCGTTACAACACAAAAGGCTGAGAGACACACAGCCAGCACCTCAGCCACACAGGGTCTCAGGAAAAAGCCATCCAATCTGCATACATCAACTCCACAGACCAATCAAGAGCCAACTCTAGAGTTTAAAAGGGAAAAACAGCCACGATCACTCACTTCTCCAAGGAGAACGAAGCTGAAGACACCAGCCTGAAGATGACGGATGAGATTTCGTCGAAACGTTGCCAAGGTATTCTCAATCCTACACGGGACAAGACCCGAATACACCAAGACCTACATACCTTTACCCGTGAAAATCTACGAATATATATATATATATATATATATATATATATATATATATATATATATATATATCGCCAAGAAAAACAGCTAGTAGAATTCAATTATGTTTGACAAAGTGTAAACATTATGGAAAGTGGAAAAATAACAGAAATACATCACTATTTTCTTTTTAAAGTGGCTTTTTTTCTGAGTATAGACTTAGTGTGGGAAAGATTTACTGCTTCAGCCAATTGTAGAACAATAGCAATAGCAATAGTATTTAGGCTTATATACAGCCCCATAATACTTCACAGCACTTTCTGGATGGTTTACAATATAAACATTATTTACATATTGCCTCCAACTATAGTCATTTCTATGGCAATGGTTTGTTATTCAAAGGTTTGGGAATGGGAAGCAATTTAGGTACACATTAATGAGTTCAAAACATATATCTTCATCATAAAAAGGTATGTAATGATTCTTTATGGTTATGCTTTAGAAATATTTTTCCTAGTGTACTGTTTTTGTATCCACATCTCATAATACAAACCTTTTTATTTACATATTTTGGTTGCAACAATACTTCAATGTCTGGAGAAATGCAAATGTCTCTTTTTGCACTCTAGTTTTTATATTAGTTTAGGAAATGTTAATTAGATCAGTTCCTATCAAAATAAAAATCAAACAATTTCCCCCCTTTGTTCCTGGTATAAATTGATACACCAAGCTTCACCAGTAATGTTGTGTTCATTTTTAGAAAGGAAACATTATTTGTACATTTCTGTCCTATGTTGTAAAGCAATAAAACAACATCTACCTAATGGGGAATTGGAGAATATTCAAATGGAGAATACTATAGAATACCAATGTGGTGGTTTAATTTTCTCGCTATGTGTATGCAAATAAAGAGATTATATATACAACCATATTATAACAAGAATGTAAATGTAAGCATATTTTTATACATTTGTACAAGACTTCAACAAATGGAAATAAAAAGTGTCAGGATATTGCATGATAACTGTAAATTCCAGAAGTAATAAGCTTCATTTTATTCTGAAAAGACTAAGTAGATATGGAGTTTTCGAACGATGAATATATTACTGTCTGAACCCCCAGGTGGAAATATTGATTCATTTTTTTTCTTAAAAAAATGAATCAATTTTCACTGACCTCACCAATTCTTTCCCGTCAGATATTTCATTTATTCTGGAGTGTTTGCAAGACATTCAAGAACTTGTTTGGTTCCCATTTCACCAACATTAAAGTAGGCTGGCACTAATCAGGTATTCTATTTTTTTTAATAAACTTATTTATCAATAGACACTTCATATTAACAAATGTGATGATTTTTAACCTAATTATTTCAAGCCTTTTAAAGAACTGTTCTTTCAAAGTATATTATATGAAGCTGAGTGAAGGGGAGAATAGGCTTGCATAATTGATATCTTCCCATTTTACCCTATATGGCATTTGTGGAAAGGGCAAGCTAAGGATATAGCCTGAATCCAATTCTTACTGGAAGCTTTCCATATTTCTGGCACTTAAATATATATATAAATTGCCTAAAATTCTAATTAACCATTTGCATTTGAGGTGAGAATTATAACTGCTAAAGGTTCTTTTTCTTCCCTCAGGCTACAGTTTCTGAATTGGTTCTTTTAGAGCAGGGGTGTCAAACTCATGTCATCACAGCGGCATCACATGATGTATTGTGACTTCCCCCCTTCATTAAACTGGGCATGGGCGTGGCCAATGCATGATGCAACTGGCCCATGGGCTAGGAATTTGACAGGCATGTTTTAGAATATGCCCTGTATTTTTCCATCTAGAACAGGATTCTTCAATTCAATTCTCTCCAAGTGCTTTTCAATGAACGTAAGTTTTATTTTTGAAGTCCATTAGAAATCATGGCCGTCGCTAGCGGGGTTATTCTCTAAAATACTGTGAGGATTTAAAAAGAAAAGAAAGGGAGAGAGAGAGGGAGAGAGAGAGAGAGAGAGAAAGAAAGAAAGAAAGAAAGAAAGAAAGAAAGAAAGAAAGAAAGAAAGAACAGGTATATTTCTTTTTAGAATTTCAGCTCTGTATGATAGAGCAGAGATTAGAAAGTTTAAGCAGATTTAGTGAACAATGACACAAAGCTTTTGCTGTTGTTAAAAGGAAGTCATGGCTTAGAAAAGCCATTTTCTTTAGTAGAGAATTATGTTTTCTATATAAAAAAGATCATACGCTCAGTCGTCACCATCTCCAGGAATATCCGGGGACAATACCTGTCTAAAACTTTGCAGTTATTACCAAGCAGTGTTGACAATATTAAATTAGAAGGCACAATGTATTATTATTATTATTATTATTATTATTATTATTATTATTATTATTATTGTAAGGTTGTTTCTAAATGAAATTATATTCTACAAGACACTCAGTGACAATAATAGAAAAGCAATTAATCTGAACATCCATCATCATTTACAAATTCTGCTTCAAAAAGTTTGTTTCCTACAAAATTTAATGGGCTGTCATAAAACCATAATAACAGCAAGGCATCTTTGGTCAGCAAAATCTAAATGAAGATCTCTTTGCTACCGCCCAGTGATCATCTAGATTTTTGCATCCATATATGGAATCTAAAAATAAGATTGTCAACCTGCAAAATGACTTCAGCTGAAGCCATGCTTACTTCTGTTTTGTTTCTTGGGTGCCATTCAAGGGGAGGGGGGAGAACATGAGGGGGAACCTCAAGAATGTGGTGCCTCAGTCATCTAGCCACAACATCTCCCAACCGGTGTGTGTGTTGTGGTTCACTGGCAGCCTGTGCAGACGGCAGTGGAATCGGACAGCGGGGAAGAATGGGGACCAGTCCAGAAGTCTGGGGAGGACTCAGATGAAGGTCCTGCATCTGATGCAGAGATGTGGCCAGGACCATCTGGGAGTTGTGTGCTGACTCCGGAGTCTCTGGAGTCTGGCAGCAGCGAGGCAGAGGAACAAGGGGAGCCTGTTCCCAGTGTGCATGTGCGCAGAGCTGCTAGAAGGCAGGAAGCAAAGTCGTTCACTCTGTTTGGATTAAACCTTGAAGATCTGTGTGGACTTTGTACTTTGGTTGGGGTTTTTTTTCAGTTCATTTGGCCCTTTAGTTGTTGGCAGCAATTCAAAGAAAAGAAAGGTGGCTGCTGATCTCGAGGGACTGTTTGGGACTCATTATGGGCTGGGAATGAACATAATTTCCAGCGTTGAAATAAAACAAGAGTTATTTTGACTAAGTGTGTGCTTAATTATGGTCTCAGGAAGCCTTGGTCAGAACAGTGTGAACCAAGGTCATTTCAATGGACATTGTTGAAGTTGAGCGGGAATCTACACCTGGAATGATTGTCCCATGTGACCTGAGGGACAAAGAGGGATGGGGAGGTCTTATTCTTTTAATTATCCCTGAGCACGGGAATAATTTAGAGCTAGCTTCACCTTTCTAAATGCTGATATGATATCATTAATAAAGGATCTCTTGAACCTGAAAAAAGTGTCAGATTTCTGATTCCCTAAGTTCATTACTCAGAACGATGACAAAGGTACTACATCTCTATCTGTCAGCTGGAATAACTGCCTAGAGAAAATTAGGTACTCCTGGATAGTCTGATATTACAAATATTACTATTAGTACACATAAATTCATGACTATTCACTTAAGAGATTGTTTTCTTATTTTTTATCCCCATATCAATTCTAAAAATCCAGTAATGAAAGATTGCAGCTAGTCCAAAATCATCCAGAGAATTCCATGGTCAAGTTAATGCTGCCCTTTAAATTTTTATAGTTGCATAAGAACCCTTTGACTGGAAAGTAATTTGTAAACCCCTCTAATAATTATAGGCATGACTTGTGATAGCAATAGCAATGTTACTCTATTTTTGGTGTGATAAGTGCCACAGGTGCACTTTATCCTTCTATAATCAAGCCAGGGATATTGTTTAATATACCAGCTGCAATGTTTTCATGGTATTTCTAGTGGAAATTAAAGAACCATTTTATGGACTGAAAAATTATAAATGCAGAGAATCTATTTATTGCTACTAATTGACTACAAAAAGAAAGAAAGCATTCCATTATCTCAGTAATATTGGTAGAGGTGCATTAATTATGCATGATATACTACATTCATTCAGAGAAGTTGCCAGAAGAAAAAGGATATTCCAGAAAAATAGTAATAATTAGGTAGCAGAGATCATCTATAGAGAAGCAATCTGTCCTGTTTTGTGAAATAAACTTCCTTCTGTCAGGAAAGTGAGAAGAAGAAATAACGTTTCCTTTATTTGCAGAACTCTGTGATGATAATGATTAGTTCTAAACTTAATGGTAATCTCATTAATTTGGATTTGTTTCTTGCTATGTAGCTTCATAGACAGTTCTACTTCTATTCACTCTTTTCTAATCAACACCATTTTAGTTAAAAGGTCAAAAGAGTGAAAAACACCAAGGAAGGAATAAGACAGATAATCAGGATTTAACTATTTTCTACCACAAATATATACATGTTATCTCAGCAAGTATTGTGGGCCCAATTGGCAAAAGAAAGTTCAGAACCATATTGGTTGGAAACATGTTGAAGAGGCCTTCATCTTGCAGTGGATAGACAATGGCTAAAGTGACTATATACGTATTATCATTTGAAACTTGAGCTGAAGTCTTCTTCTTCTTCTTTTAATTTATTTTTAAATTTTAATTATGAGAATACAACACAATACATCCAACTTAGCCTTGTTATAGATATATACATTTTACTTCATCATTTATAATCTCCTTATTTAATATATTAATTACTAATTAATCTAATCATAACTACTAATATTTTGACCTTGTCTTCTGCTGCATAACCATTGATAAAATTTATTCCATGTTTTATAATATTTAGACTCTCCTTTGTCTTTTATTTCTAAAGTTAACCTATCTGATTCTGCACATGCCACAATTTTTCTTATTATTTCTATTTCTGGAGGTATGATTTTATTTTTCCAGTATTGTGCATATAATATTCTAGCCCCCTCAATACATGTACTATTAGATACATTATTTCCTTCTTAATTTTTTCTGATATTATTCCTAGGAGAAAAAATTCCCGTTTAAATGGAATACATTCTCCCACCATTTGTTCTATCCATGTTTGAATCAGTCTCCAATATATATATTTTTGCAGCATTGCAAGTCCACCACATGTGATAAAATGTGCCTGATACATCTTTACACTTCCAACAATTTGGAGATATATTTTTAAACATTTTAGGAAGTCTGGCTTGCGGAAGATGCCACCTGTAAAAAGATTTTCTTTATAAGCCATAGCCGATGTTATTTTCTTATTTGTGGTCCAAAGTTTTTGCCATTTAAGCAATTCAATATTATAAGCGAAATTTTTTGCCCATGCCACCATTGTTTCTTTAACATGTTCTTCCTCAAGTTTGTGTTCTAATAAATATCTATACAGTATTTTTTATTAATTTATCATCTGTCTCTAATTATCCAGAACTGTTAATTCTTTATTAATACCCCATGTTTTTCTGTCTTGTATGTATCTTGATTGTACTTGTAAATAAGATCACCAAGAGTTGGAGTTTTCTTAAGGTGGAGCTGTTACTTTATTGCAGGAATAAGAAACAATCCTTTTTTTTTACCCAGGTATTCCTTTTTCAGTTATAATTCAAATTTGTTGACTTTCGTTTCTGGATCTCTATAACACCTCCAGTAGAAAGATTTTCCCTCAGTTTACACATGCCTGTGGTAAACTGGGGGCGGGGCATTTTTAATCATTTATAACACTAGCCCAGCCCAATTTTTCAAATGGCTACTGCCGAACAATTGTGCAAATGTGTTCAAATATATTTTTCATACCAAAAAAAAACCCTAGGTCAATATTTAATTAGGGCTAGAAATATTCCTTTCTCAAATACCTGTCTGCATAAACATTTGGGATAATATTGTTGTGGTTCGCCAGCAGCCGGTGCAGACAGCAGCAGAATCAGACAGTGCTGAAGAACGGGGACCAGTCAGGGAGTCTGGAGAGGACTTGGACGAGGGTCCTGCATCCAATGCAGAGATGGGGCCAGGACCATCTGGGAGTGGGGTGCTGCCTCCGGAGCCTTCAGAGTCTGGCAGCAGCGAGGCAGAGGAACAAAGGGAGCCTGTTCCCAGTGTGCGTGTGCACAGAGCTGCTGGAAGGTAAGAGCAGCTGAAGCAGAAGGGGCAATCGGGAGTAAGGCTGGGAGGTGATTGCCCCTCCCATGAGGTATAAAGGTTAGGCCAAGATGACAATACCTTGGCACGAAGCAAAGTACTTTGATCAGTTCAGAGTCATTCTGGAAGCTCTTTGTACTTCAATTGGTTTCTTTTTTTGTAATTCGGTTGGTTTTTTCCCCAGTTCATTTGATACTTCTGTTTTTGGCAGCATTTCACAGAACTGAAAGGTGTGTGCTTATTTCGGGGGACTGTTTGAGATTAATTCCAGCTGGGAAGGAAAACAATTCCCAGCATTGCAATAAAATAAGTTTGTTTTTAAAAGACGTGTGTGCGTAATTATGGTTTAGAAGCCTTTGTCAGAACAAATATTTCAATGTCCTTGTTCATTTCCATTGGTTTATTTAAAACCATAATCTTGAAAATACTGCAGTACATCTAAAAGATAATGAAATTACATTAACCTCAGTTGCTACTGTTGCTGCTCTTAATACTGTGCTATGGATGGAAAAAAGTTCAACCAGTCATCTTTTTCTTCTTATGTACCC
This sequence comes from Naja naja, assembly GCA_009733165.1. Lineage (NCBI taxonomy): Eukaryota > Metazoa > Chordata > Lepidosauria > Squamata > Elapidae > Naja > Naja naja. Next base: position 72,869,007 of record CM019151.1, read on the forward strand.
CTTAAAGAGATTCACCTTCACCAATGTCTGGCTATATTAATCCACCTAGTCAAGCCTTAGTACACCATATATTTTCAGGAATAAGCCAAGAAATGAACCCCCCAAAATAATATTTTTATGGGCTTATATTTGAGTATACTCATATATTCCATACAGTATATACTAACAGGTAAATCCAAACATAGATAAGCTAACCTTCAATTTTTTAAGCAAAATACCATGAAAAGTCTACCATCCATAGATAAGCTGACCTACATTGTTCATGGCATTTTCAATTGCTGATTAATCATTATTTATCTCCTTTCCAAGTTAACAAATGAACATCTTTTGTACTGTATTGTTTAAAATATAACTGTAACCCCAAATCCCAGTAGCCTCCTCAATAATAAATTCTGTTCTTATATAATAGCTTTAATGCTACAAATGATAGTAAATGTGATAAAATTCAGTGTTATACATTATTTACATGTTAAGTTTTATATGGTTTTGCTTTCTTACCTGTGTGTTTCTTTAAACCCTGTAGGTAGGAAGATTCAATCCTAGAATGAAATAGATGAGGTAGGATTTACATAATATGAGCGCAGCAACTGTAATTTATCAATAGAATCTTATGAAATATGGACAGCTTCAATATAGTATAATCTGGTATAATATATAGTTTTATTGGAAAAGGGCTGATGTGGTTCCCATCTTCAAGAAAGGGGGGAAAGATCCAGAAAACTACAGTTCAATCAGTCTAACAACAATACGTGGAAAGATCCTGGAAAAGATAATCAAGAAACAGATCTGCAACTGGAAACAAATAAAGTTGTAACTAGTAGACAGCATAGGTTTGTTAAAAAGAGATCATGCCAAACCAATCTTACTTGATAAAGTGACTAAATTAGTAGACCAGCAAAATGCTGTGGACATAATATACTTAGATTTCAGTAAGGCATTTGACAAAGTAGACCACAACTTATTTCTTGGTAAGCTAAAAAAATGTGGAATAGACACCATCACCACTAGATGGAGAGAAGTAAGTAGTAAGACCACACGTGGAATACTGCAACCAATTTTCATTACCACGCTACACAAAAGATGTTGAGACTTTGGAAAAAGTTCAGAGAAGAGCAGCTAAGATGATCAAAGGCATAAGAAGAATGGTTGCAGGTTTTGGGTTTGGCTAGTCTGGCTTTGGGTACTGATTAATTTAGCATGTGCATGTCCTTGTTCTCTCTTCCCCTCCCCCTTCTCTCTTTCTCTTTTCTCTCTCATAGTAGTTGAGGTAAGAGCATAATTGAAAGAAAGTTCAGTCTGCTTCCATAAGCTACAAGAAAGCTACAAGAAAGAACAATAGCAATAGCCTTAAACGTAGTTCATTAAATAATGAATACAAAAACTCTTCCTTTATTACATTAAGTTCCCTACTACAAATTCTGAAAGCCAAATTTCAGTTTCACAATAGGCAGTTAAGTTGTATCTTCATATTCTTGCAAAGCAGTTATTGTAGCTCAGCCCAGTAAACAGAGATCCAATAAATAGCTTCTTATTTCATATCTAAAGAGGCAAGGAATGTTGGGTTTGGATAGTCAGGAACAAGAGGCAACTAGAAAAAAGTATGCCTGAAAGAAGTTAGAAATGTCAAGTCACTTCCATATTGTTGACTGGAATAAGCTTGGTTCAAGAGAAGCTTCACTTCTTCACTTTTCTCAAGTATAAATTATGTCAACAATCTTAGACATGTGGAAGTAAATACACTAAATGAAACATATTGGCTAGCTATGCAACCTACATGAAATGAACACTTTAACTTACAGTAAGGCTGCTGATTAGCCAATGGTCACCCTCCAGTTTTATTATTTTGATTTTGTTAATTTCAGTCAGGTTCATAGCTGTAGTTCATTGCTGAATTTTATCCAATAACCCACTCCCCAGTTAATAAATACGAAAGGACATAAAATGTGTAAACCAATTATAAACTGTTAGAATGTGCCCTGATTAAAATACACATTTACTTGAAGATACCACACTCAAAAATTAATCACATGTTATTTATAGCAACTTGAGGCACAGGAGTGAAGAAAATGGTAATGAAATCTGAAGGCTTGCTACGTTTACATGTGACTCCCCAGTGGTTTTTCTGCACTTGGACAGAGTAAGGAGAAATGTGTGAATTATTTGAAAATCGAGCCAGCTTCCAAGTGATAAAATCATATATGTTGCATATTTTTCTAATGCTTTACAAATTTCCTGGATAATTCAAACTGGATTTTTAAAATTTCATTACTGATGAACTGTTTCCTGATTTAGCTCTACCAAGATATTTTGCTATGTGAAGATGAACAACAAATGACATAAATTTTCTCAAGTTAGGCTCAGAAGTGGTATTCAGCAGGTTCTGACCAGTTCTGGAAAACCAGTAGCGGAAATTTTAAGTAGTTCAGAGAACCGGCAAATGCCACCTCTGACTGAAGATTTTACAGTATCCTTCCCCTGCCATGCCCACCGAACTGGTAGTAAAAAAAATTGAATCCCACCATTGACATAGCCATAAGCACATGGGCAATTTCATTATTACAGCCAGCACTTAATATTTTGGTGAATATTACATTATATATTGGAAAAAACTATTCCATGTCAACACAAATCAACAAATCAACATCTTGAATTCAGTTATTTATTTATTTATTTATTTATTTATTTGTTATTGGGATTTCTATGCTGCCCTATCTCCCAAAGGACTCAGGGCGGCTTACAATGATAAAACAGAAAATACAAACTTTAAGAAACTATTAAATCTAAAAAACCCAACACTAGATCTAAAACCAATTTAAAACCCACAAACAGCATAAGACAAATTAAAACTATTAAAATCCCCTTCAGTCCAGGTTGGCTGAACAAAAAAGCCAAGTCTTTTGGTCACAACGGAAGGAGCGGAGGTCAGGTGCCACCCAAAGTTCCATGGGCAGTTGATTCCAAAGGGTGCGTGCTCCCACAGAGAAGGCCCACCCCCTGGGGGCCACCAGCTGACATTGTCTGGCTGACAACACCCTGAGGAGGTCCCGCCTATGTGAGCGCACCGGCAATCGGATGTCATTGCTGGCAGCAGATGCTCCCACAAATACCCTGGACCTAAGCCATGAAGGGCTTTATAACAAGCATCTTGAACCTCATCCGGAGGGCAACCGGCAGCCAATGCAGCTCATACAGGAGGGGTGTAACATGGGAGTATCGGGGCACTTCCATCACAACCCGCGTGACCACATTTTGCACCAGCTGAAGCCTCCGGGTGGTCCTCAAGGGCAGCCCCATGTAGAGAGCATTGCAGTAGTCAACACGGGAGGTAACGAGTGCACGAGTAACCGTACGCAAGTTAGGGGCAAGATGCAAAGCATTTCCTGCTTCTCATCCACTTTAATTACTTCTGAATTCTAAGGCAATTGCTACCATTTGTTTATCCATTTTTTTTCAAAAAACACCTTTTTTTACTTGTAATGTTCAGTCCCTCTCATTTTACTGTTTCAAGGAGAACATTTTATTTGTCGTAATCCATATTTCTTCTGTTCCTGTTTGTTCACCTTAATGACACAAACAATTTTATGAACCATGTAAGTGTTACACAGAAATATCTATATTCCCTGGCAAGTTGATGTGATTTGATTTGTCATATGTTTGCCTACAAAATTATGGTGACTGAGAATTCAGCTAAACTGTTCAGCTGAATATGAAACACAAGCACTGATCTAATAGGCATTATCTCTTTCAGAAAGCACTGTTTTTTCCTGTTAGCTCTGCAAGACTGAGATTAATCACTTACAAATAATAGGAATCTTCAAAACAGGCATTTAGCCATCTCCTCCTATCAACAGAAACAGCAGGAAATGTGATAAATAAGTTATCATTGGAAGCCCAAGAGAATAAGATCATCATTATCTAGTCTTGAAAAAACACAGCACCAAATTAGAATGATTACTTGGATAAATACATGCAGAATGCTTAGGTTACACACACACACACACACACACACACACACACAGAGAGAGAGTTAGGTATAAATATGGTTAAGTATATACAGGGTTGGGATTCCACCAGTATAACAACTGGTTTGGTGATTGCATGATATGGAAAATCCTTGCTACCAGATCTAAATCTATAGAGAAGGAATTTATTGCTACTCCCTCTAGTAGCTTTCCTTCTCTCTTATTCAAGGTTCTTTACACATTATTCCCACCAACAGTTACTGGAAGTAGTAGTACAGGTGTTTTCTAACTGGTTAACTGGGCATGCTACCACTGCTGAGCTTCCTAGGTCTTTCCCTTCTTGGAGGTTATTGCCACCTAGGATCAGGAACTGAAACTTAGTTTTGTCTTTGCTTACTTGTCGTGACATTTATGCTTCTTCAAAATTTTGCCCTTATAACTGCTGCCTTAAGGAGCGAATGTTTTCATTCAACTTCTCATATTTTGAAGAATATAATTTTAAATGGTAACCTGGTGGAAAGTTTTAAAAGGATTCTGAGAACAGATCCAACTCTATTAGACACCCACAGATTTTAGTACTATATAAATGAAGAGAGGGAGAGAGAGAGAGATGGAGAAAGGGAGAGGGAGAGAGAGAGGGAGAGGGAGAGAGAAGGAGAGAGAGGGATAGAGGGATAGAGAGAGACAGAGAAAGAGACAAGGAGAGAGATAGGGAGAGAAAGAGAAGGAGATGGAGAGAGAAACAGACAGAGAGAGAAGGGGAGAGAGAGAGGAGAGAGAAATAGGGAGAGAGAAGGGGAGAGGAGGAGAGAAAGAGAGGGAGGGAGAGAGAAAAAACTTCGATTTCAAGAGAAGTTCTAGTCGACTTTGTAATATCGATACAACCATAATATGAATTTAAAATTATCTAAAATTACTTTTTAAGCATTACACATATGGAAAAATATATTATTTTTCCATATGTGTAATGCTTAAAAAGTAATTTTTAAGCACATTTTGGAAGAATCTTGCAAGATTTCTTCTGCTAAAAGAGAAAAAAAAACATGGGGAGGTTGATATGTAGCATACCACCTATTTCAAGCAGTATAAGACTTGCTTGAGGTGTTAAAGGAGACAACAAGAAAGATAAAGCCATTTAGGAACTGTATCTTTATCATGAATCTTAGCCAGAGGATAAGCAGATGGACAAGCAAGGCCTGAACACATTCAGCATTCAACAAAACTCTCATGGCTATATTTTTTGTTGCAGCATACTGCACTCACTCAGTAATAGTTTTGGCCTATGAATTACCTAATAATAGTGCTATAGTTATAGCAGGGAAAGCCTGAAGTTTTCTTGGCACATAAATCCATTCAAACTGTGTACCAGATATCTTCCACTCCATTTCACTCTGATCTCCAAAGGCCACGCTCTGGCACAATCTGAAAGGTGCAATGCATTCATTTGCTCCTTAAACACCCTGAAATTTTCCTCTGTCACAAGTACATGGGGATGATAGGAACAGCTTAATTATCCGAAAGTGAATCTAGTCCATTTAGCCCAGACGGTAGTTTGTGCAGCATAGATTCAATATAATATCTTGTTCTATGTAAGACTTTAAAAAAAGAAGTCTATATATGCATACATATACAAAATCTCCCTTTTACAACCCTGTAATCCCTTAATTTGGGATAGAGTCAGAGACTGGATGGGCATTTACTGGCCGGATGCCCTCGCTGATGCCATCCAAAGTTCACAGCAGTCATGCCCCCGTTGGAGCCTGAATCTGTGGAGGAAAATGAGCTGGATCTGGAGCTGATGTAGATCAATAGGACAGCTTTGTTGGCTTCGAAGGAATGTGGGGAGGAGCAGGCCGGGTCAGGCCAGGGTCTTTCAGGATTGGGACAGCTTGTAGGCAGGGAGGAACAGGGGCAGGATGATCAAGACAGAGCAAGCAGTGAACATGAGGAGCGATGAAGGTCAGGCGATGAGCAACGACTGCTCCCTCCTGATCCCTGAGCACAAAGAGTGGAGAGGAGGGGGCAACAACACAGGTTGACCCAACTACTTGAGAGGAGAGTGCTCCGCCCCTCTTCACAAGGCACACCGGGGGAAGGGGGGAACTGAGATTTAAGGAGACGCTGTGGGGAGAGGCATTTGTCGGAAACAAACACTGAATTCATGGAGTGTTGTGTGCTGTTGCCAATGTTTGGAGTTTCCTGGACTTCTTGTTTTATTTCTTGCTTCCTGGATTAATTGCCTTGTTCCTTTGCTTCCTGAAACCATTTTCTTGTTCCTTTGCTCTCTGGCTTATTCCCTTACTCTGCTGGATTTCTTGCTTTGCAGCCATTGTGCTCCTAGTATTGTGCTGAACTACTTGCAGCCAGAGGTTGCTCGAAGTGTGTGTGTGTGTGTGAGAGAGAGAGAGAGATCACTTTGCTCTGGGACTTGCCATAAATGTGGAGCATTTGGGAAAAGTTGGAGCAATAAAGGGGTAATTTGAACTATCAGCTGACAATGTTGTCTTTGTGCTTTGCCCCGGGACATCACATACAGTAAATAGGCAAATCAAGCCAATATAATATAGGCAAATCAAGCTTGGCAAAGAATGAAATGTGAAAAAGAATTGAAGTTTTATGCATTGGTAGGACATTCTGAAAAGGCAGCCCAATCAATCTGCGAGAGGGGAATGGAAAATAATAATAATAATAAAAACTGGATACAGCCAGTTGTAGAACAACCTGTCTGTTGGCCCTAGATATAACAACTAAAAATGTTGTCACCTTTTTTAGATGTTTCACTATGACATTGATATTGTAGCAAATAATGTATAATCATTGCCTGTGACAGGTGGCAAAGCAGACTAACAAGAGGTTCAATGAGATCGAAGTCCCAGGTGTGATATAAAAAGCAGTCTAGTGAGACTTCTGCCACAGACCCCGTGCTGCCTGAACATGTGCAAAGGTGATCCTGGTAAGGAATATTATGACATCTCCTTGTGATAAACAATGATGGCAGAACACTAAACCATACCAATGTGAATAGCCTATTGTGTGGGGCATGGAGTATAAGATAATATATATATATAAATATCAGAAGAGGAGCCCACACAACAGAGGTGGTATTCAGCAGGTTCTAATCAGTTCTGGAGAACCTGTAGTAGAAATTTTGAGTAATTCAGAGAACTAGTAGCAGAAATTTTGAGTAGTTCAGAATACCACCTCTGACTGGCCCTGCTCCCATCTATTCTCTGCCTCTGGAATCCCAGCTGGTTGGCTGGGTCTTCTTTTGTTGCCCTGCACAGGAGAATGGAGCTGGAAAGCAGGTTAGTGGGGTGGGGAGGGAATATGATTTTGCAGTAACCTTTCCCCAGGAGTGGGGTGGGAAGGGAGATTTTACAGTATCTTTCCCCTGCCATGCCCACCAAGCCATGCCACACCCACCAAGCTATGCCCACAGAACCAGTAGTAAATTTTTTTGAATCCCAACACTGCCACACAAGCTGCAATAATGAAAATTCTATGGGTGTCAAGATCCAAGTCTCTGTACTTAAACTCTTGTCAAAGCTTTTTATAGACCAGCAATTCTCAGTTTACCTAGGAATGATCTGTGAGTTTAAAACTATTTGCATAACAAAAAAAACTTTGTCTTTTTTCCTTCTCAATTTTTCATGAGTACAGTGGATTAAAATGACTTAGCCCAAATCAAGACAGTAGCATCAAACTGTACCAATATTCTTTGTATATACCCACTTTCAATTAAATATTTTTTAAAAAATAGTTTCATTTAAGAATGTCCTTGAGGAAGCAGTAAAATGTTAATGTTATTAAATCCTGAATGCATGTCTTTTTAATATTTTGTGTGCCAAAATAAGAGGAATGCATAAAGCATTAATGGTATTTTTTCATGCTGTATAATGAACTGTGTCAATATTTGGAAGATCTGCTTTACTCCCTGAATCAATATTTTCCAAATGACCAATGCATTTTTTATTCAGTATTTATATCCCGCCCTTCTCTGGAGACTCAGGGCAGCTTACAGTTTTTGGGATACAACCCAATGCGCTCAGCAATAGCCTTCATTCCATTGTATATGCCTGCTTATTACTAAGCGGCATTTTTACAAAGTCAGTTTATTGCCCTCAACAATCTTGGGTCCTCAATTTACCTACCCCGAGAGGATGGAAGGCTGAGTCAACCTTGAGTCAACCCTGAGTCAACCATGCATGATGTTGCAAAACCATTCAAAGTGCATGATCAAACAAAGAAGACAGAAAGTAAAAGAAGACAGAAAGTTTGCTGGTATGGCTTCAAATTCCAATTGCAACAAACTTGTAGAGTTTTGATGTAGTATCAAAGAAGATTATCAATAATTATCTGAAAAGGCTCTTAAAATACTCTTCCTTTTTCCAATTACATATCTATGTGAGGCCAGATATGTTCATATATTCCAACCAAAGGAACTCCACACATCAGGCACATACACAAAAGCTCTTTGGGTTTCTCAGTAATTTTCAAGGATGTGAAGAAGTTTGAGAACTACTGATCTAGACCCATGGAGCATATAGCTAGGGATGGGGATAGCAGACAAATTCAAGTCCATTTGTTTCTTCAAGGAGAAGCTGAAAATTTCCAACAATGTAAGCCAAGACATGAAGTCAAACTAGAATGTTTGTTTTAGCCAGAAATTAAGTCAGCAAGATCCATTGAGTCTCAAGAGAAATGCAACCAAGGTCCAGCTGAGACAGCATGTTTTTGTTTGATAAAGGAGACATGGAAAATAGCCTTCAAAAGTTGGTTTGAGTTATTTGCAGGGTAGATTTTTTTCTATGTAAGTACAGAGTTACACATCATGTAGCAACAAACTAAATACCTTTGCTTTGAATAATTTGTTTGTTGCAGGGATATTTTTATTTCTGTCTTGCAAATCTGATAATCTTGTTAAAGGTTTTTTTGTGTGTATGCTCTTGGTGTGAACTCACTTATTTGATAATTCTAGGAAGCAGGTGTTTGGAAATGAATATCTAGATACTTAATGTCTTTAACTTGCTTGACAGGTTTATTATCGAATTGCCAATTATAAGAAAGGTTAAAATGCTTTTTACTGAAAATTAAGGCCTTTGTTTTAGAATCATTAATTTCCATGTTTCCTAGGAAAAAAAGAATGTTTATAGCTCCTAAATATCTATAAGGGGCAACTTAAAATGTGGAGAAAGTGATAAAATCATCTGCATGGAGTCAAATAGAAATAGGCAAGTTGGTGAGGACTGGAGGGGTGATTTTTTTATTGGACAAGGGCCAGAAGAAGTCATTAATATAAAATTTTAAAAAATAGCCAAGCTGGAATGAATCCATACATAGCTTCCTTAGAGATTGAAATGGAAGTCAGTAAAACCCCATTGTTTTTACATTTGATTTCCATAAAGGTGTTTTTATACAGTAGCATTATCAGCCTGAAAAGTCTTTTCTGGGGCATTGGGGTTCACATTGATAAAAGCAGTGTAAAAAGAATCTCTGGGGAACTTGGCCAGATGGTATAAAATTGTACACCTCTTAACAGTCCAACAATGTGGTCTAAAATATACTTGGTCAGTGGCCAAGATGATCTTCTGGATCATCCTATTGGCAAATTTATTATAAAGGTATGGAGCTTGCTAATTACACATAGCAGACTAATTGGGCAATAATTACCTAAACTATTCTTATTTCTTAAACTTTACAATTGTGATGGAATAGCTCCACTCTTTAGATTTGTTGTTGCTTGTAAACAGGGTAACTAATATAACCAAGATTTGTTTTCAAGAACTCTGGGGAATTAATTCCTCTTCTACCACTTTACTATTTTTCAACTGGTGAAAATCCATTTAAAGCAGAGATGTCAAACTTGATTTCATGGAGGGCCCATCAGGGTTGTGTTTGACTTCAGGGGTCGGGGTGAGTGTGGCCAGGGAGTGTGGCCAGGGTGGGTGTGGCCAGCTCAATGTCACCCATGTCAGGGCCTATGGTGGCCCAAGTGCTATGCCAGTGAAAATGGGTTCCCAAGCTCTGTTTTCAGCTCAATGGCTTCCTGCAGCCTTCTGCCAGTGATATTGGAGCTTGGGAGAGCTGCGTGTGGCCCTCGTGGGCTCCATTTTTGCTGGCAGAGGCACCATGGGCCAGTCCTTCACTGTTCCCAGGGCAGCCCTGTGGACCTGATTTAAGCACCCCACAGGCTGGATCTGGCTCCTGGGCCTTGAGTTTGACACCCCTGATTTAAAGAGTTCTAAATTTGAAACCACTGGTTTGTCACACAAAAGATCAGAAATTGGGAAACTTAGACTTCCTTTGCTAAATGATATACGAAACAGGTCATGGTAATGGGTGGCCCAGTTTAATGCCAAAAATACACTGCACTGCATCCAACATTCAAGATGAGGCTGATGTTTCTTGAGAATGGATTGTTGGACACTCTCCTAGTTCATTAAGAGATAGCTTTGATTTTTTCTTTTTAATCCCATTCCTCAAAAATGAAATTATGCATATACAAGCACATATACAACATCATAAAAACTCAGTCAAAACTTTATTATGGGTCACACAATCTCAGGCTTCATAAAAGAAAATACAGTACATAATATAAATGCCAATGAAGCATGCAAACATAAAGTCAACTCATCAAGTAACTATGCAGACACAATAGCTGAACCAACTTACCCTTACATCTCACTTTCATCAACATATCACTACTTCTCTCTATATATTTTTTCCTCTCACAAAAAGTGCATATCAAATTAAGGATTCACTAGAATTAAGTTTTATAATAACCGTTAATGTTTAATAATTTTTAATGCTTAATAACTTGTTTAATAATTGTTTTTTTATATTGATGATTAAAAAGATGTCCTAACTTAAGCACAAAGTCAAATGAGTGACTTTGGGCCAGTATCCTTCCTTCAGCCTTAGCAAGGAAGCACTGGCAAGTCACTTCTGAAAAACCTTGCCAAGGAAACTATAGGCCTTTGAAAATCAGGCATGATTGAATGGAACAAAAAATAATGGCATATATAGGAATAAGTTTTACTTCATAACTTTAGACACATGAGCCATGATCTAACCAGGAGACCCCCCAAAATAAATATTATCTCATTATTATTATTAATGATTGTGACGAAGTTAAAGTTAACTTTATTATATGAAGATATCCAATCACATTCACATTGTGTATACTCTGTTTTGGACTATGTTATTTTCTTAGCTGCAATTCACTCTGAAATCACCAAAATTGGACTTGGCATCCCAATTCCCTAAATAAGATCAGTAAACAGAACTGTCACTTTCACTTCAGTTGACCTAATTCAAGAGAAAGATCAAGAAGGAGAAACTCTCTGAAAAAAGCCAGCAAGTAGTTTGTAAAATACCCAATACAACTGTCAGAATCAATTGATCCAATAGATTTCTCTTCCAGACACGTCCAAATTGGGACTCCCTATCTAAATGCATGATGTTGATAGGCATACGGCCTTTGGGACATTGAAGGAAACTCTGCTTGTGAGATTCTGCTTCATATGAGCTTTTTCAAAACATAAGATTTTTAAAGAACAGCTCTCAAAGAAGAACAACAATTCTAAAGATATAAAGTGAAAAGTGTATGAGAAATGCTTAGGTCCAAGTGGCCCAATTTTTTTTTTCATCAGGGTAATTTCATCTTCTTTTTTAACCCATCCTGGTTTGTCATATTATACTTATTCCCATTTACTTTCTTTTTCTTTTCTGTCCTGTGCCTTCAAATTCACCATATAAAAATATTCCTCCTTCTAAAATATTTCACTAGATTACCCATTGAGACATTATGAAACCTTTATTCTTATGTTTTCTGATGATGTAAATTTCAATGTCAGGAAGTAATCATATTTTTTTTCTTATGAATCTATGTCAAATTTTACCATCCAGATGTGTTATTATGATGCATGGTCAAATCAAACAGTATCAGGCTGAAAAAGGCCACTATATCCCTATTATTGCATATTATTATTGACAAACAGTGTCTGTAAAGACCATGTCTTTTTGTATTGCATGAAATTTTACCAGCCACCAATTTGACATGGTGAAATATAGAGTTACGGTAATGGTTCTACCAACAGCACAAAATGGCTCCTCATATAACAGAATGTATGGTAAGAACCAGAAAAGATATACAATATTTTGAATTTCAGAAGTTGGAAGAATAGGTTTGTGCCACCCTAGTAGCAGTATACTGAAAAATCCTATCAATGTTTTTGTAGACATATAAAACACAGAGATACTGTCAATTACAATTAGGATGTGAAATTATTTTCAGAGGAGTAATAGCATTTTTTAAAATTATAATTTCTTTCATTTTTTCATTTGTCGATAAATATGGATGAATATTATCTTTTGTGGATGAATCACTGTCTAGCAGTTACAAAAGGTGCTACCTAAAAACTAGCAATTGTTCTAAAAGCTACAACATTCCATTTCTGGTTTATTTCTTCATTGTTGTATTAATGTTATTGAAATGAGCAGAAGTCCAAGTTTTATTTCTTTTCTTTATGAAGTAATATGTTGGATCCATGTAGTATGCTGCATAATTATAATTGGGCAATAGAATTTAAATCCTGAAATACTAAAATTCAAAAAAGTAACCATAAATACATCTAAAACCAGTGCACACTCAAGGTAATTTGGGCAAAAATACTCTTGGTGCACCCTGGAACTAGAGTTCAACATTACACTAAGAGTAAGCTGAAATCAAGCAATGTCAATGCAAGGATATTGCTGCCAAACCTAATAATATTTAAGTGAACCTTACCATCCCAATCACATGACTTCATTCATTGAATTATTTTTTTAAATATGTGTTATGGCCTTAGCAGAGTCAAAATACTCTATTTCACTTGTTCATAAAATAAAACACAGTTAATGAGAAAATGAAATAAATATAGGTGAAACTCGAAAAATTAGAATAATTATGACAAATCACGGCTGGAACTATCTTGCTTTGCATGTAATGAGTCTATCTCATATATTAGTTTCACCTTTTAAGTTGCATTACTGAAATAAATGAATTTTTGCATGATATTCTAATTTTTCAAGTTTCACCTGTATAAAAATATAATAAAATAAAACTATGCCTAGCAAGGTTCTTGCAAGACACACAGACAAAAATTCTTGACATTTTAAGAGAGTATATAACCTTAGATAACTAAGATAAAAAGAATTGATACAGTCTGAATATTAAGATACTAAAAATGTAGTAAACTTTGTCTCCAGCTAAGAAAACAAAACGCAAAAAGAAAAGGATCATCAAATAAATCAACACAAAGTTCTCACTTAAAGCACAAATAACCAGGCTGAAATGATCCTACTTATGTGAAGACTACCTTATTGGAGAAAGTTCAACACCTATTTGATGATATATAATCAATTGAGTTGTTGTTAAAGTCACTGGCAAGATTGAGCTGGGCTGTTTGTTGATGAAGATTATCAGTCATCCAGATAGAGTTGTCTGAAAATGAAGTCATGGCAACTGAACTTATTTTTCTTAATTTAAGATGTTTTGTTGGTCATCCAAGCATCTTCCTCAGTCTGAGGAAGGCAGAGAGTTGTTGGAATGCACATTATTATTTGTACATTTTAAAGATACACCACTCTAGTTACAGAAAATTACATTTCTTGCTCTATAGCTATTTTGAGTATTTGACTAGGGTTCTGAGATTGTACTGTTGGCTTCTAGCTGCAGAAAGAAAAAATGTTTTCTTAACTACATTCAAAAATTCTCATTCTCTCTTTCTCCCACCCTCTCTCTCTCTCTCTCTCTCTCCCTCCCTCCCTCCCTCCCTCCCTCCTTCCCTATTTTTCTTTTATGGTTGTGGACAGCAAACACAGTTTATCAAGTAATACAGCTAATAAAATTGGAACAAACAGAACTAATAGAATCTTAACTGCTCACTGATCTAGTAAGCATTTTTGGTCACTGCCCAATTATAAGTATTTTCATGGCATTTAGAACTGGCAGGCTAGATAACAACTATTGTCCCTTAAGTGCCATTCTTCTTCTATGGGAAAGTGACATCTACTTGATTTGAAAGTTTTTTTTTAATGTGATGTCATTTCTTTCCATATGATCCAACATTTTACAAGCACTAGCAAAGCAAGCGTTAAAAGACAAACCATATTAAATGTACATAAGGCGTCTCTTTCCATAAAAGGATATATGTATAACAGTTTCCTAATTTTTATTTTTTAAGTATAGAATAGAATAGAATAGAATAGAATAGAATAGAATAGAATAGAATAGAATTCATTATTGGCCAAGTGTGATTGGACACACAAGGAATTTGTCTTGGTGCAAATGCTCTCAGTGTACATAAGAAGAAAAGATACATTCGTTAAGAATCAAGAATCATAACATACAACACTTAATGATAGTCATAGGGTACAATAAGCAATCAAATCATACTATCAAATCATGTGTTCTTATTCACAACTTCTTTAAAATTTACAGGATATAGATGCCTATGTATGGAACTGGTCTACATTGAAATGCTATAGTGATGTTGGCATGCTGTCCACCTAGCTAAGTGGTAGCACACCTCCTGGATCTGGTCATGTCAATCAATGGTGCTGGAATTCTCAAGACTTTTTATTGTAGCAAAAAAAAAACCCTTGGAAGTGGCAACACAGCTCACATGTTTGTGGCTCAGAACTTAATAAAACACTTAATAAAACACATATTAGAACTGGTCTTTAGAACATATGAAATAAAATCTGGAGAACATTAATATTTGTTGTTGTGGTGGTGGTGTTCAGATAACATGCTTGTCACACTGCAGATCACAGATGCCCCAGACTTACACAAGCCCTCCGGACTTCATTAAAATAGTTCACTTAATAGGATTTCTCCAGTCTGATAGCAGCTCTATCTTATGTCAGGGTAACCTGTGAAATGTGGAAGTAGCCAGAATGATGGATGAAATTGATCCAGTGATGAGTCTTCCCAGTCACCCTTCCCAAACAACCTTTGATTTAATTAGAAGAAGAAAGAAATTAAACAATCAAAAAGAGGCCTGGACTGACAACAAGGAAATCCAGAATGACATGCAACTGGGTATTGGTAAGAACGTGCGTCTGAGTTTACATTCTGGCACTAAGAGCAATGAAGTGTCTTCTCCATACTTATTCATACATATTTCTATCCACTGACTCTATTCAGAATAGCTCAGCATTTTTAGGAAAAGATGGGCAAAACAAATAACTCATAAGAACACTAGGTGGTTTTTCAAGTTTCTTAGCCACTTAAATCTGCTCTGAATTTTATACTAATTAAACAGAGTCCACAGTGTGGGTTAAAGTGATAACTGGTGTTGTAATCTGGGATTTTTGGTTACAGGAACATATTTTTAAAAATCTACTACAGTCAAGGCGATAAGCAGTTACAACTTTAAGTCTCATGCTTGTGTCTGTGCTGCAATTGCACAGTTGACCTATAACCAGGGGTGGGATTCAAATTTCTTAACAACTGGTTCTGTGGGCGTGGCCTAATTTGTGGGTGTGGCTTGGTGATCATGTGTCTGTGTGGGTGTGGCTTGTATGTAAATATTGTAAATATTTAATTTTTTATTTTAAAAAGAGCAACTTTTACCCAAAATCAGACAAAGCAGGCAGGCAGATTGAGTTGCTCACAGAATCACAGATTCACTTAGAGATCTATCTATCTGCAATCTGCTACCTGAGTCTGACACATAAAATTTGCTTGCAAGCTAACTCACAAAATTAACTCATAACACACCATGTATGTAAATATTGATTTTTTTAATTAAAAAAGAGCAACTTTTACTCAAAATCAGGCAAAGCAGGCAGGCAGATTGAGTTGCTCCCAGAATCACAGATTGACTTAGAGATCTATCTTTCTGCCATCTGCTATCTGAGTCTGCACTGAAAAATAGAAGCTTCAGTCCTAAGGAAGGTTCAGCTCTGCTTTTAGATTAGCTAGAAAGCAAGAAATCCAACAATTTCCTGCTTTCTAGCTAATCTAAATCTCCTGGCACAGCAGAATAGCTGATGGTCTGGAAAAAAAGGAAAAATAGCAATTTAGCAAGCAAGTTTGATGGTGCATGCCAGGTAAGGAGTGAGTGGGCAGGGAGGGGAGGGACCAGCCATTGGTGCAATTTGCTGGTTCTCCAAACTGGGCAGAATCATAACAACCAGCTCTATAGAACTGTACCAACCAGGTAGAATCCCACCCCTGTCTATAACTGGCTTGTGTTTGTTTGTTTATTTGTTTGTTTGTTTGTTTGTTTGACTTATATGCTGCCCAACTCCCAAAGGACTCCAGGCAGCTCACAGTAAAAAACACAAAAATGACATTTATAAAAAATTTAAAAACAATTTAAAAACAGTAAACAACAGAAGGGGGGATCTCACTAGCTCACAGTCACGAGATCAACAGCCCCATGCCTGTCGGAAAAGCCAGGTGTTGTACATGTAGTTGTCTCCTGCTTACATAAGGTGACTTCTATAGGTCACTTTTATAGGCCTAACTTGTGCCATTTGGAAATTGTTTCTCATTGGGGCAGGAGATGATGAGACAAGAAAAGGAGATTGCTAATGAAATAGCTTCAGAAGGCATTGCAGAGATCATAAAGAATGCCAAAATTCCTCAGAACTGTAGAGCTATACCAGTCTACTTCAATTAAGACAATGGAAAAGGAGTGGGGAGATTTGAATTCTAGTCTTGTCTTTGATCCAGAAGTCTGCTGGTTGACTTTGAACCAGTCATCCTTTCAATCCTAGACTGGGAAACCAAAATTATCTATCAATTTTCCAAAACACATTAGGCCAGCAAGGCAGATTATGATTCATAATATTTAAAGAGAATTGCATCTTGCCATAGCATATTGCTTATGATCATCAGAAAAATAAGTTAACAGAGCTATTAAGTATTGTTATTATATTAACAGAGAAATAGAATCAAGATCATGTAACGTGTTAGTACTGCCTTATAACGTCTTGGTAAGACCACACTGGGAATACTGCATCCAGTGTTTCTCACCATAATTTTAAAAAGTTGTTGAGATTCTGGAAAGGGTGCAGAGAAGAGCAGCAAAGATGATTAGGGGGGCTACAACATATGAAGAACAATTGCGAGAATTGGGTATGGGCTAATCTAGTGAAAAGAAGGGCTAGGGGTAACATTATAGCAGGGTTCCAATATTAGAGGGGCTGCGACAAGGAAGAGGGGATAAACCTATTTTTCAAAGCAGCAGAAGGCAAGACAAGAAACTAATCTAGGCAACAAGCAACTTAGAAATAAGAAAAATTTCTTGACAGTGAGAACAATTAACCAGTGAAAAGGGTTACCTTCAGAAGTTGATCATCACGGGAGATTTTTAAAGAAGAGATTGGACAGCCATTTGTCTGAAGTAGTCTCTTGCTTGAGGGATATATACATTTTTGGAGGCAATCTGCTGACTCTGTAAACATTCCTAAGAGGTCTGTAAGGGGCGTGCATAAGTGCACCATCATGCCTACTCTCCCTGTCCTATTGTCCCCATTTATTCGTACCTATTTCCTGTATTCTTACTCATGTTTATACTTATACCTATTACCTTGTAAGTGATTGACAAATCCAATAAAGAAATAAAATAAATAAATAAATAAATAAATAGCTTAGAGAGGGCTGTAAAGCACTATGAAGCAGTATATAAGTCTAAATGCTATTGCTATTGCTATACTATCATTTATTTTATTTTATTTATTTATTTAGCCAATCGCTTACAAGATAATAAGTATAAGGATAAACATACTTATGAATACATTAAATGAATACATATAAGAAAAATAAAAGAAACAATAGGACAGGGATGGTAGGCACATTGGTGCGCTTATGCATGCCCCCTACAGACTCTTAGGAAGGTGTGAGGTCAATAGTAGACAGTCTAAGGTTAAAGTTTTTGGGGTTTGGGGAAGAAACCACAGAGTCAGGTAGAGTATTCCAGGCATTGACCACTCTGTTGCTGAAGTCGTATTTCCTGCAATCAAGTTTGGTGAGGTAAACCTTGAGTTTGTATCTATTGTGTGCTCTTGTATTGTTATGGTTGAAGCTGAAGTATTCATTGACCAGAAGGACATTGCAATGTATGATTTTATATACTATACTTAGATCAGACCGAAGGCGGCATAGTTCTAGGTTTTCTAGGTCTAGAATTTCAAGTCCGGTGGCATAAATATTCTGCAATGAGTAGAGGAGTGGAGAACTCTTCTTGTGAAATATTTCTGGACTTTCTCAACTGTGTTAATATCAGATACGTGATGTGGGTTCCAGACTGGTGAGCTGTATTCGAGTATTGGTCTAGCAAATGTTTTGTATGCCCTAGTTAGTAGTGTGATATTACCAGAGAAAAAGCTATGTAGGATTAAGTTAACAACTCTTAATGCCTTTTTGGCTATGTAGTTATAGTGGGCTCTAGCACTTAGATCATTAGAGATGAGTATTCCAAGGTGCTTGATGGAGTTTGGATTATCAACAAGGTCTTGACTATTCATCTTGTATTTTATTTTCTGATTTTTTTGCCAATATGTAAGACAGAGCATTTATTTGTTGAGATTTGAAGTTGCCATTTGTTTGACCATTCTGATACATAGTCAAGGTCTTTTTGAAGGGTAGCAGTATTGTCTGTGGTGTTGAATAGCTTTACATCATCAGCGAAGAGAACGCAGTTACTCTTAATAGGATCACAGAGGTCATTTATGTAGAGTATGAAGAGAGTTGGTCCTAGAACGCTGCCTTGGGGGACACCACTGTTGACAGGTACAGAATTTGATAAGACACTCCTAATTTTGACCATTTGTTGTCTGTTTGACAGGAATGCTTCTATCCAGTTATGTAGGTGTCCAGAGATACCATAAGATTTTAGTTTTAGTAGTAGTTTGTCGTGTACCACTGAATCGAAGGCTTTACAGAAGTCTATGCAGATTGCGTCTATTGCTTTGCCCTGATCAAGTTGTGTAGTCCATATGTTTTTGCAGTGTAAGAGTTGCAGATTACAGGATAGTTTTTTTCTGAAACCATATTGTTTGTTAGAGAGTAGTTTGTTTGTCTCTAAGTGGAGGATAATGGATTGGTTAATAATTGATTCCGTGACTTTACAGGTGACGCAGCAAAGAGAGATTGGTCTGTAATTTTCAACGAGGCTGTGCTTGTGTGTGGGGATGACCGTTGCTAGTGACCATAGGTTTGGCAAGGAGCTGGTCCTGAAAGATTTTTCAAAGATTAGGCTTAGAGGTTCGGCTATGGCAGCAGATAGCTTTTTAAAGAAGTAGGCACATATTCCATCTGGTCCAGTAGATAGAGATGGTTTTAGATTGTGTAGTGCTTTTTCAACATTGTCTTCTGTAAAATCGATATGTGTTAGATCATTGTAGTTGTCTGTGGTTCAACTAGGAAATTCTGGGCATGAGCCATTGCTGTTTACAAATACTGAGCCAAAGAACGTGTTAAAGAGGTTGGCTTTAATGGTGTCGTTGTTGCAGTCTGTACCATTAGGTTTCCTTTAGGGGTGGGATGGATCAAGTCCCTTTTAGTTTGTTGTTTACAAAATTGTAGAAAGTGCGGGTGGAATTGTGCGTAGAAGGTTTTCCTCTCTCTTTAATGTGATAATTGGTGCATTCAGTCTTTATCTGGTGGCATAAATTTTTGTATCTGCTTATGAATTTGGCAGTGTGACCAGATTTGTTTTTCTGCCAAAGTGATCTTTTTTGGATTGAAGTTTCCTTATTGTTATGGTTAATCTGTTTTTTCTGGTTTTGGGAGTTGTTATTGATACATATAGTTTGATGACTCTTTTGACTTCATGTAAAAATATGTTGTAATGGTCTTCAACAGTATTGCATCCAGTGAATAGAGATTGCCAATCAAGGGATGAGAGATCGTTGTCTATAAGATCATAGTTGCCTGTTTTGAAGTTATAATTGTGGATCACATTGTTGTGATTATTTTTTGTGTCTGGAACTTATGTTGAGACAAAAGTCAATCAGTTATGGTCGCTGTTGGAAAAGGGTTCTTTAATTTGTATTCTGTAAATTGAGTTCAAACTGGACTACCTGGATCCGTACCAATCGGGCTTCCGGCCCGGTTTCAGCACGGAGACGGCATTGGTCGCACTGATGGATGATCTCTGGAGGGCCCGGACAGGTTTTTCCTCTGTCCTGGTCCTATTAGACCTCTCAGTGGCTTTTGATACCATCGACCATGGTATCCTTTTGCGACGCCTTGAGGGGTTGGGAGTGGGGGGCACTGTTTTTCAGTGGTTCTCCTCCTACCTCTCAGGGCGGTCGCAATCGTTGCAGGGGACAGAGGTCGGCCCCAGGCGCTCTTGTGGGTCCCCCAGGGGTCGGTCCTCTCCCCTCTCTTGTTTAATATCTACATGAAACCGCTGGGCGAGATCATTCATGGTTTTGGGGTGAGGTATCCCCAGTATGCTGATGATACCCAGTTATACATCTCCACCCCAAACCAGATCAGTGATGCCCTCTCTGTGATGACACGCTGTCTGGATGCGGTACGGATCTGGATGGATGGAAACATGTTTCGGCTCAACCCGGCCAAGACTGAGTGGCTGTGCATACCGGCATCTCGATCCAGTCAGGAATGTCCACCATTGACCATAGGGGGAGAGTTGTTGCCCCCTGTGGATAGGGCGTGCAATCTAGGGGTCCTCCTGGATGCACGGAGGAGCAGGTGGGGGCTGTGGAGGCCTTTGCCCAGGTCCGGCTGGTTCACCAGCTTCGCCCATTTCTGGACCGAGATGCCCTGCGCACAGTCACTCATGCCCTTGTCACCTCCCGACTTGACTACTGCAATGCTCTCTATCTAGGACTGCCCTTGCATACCATCTGGAGATTGCAGCTGGTGCAGAATGCGGCCGCGCGGGTGGTGATGGGAGTTTCCCGATTCTCCCATATTACCCCCCTCCTGCGTGACCTGCATTGGCTGCTGGTTGCGCTCCGGGTGAGATTCAAGGTCTTGGTTTTAACATTCAAAGTCCTACACAACATGGGTCCACAATATTTAAGGGAGCGACTCCTGCCGATATTGAGTGCCAACCGCCCTGTGCGAGCACACAGGCAGGGGCTTCTCGGGGTCCCGTCGGCAAGCCAATGTCAGCTGGCGGTCCCCCGGCGACGAGCCTATTCTGTGGTGGCCCCTGTCCTGTGGAACCAGCTATCCCTGGGGCTCCGTTTGGCCCCTGACCTCCGCACCTTCTGCCACGATTTGAAGACCTGGTTATTCGACCAATCCGGGCTGTGACGGCCTCTCGGGGGGGATGGGATGGTTTTAATTCATTTTAAATTTGGTATTATTGGGCTTGTGCTTGTTTAATTCTTTTTAGCTATTTATTGTCAATGTATGTTTTAGCTGTGAGCCGCCCGAGTCTTTGGAGATGGGGCGGCATACAAGTCCAATAAATAATAATAATAATAATAATAATAATAATAATAATAATAATAAACTATTGCAGAAGATGAAATTGTTAAGTCTAGTATTGTTGGTTACTAGTTGTTCCAGTCCTAGATTTGATACAGCATTGTGGAAGATTGAATGTATGGGTTCAGTATTACATTCGTTTAGGGTCCAGTTAATATGAGGTAGATTGAAGTCGCCAAGAAAGATAAAAGCGTGTGGGCAGGATGTTGCCCATGTTAGTAGTGAATTTAACTTGTTTACATGTTCTATGTCATAATCAGGGGCTCTGTAACATAGTAAGGATCGAAATTTAGACTTCTTAGTTACCTCAACAGTGTTATAAGAAATGGTGTTAGACTCCAGCTGTCTTTTTTATCAATAAAAGCCCATCACAAGGGTAATTTTGATATATAATAATAATTTCTGTATGCAATTCAAGTTACTAGCTGATAATCTGCAACTTGAAATGGGCAGAAAAGAAAATTAGTTTAATTAATATTCAAATGAAAGCATTTCAAGTTTTTAAAATACTGACTTTTTAAAGACTGTTTTAAATCTGTCTCATATTGTCACTTTATTTTTATAAAATTAAGGAACATTCACCTTAATTCGTATTTATCTAGACCTCTGATAATATTTCTAACATAATCTAGTTATAAGGGAGTAATCACTAATTGGAGTTAGTTAAATGTTTATACACAAATATATCACTAGACTATTGTCTACAGCTATGAATCAAATGTGATTAGGATGATTTGTTTAACATCTTTTCTGAATTAAGCCAAATTGTTTAATACACTTATTAATAACAAATAAACTACTTAGAAGCATATGGCTTAACCTTATGTTGAATAATCATTAATACCTAAAGATCATCAACAATCCTTGTTTTTCTAGTGATTTACATTTTAAAATGAAAGGAAAAATAAACATAATTTATTATCACAGACCAGTAATTTCAATTAATATAATGCAATGCAAAAATGTTACATATTTAACTCTGATTACTCAAATAGTTTATATAGCTACTCAACTCACAATATGAACTGTGGATAGCTTTAATAAAGAATAACACTTAATAAATCATAATAAATATTTCCCCCTCTCTCTCTCTCTCTCTCTCTCTCTCCAGAACTAACAAATGGTTTTTTGAAATGACTATCAAATCATTAGTATTTCTTATACAGTATTTAACACGCACTGATGCTAAGGAGTTCTAGTCCTCCTTTCCATCTGAAAAGAACTCTGTTCCAACCGCCGGTTGTCTCACATTCCATTCCTCACTTCAAACTGGCAGACATTGCACTCCCTCACTCAGGAGCTCCTAAAGAGGGAAGAAATGACATCAAAACATACTTTTTACATATATATATATATATATCCTCCTTCTGGGGAAAACATATATATATGTTGTGTGTGTGTGTGTGTGTGTGTGTGTTCCCCAGAAGGAGGATGAAATGAAAAGGCAGTGCTATTTTCACTTCCACTAGGCTGACATGGCCTGGCCAATTTGATTGTTGTTCATTGCTGCGGCAGCTATTTTCTGTTCTTGGACATCTTGACAATTTAAAATGTTTAATTTGCTCAAGCTAAGCTCCATCAAAGTGAATGGATGCCCAAGAGCACTCAGTTGTGAATACATTGGTCTTGTCAGTATTGATACCTCAGCCTTATGGATAAACAGGAGTTTTTATACTGAGTGGGTTATCATAGGCTTCTCTTTCATTGTCTGGAAAAATCACAGTCATCAACAAGCATTATATCTGTGATGAATTAACCTTGTCCATGTTTGACACTGCATTGACCAGTTCTTGTTGAAGAGTGAGGGAGATGCAACAAAGATTAAATTATACAAGAAGATACAGTGAAGTCTTTATACATTTTGCTGTAACACTTATGATACCTCATATTTTTACTACAGTAGGCATACTATATTAGCTTGCAGTCTTTCTGAAGTGAGTGCCTTCCATTGTGTTTGCCAATGGACGGTGCCAAATGCTGCTGCAAAGTCAATGAACACAATGATGAGCATTTTTCAACATCTAAGGCATTTTTCAAGCAACTGTCATGGAACAAATATTTGACCAAAGCATCTTCTGTTCTGTTCCTTCCTGAAGCCTCTGTTGCCTTCCAAAATATGTTCCCTAAGACTGACAACAGGCTAATCCTACAGAAATCATGTTCTCCTATCTTGACATTTGGTGTTATTATTTCCTATTTCCGTAAATTTTGCATTTTTTCAAACTGCCAGATTATTTGAAGAAGTCAACGGAGCCAACAATCAACACATCAACATATCATCTCCAGACTTAGGGTTACAGCAGTGACTTCATCTGCTTCAACAGATTTATCATTTTTTATTTGATGAGTGGCAGCTTTTATTTCAGAGATTCTGGGCTCATATTCTTCAGCAGTTTCATCTGAGCTGTCAAGAGATGATGGTTCTACTGCAGTTCCTTCTAAATAGGGCAGTTGTAAGGGAGCTGTGAGTAGCTGTGCCAATGACTTAGTCATTCGATTCCACAGCACACGAAAGTGTCATCTGCCATTCTGATGTTATCATTTGTGCACTGAAATTTACCTCTGAGACAGTATAATATGGGTAGAAGCTTACACAATAGGCAGCAGTATGGAATTTCTTCAAGTTTTTCCATAACATTATTCTGAATTGGCATTCTCTTCTGCTTTGAGGTGGGTGTCGATTTGCTTATTTTCTGTCAATACTGTGTCACCTCTCTGACATCCCATTGTTTTTTATTTGTCTAACAATGCATTCAAATGACACAATTCTTCTTGCCATCCCGCTACAGAACAAAAATCATCTAGCATGTTTTTTGAAAATTGTACACCTTCCAGATGTTTGTGTGCAAAAAAAAACACCAGTTGCAAGAAAGAAACAATTAAATAATGGTGCTGGAACCTGAATATCTCCCTCCCTCCTCCTTCCTTTTCATTATTTTCTTTTTTAATTATATGAAAGCAACAAGATCTTTGTGATGTTCACCTCATAGCTCAAGCGGTGAAAGCAGTGGGGGACTTTTGTCTAGTTTATATTCCACTGTATGAACACCAGATAATGTCAATAAAAAGAGGGAGTCAGCAGAAAGGAAGTCATACAGAAGGTCTGTCACTGGAAGCTACATGTACTAAATGATTCTTGTATAAAGGAAAGTGATTGTTGCTTATTTTCATGGCATGAATGCGTGAAGATAAGTTCATCCAGGAATCCACCAATCAGGGACCATTATGAGTGTAATCCAGACAGAACATGACCTACCACTGTGCTAAAAGCAGAAGTTGATTTTGAAATACAGAATTGAAGTTCTTACACTGGCTTAATTTCCAGTTGATTTACACAAGGGAGTCTACAACATAGAAAAACTTAATGTTAGGTAATTATCCTTTGAAGAATTGATATAGAAGCAATCTTTCTCTTCAGACAATTCTCAGGGACTAACTTATTTCCTAGTGTGGAAATTACAACATCAGAGAGAGGTAATAATTGTGGGGAAACTCAACTACATCTTTATGGGTGACCTACAGAAAACGTGTAGTGTCAATCATACCATTATGGAAGCTATTTTCTAAATTAAACTCTACATCAGTCTTGGAAGATATTTGTGTCCATGTGACTGATAGATCATATGCAACCAGAACACTGATCCCTACTATATGCAACCTCCTCTGCAATGCCTTGAGTGAAGCCACTAAAACATGCTGATGGTTTGTCATTGTTTATATAATTAAGGAAAGGGAGAAGTTATGAAATGTATAGAAAACAGTCACATTAGGAGCCTCTGTGGCACAGTGGTTAGAGTGCAGTATTGCAGGCTACTTCTGCTGCAGCCAGCTGCCTGAAATTTGGCAGTTCAAATCCCACCAGGCTCAAGGTTAACTCAGCCTTCCATCCTTCCGAGGTGGGTAAAATGAGGACCCAGATTGTTGAGGGCAATAGGCTGACTTTGTAAACTGCTTAGAGAGGGCTGTAAAGCACTATAAAGTGGTCTAAGTGCTATTGCTATTAGTGCTGGCCAAAACAGCACCGGGGGGGGGGCACACAATGCCCTGTGCCCTATTTTCAGCCTGGACACCTGCCAGACAAAATGGACATGTGGGTACATGAGGGCCCCTATGCCCTGTTTTCATCCTGGATGTCCTTCTGCAGCACCCTACCAGCCAAAACAGGGCATGGGGGGGCATGTGAGGCCACCCTGAGCCCCATTTTTTGCCTGGATTGCCTCCTGCAGCACCCTGCTGGCCAAAACAGGGCACAGGGAGCTCATCCTGCATCCTGTTTTCAGCCTCTACTGCCTCCTGCAGCACCCTACCTGGCAAACTGGGTCATTGGGGAGGGGTCTTGGGCCGGTCCTTTGTTATTTCCAGGCTGGCCCCGCGGGCCAGATTTAAGCATCCTGCGGGGCAGATCCGGCATGCAAGACTTGAGTTTGACAGAGCATCTCTGACCACACTTCCTGATGGGATCACTTGGGGCTCTTCTGCTAGGTGAAGCAGGCTTGGTGCAGTGGTGGGATTCAAAAAGTTTTACCCCCGGTTTGGTGGGCGTGCTTTGCATTCATGCACAGTTTTTGTGTGCGCGCGTGCCACATGCGCACTTTATGCAGGTACAGAGGCGTTCCAACTCACCTCCTTAAAGCCTGCTCTCTCCCGGTCACTTCAGCAGCAGCTGTGTTGCACTCTGCTGTGCTGCGCAAAGCAGCTGCACTTCAAAAGCAGAGGATAAAGGTGAGTATGGGCACCTGGGCAGGCAGGTGGGCCCATCAGCAGAGCAGCGGACAGAACCGGTTTGGTCTCCACTGCTCATTGCCGCTACCAGCTTGGCAGAACCGGGCTGAACTGGTAGAATACCACCACTGGCTTGGTGGGGTGAGTAAGAGTTTATCTATGATCTATCTATATCTGTTTACTTATTTGATTTTTTATTTTAACAATTTATCATGCATTAAAATCACTGCAGCCTGGGATGTTTATCCACGTACTGAAATAGCACTTATTGGTGAACAAGAAGACTTTTGCATCAGGCAGCCCTTGAAGACAGTAGTACATTTTTTAAACTATCAAGCATAAATTATAAGCACACCTATAAATAAGGTGAAAAAGAAGTGCACATCAAGATTCTGGAAGGGAACACACACGTATGGTAGATACATTACACTTGACAAACATTTAGCAATAGGTGAGTTCAATACAATAACATTTATCATTTAAAGCTTTAAACGAACTGGTGATTGCAAAGTCCTTTCGAACATTTTATGACAAATGTTATTGTTCAAGGTCATTTCACAGGATCATTTGCGGAAAAAGCAAAATTCATCTCTCAAATAGGGTATTTGCTGGATTCTAAGAGAATGGAAAGTATAAATTACACTCTGATCAATTCACACACACACACAAATGCACATATACATGCCTGCACAGAGACATACACTGCATTTATTATAGAAAATATGATAAAATATGTTTAGTAAAAGCTGCACAAAAATATATTATGTCAGGAGAATTTTCATGAGCTTGATAGAAATACCATCAGGGAACATTTATTTATTTTGAATAAATTTACACGTGTAGTGATAAACTTAATTCTAGAATATTGACTGAATCTCTAGAAAGATCTACCTTTCAGCAAAACAGTTGACAAGACATTGTGTTTAGCAAGCTAGTTGAACATACATGGGATGGCATACTAATGCAATAATAGATGTACATCTGGCTTGAAAATCATATAAGCTGGTTTACTGATGGTTATTAATCAAATAAGGTTTACTAAGCTCAGTTTTAGTATCAGTTTTCTCAGGGGTGGGCTGCTGGGGGTTTGCAGGGGTTCGGGAGAGCCCCTAGCTAAGATTCTGTGCAGTTCAGAGAACCCCCAAATCCCACTCCTGGCTGGCCCCACCCATCCTGCCCTGCCCCCCAGGAGTCCCCACGCGGCACATTTTGGATGCAGGTAAGTGGAGGGTGCATGCGGAGGCTCAGGAAGACCAGAAATGGGCCCGTTTCCATCTTCCAGAGAGCCTCCAGAGCCAGGGGTGGCCATTTTCACCCTCCCAGAGGCTCAAGTAAAGCATCTGGAGCCCAGGGAGGGCCAAAACACCCTTGTGCAGGAGGCCAACTAGGCCACGCCCACCATGGCCACACCCACCCAGCAACTGGGCAGAGAATCCTTTGCTAAAATTTTTGAAGTCCACCCCTGAGTTTTCTTTCATCTTTGTTTTCAATGCTCACTGAGAAGATGAAAAGTATGCTGCCCTAGGATAAGAACCTACATCTCTCCATATATTACTAAAATTCTCCTTTCTGTTTGATTGTCTGTAATCTTCAGGTAAGCAGAATTGGAAGGTTCAGGATCAGGACAACAGTGATTGAACCAAGGTAACTCAAATGGGCTACATTACAGAATGCCAGGAAGACCCATGGGTCTCATGGGATTGAAATTTCAGAAATTGTGGCCACTTCAGTATTGCTGCACTGCTGATATTATTTGGTCCTGCTGAAGTGTCGTAATCAACCATGGTCAAATGATCCCCATTTTCAATATCCCCTCACAGCTTCCAACAAGTTGATGGGGAAAATGGAAGGAATGGATATAATTGCCAACCATCCTTGTCATTTACTCACAAATTAGGATAGTGGTAGACTGTGCAAGCCTTAAACTACCTGAAAGGGTATACACAGAAAAACGTCAAGAATTGTTTTCCATTGTTCCAGAGTTACAGGGTACAAAACTAATGAAGTTGTAGGAAGACAAGTTCTGATTAAATGTCAGGGGAAAAAAAGACTAATAGCATCACAGAGAGTTGTTGTACGCTTTCTTTTTCAACATTTCAGAGAGAAAGTAACATAGCCACCTGTGTGGCTATGTTTTAATACGAGTTCCTATACTGAGATAAGGATTGGTTTGCTCTTTCCAACTGTGCAATTCTGTAACTGCTAAAAAAAAAAAGGGAACACTTAAACAACACAATGTAACTCCAAGTCAATCACACTTCTGTGAAATCAAACCGTCCACTTAGGTAGCAACTCTGATTAACAATCAATTCCACATGCTGTTGTGCAAATGGAAGAGACAACAGGTGGAAATTATAGACAATTAGCAAGACATCCCCAATAAAGGTGTGGTTCTGCAGGTGGTGACCACAGACCACTTCTCAGTTCCTATGCTTTCTGGCTGATGGTTTGGTCACTTTTGAATGCTGGAAGTGCGTTCACTCTAGTGGTAGCATGAGACGGAGTCTACAACCCACACAAGTGGCTCAGGTAGTGCAGCTCATCCAGGATGGCACATCAGTGCAAGCTGTGGCAAGAAGGTTTGCTGTGTCTGCCAGCATAGTGTCCAGAGCATGGAGGTACTACCAGGAGACAGGCCAGTACATCAGGAGATGTGGAGGAGGCCGTAGGAGGGCAACAACCCAGCAGAAGACCGCTACCTCCACCTTTGTGCAAGGAGGAATAGGAGGAGCACTGCCAGAGCCCTGCACAATGACCTCCAGCGGGCCACAAATGTGCATGTGTCTGCTCAAACGGTCAGAAACAGACTCCATGAGGGTGGTATAAGGGCCCGACGTCCACAGGTGGGGGTTGTGCTTACAGCCCAACACTGTGCAGGACATTTGGCATTTGCCAGAGAACACCAAGATTGGCAAATTTGCCACTGGTGCCCTGTGCTGTTCACAGATGAAAGCAGGTTCACACTGAGCACATGTGACAGACGTGATAGGGTCTGGAGATGCCGTGGAGAATGTTCTGCTGCCTGCAATGTCCTCCAGCATGACCGGTTTGGCAGTGGGTCAGTAATGATGTGGGGTGGCATTTCTTTGGAGGGCCGCACAGCCCTCCATAGCTTGACTGCCATTAGGTACCGAGATGAGATCCTCAGACCCCTTGTGAGACCATATGCTGGTGCGGTTGGCCCTGGGTTCCTCCTAATGCACGACAATGCTAGACCTCATGTGGCTGGAGTGTGTCAGCAGTTCCTGCAAGACGAAGGCATTGATGCTATGGACTGGCCCGCCCGTTTCCCAGACCTGAATCCAATTGAGCACATCTGGGACATCATGTCTCGCTCCATCCACCAATGCCACGTTGCACCACAGACTGTCCAGGAGTTGGGGGATGCTTTAGTCCAGGTGTGGAAGGAGATCCCTCAGGAGACCATCTGCCACCTCATCAGGAGCATGCCGTGATGTAGGGAGGTCATACAGGCACGTGGAGGCCACACACACTACTGAGCCTCATTTTGACTTGTGTTAAGGACATTACATCACAGTTGGATCAGCCTGTAGTGTTTTCTTCCACTTTAGTTTTGAGTGTACCTCCAAATCCAGACCTGCATGGGTTGATGCATTTGATTTCCATTGTTAAGTTTTGTGTGATTTTGTTGTCAGTGTTAAGTTTGCATGAAGAGTCAGACGTGAAGAGCTTTAGTGAAGAGTTTATTAAGTGACTACAGCTCGAATGGACCCGACTTGGCTGGGCTACGGCTGCTTCTTATAGCCAGCAGCCGTAGTTGCCAGCCAATTGGAGTGCAGGGTTTTTCCTGCACTATTTAAACCAATCCCATTTGACATTTTACAAGAACAGTTCAAATAAACCAATAACATTTAAACCTACATACATACCACCCCTCCCCACTAGGTTCAGTCCATACCAAACCCCAACCTATCTAATGTATTCTTTTAAATAGGTGGGGCTCTTGCGTGTACGTTGAGACCTTCGTGGTTCAGAAGTTTTTACATTCTCACCCAGTGAGAGAGGAAATGTGTCTGCTGACATTTCCCCATTGGGACTTCCTGTGAAAGAAGACCCTGTTTGACTGTTAGAATCTGGTCTCTCCTCCCAACCCATCTCCATCCCAATGTCAGCACCTAAATCAGGTAGTAAAAGATGGATTTTGGCATTGTGACAGGTTTGGGGATGGTTCCTATCATAATGGCTCGTTACACATGGGGTTGATTCTTGCCTGCTGATTTTCCTCCTGTTCCTCCCCTTCCCCCCTAGAAGTGACATCAGGTGAGGGAACTAGAGAGAGACAAGGGCGATGTTCCAGAGAGAACCTGGATCTAAGTTGATCAATGTGCCTGCTCCAGAGGAGTCCATCCTCTGTTTGCACCCTGTAAGAACGAGGGCCTGTGATCTGAGTTATCTCAGCAGGAATCCACAAAGGTTCACCTATGAGGTTCTTAGCATAAACAGAATCACCCACAGTGAATGTACAAACTTTGGAAGTGGAATCCAGTGGTGCGTTGGGTGCGTAAGTGGGATGAAGGTGGTCAAGGGAAGACTTAAGTTTCCTACCCATCAACAACTCTGCTGGGGATAAGATATTAGATGGGCTAGGAGTGATGTGCTGAACACTAAGAAGTTTTTCAACTTTCTCAGTGATGTCCCCAGGACCCAGTTGCTGAAGCTTCTCTTTGGTAAAATGTACCATGCGTTCAGCCCGGCTGTTAGCCGAAGGGTGCCCAGGGGCAGTAAGGGCATGTCTAATACCCTGTTGTGCTAGATAGGATTCAAAGAGGTTGGATGTAAATTGAGGGCCATTGTCAGAGACAAGAACATCAGGTAACCCGTGGGTTACAAACAGTTTTCTGAGCTGCTTGATGACAGCATCAGTTGTGGTGGATGCCATGGGAAACACCTCTAGCCATTTGGAATATGCATCTACTATAATAAGAAAGGTGTGCCCTCTGGTAGGGCCTGCAAAATCAATGTGAATCCTAGACCATGGGCCCCTAGGACATTCCCATTCCTGTGTGGGGGCGTGAGGTGGAGCAGGCCTGACTACCTGGCAATTGGGACAAGATGCAACCCAGTTTTCAACCATTTTGTCAATACCTGGCCACCATACATAACTCCTGGCCAATCCCTTCATCCTTACAATCCCAGGATGACCCTCACGTAACATTTCCAAAACCTCTCTTTGCAGTTTTGCAGGAATAACCACCCTGTTACCCCACAAAATACATCCTCTTAATACAGATAATTCAGTTTGCCTGGACTTAAAAGGTTGGGCAAGGTGAGGTAGATCTTGAAGAGGCCAACCTTTCTTAATCCAGCCTATAACAGGAGCCAACACAGTGTCTTGGGCAGTCTCTCTGGCAATTTCAGCAGCATGACAACAGTTCATGGAAAAAGGTGTGTGTTTCAGGTTCAAGGTGTGTGTTTCAGGTTCAGGTTCCTTGTGGCAAGGAAGTGGGCAACGACTTAGTGCATCAGCATGTCCAATGTCCTTGCCAGGCTTGTGGATAAGTTTGTATGAATAAGCTGCAAGAAATTCAGTCCACCTCAGCATTCTTGGTGACAGGATAGTAGGTGTAGGCTTGTCTCCTGCCACAATGCCTAACAAAGGTTTGTGATCTGTAACAATGGTAAATGTTCTGCCATACAGATATTCATGAAATTTCTTAACAGCTGCAACAACTGTCAATGCCTCTTTGTCCAATTGGCTGTAATTCCTCTCTGCTTTGGTCAAAGTGTGAGAGTAAAATGCAATAGGGGCTTCTCTCCCACTGGGAAGCCTGTGGCTCAAACCCCCCCCACTCCAAAAGGGGATGCATCACAAGTCAGTACAATAGGCAAATTCTCAGAGAACTGTATCAGTACAGCATCAGACGTGATTAGTCTCTTAATACTGTTAAATGCTGATTGTTCTTTCCTGCCCCAAACCCAAACAGACTTCTTATTAA
Source organism: Naja naja (assembly GCA_009733165.1). Classification (NCBI taxonomy): domain Eukaryota; kingdom Metazoa; phylum Chordata; class Lepidosauria; order Squamata; family Elapidae; genus Naja; species Naja naja. Next base: position 72,901,112 of record CM019151.1, read on the forward strand.
GTAGTCTGTGCAATGGTTCAGCAATGGTTGCCTTTTGAGGTAGGAACATGTGATAAAAGTTAATAAGTCCAAGGAAAGCTTGCAAATCTGTTTTGCATTTAGGTCTAGGGGCTTCTTTGATTGCTTTAACCTTGGCATCTGTAGGGTGGATGCCATGCTTGTCAATCATGTAGCCCAGGAACTCAACCCTGTCAGTCTTAAGAGTGCATTTTTCTTCCTTGACTTTTAACCCCACTTTCCTGAATCTGGTAAGGACTTCTCTGAGTCTCTCTTGAAGCTGAGTGTCATTTTCAGCAGAGATTAACACATCATCAAAGTAAGGCACTGCCCTGGCAGTCCTTGGAGCATTCTTTCCATAAGGCTTTGAAAGATGCCTGGTGCCATGCTTACTCCAAATTATAACCTTTTACATTTGAAGGCACCTCTATGAGTCACAATGGTTTGGGCCTCTGCAGTGACATCATCAACTGTTAGTTGTTGATATGCCTGGGCCAAATCCAATTTGGCAAAGACTGTACCCCTGCCAAGTGAATGTAACAGATGATGCACAACTGGAACTGGATATGCGCTCTGCTGCAGCGCATGGTTCAGTGTCCCCTTATAGTCTCCACAAATTCTTACTGACCCATCAGCCTTGACTGGTGTGACTATGGGTGTCTCCCATCTGGAGTGGTCAGTGGGCTCTAAAACTCCTTGAGCTATTAATTTGTCTAATTGTGCATCAATTTTTCCTTTAAAGCAAATGGAACCCTTCTGGGCTTTAAACGAATTGGGGGCACCTTGGGATCTAGGTTGAAAGTGATAGGGGTCCCCATATACTTGCCCAATCCTTCGCTGAAGACCTCTGGAAACTCAGACTTCAAGGCCTCCTCCCATTCAGAGTTGCTCACGTGATTGATGCCAGTCACCTCGATGCCTAGTGGATTGAACCACTCAAGTCCCAGCAAGCTTGGGCGATCCTTGTCCATGATGGTCAAGGGCAAACATTTGGTGTGGTCTTTAAACTTCACGCTGAATTCTCTTGTTCCAACTACTGGAATCTTGTTCCCTTGGTAGTCTTTAAGAGTCAGTGCTTGCTTCTGGAAATGCTTCTTCTGAATGTTGGGAAGTAGCCTGTGAATAGTGTCCCATGACACCATAGATAAGTAAGAGCCCGAGTCTACTTCCATTTGGCAAGGCCTTCCTTCAATGAATACTTTCACATGTACTTTTCTGCTTTTCAAGGGTGAAGAATGACCAATGGTGACTATTTGATGAGTTTCATTCTTCCCATTTGCTTCTGAATTGCGCCCCATCTTCTCAATGAAATTGTTGGGCTTGAATTCCTTCTCAGGGAATTTCTTCCTAGTAGGTGGAGTTCTGGATGATTTGCAGACTCTTGCTAGGTGACCTCTTTTCTCACAATGTAGGCAGATGGTGTTTAAAAACTTGCATTCAGTGCGGGGGGTGGGCCCCCCCACAGCCTCTGCAATAAAATTCTTGCCTCTTTTTTCCAGGGTCCTTCCTTTTCTTCTCCATTCTGAGTCTATAAATTCCTTCCTCCACCTCACTACAACCTGAATCAGAGTCTATTTGTTCGCAATGGGTTGTTGTGGATTTTTCCACATCAGAATGGCTTGAGGCCTTGTTAATCTTTTTCATGGCTGCTGCTGAGGACTTGGTGGCTTCCGCTGAAACAGCTTCCTCTATGGCCTCCTTAAATGTGATCTTAGGTTTCATTAGTAGTTTGCTCTATAAGACCTTATCTTTAAGGCCTAGAACAAACCGATCACGCATGGCCTCTTCTAAGTTGGTAAACTCACAAGCACCCCCAATGTCCCTTAAACTTGCCACGAAGTCGTTAACATTTTCGCTTTCCCCTTGATCCCGACGGTAAAACTCGTGTCTCTTAATGAGGCACGATACTTGTGGGGCGTAATGGGCTCTTAAAAGCTTTTCCAAATCAGGCCATTCCATTACCTTCAAGTCTGCAGCTCCCCGCGCCTTCGCCATCTTGAAGACTGCCCCGCAGTGCATGAGAAATACCGCCCTCTTCCGCTTCTCGGGGATGTCGGCGAGGTCGTTTCCTTCCAAGTACATCTGGAAGTGATCCACATACGATTCCCAGTCTTCTGCCGCCGGATCGAACGGGGCTGGGGGGGTGTTCAGCGCAGCCATCTCGCTCTTCTGCTAGTCTTCCTCGTTGTCTCTTCTTCAGGGCAATCCCACCTTCGTCGCCAGTGTTAAGTTTGCATGAAGAGTCAGATGCGAAGAGCTTCAGTGAAGAGTTTATTAAGTGACTACAGCTCGAATGGACCCGACTTGGCTGGGCTACGGCTGCTTCTTATAGCCAGCAGCCGTAGTTGCCAGCCAATGGGAGTGCAGGGTTTTTCCCGCACTATTTAAACCAATCCCATTTGACATTTTACAAGAACAGTTCAAATAAACCAATAACATTTAAACCTACATACATAACAGTCAGCACATTCAACTACTGTACATTGTGTTGTTTAAGTGTTCCCTTTATTTTTTTGAGCAGCTTATTTTCTTTTGAAGATAACTCTCATGCCCATACAGAAACAGAAGAAGCAAAACAAAACTGAGTGAAAACAGACACTTAGGGAAATAGAAAATTGCATTCATCCTGATGCTTGCTACCCTTGATGCTTACATCAGAGATAATAAGCATTTTTTGTACCATAGCATATTTGGGAAATATTTGGGTAGTTTCTAGATGTTCTCACCCAATGACTACAGTTCTGAAAATTGCCTGTTCCCCAGTGCTGTCATGATAGGCACGAGAAATCAATTGGCACCACAATTGTATTGCCCATATCAAGATATATTTTCCCATCCTCTTTCATTCTTTGTTTGTTCATGTGTGCAGGGGGAGTGTGTTTTTGCAAGGATTGATATTTTATAAAAATGATCAGCTGCTGTCTTCTAAAAATGTTAGCCAATATAGAGTGACAAATAACTGAAATCTGCAAAGTATGCTTGATATGACATGATAGATGATAGAGAGAGATAAAGAGATAGATTGGTGGCTGCTGTTATTTTATTTATTTAAAAACTTGCAGGCAGTAATTCTCATCAACACAGATAGATTATATTGTATTAGAAAGTTTGCATTTAAGAATGAGCACACAATATCATATATATTTTAAATGTTTTAATCAAAATTTATAACATTTCTTCTAACGTGAGATGGCGACCAATTTCATGGCAACCCATGGAAGCTTAGCACAGTGAAAACATCCACAATAACTCATCATCATCATTCTAACCTTTGCCTCTCCATTGCTAAATGAATGCCTCTTCCACATGTTTCCAATCAATATGGTCCTGAGCCTTTTTTTGCCAATTGACACTTCAATACTTGCTTATGTCATTGATCCACTTTGTGTTAGATCTCTTTTGTGGATGCTTTGTGTGTGTGTGTGTGTGTGTGTGTGTGTGTTGCTTTTGTGGAAACAAAACTGCTGATTCAGTTCCACAGAGGAATTATTGAGTCTGTCATCTGAACCTCTATAACTGTCTGGTTTGGCTCTGCAACCAAACAAGATATACACAGACTTCAATGGATAATTAGAACAGCAGAAGAAAAAAATTGCTACCAACCTGCCTTCCATTGTGGACCTGTATACTGCAGGAGTCAAAAAGAGGGCTGTGAAATTGTTTCAATTTCTACCATCAAAACAATGCTATGCACATCACATGCATTGCACATCAGAACAACTAGACACAAGGACAGTTTTCCCCCAAATGCGATCACTCTGCTAAACAATTCCCACAACACTGTCAAACTATTTAGTAAGGCTGTATTACTATTATTCTTCTCATCCTTCCTATTACTTATCTCTTCCAACTTATAACTATAACTGCATTGCTTGTATCTTTACATTTTATATTGTTTATTTGTTCCCTAGTATGATTTGATTGCTTATTACTAACCTATGACTATCACTAAGTGTTGTATCTTGTGATTCTTAATGAATGTATTTTATTTTTTTCTTTATGTACACTGAGAGCTTGTACACCAAAGACAAATTCCTTGAGAGTCCAATCACATTTGACCAATAAAGAATTTTAGTTATCAAGTATGATCCATTTTATGACTGCCTCGGTCCACCTGCCATCAGTTCTTCTTGCCATTTCCATTTCAATACTTTTACTCTCTTGATGATATCAAATACTTTTGTTTGTTCTCTAATCCATGTGCAGGTCTTTCTGTCTTGTCTTGTAATGCCAAGCATGTATCTTTCCATGACTCTTTGTGTCATTCATAGCTTTTGTATTGAGTGTCCATGTTTTACTGGCATGCATAGAACAGGTAGCACACACTGAACAGGTAGGACAATCTTTTCTCTTCTGGTTGTTCTTGGCGACGGCGTCGATGCGGGTGGTGGAGCAACGCCCGAAGAGGACTTGGTAGTGGCGATGGCGGAGGCCAAAGGCTCAGAGGTTTGGAGGTCTGGAGGCGGGGCCTGGGGGCCTGGAGGCCTGGAGGCTGTTGGAGGCCTGGAGGCTGCTGGAGACCCGCTGGGGACCGAGAACCTGGAGCCTGGAGTCATCTGCCGATTTCTATGCTGGGTGGCCGCCAGCTGGTTGTGGCTGACTCTTGGCCACCTTTGCGCCTTCCCTCCCTGTTCCTGCCCTTGACATTTTGTCAACTTTGCCCCTCCGCTTACCATCTGGCCCTCTCCCTGTGCTGGTTCTGGGACTGGTGGCTATTCATAACATTATTGGTGTCCCGGCAGCCCCAAGGTTGTCAACCCATGGCGTCTGGTGTGGTGAGAGCCACCGGAGTGGACTTTGCCCGGACCTGGGGATTTGCCAGTTGATTTGGATGTGGGTTTTCCCCCCTCCTTTTTTCTGTACTTCTTTTCTGTAATGTCCTCTCCTTCTCAGTCCTGATGTGGCCTTGGGATGCTCTCCGCCATGGTGAGAGGATGTTGTTGAGCATCTGGGGGGCGCGCCCGCCCTGCTGTGGTGTGAGGACGGCGGGGTTGGGGCGCTCCCCCCTTATAGGCTGGCCAGCCATACCAACTGGCCTTATCATCTGGGCCCCAGCCATTGGAACTTCCACCAACGGTGAGAGCATGGGGGTTGTTCCATGGAGGTTTGTCATCTCCTCCCCCTGGTTGTCGTGAGAGGACAGCTGGTGTTGGACAAGTTTAACTGCCTGGTACATCCTATTTGGACTGGGTATTCCATCTGGATGCTTACCATCTTTCCCCAAAACATGAACCATCTGTTGCACTATGCGGACTTATCTTCCCGTGGAATTGCAGGCCTTAAGGGACTCCCCTCTGTCCGGGATACGGCCTGCTGGACTTTCATCAGCCTTCCTCGATGACGGATTTTGGAATCCCGAGAGGTGGCATCGCATGAATAAGGGTGGGGGTCTGGGGCAGAAGGGAAAGAGGGGTGCCAAGGCCTCTTTGTTAAATTTCTTAATTAAATTTTAAGGGGTTCAGGGAGGGGGTCTGGGCGGATATCTGTTGAACCACTGCCCAGATCAGTGGGAACTCAGTCCAGCCTGGCTGTGGATTGTGGTGTGGGGGGGAGGGGGTCTCTGGGGCTCCGGGATACAAGGTGGGAATGGCGATTCCCAGGGTGATCGGACTCGGCAGGGGATGGAGAGGCGGGGGACCGTATCATGAACAGGGAGCGTGCTGCCTCTGTTTGCAAGCTGTGGTGCGCTCTGACCCCCATGCCTCTGCCCACTCCCCTGGGGGTATGGGATACGGAGCCCCTGGGCTCCAGCTGGTGTTCATGGCTAATAAGGCATCCCTCCTCCGGGAAGTGATTGAGGAGGAGGCCGCGGACCTGGCTTGCATCACTGAAACCTGATTGGGGCCAGAGGGTGGAGTTCCTCTGGTGGATTTATGCCCCCCAGGTTTTCGGGTTTTGCACCAGCCTAGAGCCCAGGGTAGGGGTGGTGAGGTGGCCGTTGTTATTCGGGAGACCTTGATTCCAAGGGAGGTCTCTGTTCCACAGACAGGTGGGTGTGAGGCCCTCCTCCTGCATTTGGGGCCTGGAGGTCAGTTAGGCCTGCTGCTTGCATACCTTTCCCCCAGCTGTGTAGCAGTGCCCCTGCCTGGGTTCCTTGATGCCCTCTCGGGAGTGGTGGTGGAGTTCCCAGGCCTTTTGGTCTTGGGTGACTTCAACCATCCTCTTGGGGTAGGTAAATTGAGGACCCAAGATTGTTGGGGGCAATAAGCTGACTTTGTAAAAATGCCGCTTAGTAATAAGCAAGCATATACAATGGAAGGAAGGCTATTGCTGAGCGCAATTGTAAGCCGCCCTGAGTCTCCGGAGAAGGGCAGGGTATAAATATGAATAAAAACTGCCCTCCCTGGGGGGGGGACATCGGGTTTGACCCAGGAGTTCATGGCTTCCATGACAGCTATGGGCCTGACCCAGATAATACAGGATCCCACGCATGAGGGGGGCAACATGATTTGTCTCGGAGCAGTGGCAGAGTGATCTGGGGGCTGGCAGTGTTAATGTCCAGCCCATTGCATGGTCAGATCACTATCTCCTACGGCTGGTCTTCCAACAGGCCGCCCCACCCCGCTGGGATGAGGAACCCCCAAGATGGTTCCACCCCAGACGCCTGATGGACCCTGAGAGGTTCCAAGCAGAGCTGGGGTTGCTGCCTGCCTCCTTTGTCCACAGCTCAGCTGAGGTGCTGGCGGCTGCATGGCAACATGCGGCCGCGGAGGCCCTCAACTGGATTGTCCCCTTACGTCCCCTCACTCGCTGCAGATCCCAGGTAGCTCCCTGGTTTACAGGGGAGCTCCGGGAGATGAAGTGGCGTAGGAGGGGTTTAGAGAGCAGATGGAGGTCGACCCGTTCCGAATCCGACCAAACCCAGCTAAGAGCCTATATTAGGACTTACCTGGGAGCTCTGGGAGCAGCGAAGAGGGCTTACCTCTCCGCCCTCATAGCGTCTGCAGATAACCGCCCAGCTGCCCTGTTCAGGGTCACACGCTCCCTTTTACATCGGCAGCCGAGGGTGGACCCTCTGCGGGTCAGGGCTGAGGAATTTGGACAATATCTGTCGGATAAGATCACTTGGATCCGAGGCGGGTTGAACTTTACTTTGCAGTGGTCTGAGGAGGGGCTTACAGAGAGTCGGGCCGATGTCATCTGGGCTGAGTTCGATCCTGTTTCTGAGGATGAGGTGGACAGGATTATGCGACGACTGAGTTCCACCACCTGTTTATTGGACCCGTGTCCTTCCTGGATGGTGTATGCCTCCAGGGAGACCACGTGTGGCTGGCTCCGGGCAGTTGTCAATGCCTCGCTGAGGGAGGGGTCTTTTCCTACTGCCTTGAAAGAGGCGGTGGTGAGGCCCCTCCTGAAGAAGCCTGCTCTAGACCCAGCCGTTTTAAACAACTTCCGTCCAGTCTCCAACCTTCGCTTTTTGGCAAAGGTTGTCGAGAGTGCGGTGGCTCAGCAGTTTCCACTTTTCCTCGAGGAAGTGGACTATCTAGATCCATATCAGTCAGGCTTCCGGCCCAGTTTCAGCACGGAGACGGCATTGGTCGCGCTGATGGATGATCTCTGGAGGGCACGGGACAGGGGATTTTCCTCTGTCCTAGTCCTATTAGATCTCTCAGCGACCTTCGATACCATCAACCATGGTATCTTACTGCGGCGCCTCGGGAGGTTGGGAATGGGGGGCACTGTTTTGCAGTGGTTCTCCTCCTACCTCTCGGGGTGTTCGCAGTCGGTGTTGGCAGGAGGGCAGAAGTCGGCCCCAAGGGCACTCACCTGTGGGGTTCCTCAGGGGTCGGTCCTCTCTCCCCTCCTGTTCAACATCTATATGAAGCCGCTGGGTGAGATCATCCGAGGTTTTGGGGTGAGGTATCATCAGTACGCAGATGATACCCAGTTGTATATCTCCACCCCAAACCAAATCAGTGATGCCCTCCCCGTGATGAGCCGGTGTCTGGATGCGGTACGGATCTGGATGGGCAGGAACGGACTACAGCTCAATCCGGCCAAGACTGAGTGGTTGTGCGTACAGGCATCTTGGCCCAGTCAATCGATTCCATCTTTGGTCATAGGGGGAGAGTTGTTGCCCCCTGTGGACAGGGCACAGAACCTGGGGGTCCTCCTGGATTCACGGCTCAGTTTGGAGGAGCAAGTGAGGGCCGTGACCAGGGGGGCTTTTGCCCAGGTCCAACTGGTTTGCCAGTTGCGCCCATATCTGGACCGAGATGCCCTTCGCACGATCACTCATGCACTTGTGACATCCTGACTTGACTACTGCAATGCTCTCTACCTAGGACTGCCTTTGCATACCATCCGGAGGTTTCAGCTGGTGTAGAATGCGGCTGCGCAGGTTGTGATGGGAGCTTCCCGATACTCCCATGTTACACCCCTCCTGCGCGAGCTGCATTAGTTACTGGTTGCCCTCTGGGTGAGATTCAAGGTATTGGTTTTAACATTCAAAGTCCTTTATGATTTGGGTCCAGGGCACTTGTGGGAGCGTCTCCTGCCAACATCAAATACTGATCGCCCTGTGTGTGTGCACAGACGGGGACTCCTCGGGGTACCGTCAGCTAGACAATGTCGGCTGGCAGTGCCTCAGGGGAGGGCCTACTCTGTTGTGGCCCTCGCCTTGTGGAATCAACTTCCTTTGGAGCTCCATTTGGCCCCTGATCTCTGCTCCTTCCGCTGCAGTCTGAAGACTTGGCTGTTTGAACAGGCTGGGCTGGACTGACCTCCTGGGGGGGGGTTTAATGTATTTTTAACTATTTTATTGATTGGGCTTGTCAAATTTAATTGTTTTTTATATATTTATTGTCGTGGTGTTTTTATTGTGAGCCGCCCCAAGTCCTCGTGGAGAGGGGGCGGCATACAAGTCCTATAATAAAATAATAAAAATAAAATAAAATAAAATTATGCTTAACTTGCTGAATGCCTGCCAACCATTTAACGTGCCATTGAATTTCCTTTATTGTACCACCTTCCATTGAGATCCATTGGTCAAGGTATCCATTGGGCTACTACATCTAGTTCTTCTCCAGATCTCTCCCTCTCCTCTCCCTCTCCCTCTCCCTCTCCCTCTCTCTCCCTCCCTCCCTCCCTCTCTCTCTCTCTCTCTCTCTAATTTATTAAATATAACCTGGCTCTTTTTCAGGTTTACTTTTAAGCCAAATGGTTCTCATGCTTTGTGCAGCTCTTGTATGTGTCCTGGAAGCTCTTTTGGGTCTTTTGAGAGGGGAATAACATCATCTGCAAATCTTAAAATTATTTTAAAAGGTTGATTTTTATTCCATTTTTTGCCAGGGTATAGTTTGTGAAATATTTCTTCATGAGAGGCTGAGAAAAGGATAGGTGATATTGTATCATCATATACTTCGTTCTATGTTGATTTCCACTTTAAGATCATTAAGGCGAATTGTCGCCGCTGTTTTTCCATGTATGGATTGTAGTAAGTTTATGTAAGCAATATCTACGCCTTGATTTAGCAATGCATTAATTATTCCTTGCTGGAATACTGAGTCAAACACCTTTTTGTAGTCAATGAAAGCCATGCACAGAGGCATGGTGGTGTATCTCCGCTCCTTCCACCATGACCTGAAGACCTGGCTGTTTCAACAGGCTGGCCTGGACTGAAATAAGGGGGGGGGGAGGTTAAGAATTTTAACTTAATTTTATTAGTTTTGACTATTAGGTTTGTGCTATTTAATTACTTTTTAATTAACTTATTGTATTGTGCTTTTATACTGTGAGCAGCCCTGAGTCCTCAGGGAGAGAGGGCGGCATACAAGTCTAATAAATTATTATTATTATTCATTATGCCTTTCAATGATATGCTAAACAACCTGGATGTGATCCATTGTGCTGTAAGCACTTCTGAATCCTGCCTCCTCTTTTGACTGTGCATCATTTAATTTTTTTTGCTATTATCTTGGGGAAAACCTTGTAGATGACTGAAGGAAGGCTTATTGGGCAATAGATCTTTAAATCATCTTGGGCCCTTTTCTTGTGTATAAGAATCACTTCAGCATTTTTCCATCCATTGGGTAGTTTTTTCTTTTCTGAGGCATCTCAAATATAGTTTTTCTAGCATCTTGTGTACCATCAGCTTTCAGCATTACAACTGTAACACGGTCATTCCTGAAGCTTTGCCATTTTTTATTGATTTTATGACACTTGATACTTCCTCCACTAGGATATATGGCATTTCCTCTTTTATAGGTATTGTTACTTTGAATGATCTTGATCTTTGTATAGCTCTGAATAGAATTTCCCAATTATTTCTAACATTTTCTGTCTTGTTCTACACACAAAACCATCTTCATGTTTTAATGCAAAAATCTTCTTTTTTGTATTTATAAGCTTGCATTTTGCTCTGTTTATAAGCTTGCAGTTTGCCCTTTGTTTTCTTCAAATGTCTTTTTAACAGCCTTCATGTTAAAATGGTGCATTTTTTCTTGGATACATTTTCTTATGTACTCCACTTTATTTATGATTTAAATTTCACTGTCCATCATTTATATTAAATCAATAGTTTCATCAGAGATTTTTGACTGTAAAAAGTATTTTTCAGGTGGTACTATAAATATAGCAGATTCAAGGATGTTTTTGACTATTTGTTGATTTTGGTTCATAATGTTCATCTCTTCCAAATCTTGCAATAGAGGAAAGTGATTTAATAGATTAATCTCAAAATTGCTGTTGTCCTCTAATAACTTATCACACTTTATTTTTGTGACATCTTAATCATTTTCATGTGCTCTTTTCAACAGTCTGTCTTCACTTTAGCTTGTACCATTTTATGGTTACTTCCAACGTTAGAACGATTGATGATAGTACAATTGCAGAATATGGTGTTATCATTTGACATAATAACTATAAAGATTAAAATGTGATGAAACATAAGATCTGTCTGAATAACAATAACCATACCTTAACTTTATACTAAATAATAGTTACATAGTATATTGCAGTATAACAGTGCTACAACAATACATTCTAACCTCAAATATCCTCAGAATTAATTCAATCTTTATTGCTTTCATGAAGGCCATCTAATATCTGCAGGAGGTTGTTCCACTGAGTTGGTGCTACAGATGGAAACTTTAGATGCAGATAATGCTGAAAACATTTCTTCCTCATTCCAATTACTGAGTTACATTCAAAGTATGGAATCATGTCACTTTAAATCACAACATGCTGAAGTTGGAATAAATTATTCCCTTTTCGTGAAATTTCAAAGGCAGCCAATGATGGGTATGCCAAAGTCATGGCCACTGCCAGCAATGTTGCTTTCTATAAAAACCAACTGGGGAAAACAAAATTAATAGCTCAAAGTCTTCTGCCTAAGGGCTATGTTGAGTTGTTGAGACAGGAACAGCAGCCATGCCAGGCTTCACACTTCGCCTTTGTGCCAGTTTCTGAACAACAGCATAAAGAAACATGATTATATACTGGCTTCTGCTGTTGCCCTTGACTCCTAGCCAAGCTTTTAGACTCAAACTTGTTGATTCTGTAAACGAAAATAAAAAAGACTGCTTCACTCTAAAAAATGCCCAGTTTGGCTGAATATGCCCAAGATGCTAAAATATAACAGCTAGTTAATGAAAAACAATTACTATGTTAAAATAATAAATTATGCCTCCCCAAATTTATTGTGGTTTAATGTCATGGCTTACTTCATACCATATGTTAAAATAATGCATAGGTTCCTGCAATATGGTGGACTAAACTACCCTAATCCAACATGTTGCACAAGCATCAGCAGTGAGCATTTCACATTTCTACATGAAAATAATATTCACTCTGCCCAATTCCAAAAGCATTTTGAAGATGGCCCATATTGTCACTTTTTCCCCAAATCTTGCTATGCTGTCTCATTGTGGTGGTGGTGGTGGGTTTTCCCAGGAAGCCAGTAGTAAGATTCAAAATTTTTTACTACTGGTTCTGTGGGTGTGGCTTGGTGGGCGTGGCATGGCTTGGTGGGTGGGGCAGGGGAATGATACCATAAAATCTCCATTCCCTCCCCATTCCTTGGGGAAGGTTACTGCAAAATCCCATTCCCTCCCCACCGCACTAACTTGCTTTCCAGCTCTGTTCTCCTGTGCAGGGCAATGAAAGAAGACCCAGCCGATCAGCTGGAACTTGGGAGGCAGATAATAGATGGGGGCAGGGCCAGTCAGAGGTGGTATTTGCCAGTTCTCTAAACTACTCAAAATTTCCGCTACCGGTTCTCCAGAACTGGTCAGAACCTGCTGAATATCACCTTTATGGAAAGCATAAATGAAGAATGTCAGGAGATATGAATGGATACTTTCAGTAGGGTCACCCAAGGCATAAATGTCATTCCAGCCATCCAGCTAAAGAAGGTAAGCACCTCAGGCAGCAGGTTTACATCGGGTGCCAGTAGCAGGCTTTCCTGGATCAGGATTCCCTGCAGTCAATCATTCAAACCCTGGTCACCTCATATCTGCACTATTAAAATGCTACTAAGTGCTACTACATGCCCCTACAACATGTGGCTACCCTTGAAGAGCATTTTGAAGCTTCAACTGGTTTCAGAGTGTGGTGGTGTGGGCAGTTTTGGGAGCCTGTAGATTTGCCTGTGTACACCCCTGCTCCCCAATCTGCACTGGCTGAGCAGCCAAGAAAACAAACCAATTATTGAACAAATCAAACTACAATTCTCACTTGAGGCAAAAATGATCAGGCTGAAATTATCCCACTTCACACACATTAAACAAGTACTCAGTTCTCTGGCAAGGGCTTTAATACTGGGAAAGAAAGAAGGAAGGAAGGAAGGAAGGAAGGAAGAAGGAAGAAGGAAGGAAGGAAGGAAAGAAAGAAGGAAGGAAGGAAGGAAGGAAGGAAGAAGGAAGAAGAAAGAAGAAGGAAGAAAGAAAGAAGGAAAGAAAGAAAGAAAGAAAGAAAGAAAGAAAGAAAGAAAGAAAGAAAGAAAAGAATAGGATGACCAATAGCAAGGTGGATGAACTCAATTACAGAGGCAATGAGTGCACTGTTGGGAGATAGAAAAGAACAGGTGAGGGATAAAACATCTTTAAGAAAATCTGTATGATTGCTAGGAGTCAAAAACAACTCAGTGGGACCTAATCAACCAATCAAAATCATTTTGTATTCACAACTATCAACCTGAATTGCTAAAAATAAGGACACAAGGGAAACAGAGATTCCTCCCTTATCTGGGTAAATGGCTAGCTATACTTCTCATTTGTCATTTATGAAAGAACGAAAAAAATGTTTTGTACTAGCCAGCTCAGAGATAACAGAGTGTTAAAAATGAACACATAATTGTTGAAATTTATGTGATAGTCTGCTTTCTTTTCAGAAAAGTTTAAAAAAGCCTTTTGAAAATATTCTGCTGATATATGATGATCTTTCTGACTCATATGGAAAATTACTATTTCAAGTTTTACAGGTACTCTTGGCAAGTCTGGTAACCGCTATTCGTATCTGTGCTTTCTTTAATGAATAACTCTGTTAAATTCTATTCTGTTAAATTTCGTTTGGCTACTTTTAAGTCATTTCTTTAAATTAGCAAATAATTTTGATTAATTTTTTTTTTGCTATATACTAGGATATTAGCTAGTCTAATTGGAGTTCATTAAGATTTTATAAGTTTTCTTTCCATATCAGGGGAAGGGGAGGGAGGAAGAGAGGAAAAGAAGGGAAGAAGAAGGGAAGAAAGAAAGGAAAAAGGAAGGAAGGATGTAAACTGATCTTAGTTGTAGCTTACTTGATGTTTCCCTTTAAATAAATGAAGAACCATTGCTAAGCACCACAGGAGTAGTTTTCAAGTCATCTATCTAGACTGTTGTTGATCATATTAGCCAACTCATATTTATATAACTTACTACTCAATATATCAAGGAATACTTTATCAAATCTTTTTCTGATAAATTTTCTTAACAGCATTTTCACTTGTTAAAAAGGATATAAGATTAATCTGAAAATATCTATTATTTACAAATCAATGTTGATTGTCACTTACCTTATTATTATTTTCTTTATTCTATTTTCTTATTTTCTTTATTCCCCATCCCCAAATAATAATTGGTATCTGTTACTTTGCATGAATCTGCTGCTTTGCATGTACACTGAGAGCTTTTGCAACAGATACAAATTCCTTGTGTCTAATTGCACTTGGCCAAACAAAGTATTCTATTTGCTATTTTATTCTGTTATGTATGCAGGTCTGAATGTCATTGGTTTAGTTTGAACTGTTCTTGTAAAATGTCAGAAATGATTGGTTTAAAAGTGGAAAATCCTGCACTCTGATTGGCTGGCAACTGCGGCTGCTGGCTATAAGTAGCAGCCGCAGCCCAGCCAAATCGGGTCCGTTATGAGCTGTAATCACTAATAAACTCTTCAGTGAAGCACTCCACGTCTGACTCTTCATGCAAACATAACATATTCTATTCCTATTCCTATTCTATTTCTGTTCATCTTTGTATTTTCTATACATTCTCTTCATTTTCTACCTTCATTTTTCCCCTCACAGGATTTGTCTGAAATTGTGTTTCTATGTTCTACTTTCATAGAAATTCACATCCATCTTTCCCATTAGTATCTCATATTTATTATTGCTTTATTAATATTTTGATTAATATTTTGCTACATATTTCTTTCTGCATTACATTAAAATCAGGGAAACTCCAGCATTACATCTTTTCTTTTTCCCAATGGTCCTAAAAATTCTTCACCCTCTACTTAATCTTATCTACTAAATAGTATCAAACTAAGGTTAACTCATCCTCTTATGAATTCCTTATGTTCTTAAGGAGAATATTGTCAGGGAGATAAATCAAGAATTTCCTTGCAGGACCAAACTTAGGACACTTTGTCTTTAAAAAAACAATTAGTAAAACTAAAATCTCTTTTCATTACAACTTTTTGAAAGATCTATATTTGCTCTGGTAGGTAAGTGATTCTAGTCTCTGTCAACAATATTACTTTTATTTCTCTTATTATCTTTATTTCTTCTTTTATTAGGTTAATTAGGTTAATTTAATTTAACTCAGATGCTATCTGCAAAAATCTAGGTTCGTCTGCATTTTTGGAAAGGGATGGGAATTTTTAATTATACAGCAAAATTTCTCCTCACTCTTTCTTGTTTTTATTCCTGCTTCTATCATTTAATTATTGATCCCAGTCATGGGAATTATCCAAGCATATTTAATTTATTTATATCTATTTAGATATATTTGACTTCATTTTCTACTAGCTAAAGCTCACTTTGTTTCGTACTCACAAAATTAATGAATAAGCTATGAAGCTCATAAACCACAGATTATATTCTTTTTTTCTTAAGTATTTAATTGCAAGATTTATGTCAGGAATTTCATTTCATCCACACACATCTCAAAATTCAGTTTACACCTCCTTTCTCTATTGGGGAGAGAACAGCCATAAAGCTATTAAAGTACCCTTTATTTAAAAATTCTGAAACTCAAACTAGAAAAATGGTAACGCAAACATTTCAGTCATGGCACTTTTTCCTTTAAAAAAAAGACCATTAGGTTGGCAACACTTTTTAACTATACACCAGTTGGCCAGAATTAGTTCTTTTCAGTAGTATTTTGGGAGACTAGAGGTCCAGATCAATTTTCCAATTAGTGCAGAATCCCTGCTAGAAAGTATCTAAAATCTCCTCACTGAAATTAATGGTGCTTCCTTCTAAGAAGTATTCATAGGAATAAATGCCTGACATCACATTAATATTCTTTAAAGCAGCTTTTTCAAAGCTTCGATAGTCTTACAATGGTCATGCTGGTTGTGGAATTCTGAATTCCACTCATATAGTCTTGGGATGGAGTGTCACATTTGTCCTTGTTTTCCTGGTATCCTTCAGGATTGGATTAGGATTGGATTAGGGAGTTGGGAATGGGAGACATTGTCCTGCAGTTGTTATAAAGTAATTGTTAAAAAGTTAACCTAATACCATTTTAGAGCGGAAGGTTTTCTATTACACAGAAGCAAGAAAAGCACATGAAAGGAATGAAATGACAAATGTTACACTCATAATAACAGAGATATAATGTGCCAATTAGTAAATAAGAAATTTGGCCCTTCCTTATTAGGAAAGTAAAACTTGATAATTCTAGAACTAAACAAAATATTAACTTGGACATAGTGACATAACAAATCTAGATAGATTAATTCACCTTTTAAAAAATCAATAACATATAGTGGAAAAATGTAATGAATGATGATTGTGTTCTTCCTTTAAAATACATTCATTTTCTGTCGTAACTATCAAATTATGATGCATTATGATTTCTGTCCTATATTATATTGGGATTTTTTTTGTTGCGGTGTAAAGAATTGCACAAATTGTTGAGGAAATAATATTAATATGAACTTGATTTTAAGGATCCCAATAAGCTTTCTCTAAACATTCTTCAAGAAAGTTTGTATAAGTAACAGATAAACAGATAACCTAACCCTAACCCTAAACCCTAACAGATAAAACAGTAAAGGTCAGCGCAGAATCTCATGCTTAAATTACCATTTAATTCTCAGCATGGTAGCAAGCAGATGTTAAACACTGATATCTGAGTTCATTTCCTCCAATGAATTATTTTTTGTGGAGGGGAAAAATAACATTTAAAACGAAAAAAGCAATTGTCAAATTTACATGCCAAATATTTGAAACAGCGTTCAGGGTAATTGCAAAAGGAAGAAAACTTTTCTTTCTTTCTTTCTTTCTTTCTTTCTTTCTTTCTTTCTTTCTTTCTTCTCTCTCTCTCTCTTTCTTTCTTTCTTTCTTTCTTTTCCTCCCTCCCTCTCTCCTTCCTTTGTATTCTTCCTTTCCCTCTCTCTCCCTCCCTCCCTCCCTTTCTTTTTCTTTTCTTTTTCTTTTTCTCTCCTTCCTTCCTTCCTTCCTTCCTCCCTCCCTCCCTCCTGCCTTCCTTTCTTTTTCTTCCCTCAGATAAGCACACTGTTGGTTTATTTTTTTTATTTTTCAAGAAGGCCAAGCTGCTGCCAAATATTATTTATAGATTATATAATTCCTACTTTTAAAAAAAATACAAAAGCTGAAGGACAGTAGCAGAGAATTTTTTTCATGCCAGGAAAAAAAGTTTGTTGGGTTGTTGTTGTTGTTGTTATTATTATTATTATTATTATTATTATTATTATTATTATTATTATTATATAAGTCTTCACTATTAATGTAGAAAAGTAATCTGGACTCTTTTGTGACTCTCTTGAGAAATCTAAAGCTGGCTACTACAACCATAGGTCTGTTTTTTTACAGGCTGGAAGATGCCTACCATTGAGAAAGGTCAGAGGCTGATTGCTCATTAGTCTTCAGTAGGCTTTCAAAATTCCTAACAGCTAAATCTTTGGCATCAGAAATTGGATTTAGGTGCCATTAGCATCTAATGATAAAAGCATACTCTTTGACACTGATTACTCAATGTCCTGCCATTTCCTGCTGGAATAAGAACCATATTTTTTTCCCATATACCCACTGCTATTTCTTTCTTGGCTAGTTTAAAAAAATCTATAATTTACAACCAGCAGCTACAGCGTGAAAGCTACTATAACTAACAATGGAGGGGGAAAGAAAAGAACATTATAAAATTCACCAATTTCTTTTGGGAACTCTGAATAGTATTAATTAATTCTGTTTTTTTTTATAGCTTGGACAGAAATTGCCCAATTCAGACTCCCTTTGGTTTCTATTATTGACTCTTAAATATATAGTTTTCACTAGCTGCTAAAATTGTAATCAACTATGATACCAGTGTAACCTTTTCCAGAAGGGGAAAAAAGGGGAAATAACAAGGAACACTCAAGTATCAAGAGACAGAAAGCAAATAGTTCTATATAAAATCTGATAATCAAGTTTAGCACTTATTTTTATTTTATTTTGTCAAATGCTTACAATATAATAGAAATAAAAATAAACATAAGTTTAAATACAATAAACAGGAAGTAATAATTGAGAACAATAGGACAGGGACAGTAGGCACGATTGTGCGCTTATGCAAGCCCCTTACAGACCTCTTAGGAATGGGGTGAGGTCAATAGAGGTTAGTTTGAGGGTAAAGGAGTGGGAGTTTAGCAGGTGACAACATAATCAGGTAGTGAGTTCCAGACATTGACCACTCTGTTGCTGAAATCATATTTCCTGCAGTAAAGTTGGGAGTGGTTTACATTAAGTTTATATCTGTTGTGTGGTCTTGTGTTGTTGTGGTTAAAGCTGAAATATTAATTAATTGGTAAGACGTGGTAACATGTGATTTTATGTACTATGCTTACGTCCAATCTTAGCCGGCATAGTTCAAGGTTATCTAAGCCTAGAATCTCAAGTCTGGTGCTGTAGGGTATTCTGTTGCCAACAGAGGAATGTACTACTCTTCTTAAAATACTTCTGGACTCGCTCAATTGTTTATTTATTTTTATTTATTTTATTTATTTTGTTAAGCAATTATAAGATAACAGGTATAAGTATAACATAGTTATGAATACATGAAATGGATACATATAAGAAAAATAAAAAGAAACTATAGGGCAGGGATGGTAGGCACTTTGGTGCGCTTATGCACACCCCCTACAGACCTCCTAGGAAAGGGGTGAGGTCAATAGTAGACAGTCTAAGGTTAAAGTTTTTGGGGTTTGGGGAAGAAACCACAGAGTCAGGTAGAGTATTCCAGACATTGACCACTCTGTTGCTGAAGTTGTATTTCCTGCAATCAAGTTTGGTGCGGTTTACCTTGAGTTTGTATCTATTGTGTGCTCTTGTATTGTTATGGTTAAAACTGAAGTATTCATTGACAGGTAGGACATTGCAATATATAATTTTATATACTATACTTAGATCGGACCGAAGGTGATTCTCAGACCCTGAGAATCCAACTATTCTCACTCCAGCTCTCTTGCTAACTCAGAAGATGGGTGACTGGCCCACACCGTTAGGGAACTTTGATTCTAAGGACTTGTACAAACAACAATGGAGACAAGTTCAACAGCTTGCCAATACCTTTTGGAACCATTGGAAGCAAGAGTACCTGTCTACCCTACAAGGCCGCCGTAAATGGAAGACCAAAGAAACGAACCTCAAAGAAGGGGACAAGGATGTGCATTGGAACCTGTGGCCCATGGACTTGTGCATCAAATCCTACCCAGCTCTGATGGACTAGTCCGCCAAGTTGAGGTCCTGATAGTGAGGTCACTAGATTCTTCCTGCAACCAGCAGAATTTCACCAAGAAGCTCTACCCCAGACTGGTCACTGACCTAGTGTTGCTATGGAGAAAGGCTGAACTTGAAGATTGAACCTCAAGCTTTCCATGCTTTGCTTTGTTTCATGCTAAATTACTGTTTACTGTTTATCTTAGTTATATAGTTAATTGATAGTTAGTAGTGGAATTTATAATTCAAGGTGGGGAGCGTGCTGTCCAGACAGTATATAGGTAATGGAAATTGAGTTAGTTAAGTTAGAATTGGGAGCTGTCCCCTTAAGGGAATGCCTCATGGTAAATGTAGTTAATGCATCCTGGAAAATGTAGTTCATGTCATGTGGTCACATCTGTAATCCTGATTGGTCACTGAATTGACCCTTGGTTGGGTTGGGGGAGGTTTCTTCACTCTTGCCTGGACCCCAGCAGCATGCTGGTGCCTCACCCCCTTGCTCCTTCATTATGGGATGAAAGCTCACTATTCTTTTACACTATGAAGTCAGCTATGCAAAGAATTGTACATTAGACAAATCTTGATGTAACCATGAGTTATATTTGAGGATGCCTTGTGATCAATAAAGAAACTTTGTTTGGAAGACTTTGTAGAGTTTGTATTTATGTCTGATATACAGTGCGGATTCTAGACAGCAGAGCTGAATTCAAGTATTGGTCTAGCAACGGTTTTGAATGCCCTAGTTTGCAAATCAGTATTACCAGAGGAGAAGCTTCGTAAATTTAGATTAACAATTCTTAAAGCCTTTTTGGCAATAGTGTTGCAGTGAGCTTTGGCGCTTAGATCATTTGTATACACAATTGGCTTCAGAAAAATACTCTCAGGAGACATTTGCATAGGAGGGGATAAACTTTGGGTATTTTCCAATAAATATACATCTAGGTGGCTTAAGCTATTCTTAAACAGCTAGATCAAAATATATCTACTGAATATCCCAAATATCCAAAGCTACAATTTGGGAAATAGTTTTTTTTTTCATTTGAATGGTGTTATTGCTGAGATTATTTTTAATCAAAAGTGTACAATAAAAATTTATATTTTGTAATGTGAAATTATATTTTATATTTTTATGAAACAAAAATGTTATAAAATTTTTAAAAATTTAGAATTTTTTTTATAAAATCATACTTTATAATTTATAAAATAAAATAAAATAAAATTTTCAATCAAAAGTACAATGTTAAGCAACTATGTCACTGAGCAATCTGTAAAACAAAAACAAACTGATTTAAAACTGAATATAAAAATACAAAAAAATATACAATAAGTTACATATCAAGGAGGAGCGAAATAGAAATCCCAACTGCCTTTTGACAAGGATGATCGAATCCCTTTTGTGTTTTTGTGAAATCTGTTTCTTCTTTGTTTCTGCGTAGTCTTTGTCATCTTTTATTCTTTTATTCTTGTTTATTCTTCCATTTTTTCTTATTTTTACTTTTTTTATTGTGAATCATCATATAAATTTAATTAAAATGTAATTTAAAAAGAGACATATGAGATATTTGTGTTATTGGAGGAGAAAATAATTCCATATATAGCAAGAATATAACGGTTTATTCACCAGGGTAAAATAAGACCGCTTAGATTTATTGAATTAAATGTTGTAGAAGAACAGCCTGGAGAAATGAAAGTAGTAAGAAGTATTGTTTTTCTTTAAATTCAATACCTGCCCTTTAGAGGTACTGCAAAGTTTTGAATCTTCAGAATGATCTGAATTATACCCTTTGCTTCCTTTAAGTGGTTACTCAGAGGTCTCCAAACTTGGCAACTTTAAGACTTGTGGATTTCAACTCCTTCAACTCTCAATTCTGGGAGTTGAAGTCCACAAGTCTTAAAGTTGCCAAGATTGCGGACCCCTGGGTTAAGGCATCAGCCTAAAAACTGGGAGACTGTAAATTCTAGTGTCACCTTAGTCACAAAGCCAGCTGAGTGACCTCGTCCCAGCCCCTCTCTCTTAGCCTCTCACACAGTGGCAAAAACTGACAAATTCTGGGATGAGAAAACTGCATTTATCTTACAGTGAAATGTTGATCGTGCTACTTATACAGAGTTTTGAAATGAAAGGAATTTCCTATTAATATTTTTTAAAATAAATGTACTACCATTACTGAAATAAAATAAGAGGCAGAAAAAACTCCCAATATTTATGTCTGCTTGGAAACTAAATAACCTGCACGTATTGTACAGCAAAGGGAAATTGTAGTGCCTGACTTTACTGTATTACTAAACAAGCAAATCAATTCTCTTTTGGAAACTGAAGAATGAATGAATATATATATATATATATATATATATATATATATATATATATATGTCTTGGTGTATTCGGGTCTTGTCCCGTGTAAGGTTGAGAATACCTTGGCAACGTTTCGACGAAATCTCATCCGTCATCTTCAGGCTGGTGTCTTCAGCCTCGTTCTTCTTATATATAGTATTGGTCTTGTGTAAGATTGAGAATACCTTGGCTTGAGAATCTCATCCGTCATCTTCAGGCTGGTGTCTTCAGCTTCGTTCTTCTGGGAGAACGAAGCTGAAGACACCAGCCTGAAGATGACGGATGAGATTTCATTAACGCTGCCAAGGTATTCTCAATCTTACAGGACAAGACCAATACACCAAGACACATACCTTACCCATGAAAATCTACGAAAACAAATATATATATATATATATATATATATATATATATATATATATATACACACACACACACACACACACACACACACACAGAAGGCTGATAGACACACAGCCAGTACTTCAGCCACACAGGTTCTTATGAAAAAGCCAACCAATTTGCAAACATCAACTCCATCAACCAATCAAGAAGTAACAACACAGCCAACCAGCCTGCTTACAACAGAGCCAGTACACCACACCTCCCCACCAGTATTTATAGAGAGATGGTAGCTCCGATCACGCTTTGCTCACACAAGCATGAAGCCGAAAGTACCAGCCTGAAGATGGCGAGTGGGACCTCGTCGAAATGTCGCCAAAATATTCTCAATCTTACACACACACACACACACATATGGAAAATGTCATGAACATTGGGTTTTTTAAGATTTCATTGCTCAGCTTTGTCAAGCCTAATTCAAATATATTTGAGTCTTCGAAAAACAGGATAAGGGCCAGATAAATGCTATTCTTTTACATCTGAGAAATATTTGGAGACATCTCTGAATAAAGGTAGGAGAATAGAAAAATAAAACCATTTGATAGATGTGAAACTCTCTATCCAGTCCAGTCCAAATTAATGTTTTTGTTTTCTTACATTTTTGAACAAAGAGATAATAGATTCACAGAGTTGAGAGGTGCCACAGTTGTATAGTCCAATATTTGCACCTGCTGTTTTGTCAATGACCTATTTACATTCTAATCATATACACTTTTAAAAAAGTTTATTAATATGGTACTGCATACACTGCAATACACAGGTAGTCCTTGACTTAAAAGCACAGTAGAAACCCAAAATTTCTGTTGTTAAGTGAGATACTTAAGTGAGTTTTTGCCCTTCCTTGCTACAATAACTGTCTAATTTGGTTCTGCAACCCAGCAAGACAGACACAGACTTCAGAGGATAATTAGGACTGCAGAAAAAACAATTGCTACCAACCTGCCTTCCATCGAGGACCTGTATACTGCATGAGTCAAAAAGAGGGCTGTGAAAATATTTACAGACCCCTCACATCCTGGACATAAACTGTTTCAACTCCTTCCCTCAGAACGATGCTATAGAGCACTGCACACCAGAACAACTAGACACAAGGAAAGTTTTTCCCAAACACCATCACTCTGCTAAACAAATAATTCCCTCAACACTGTCCAACTATTTACAAAGTCTGCACTACTATTACTATCAATTTTCTCATCATTCCTTATCACCCATCCCCTCCACTTGTGACTGTATGACTGTAACTTTGTTGCTTGTATCTAACTATTTTTATTGACTGTTTCATGGTATGATTTGATTGCTTATTTGTACCCTATAACTATCATTAAGTGTTGTACCTGATGATTCTTGACTCTTGATGAATGTATCTTTTCTTTTATGTATATTGAGAGCATTTGCACCAAGACAAATTCCTTGTGTGTCTAATCACACTTGGCCAATAAAGAATTCATTGTTCATTGTTCATTCACTGTTCAATTGTTAAGTAAAACACTGCAGTTGATAAGTTAGTAACCTGCTGGTTAAGTGAATCTGGCTTCCCCATTGATTTTGCTTGTCAGAAGGTTGAAAAGATGATTATAAAAGTTTGGGACACAGCAATGGTCATAAGTCCAAAGCAGCTGCCAAGCACCTGAATTTTGATCACATGATCAATGGGGATGCTTCAAAGATCATAAATGTGAAAAACGGTCAAAAGTGGCTTTTTTCAGTCTCATAACTTTGAACAGCCACTAAAAGTATAAATAACAAGGACTACCTGTAGTTACACTTCTAAAGTTGCCATTTTTTGTCATTTTAGCCATTTTTATCAAGCACATAATTAGATAGACTGAGAAATTCAAAGTAACATCCTCTGCCTTTTCACTTGGAATAACTTCAGAACTTTTAAAATGAAAAGGCTTTAGATATTATACCACAATATCACCATTAATTGTATGTTGACAAGCAATATCGTTAAACTAAGAGGCATTTATCCATGTCTTAAACTCTAGTTTACCTATTACACTCCCTAGCAAATCAGGGGTTTGTTTGTTTGTTTGTTTTTAGTGGGACAGTTTATTTTTGACTTTGACTCTGAAATCATTACAGAGAAGTCTGAAAGAATGAAAGCTCTGCAGCAATATACTTCCATAAATGTTCAGGGAACTGGCTGAATTTACATCAGCTTGCTATTTCAAGAGAAATAGTCTGACAACAAATCTATGTTTAAAAGCTGTTAGTGAATTTGACAATGTCTCCATCATAAATAATATTGGCAAACAAATTTATTAACAAAAAGTACAGCAAATGCAGTTCTAATCTTTGCTTTATCTAGATTGCAATTGAAAATAAGATCCTGCATTTAGTTGAAGAGGATCTATCTGTTAAAAATCTATATTTTGAATGTCACAGTGACTGAATCAGAGGTTTGAGAAGGTAGACTTTTCTTTTAAAAGAGCACCATTGTAACATCCACTAGATTGCAATCCCAAATAAAAACCCAGTGGAAAAAGCTCTTGCAAGATGAGTTTTGCTGATAAAATATTAAAACAAAATGCTCTGTAGACATTCTGAATGCTTCAAGAAAGTACAGTACAACTCTTTCCTAGCAATTTATTGTATATTATTCTTCCCATTAATGCAAGCAACTGTGTCAAATATGCAAGAGATCATGGACATCAACCACAAACTGAAATTTATTTATGAATATGAATTGCAAAGATTGAACTTTAGATTCCTGTAAAACACACATTCATAGATTTATGACTCCTGGCAAGTTAAAATTATCCATCTAGGGATGTGAGATACTGTTGAGTTTAATAATTTACTCTAAACAGTTTCTCTTACCTGGATACCATTTGAAGAATCTCAAAGTTTGTTTGTTTTTTCTGTTTGTCTGTTTTAATGAGAATTCAAGATAGTCCTTGACTTACAAATAGTTCATTTAGTTTGAAATTGGGACCAGCCACTTCATTGATCAGTAGTATGATTGTTAAGAAAACATGTGACTGTGATGGATTTGCAACCTTACTTCCAACATGGTTATTAAGTGAATCAGTCATGGTTGGTGAAAAAGCTTGCAGCATTGTCCTTTGACTCTCTTGCTGAAAGCTATCATTGATGTGGTCAAATAAAAATCATGTGACTATGGAGATGACGCAACAGTCTTAAGTACAAAGACTACTCCTTAAACTACTTTTTCAGTGTCATTGTAATTTTTGACAGTTGCTGAAACAGGATAGTCTTTGTAAGGGAATGTGTGGATAACCTTGGGGGATGAGGAAAAGATATGCTGGTTGCGGGGGATTAGACAAGAGACAGAGAAGTTCCCAATGACTTAACACTCAAAGAAAGAAACTTAACTCACCCCAAAGGATCAGATCAGATGGTTAAAGGTGGAACTAGAAAGTTTGTACCTTCAGACTTGCACAACTCTCTTAAGGTAGCCTTACAATAACGTTAGCTTGTCAATTCCAGTTTCATGTCTGGATTGCTGACATCAATTTTTTTCAATTCTGAAAGTAGCAAACTTCCAGCCATCATTTTTAACTGTTTGATCCAGGAGTGGGATACAAATATTTTTACTACTGGTTCTGTGAACGTGGCTACGTGGGAGTGGCTAGGTGGGCATGGCCATGTGACTAGGTGAGCATTTCTCCTCCTCCTCCTCCTCCTCCTCCTCCTCCTCCTCCTCCTCCTCCTCCTCCTCCTCCTCTTCTTCTTCTTCTTCTTCTTCTTCTTCTTCTTCTTCTTCTTCTTCTTCTTCTTCTTCTTCTTCTTCCTCTTCTCCTTCTCCTTCTCCTTCTTCTTCCCCCTCACCTGCTCCGTTTTTTGCTTCCTGGGCCACGGAGCCTCCTGACCCATTTTGCTCCCAAGAGGCTTCCCTGAGGCCCAGGAGGCAAAAAAATGGAGCGCAGAGGGGACGTGCAGCACCCTCTCATGCACCCCTTTTTTTGCCTCCTGGGCCTCAGGCAAGCTCCTGGGTGAAGCAGTAAGACAGCGAGGGGGATCCTGGTACAGCTAATCATTGAAACAGCTGGTCATCTGAAGAAAGGGGAAAAAAGAAATACTGGTTCAGCTGAACAGTAGCATTTTTTACTACCGGTTCGTGCAAACCGGGCCAGACTTGAATATCACCACTGGTTTGATCCATTAGAACAGGTTCTTCCTCACTTTCTTTCTCTGACCCATAAGTTCTTGGGGACTCCCTCCGTTTCTTGCCTGATTGTTTCTTAGGTAGCATCTCTTTTTGTCATGCTCCAAGGTCATTAAGCAAGGATTGCCCACATTATTCAGCCTTGTCTGGCAAAAACAATTTCTTTAAGAGGCAGTTTTCAATAGGAAACTTCATGCAATGAAGGGTTTATGGTCTTACCTTGTGATGGGGTTTTAATTTAATTTTGAACTTTGAGGAGGATTTTATGCATGTGTGGATTTCTAAGTTTTTATACACGTATAATGAGTATGAAGTTTTAGCCACAATTTCTCCTGCCAGCTTGGCGATAGCATAATCTTTTTATCAGAAGAAATTTGTTTATGTTTATTTTTATTTTACAATTATATCCAGCGGTGAATTATAATAATATTATTTGCATGCTGCCTTTCAGAATCATTTTTTTACTTTAAAAATGGAAGTGTTAAAATTAAAACTTTAATTAATTTCTTTAATTTAATTTTAATTTTAATTTAATTTCTTCAAGAGTCAGTTTTCAATAGAAAACTTCATGCAATGAAGGGTTTATGGTCTTATCTTGTGATGGGGTTTTAATCTTTTATGCATGCGTGGATTTCTAAGTTTTTATACACGTATAATGAGTATGAAGTTTTAGCCACAATTTCTCCTGCCAGCTTGGCAATAGCATAATCTTTTTATCAGAACAAATTTATTTATGTTTATTTTTATTTTACAATTATATTCAGCAGTGAATCATAATAATATTATTTGCATGCTGCCCTTCAGAATCATTTTTTTACTTTAAAATTGGAAGTGCTAAAATTAAAACTTTAATTAATTTCTTTAATTTAATTTTAATTTTAATTTAATTTATTTAAGAGGCAGTTTTTAATAGAAAACTTCATGCAATGAAGGGTTTATGATCTTATCTTGTGATGGGGTTTTAATTTAATTTTGAACTTTGAGGAGGATCTTTTATGCATGTGTGGATTTCTAAGTTTTTATACACATATAATGAGTATGAAGTTTTAGCCACAATTTCTCCTGCCAGCTTGGCGATAGCATAATCTTTTTATCAGAAGAAATTTATTTATGTTTATTTTTATTTTACAATTGTATTCAGCAGTGAATTATAATAATATTATTTGCATGCTGCCCTTCAGAATCATTTTTTTACTTCAAAAATGGAAGTGTTAAAATTAAAACTTTAATTAAAATACAACATATAAGCAACAATAACAGTGCTGGTATTTTGATAGATTTCTAATTTTCCTGTGTATATTTTAACCTACTGAAATTCCAATCTAATGTGATTATATGGGCAGATCTGCATATATAACCCATCACCATCAACCACCATTTTCTATTGCAAGAAAATAGAGCTTACAATTACTACTATTTCCTATACAACGTAAACATACTAGCACCACTGTTTTGATTGAAAAACAGGTTTTTTTTAGATATAAAGCAAAGTTCATGGTCTAAAATGCTTCATCCTGAACTAGTGGCAGACCCTGTTCCAATTGGTTGCAGTACCTGGTACACCTTCTCCATCAAGGAACTGCAGCCATTCACTCCTAGGCTACTACACTGTAATGTCCTCGCTAAACAACAGCTTCCATTTCCTACATTCTTGCATTGCCCGTTTAAGTTATGAAATGTCTTTATTTGTGTATTCCTCCTATCCTCTATTCAGGCTAATAATTCTAAACTAATCCTTCATCTCCCAATAGACATTCTGTTACTGACCAGCTGGGTGAAATACATTCCATTGTTTTCCTACCTCAGCCCATAGGACTGTAAAATGCCCTTTTCATTTCAATAATAATAAGAAAACAAGAAGGTTGCACATTAGTGCAAAGAAAAGAAAGTCTGGGAAGGAAGGTTAATCAGTATCCTTACGTACACACATATGGGTACAGAAATGAAAGTCATGGAAACTGGGGAGGAGAGAACAATCCCTAAAAAGAAAAGGTGGGGTTAAGTGGCTTACTCACTGAAGGATCAGCATGGATGGAAGGACAAGAAGTAGAGCAGGTCCTGAGGTGTTTGGAGTATAGACTGGGTGCCTACCCTATCTTATGGCCAGCCCTTCTGCAGTCTGAATTAGAATTTCATAGCCTAAAACAAGGGTCTTCAAACTTGGTGTCATGCCCCTGGTGGAGACTGACTCTGAGGAAGAGGAGGAACAGCCAACAGGGAGTGGGAGTGTGGCTCCAGAGGTAGTGGAGGAGACTGGGGAAGGGCAGAGGCCGGCTGAGCAATCAGAGGAGGATCCAGGCCCATCTCCTATCCATCCCTGGGCACGCAGGAGGAGAGGATCAAGGAAAAGTGGGGTCTCCTAGGGAGGAGAGGGCCATGATCCTCCTCAGGGCTTACAGCTGGGAGATTGGTATATAAGTTTGTAACTGTGTATGCAGGATTGCTGCAGTCAAAGTTAGTGTTTCATTTGAAGGAGGTTTATCTTTGTTGGAGTTCTTCCCAAGGACTTTCCCTGATTATCTGTTTGGAACGTATAATTACCCATCTTGGTTTGCTTCTGAACTTTCACCAAGATGGTTTGTTCTTGTTTTCCTTTTGCCTCCTTATTTACTTTTGGGACTTTAAAC
This sequence comes from Naja naja, assembly GCA_009733165.1. Lineage (NCBI taxonomy): Eukaryota > Metazoa > Chordata > Lepidosauria > Squamata > Elapidae > Naja > Naja naja. Next base: position 72,929,746 of record CM019151.1, read on the forward strand.
TGTGACTAATAAAACAGTTAAGTTGAAGGCATTGCGGACTTTAATTCATGTTTTGGGTTTTGGGTTATTTTGAGAGACTATGGGTCATCACACTTGGCAAGCTTAAGACTTGTGGACTTCAACTCCCAGAATTCCTGAGCTAACATGACTGGAGGAGGAATTCTGTGAGTTGAAGTCCACAAGTCTTAAAGCTGTCAAGTTTGAAGACCTCTGGCCTACAAAATAGAATTGTCCTATATTCAAATTACCAAAAGTTTCCTAGGCATACTTTTCTACAAATAAGCCTGAGAGCTTACTTCCAGGCCCTTGAAATGATTTAAAACAATAGAGCTCAGCAAATTATAGTTCTTCTGTCTCTTATCGTTCCACCCTACAAAAAAATGGGACAATATTTTTATATAGAAGCAGAATATTGGAATCTGCAAACTCTATACAGCTTAAATGATAATGCTGCATAAAATTTGCAAAAGGCAAGATGGCCTGGTAAAGCTGGAACATATAGTAAAACTATACTACAGTTTTATTGATTAGCCCTTGGGCCATATCAAAGTGCAAAATTCCAGCAATAAATTGTTGTTAAAATTTGATAAAAACAATTCAAAATGGAATTTAGTAAAATACAATTAGTAAAACTATAAAGATAGTGTGAGGCTCTAGCAACAGAGCACTGACTGTGTTGTGAGACTTATTCCTACTTAAAGAAACCCAGTGAGATTTACTTCTGAGTAGACAAACAGGATTTTATTGTGAAGGGAATCGTTTTAAGATGAAATAATCAGGCTCTAGGAAACAAATGACAGTGGATCGCAGCTGCAAGAGAAAGTAATTTCAGTACACAATAAAGGAGCAACTTCTAGTGTATAGGGGAGATATACATGAGCAAAAACGTATGGTTGGTACAAAGTATGATATATGATTATAAAATGTTCTTCCCAGCATTAAATCATAAAGTTTGATTTTTACCATCAGTAATAAAAGAATTCTTATTACCTCACCACCCAAAAGACTGTATTCTGCTTTTCTTAATATTGCCTGTTGTTCCTTTTATATCACAACCTGTTCTTAATACATGTAATAATAATGCAACACTGGAATTGATTAAACCAAATCCTTTAGAAAGATTCTTTTATTGTTGGGCTTTGTACTTTGCTATATTTCCAGAGAATAAACTTGATTATACATTCTTCTTTCTTAAGTCAATTTTCATGTCTGTATCATTTGAAGCCTAAACGTTATTTACTTGTCTGTTTTCATTTTTTTATTCTGTTTATATTTTAATTTTACTCTTTATATTTTATCTTTAATTCTGTCACATTTTAATCTGTTCACATTTTATTCCACAGATTTTATGGCTAAATGAGTGGAAAGTCCTGCAGCATCAATTCTATTATTCCAGACAATTCCCTGTATTCATTCTCCATATAGACCATGGCATTCTGCTTTCATTATCCTAATGACCTGAGGATCTGCCAAATACATGTTGTTCAGTGGTGGGATTCAATTTTTTTTACTACGGGTTCTATGGGCGTGGCTTGGTGGGCGTGGCTTGGTGGGTGTGGCTTGGTGGGCTTGGAAGGGGAAGGTTACTGCAAAATCCCATTCCCTCCTCACCCAACTAACCTGCTTTCCAGCTCCGTACTCCTGTGCAGGGCAACAAAAGAAGACCCAGCCAATCAGCTGAGACTTGGGAGGCAGAGAATAGATGGGGGCTGGGCCAGTCAAAGGTGGGATTTGCTGGTTCTCTGAGCTACTCAAAATTTCCACTACCGGTTCTCCAGAACTGGTCAGAACCAGCTGAATACCACCTCTGATGTTGTTACAGTGACAGTAGCTTTTGTTTTAGTACTGAACAGAGATATTGCCTAAACTACTCTCATAAACCAATTTAATATTTCATTTACAATTTAAGAATAGACAATGCATCTATTCATGGCTAATTTATCTGAATGTCAAGCTTCAAGAATTCTCTACTGTTTTTGGATTTGATTTGGTCTAAGATGATAACAGTTTCCCAGGTAAAAGTGTGGTTGGCTATGTCCATGTATAGAGAGTCATCATGTCTTCTGATTTCATAAATATCAACCAGCAGTCAGAAATTATAATGAAAGACCAAGTGAAATGCAAAAAAACAAGGACTCCATACCAATTATTAGTTAAACAATAGCAATATTATTTTATAATATTTTATAGAGTCGGACTAAGCTATAAATTTTAGTCTAAATAAACATATGCATTTACATTTTTAGAAACTAATTCCAAGTTTGAGGAAAGTAATTCTACTATAACTTTTTTTTTCCTTCCATTCAATCTTGTCTGATTCTCAGGATTCTAACTGGACAATCCCTGCAGTTTTCCTGGCAAGGTTTTACAGAAGTTGTTTGCTTCCTAGGTCTGAGGGAAAGTGACTGTCACCTAGCTGGCTGATGCCTTATCCCACAGGTGTCCAACTTGCCATGTCACGTTGCCATCATGTGACGTTTTTCCCCTTCATGGAGCTGGGCTGGGCATGGCCTGCATGTGATGCATCCAGCCTGTAGGCCACCAGTTTGACACTCCTGCCTTAACCACTACACCAAATTGCTTCAGGCTATAACCATTACTGCATTGTCATTGTCACTGTCGTTGTTGTTAGTTGCAAAGTCATGTCTGACCCATCGCGACCCCATGGACAACATTCCTCCAGGCATTCCTGTCCTCTACCATCTTCTGGAGTCCATTTAAGCTCACACCGTTTGCTTCAGTGACTCCATCCAGCCACCTCACTCTCTGCCATCCCCTTCTTCTTTTATTGCCCTCAATCGTTTCCAGCATTAGGCTCTTCTCCAGTGAGTCCTTCTTTCTCATTAGGTGGCGAAGAATTTGAGTTTCATCTTCAGGATCTGGCCTTCTAAGGAGCAATCAGGGTTGATCTCCTCTAGGACTGACTGGTTTGATCGCCTTGCAGTCCAAGGGACTTGCAGGAGTCATCTCCAGAACCATAGTTCAAAGGCCTCCATTCTTTGGCACTCAGCCTTCCTTATGGTCCAACTTTCACAGCCATACATTGCAACCGAAAAACTATAGCCTTGACTATACACACTTTTGTTGGCAGGGTGATGTCTCTGCTTTTAGTATGCTGTCTAGATTTGCATTATGAACACTATTATTCAATGTTGTGACTGTTTTACATAAGGCTATGATACAATATAGGTATAGAGAAGGAGCATGTGATTAACAGCTTACTAATTTTAGCTACAGTGATCCTAACAACATTATTTAGTTACTGCCTCACTTAATGATTGTTTGTAATTTATGACTATATATATAAGTGTGCATGTGTGTGTGTGTGTATAAAACAGGGATATATATATATATATATATATATATATATATATATATATTTGTTTTCGTAGATTTTCACGGGTAAAGGTATGTAGGTCTTGGTGTATTCGGGTCTTGTCCCGTGTAAGGTTGAGAATACCTTGGCAACGTTTCGATGAAATCTCATCCGTCATCTTCAGGCTGGTGTCTTCAGCTTCGTTCTCCTGGGAGAAGTGTGTGATCGTGGCTGTTTTTCCCTTTTAAACTCTAGAGTTGGATGTGTTGTTACTTTTTGATTGGTTTGTGGAGTTGATGTATGCAGATTGGATGGCTTTTCCTGAGACCCTGTGTGGCTGAGGTGCTGGAGGTGTGTCTCTCAGCCTTTTGTGTTGTAACGACCTGGGTAATGGGCACCACAGATAAAATCAGCAAAATTCTCCACAAACACAATATCAGGACAGCCTTTGGCACTGATCAAAAATAGCCAACATCTTAAGAAACCCCAAAGACAAGATCCAGCTAGAAAACCAAGGAGTTTATAAAATACCATGCAAAATTTGCCCAGCCACATACATTGGACAAACCAACAGGAGAATAAATGCGCGCAGAACACAAGAACGCAGTCAGAAAAGAAGAAAAACTTCCTCCTTTTCCAGCACCTTAAAGCCACAGGACATGAAATTGATTTTGAGGGATCCAAACTTATCTCCAATACTGAACACTTCAACAAGAGAATAATTAGGGAAGCCATCGAAATAGAAAACCCCCATAACATGAATAAACGGGATGATACTTCCTACCAGACATCTGGAAACTAGCCCTAATCAACAAACGAGTCCCAGCCACAAAACCAACACCGGACCCAAAATAACACATGATGCCACCACCAATCTCCTTCACCAGACTCAAACCCAAGCCCACGCCACAGATGAAAGGCAACCACCATCCAGAAACCAGACCATGGCTGCAACACCAGCTGCTACACCCCCTCCAACCCCCAAACTAAGCAAACTGACACATATAAACACATAGCCAGACCTCAAACTCGGAGCCAAACCAAGGCCCAGAATGCCACATCACAGCCTTCCACCCAGGATACTACATCACAGAACTCAGGAGATCACAACACAAAACATCAGGAGGTTGCAGCACAGACAACGACCCAGGAGATTACAGCACCACACCCAGGACATCACAACAATAGAACTCAGAAGGTCATCACACAGCCCATTACCCAGGTCGTTACAACACAAAGGCTGAGAGACACACCTCCAGCACCTCAGCCACACAGGGTCTCAGGAAAAAGCCATCCAATCTGCATACATCAACTCCACAAACCAATCAAAAAGTAACAACACATCCAACTCTAGAGTTTAAAAGGGAAAAACAGCCACGATCACACACTTCTCCCAGGAGAGCGAAGCTGAAGACACCAGCCTGAAGATGACGGATGAGATTTCTCAGCGTTGCCAAGGTATTCTCAACCTTACACGGGACAAGACCGAATACACCAAGACTACATATATATATATATATATATATATATATATATATATATATATAA
>CM019151.1:72935609-72971464 GCA_009733165.1 Naja naja
AGTATGAAGTTTTAGCCACAATTTCTCCTGCCAGCTTGGCGATAGCATAATCTTTTTATCAGAAGAAATTTGTTTATGTTTATTTTTATTTTACAATTATATCCAGCGGTGAATTATAATAATATTATTTGCATGCTGCCTTTCAGAATCATTTTTTACTTTAAAAATGGAAGTGTTAAAATTAAAACTTTAATTAATTTCTTTAATTTAATTTTAATTTTAATTTAATTTCTTCAAAGTCAGTTTTCAATAGAAAACTTCATGCAATGAAGGGTTTATGGTCTTATCTTGTGATGGGGTTTTAATCTTTTATGCATGCGTGGATTTCTAAGTTTTATACACGTATAATGAGTATGAAGTTTTAGCCACAATTTCTCCTGCCAGCTTGGCAATAGCATAATCTTTTATCAGAACAAATTTATTTATGTTTATTTTTATTTTACAATTATATTCAGCAGTGAATCATAATAATATTATTTGCATGCTGCCCTTCAGAATCATTTTTTACTTTAAAATTGGAAGTGCTAAAATTAAAACTTTAATTAATTTCTTTAATTTAATTTTAATTTTAATTTAATTTATTTAAGAGGCAGTTTTTAATAGAAAACTTCATGCAATGAAGGTTTATGATCTTATCTTGTGATGGGGTTTTAATTTAATTTTGAACTTTGAGGAGGATCTTTTATGCATGTGTGGATTTCTAAGTTTTTATACACATATAATGAGTATGAAGTTTTAGCCACAATTTCTCCTGCCAGCTTGGCGATAGCATAATCTTTTATCAGAAGAAATTTATTTATGTTTATTTTTATTTTACAATTGTATTCAGCAGTGAATTATAATAATATTATTTGCATGCTGCCCTTCAGAATCATTTTTTACTTCAAAATGGAAGTGTTAAAATTAAAACTTTAATTAAAATACAACATATAAGCAACAATAACAATAACAGTGCTGGTATTTTGATAGATTTCTAATTTTCCTGTGTATATTTTAACCTACTGAAATTCCAATCTAATGTGATTATATGGGCAGATCTGCATATATAACCCATCACCATCAACCACCATTTTCTATTGCAAAAATAGAGCTTACAATTACTACTATTTCCTATACAGCATAACATACTAGCACCACTGTTTTGATTGAAAAACAGGTTTTTTTAGATATAAAGCAAAGTTCATGGTCTAAAATGCTTCATCCTGAACTAGTGGCAGACCCTGTTCCAATTGGTTGCAGTGCCTGGTACACCTTCTCCATCAAGGAACTGCAGCCATTCACTCCTAGGCTACTACACTGTAAATGTCCTCGCTAAACAACAGCTTCCATTTCCTACATTCTTGCATTGCCCGTTTAAGTTATGAAATGTCTTTATTTGTGTATTCCTCCTATCCTCTATTCAGGCTAATAATTCTAAACTAATCCTTCATCTCCCAATAGACATTCTGTTACTGACCAGCTGGGTGAAATACATTCCATTGTTTTCCTACCTCAGCCCATAGGACTGTAAAATGCCCTTTTCATTTCAATAATAATAAGAAAACAAGAAGGTTGCACATTAGTGCAAAGAAAAGAAAGTCTGGGAAGGAAGGTTAATCAGTATCTTACATACACACATATGGGTACAGAAATGAAAGTCATGGAAACTGGGGAGGAGAGAACAATCCCTAAAAAAGAAAAGGTGGGGTTAAGTGGCTTACTCACTGAAGGATCAGCATGGATGGAAGGACAAGAAGTAGAGCAGGTCCTGAGGTGTTTGGAGTATAGACTGGGTGCCTACCCTATCTTATGGCCAGCCCTTCTGCAGTCTGAATTAGAATTTCATAGCCTAAAACAAGGGTCTTCAAACTTGGTGTCATGCCCCTGGTGGAGACTGACTCTGAGGAAGAGGAGGAACACCCAACAGGGAGTGGGAGTGTGGCTCCAGAGGTAGTGGAGGAGACTGGGGAAGGGCAGAGGCCGGCTGAGCAATCAGAGGAGGATCCAGGCCCATCTCCTATCCATCCCTGGGCACGCAGGGAGGAGAGGATCAAGGAAAAGTGGGGTCTCCTAGGGAGGAGAGGGCCATGATCCTCCTCAGGGCTTACAGCTGGGAGATTGGTATATAAGTTTGTAACTGTGTATGCAGGATTGCTGCAGTCAAAGTTAGTGTTTCATTTGAAGGAGGTTTATCTTTGTTGGAGTTCTTCCCAAGGACTTTCCCTGATTATCTGTTTGGAACGTATAATTACCCATCTTGGTTTGCTTCTGAACTTTCACCAAGATGGTTTGTTCTTGTTTTCCTTGTGCCTCCTTATTTACTTTTGGGACTTGAAACTGTGACTAATAAAACAGTTAAGTTGAAGGCATTGCCGGACTTTAATTCATGTTTTGGGTTTTGGGTTATTTTGAGAGACTATGGGTCATCACACTTGGCAAGCTTAAGACTTGTGGACTTCAACTCCCAGAATTCCTGAGCTAACATGACTGGAGGAGGAATTCTGTGAGTTGAAGTCCACAAGTCTTAAAGCTGTCAAGTTTGAAGACCTCTGGCCTACAAAATAGAATTGTCCTATATTCAAATTACCAAAAGTTTCCTAGGCATACTTTTCTACAAATAAGCCTGAGAGCTTACTTCCAGGCCCTTGAAATGATTTAAAACAATAGAGCTCAGCAAATTATAGTTCTTCTGTCTCTTATCGTTCCACCCTACAAAAAAAAATGGGACAATATTTTTATATAGAAGCAGAATATTGGAATCTGCAAACTCTATACAGCTTAAATGATAATGCTGCATAAAATTTGCAAAAGGCAAGATGGCCTGGTAAAGCTGGAACATATAGTAAAACTATACTACAGTTTTATTGATTAGCCCTTGGGCCATATCAAAGTGCAAAATTCCAGCAATAAATTGTTGTTAAAATTTGATAAAAACAATTCAAAATGGAATTTAGTAAAATACAATTAGTAAAACTATAAAGATAGTGTGAGGCTCTAGCAACAGAGCACTGACTGTGTTGTGAGACTTATTCCTACTTAAAGAAACCCAGTGAGATTTACTTCTGAGTAGACAAACAGGATTTTATTGTGAAGGGAATCGTTTTAAGATGAAATAATCAGGCTCTAGGAAACAAATGACAGTGGATCGCAGCTGCAAGAGAAAGTAATTTCAGTACACAATAAAGGAGCAACTTCTAGTGTATAGGGGGAGATATACATGAGCAAAAACGTATGGTTGGTACAAAGTATGATATATGATTATAAAATGTTCTTCCCAGCATTAAATCATAAAGTTTGATTTTTACCATCAGTAATAAAAGAATTCTTATTACCTCACCACCCAAAAAGACTGTATTCTGCTTTTCTTAATATTGCCTGTTGTTCCTTTTATATCACAACCTGTTCTTAATACATGTAATAATAATGCAACACTGGAATTGATTAAACCAAATCCTTTAGAAAGATTCTTTTATTGTTGGGCTTTGTACTTTGCTATATTTCCAGAGAATAAACTTGATTATACATTCTTCTTTCTTAAGTCAATTTTCATGTCTGTATCATTTGAAGCCTAAACGTTATTTACTTGTCTGTTTTCATTTTTTTTATTCTGTTTATATTTTAATTTTTACTCTTTATATTTTATCTTTAATTCTGTCACATTTTAATCTGTTCACATTTTATTCCACAGATTTTATGGCTAAATGAGTGGAAAGTCCTGCAGCATCGAATTCTATTATTCCAGACAATTCCCTGTATTCATTCTCCATATAGACCATGGCATTCTGCTTTCATTATCCTAATGACCTGAGGATCTGCAAAATACATGTTGTTCAGTGGTGGGATTCAATTTTTTTTACTACGGGTTCTGTGGGCGTGGCTTGGTGGGCGTGGCTTGGTGGGTGTGGCTTGGTGGGCTTGGAAGGGGAAGGTTACTGCAAAATCCCATTCCCTCCTCACCCAACTAACCTGCTTTCCAGCTCCGTACTCCTGTGCAGGGCAACAAAAGAAGACCCAGCCAATCAGCTGAGACTTGGGAGGCAGAGAATAGATGGGGGCTGGGCCAGTCAAAGGTGGGATTTGCTGGTTCTCTGAGCTACTCAAAATTTCCACTACGGTTCTCCAGAACTGGTCAGAACCAGCTGAATACCACCTCTGATGTTGTTACAGTGACAGTAGCTTTTGTTTTAGTACTGAACAGAGATATTGCCTAAACTACTCTCATAAACCAATTTAATATTTCATTTACAATTTAAGAATAGACAATGCATCTATTCATGGCTAATTTATCTGAATGTCAAGCTTCAAGAATTCTCTACTGTTTTTGGATTTGATTTGGTCTAAGATGATAACAGTTTCCCAGGTAAAAGTGTGGTTGGCTATGTCCATGTATAGAGAGTCATCATGTCTTCTGATTTCATAAATATCAACCAGCAGTCAGAAATTATAATGAAAGACCAAGTGAAATGCAAAAAAACCCAACAAGGACTCCATACCAATTATTGCGTTAAACAATAGCAATATTATTTTATAATATTGTATAGAGTCCGGACTAAGCTATAAATTTTAGTCTAAATAAACATATGCATTTACATTTTTAGAAACTAATTCCAAGTTTGAGGAAAGTAATTCTACTATAACTTTTTTTTTCCTTCCATTCAATCTTGTCTGATTCTCAGGATTCTAACTGGACAATCCCTGCAGTTTTCCTGGCAAGGTTTTACAGAAGTTGTTTGCTTCCTAGGTCTGAGGGAAAGTGACTGTCACCTAGCTGGCTGATGCCTTATCCCACAGGTGTCCAACTTGCCATGTCAGGTTGCCGTCATGTGACGTTTTTCCCCTTCATGGAGCTGGGTTGGGCATGGCCTGCATGTGATGCATCCAGCCTGTAGGCCACCAGTTTGACACTCCTGCCTTAACCACTACACCAAATTGCTTCAGGCTATAACCATTACTGCATTGTCATTGTCACTGTCGTTGTTGTTAGTTGCAAAGTCATGTCTGACCCATCGCGACCCCATGGACAACATTCCTCCAGGCATTCCTGTCCTCTACCATCTTCTGGAGTCCATTTAAGCTCACACCGTTTGCTTCAGTGACTCCATCCAGCCACCTCACTCTCTGCCATCCCTTCTTCTTTTATTGCCCTCAATCGTTTCCAGCATTAGGCTCTTCTCCAGTGAGTCCTTCTTTCTCATTAGGTGGCCGAAGAATTTGAGTTTCATCTTCAGGATCTGGCCTTCTAAGGAGCAATCAGGGTTGATCTCCTCTAGGACTGACTGGTTTGATCGCCTTGCAGTCCAAGGGACTTGCAGGAGTCATCTCCAGAACCATAGTTCAAAGGCCTCCATTCTTTGGCACTCAGCCTTCCTTATGGTCCAACTTTCACAGCCATACATTGCAACCGGAAAAACTATAGCCTTGACTATACACACTTTTGTTGGCAGGGTGATGTCTCTGCTTTTTAGTATGCTGTCTAGATTTGCATTATGAACACTATTATTCAATGTTGTGACTGTTTTACATAAGGCTATGATACAATATAGGTATAGAGAAGGAGCATGTGATTAACAGCTTACTAATTTTAGCTACAGTGATCCTAACAACATTATTTAGTTACTGCCTCACTTAATGATTGTTTGTAATTTATGACTATATATATAAGTGTGCATGTGTGTGTGTGTGTATAAAACAGGGATATATATATATATATATATATATATATATATATATATATATGTAGGTCTTGGTGTATTCGGTCTTGTCCATTTAGACACCTATTTTTATGAAAATCTAAAAACAAATATATATATATATATATATATATATATATATATATATATATATATATTTGTTTTCGTAGATTTTCAGGGTAAAGGTATGTAGGTCTTGTGTATTCGGTCTTGTCCGTGTAAGATTGAGAATACCTTGGCAACGCTTTCGACGAAATCTCATCCGTCATCTTCAGGCTGGCGTCTTCAGCTTCGTTCTCCTGGGAGAAGTATGTGATAGTGGCTGTTTTTCCCTTTTAAACTCTAGAGTTGGCTGTGTTGTTACTTCTTGATTGGTTTGTGGAGTTGATGTATGCAGATTGGATGGCTTTTTCCTGAGACGCTGTGTGGCTGAGGTGCTGGCTGTGTGTCTCTCAGCCTTTTGTGTTGTAACGACCTGGGTAATGGGCTGTGTGATGACCTTCTGAGTTCTATTGTTGTGACGTCCTGGGTGTGGTGCTGTAATCTCCTGGGTCGTTGTCTGTGCTGCAACCTCCTGATGTTTTGTGTTGTGATCTCCTGAGTTCTGTGATGTAGTATCCTGGGTGGAAGGCTGTGATGTGGCATTCTGGGCCTTGGTTTGGCTCCAAGTTTGAGGTCTGGCTATGTGTTTATAGCGTGTGTCAGTTTGCTTAGTTTGGGGTCGGAGGGGTGTAGCAGCTGGTGTTGCAGCCATGGTCTGGTTTCTGGATGGTGGTTGCCTTTCATCTGTGGCGTGGGCTTGGGTTTGAGTCTGGTGAAGGAGATTGGTAGTGGCATCATGTGTTATTTTGGGTCCGGTGTTGGTTTTCGTGGCTGGGACTCGTTTGTTGATTAGGGCTAGTTTCCAGATGTCTGGTAGGTGGGAAGTATCATCCCATTTATTCATGTTATGGGGGGTGTTTCTCTATTTCGATGGTTTCCCTAATTATTCTCTTGTTTAAGTGTTCAGTATTGGAGATAAGTTTGGATCCCTCAAAATCAATTTCATGTCCTGTGGCTTTAAGGTGCTGGAAAAGGGAGGAAGTTTTTTCTTCTTTTCTGACTGCATTCTTGTGTTCTGCGATGCGTGCATTTATTCTCCTGTTGGTTTGTCCAATGGATTCCAAAGAAGCACAATCACCAACCTAATCTGAAGGGAGACTCCCCCAAAAAACCAAGACACAGAACAGAACAATGGCATCGCCCTCCTCCCTTACATCAAAGGCACCACAGATAAAATCAGCAAAATTCTCCACAAACACAATATCAGGACAGCCTTTGGCACTGACCAAAAAATAGCCAACATCTTAAGAAACCCCAAAGACAAGATCCAGCTAGAAAACCAAGGAGTTTATAAAATACCATGCAAAATTTGCCCAGCCACATACATTGGACAAATTGGGTCCATTCGAGCTGTAGTCACTAAAACCACTGAAGCTCTTCACGTCTGACTCTTCATGCAAACTTAACACTGGCGATGAAGGTGGGATTCCCCTGAAGAAGAGATGATGCGGAAGACAAGCAGAAGAGCGAGATGGCTGCGCTGAACACCCCCAGCCCCGTTCGATCCGGCGGCAGAAGACTGGGAATCGATAGGATCACTTCCAAAAGTATTTGGAAGGAAACGACCTCGCCGACATCCCCGAAGCGGAAGAGGGCGGTATTTTCATGCACTGCAGTTCGCAGTCTTCAAGATGGCGAAGGCAGGGGCGGAGCTGCAGACTTGAAGGTAATGGAATGGCCTGATTTAGAAAAGCTTTTAAGAGCCCATTACGCCCCACAAGTATGGTGCCTCATTAAGAGACACGAATTTTATCGTCGGATCAAGGGGAAAGCGAAAATGTTAACGACTTCATGGCAAGTTTAAGGGACATTGGGGTGCTTGTGAGTTTACCAACTTAGAAGAGGCCATGCATGATCGGTTTGTTCTAGGCCTTAAAGATAAGGTCTTACAGAGCAAATTACTAATGAAACCTAAGATCACGTTTAAGGAGGCCATAGAGGAAGCTGTTTCAGCGGAAGCAACCAAGTCCTCAGCAGCGGCCATGAAGAAAATTAACAAGGCCTCAAGCCATTCTGATGTGGAAAAGTCCACAACAACCCATTGCGAGCAAATAGATTCTGATTCAGACTGTACTGAGGTGGAGGAAGGAATTTATAGACTCAGAATGGAGAAGAAAAGAAAAGACCTTGGAAGAAAGAGGCAAGAATTTTATTGCAGAGGCTGGGGGCACCCCGCACTGAATGCAAGTTTTTAGACACCATCTGCCTACGTTGTGAGAAAAGAGGTCACCTAGCAAGAGTCTGCAAATCATCCAGAACTCCACCTAGTAGGAAGAAATTTCCTGAGAAAGAATTCAAGCCCAACAACTTCAGTGAGAAAATGGGGCGCAACTCAGAAGCAAATGGGAAGAATGAAACTCATCAAATAGTCACCATTGGTCACTCTTCACCCTTGAGAAGCAGAAAAGTACATGTGAAGGTATTCATTGAAGGAAGGCCTTGCCAAATGGAAGTGGACTCAGGCTCCTATTTATCTATGGTGTCATGGGACACTATTCACAGGCTACTTCCCAACATTCAGAAGAAACATTTCCAGAAGCAAGCACTGACTCTTAAAGACTACCAAGGGAACAAGATTCCAGTAGTTGGAACAAGAGAATTCAACGTGAAGTTTAAAGGCCACACCAAACGTTTGCCCCTGACCATCGTGGACAAGGATCGCCCAAGTTTGCTGGGACTTGAGTGGTTCAATCCACTAGGCATCGAGGTGACTGGCATCAATCACGTGAGCAACACTGAATGGGAGGAGGCCTTGAAGTCTGAGTTTCCAGAGGCCTTCAGCGAAGGATTGGGCAAGTATATGGGGCCCCTATCACTTTCAACCTAGACCCCAAGGTGCCCCCAATTCACTTAAAGCCAAGAAGGGTCCCATTTGCTTTAAAGAAAAATTGATGCACAATTAGACAAATTAATAGCTCAAGGGGTTTTAGAGCCCACTGACCACTCCAGATGGGAGACACCCATAGTCACACCAGTCAAGACTGATGGGTCAGTAAGAATCTGTGAAGACTATAAGGGGACACTGAACCATGTGCTGCAGCAGAGCGCATATCCAGTTCCAGTGATGCATCATTTGTTACATTCACTTGGCAGGGATAGAGTCTTTGCCAAATTGGATCTGGCCCAGGCATATCAACAACTAACAGTTGATGATGCCACTGCAGAGGCCCAAACCATTGTGACTCATAGAGGTGCTTTCAAATGTTACAGAGCTTTGGTGGCTCAGGCTGTTAAATGCCTGCTCTTAAGATCCAGCTGTCTACAATTACTGTAGGCTCGAATCCCACCAGGCTCAAGGTTGACTCAGCCTTCCATCCTCTCGGGGTAGGTAAATTGAGGACCCAAGATTGTTGGGGGCAATTAGCTGACCTTGTAAAAATGCCGCTTAGTAATAAGCAGGCATATACAATGGAATGAAGGCTATTGCTGAGCGCATTGGGTTGTGCTCCAAAAATTGTAAGCCGCCCTGAGTCTTCGGAGAAGGGCGGCATATAAATGTAATTTTTAAAAAAAATGTAAAAGGTTACAATTTGGAGTAAGCGTGGCATCAGGCATCTTCCAAAGCCTTATGGAAAGAATGCTCCAAGGACTGCTGGGGGTAGTGCCTTACTTTGATGATGTGTTAATCTCTGCTGAAAATGACACTCAGTTACAAGAAAGACTCAGAGAAGTCCTTACCAGATTCAGGAAAGCGGGGTTAAGAGTCAAGGAAGAAAAATGCACTCTTAGAACTGACAAGGTTGAGTTCCTGGGCTACATGATTGACAAGCATGGCATCCACCCTACAGATGCCAAGGTTAAAGCAATCAAAGAAGCCCCTAGACCTAAATGCAAAACAGATTTGCAAGCTTTCCTTGGACTCATTAACTTTTATCACATGTTCCTACCTCAGAAGGCAACCATTGCTGAACCATTGCACAGATTACTTGATAAAAAGTCTGTTTGGGTCTGGGGCAGGAAGGAACAATCAGCATTTAACAGTATTAAAGACTAATCACGTCTGATGCTGTACAGATACAGTTCTCTGAGAATTTGCCTGTTGTACTGACTTGTGATGCATCCCCTTTGGAGTGGGGGGTTTGAGCCACAGGCTTCCCAGTGGGAGAGAAGCCCCTATTGCATTTTACTCTTGCACTTTGACCAAAGCAGAGAGGAATTACAGCCAATTGGACAAGGAGGCATTGGCAATTGTTGCAGCTGTTAAGAAATTTCATGAATATCTGTATGGCAGAACATTTACCATTGTTACAGATCACAAACCTTTGTTAGGCATTGTGGCAGGAGACAAGCCTACACCTACTATCCTGTCACCAAGAATGCTGAGGTGGACTGAATTTCTTGCTGCTTATTCATACAAACTTATCCACAATCCTGGCAAGGACATTGGACATGCTAATGCACTGAGCCGTTGCCCACTTCCTTGCCACAAGGAGGACTTTGAACCTGAAACACACACCTTTTTCCTAGAAACTGTTGCCAAGCTTCCAGTTCATGCTGCTGAAATTGCCAGAGAGACTGCCAAAGACACTGTGTTGGCTCCTGTTATAGGCTGGATTAAGAAAGTTTGGCCTCTTCAAGATCTACCTCACCTTGCCCAACCTTTTAAGTCCAGGCAAACTGAATTATCTGTATTAAGAGGATGTATTTTGTGGGGTAACAGGGTGGTTATTCCTGCAAAACTACAAAAAGAGGTTTTGGAAATGTTACATGACGGTCATCCTGGTATTGTAAGGATGAAGGGATTGGCCAGGAGTTATGTATGGTGGCCAGGTATTGACAAAATGGTTGAAAACTGGGTTGCATCTTGTCCCAACTGTCAGGTAGTCAGGCCTGCCCCACCTCTCGCCCCCACACAGGATTGGGAATGTCCTAGGGGCCCGTGGTCCAGGATTCACATTGATTTTTCTGGCCCTACCAGAGGGCATACCTTTCTTATTATAGTAGATGCATATTCCAAATAGCTAGAGGTAATCCCCATGGCATCCACCACAACTGATGCTGTCATCAAACAGCTCAAAAAACTGTTTGTAACCCACGGGTTACCTGATGTTCTTGTCTCTAACAATGGCCCTCAATTTACATCCAACCTTTTTGAATCCTATTCAGCACAACAGGGTATCAGACATGCCCCTACTGCCCCTGGGCACCCTTAGGCTAATGGCCGGGTTGAACGCATGGTACGTTTTACCAAGGAGAAGCTTCAGCAACTGGGTCCTGGGGACATCACTGAGAAAGTTGAAAAACTTCTTAGTGTTCAGCACATCACTCCTAACCCATCTAATAACTTATCCCCAGCAGAGTTGTTGATGGGTAGGAAACTTAGGTCTTCCCTTGACCGCCTTCATCCCACTTACGCACCCAACGCACCACTGGATTCCACTTCCAAATTTCGCACATTCAGTGTGGGTGATTCTGTTTATGCTAAGAACCTTATAGGTGAACCTTTGTGGATTCCTGCTGAGATAACTCAGATCACAGGCCCTCGTTCTTACAGGGTGCAAACAGAGGATGGACTCCTCTGGAGCAGGCACATTGATCAACTTAGATCCAGGTCCTCTCAGGAACATCGCACTTGTTCTTCTCTAGTTACCTCACCTGATGTCACTTCTAGGGGAAGGGAGGAACAGGAGGAAAATCAGCAAGCAAGAATCAACCCCATGTGTAACGAGCCATTACGACAGGAACCATTACAAAACCTGTCACAATGCCAAAATCCATCCTTAGAAGTGGAAGATTGTACATCACTACCTGACTTGGGTGCTGACATTGGGCTGGAGATGGGTTGGGAGGAGAGACCAGATTGTAACAATCAAACAGGGTCTTCTTTCACAGGAAGTCCCAGTGGGGAAATGTCAGCAGTCACATTTCCTCTCTCACTGGGTGAGAATGTTAAAACTTCTGAACCACGAAGGTCTCAAGCGTACGTAAGAGCCCCACCTATTTAAAAGAATACATTAGATAGGTTGGGGTTTGGTATGGACTGAACCTAGTGGGGAGGGTGTTATGTATGTAGGTTTGAATGTTATTGGTTTAGTTTGAATTGTTCTTGTAAAATGTCAAATAGGATTGGTTTAAATAGTGCGGGAAAACCCCGCACTCTGATTGGCTGGCAACTACAGCTGCTGGCTATAAGAAGCAGCCGTAGCCCAGCCAAGTCGGGTCCATTCGAGCTGTAGTCACTTCATAAACTCTTCACTGAAGCTCTTCGCGTCTGACTCTTCATGCAAACTTAACATTTTCATTTTGCAAATTAGTCAAAGACTTATAGCTGTCAGTGGTGCTCCTCTTCTCTCTGAACTGCTCAGGACCTTCCAAGCTATAAGAACTTTTGTGATTTACTGCAAATACCTGATTTTTTGATAGGCCAGGACCTCCTCTGGTCCTATTTCCAATCTGGGAGATCTGATATCAACTGACTCCAACTCAACCTTTAACCAAAAACAGCAACAACAACTAACCAGGCTGAGTTTTCAGTCTTTTTCAGATTAAAATATAAATTGGGTATAATTTTATATCTACAAGCCATTCCACAGTATCCAAGCTAATCATATAAATAATACAAAACACCCAATGCCTTTCTCCTTGAGGTCTGGGGGTAATACGTGTATGCATCATAATTTTGCAGTACAGTGGGTTACCCTTTTGTCTTTCTTAATTTAAGAGAAAATCTGTCTTAACCTAGAAAATGCTTAGCTAATTACTTGGTCACAAAAGGCAGAAAGAAAAAACCGCTAATGCTTTTTGGATGGCTGTTTGAGCAAGTTCATAGCACATTAAGGCATTTGTGTGAACTCCTCTATAAGATACAATGCTCACTAGAATGAAATTACAGTATACAAAATTAAATAAGTCAACTTGTTAAGAGCAGGTCATATAATTATGTATGTGCCAAGAAAACAAAAGTGTGGATTCTTTTTCTCTTGCCTGTGGTTGTAAACATTGGAATGTTTTAAAAAACCCACCACTTTTTTCTTTTTGACCATTCCATGTCTTATATTGTGAAAATCCTTTAAAACACATAGTTTATAAGAAACAAGAACATTAAAAAGCCTCTATGGAAATTATCCCAACTGTTTATGAATGTTTATTTCTTTACTGAACATCATTGCACTTGACAAGTGTCTCATATCTTAGGCATCAATTGCTACCCGTGAGGATGAAAACAATAACACACAACACATTCTGTGCTTGTTTCTTGACATCAGACACAAATAAACCAGAATTTTTACTATAAAGTTATCATGCGTATTTCTTACTATCACACTGACATATCTAAGTCATATTAAACTGCTATAATATATATGCCTATCAAAAACATCATCAAAAAAGCACAATAAAGAATGTTCTTTCTGCACCAACTCAGAAAGCTCAAACTGCCCAAGGAGCTGCTGATCCAGTTCTACAGAGGAATTACTGAGTTTGTCATCTGCACCTCTATAACTGTCTGGTTTCGCTTTGCAACCCAACAAGACAGACACAGACTTCAGAGAGTAATTAGGACTGCAGAAAAAACAATTACTACCAACCTGCCTTCCATCGAGGACCTGTATACTGCATGAGTCAAAAAGAGGGCTGTGAAAATATTTACAGACTCTTCACATCCTGGACATAAACTTTTTCAACTCCTACTCCTCAAAACGATGCTATAGAGCACTGCACATCAGAACAACTAGACACAAGGACAGTTTTTCCCCTAACGCCATCACTCTGCTAAACAATTCCCTCAACACCGTCCAACTATTTACAAAGTCTGCATTACTATTACTGTTAATCTTTTCATCACTCCTTATCGTCCATCCCCTCCCACTTATGACTGTATGACTGTAACCTTGTCGCTTGTATCCTTATGATTTACATTGACTGTTTCCTAGTATGATTTGATTGCTTATTATAGCTTATGACTATTATTAAGTGTGGTACTTGATGATTCTTGACTCTTGACGAATGTATCTTTTCTTTTATGTACATTGAGAGCATATGCACCAAGACAAATTCCTTGTGGGTCCAATCACACTTGGCCAATAAATAATTCTATTCTGTTCTGTTCTGTTCTGTTCTGTTCTGTTCTGTTCTATGTGCATACCTATATGACAGTTTGAAAGTCAGTTCTCTCTATTTGTTTCTCTTCTATGTCTCTCTCTCACAAAAACATAAACATATGAATAAACCCTAATATTAATTTAAGGCAGTTTTAAAAGGTATTTCTAGTCCATACTTTAGTTTCTACCACTGAAAGACTGTCCATCACTGATAATTATAATCAAACTAATTTTGCTTTAAATATAGAATATGACTGTATAAGTCAGGGATGGAGAAATGTTGGTATAGACTGAGTTTCACAGAAATATCTTTTGGGAAATTCTTTTATGCCTTTGCATTACATGATGTGATGCTTATGGGAAAGAAATCATGATATACCTATTTGAGTCCTTATACTGGCAGTAGAAAATAAGCAATGGCAAGTACCATATTTTCAGCAATAAGAGTAAAAAGGTTGAAGAAGTGAAGTTGGGGGCCAAAGGGCTATAATATAAAGCAAGATTTTACTCAATTGCCACTTTCATAGGGCATTTAAGGACACCAAAGTACTTTTCTGAGTGAAAAGAAAACTAAGTTTAAAAAGTTGCTAGAAATAATGTTGTGCTGAAATAGCCACAATGTAGTGCACAGCAAGTTCTTCTGATCATCATTAAAAAATGAACTTGCTAGACATTAATTTTTGATGTGTGAGGAACTTGCTTAGCAATTTCATTGTCAATTAAATTCATGTACTGTAAATTGAAAGCATGCTTAAAATAGCTGTGAATTGCTTGTTAGTATGCATTCTTATACTCTTTGGAATTTAAACAGAAAACGCTAAGTTAAAAGGGCATTCAGTTTTCCATTTTGAGATATTAGCACCAACTGCCTGAATCACATAAAGCTCAAATGATGTGAGTAATATATGACAATTAATAGAAACACTACTTATTCAATGTAAATTTAAATTTAAAAAATCTATCTGTTTGTGCAGATATATCATTTGTACCAACATCTAAATTAAATACTTAAGTGATAATATTTGAGGGGCTGCCACAAAGAAGAGGGGATCAACCTATTACCAAAGCACTAGAAGACAATATAAAGAACAATGGATGGAAACTAATCAGCATCAGAAGAACTAAGGAGAATCTTTCTGAAAGTGAGAACAATTAACCAGTGGAACAGTTTGCTTTCAGAAGTTGTGGGTGCTCCATCAGGGGAGGCTTTTAAAAAGAGATTGGAGAACCTGTTGTCTGGAATGATATAGAGTCTCCTAGTTTATCAGTTGGACTAGAAGGAAGATTCCTCCCAACTCTGTTATTCTATTATTTTGATACTGTACCATGTAGCTCTTGGTTATATGAAGGGAGATTCATTTCCTAACCAAAAGCAAATGGTAGAACCCATTTACTAATGAAAAGTTGTATATAATGCTTTGGATTTAATTTCAAAGAGAAATTTAGAATGTATGGGACACAAATATATTATGCATTATTTTGTCCAGTGCCAAAAAAGTCTTCAATTGCATATCTTAATAATTATTGTCTGGCTGAGCTTACGTCCATCATTATGAAATGTTTTGAAAGGCTGATAAAGTACTTTATTGTATCCAGCCTCGCTCTAGCATTTGACTCACTGTCTGAACCATTCCACAGAGGATACTATTTCTTTTGTTCTCCATCTGAGCTTGGAACACTTAGAGGAAAGAAATACTCATGTGTAAATGTCGACTTTAGTTTGGCATTTAATATGATCATTCCTCAAGCGTTTAGTAGACAAACTGGGCCTTTCAGGCTTTAATACTCCTTTGTGCAAATAGATTCTTAATTATTTCATTGATAGGTCCCAATATTTGTGAGTTAGGACCAGTGATGAGATTCAAACATTTTTACTACCGGTTCTGTGGGCGTGGCTTTGTGGGCGTGGCAGGGGAAGGATACTGTAAAATCCCATTCCCTCCCCACCCCATTAACCTGATTTCCAGCTCCGTTCTCCTGTGCAATGTCAGTGAGCAAAAATCTTTCAAACATCCCTGCTAATTAGAGGTGATAGACCGTGCCTTTCTTTGCTGTCAACTGTGATAAAATAAGACCCGGAAAGTAATCTAAGAAACATTTTTTTATTTTACCAAAATAATAAAACCTAACGGAGCTACATACCAGCAGCTTAATCTCACACCAAGGCATATACAGAAAAGAACAAAAGAAGTTACAGGAAGTGAAGTAAAAACTTTTTGAAGCATGCGCAATAAAGCAGAAATCACAAGACTGTCTTTTCTCATTACTATGAAGACAAAATAACAATTCTAGCTAGCAGGCACCTGCCTGCAAATCTTAGCTTAGGAACTTAGCAGACAAATTACAAAAAAACATAGTGACATGCAGGGCAACAAAAGAAGACCCAGCCAATCAGCTGGGACTCAGGAGGCAGAGAATAGATGGGGGAGGGGCCAGTCAGAAGTGGCATTTGTCAGTTCTCCAAACTCCTAAAAATTTTCGCTACCGGAACTGGTCAGAACCTGCTGAATACCACTTCTGGTTAGGACTAATATTTCTAACACCATTTTCTTGAGCATCGGTTCTCCTCAGGATTTTATCCACTGTTGTTCAACTTGTTGACCCATGATTGTTGTGCAAGGTTTGCTATCAACCATATCGTGAGATATGCGGATGATACAACAGTTGTGAGCCTTATTCAGGATGACAGTGAGGGTGCCTACAGGGAGCAGGTAGAGGGTTTGGTGACTGGTGTAATAAGAACATCCTGGTTCTAAATGTAGGAGTTCAATCCTGACTGGCTTAAGATTGATTCAGCCTTCAATCCTTCTGAAGTCAGTGGACTCAGAAGAAATAATGTAACTGCCATAATCTGTTGAAAAGCAAATAGTCCAACAAAGAAAATCTTAATAATAAATTAATGCTTATGACATGCTTTTCTACAATGACCTTGTAACAATATTATTTAATCGGTCTATATATTTCTTCCATGGTATTGATTTTTTTGTCCTATTGCGGTAGGAAGAAAGATAAAAATGTTTAGAAAATTACACGTTTATTTTCAGCATTGTGCTATAGAATTGAAGATCTATCTATGCATTCCACAAAGTTACATCCTGTTCTTTCACAGGGCAGATCAACCATTTTTATGAATTTATCTGGAAATAAATTAGAGGTGAAATGAGTCCTTTCCTGTTCCATTTCTTTAAAATATTATTCCATGAATTTTATTGGTGAATATTCTCTAAATAGAGTATTCAGCAATATTACATACGTAGTAACTATTGCAGTGTTGGCATATGACTCAAACTGCTTTCTTACTGGATTGAAGGTCCAAATTGTTGTCTATTTTGCAAGTCCAAAAAAATTCCTATTTTGTAACCAAGGTGTGACTTTTTCAAAATCTTGAAGTCATTTCACACATTTAGTGGATATGACCTAATGTTTTCTTCATGGCCAATAATATGCATAGGAAGTTTTTAAATCTTATCATGAAATCCAAAAGATAGGTTTTGACACATTATTATCATCTCTCTACAGTTTATTCTGTCAGCATTTTGAAAACTGTAATGCCCATCTCTGTAAAACGTCCAGTGGAAACTGATGTTTGCCTGAATAATCTTAGAAGGTCTTGTGCTGAAGTACAGTAGTTCCTGGGCTCCTAAATTATTTCTCTTCCATCTTCAGTTTTGGTTATCACAATGTAAAAAAGTTGTTGAATTGCTAGGAAGAACATACAAAAGAGCAGTAAATATGATTAGGGGACTGGAAAACATACAAGGAACAGTTGCAAATATGTCTAGTTTAATGAAAAGAAAGATTAGGGGTGATATGATAGCAGTGTTCCAATATGTCAGGGGCTGCCACAAAGAAGAGGGAGTCAAGCTATTCTCCAAAGCATCTGAGGACAGGACAAGAAGCAATGGGTGGAAACTAATCAAGGAGCGAACCAATCTAAAACTAAAGAGACTTTCCTGACAGAACAATTAATCAGTGGAATGATTTTCCTCCAAAAGTTGTGAATACTGGAGAGTTTTAAGAAGAGATTGGATAAAAATTTTGTCTGAAATGGGGTTTTTTAAAATAAGGTTTTATAAAATTTCCTGCCTGAGCAGGGGATTGGACCAGGGGTGTGATTCAGTTGTTTTAACAACCGGTTCTGTGGGCATGACTTAGTTGGTGGGTGTGGCTTGGTGGTCATGTGGGCATGCCAACTTGACATCACTCATGTCAAGGGGCGCTTCTCCTCACATGGCCTCCCATAACAGTGGGGATGCTGCAATGGTCATAAGTGCGAAAAATGGTCATAAGTCACTTTTTACAGTGTCATTGTAACTTTGAATGGTCACTAAATGAGCTGTTGTAAGTCAAGGATTACCTGTACAAAAATACAAAAAGCTTCTTTGCTTGCAAAAAACTGCCCTAAATACCAATCATTAGATTAAAAATACTTGCAAGCCAGAGCTACAAATCAGGCAGGGTGCCAGAGCACCTTGAGAAATGAAAGTAGTTAAAATGCAGTGATAACTATCAAGCAGCCAACTCTTGCTCATAAAGTGAAGCCCTTTAGCAGAGAGATCGTTTAAGTTCTCCAGATAAAGCACACACAGGAAAAACAATACTTCGATCCATTTGGACCACTTAAAGATACCAGCTGGTCTCACTTACCTCACAAGATATCCTAAGGAAATCATCCAGATTTAAGGAAAGGTCACATGCCCCCCAGAAAGGCAGTAAAAAATCAGTGCCAAGCTTGCATCCTGCCTCTTGGAAGTATACCCCAAAAGGACAGTGCCAGATAGTACTAAAGCAGTGAGGAAGACCCTCCCCCCAGATAGAAAAAGAAACCATGAGGCAAGAAAAAATTCAAACACAGTACAAATAATTAAATCACAACAGTAGCTGTTGCTTGTTGAAGCTGAATAGGGAAAATTATCCCACCAATAAACATAGGATTAAACATCACCAAGCACAGAATTAACCTTCACCAAAAACCAGTTTTAGACCAAAACTCAGAAAGGGTATGTAAACTCACATTTGAATGTTAATCTTTCTAGCTAGCCAAGAAGCCTTGCTGAATGTCACTCATCTTGGTTCCCTGTCATTAAAAGCTTCTTTCTGACAGCTTTGCTTCATTATTCAATTATTTCTTCAAAGTGCTGATTGTCCAGGGAAGTATTTCCTCCCAACAGCAGTGTAAAAACCTTAAAACAACCCTTCCCCTTTAAGAAAGTCAAGCCCCAGGAACTCCAGAGACAGGACATCTAGGCATACTGGCAAGAATGTAATAAGGGTGGAAAAAAACAAAAGGAGATTGCTTCTAACTACCGGTTCTCGAACTGCTTAGAAAGTTAACAAGGGGTTCTATAGAACCGGATAGAACCAGTGGAATCCCAACCTGGATTGGATTAGAAGACCTTCAAAATCCCTTCCAACTCTGTTATTCTGTTATTAAATTCTAAATAAATACATTGCATGTTGCTCTAATGATTTATGCATTAATTATTTAATATGGTTGTGTATTGTTCATCATACTATTCATATTTCAGCTGATTTAAAATAAATACAAGCAATCAAACTATAAAAAAATAAATAATATTTGAAAGGAAGTTAAAGAAGAATGTAACAGGACAGACTTAGGAGTAGGGGGATGTTTTCAACAGTACTTAAAAGATATCTTAGAACGTCTAGCATGTATTTGCAAAGAGAAAAAAGAATTCCAAAGTGCAAATTCTATCACAAAGAAAACCTGACCATTGATCCCTACAAGATGGCACCTTTCCAATCTTAGTACATGCACAACTTTTCATGAGTTCTTAAACATGACTTTAATGGTGACATTGGTTGCTCAGGAATACTGATTTCAACCTCTATAGGCAGAGGTGGGATTCTACCAGTTCGCACCTATTCGCTAGAACCAGTTGTTAACATTCTAAGCAGTTCGGAGAACTGGTTGTTAGAAGAAATTACTGGCCTAATCCTGTAAGGAAGGCAGGAAGGAAACATTCTGGTGTTGCTTACAGAAACTGCCTCTCTGTTAACCCTTATTACATTCTTGGCAGGACTAGACTTCCTGTCTCAGGAACATCTCTGGAGTTTTATTCCCCTCCTTTGCTGGTACTTTGCTTGTGTGGAGTGACCATTCAAAGTTACAATGGCATTGAAAAAAGTGACTTATGACCATTTTTCACACTTACGACTGTTGCAGCATCCCCACAGTCATGAGAGGCCAGGCGAGGAGATGCGTGTCTCGATGTGAATGATATTTATTTATTTATTTATTTATTTGACTTGTATGCCGCCCCTCTCCCGAACGGGCTCGGGGCGGCTCACAGTTTAAACCAGTACAATAAATAATTACCTAAAATAGAATTAAACCCACAAGCCAAATTACTAAAACAAATTATAAAACAACCCCCCCTAAGAGGAGTCAGCACAGCGCAGCCTGCTCAAATAGCCAAGTTTTCAAGTCGCGGTGGAAGGTGCGGAGGTCAGGGCCCAGGCGGAGCCCCAGAGGTAGTTGATTCCATAGGTCGGGAGCCACCACAGAATAGGCCCTCCCCCACGTCACTGCCAAGCAACATTGAGTTGCAGACGGCAAGCTGAGGAGCCCCTGCCTGTGCGCTCGTACAGGGTGGTTGGTATTCGATGCCGGCAGTAGACGTTCCCGTAGATAGCCCAGACCCATGTCTCGTAGGACTTTGAATGTCAATACCAAAACCTTGAATCTCATTCGGAGGGCAACCGCAACCAATGCAAACCACGCAGGAGGGACGTAACATGGGAGAACCGGGAGACTCCCATCACAACCCGCGCGGCAGCATTTTGCACCAGTTGAAGCCTCCGGATGGTATGCAAGGGCAGTCCTAGATAGAGAGCGTTGCAGTAGTCGAGCCACGAGGTGACAAGTGCCTGAGTGACTGTGCACAGGGCATCTCGGTCCAGATATGGGCGTAACTGGTGAACCAACCAGACCTGGGTAAAGGCCCCCCTGGCCACGGCTCCCACCTGCTCCTCCAACTTGAGCCGTGAGTCCAGGAGGACCCCCAGATTCCGTGCCCTGTCCATGGGGGGTAACACCTCTCCTCCCATGACCAAAAATGGAATCTCTTGACTGGGCCAAGATGTCTGTATGCACAGCCACTCTGTCTTAGCAGGATTGAGCCGAAGCATGTTACTGTCCATCCAGATCCGTACCGCATCCAAACAGCGGGACATCACGGAGAGGGCATCACTGATGTGGCCTGGGGTGGAGATGTATAACTGTGCATCATCAGCATACTGATGATACTTCACCCCAAAGCCGTGGATGATCTCACCCACTGGTTTCATATAGATGTTGAACAGGAGGGGTGAGACGACCGACCCCTGAGGGACCTCACAAGTGAGACCCCTTGGAGTCGACCTCTGCCCCCCTGCCAACACCGATTGCGAGAGTCCCGAGAGGAAGGAGGCGAACCACTGCAATACAGTGCCTCCCACTCCCAACCCCCCGAGATGCCGCAATAAGATACCATGGTCGATGGTATCGAAAGCCGCTGAGAGATCTAACAGGACCAGGACAGAGGAAGAACCCCTGTCCCGAGCCCTCAGGAGATCATCCATCAGTGCGACCAATGCCGTCTCCATGCTATACCCAGGTCAAAAGCCCGATTGGTACGGATCCAGGTAGTCCGCTTCCTCCAGGAAAAGCAGAAATTGCTGAGCCACCACACTCTCAACAACCTTTGCTAGGAAGCGAAGGTTGGAAACCGGATGAAAGTTGTTCAATTCGGCTGGGTCCAGGGCAGGCTTCTTCAGGAGAAGCCTTACCACCGCCTCCTTCAAGGCAGCGGGAAAGGTACCTTCCCCCAGAGAAGCGTTGACCATTGCCCGGAGCCAGCTGCATGTCACCTCCCTGGAGGCATAGACCAACCAGGAAGGGCATGCGTCCAACAAACATGTGGTGGAACTCAGTCGTCGCATAATCCTGTCCACTTCATCCTCAGAAACAGGATCGAACTCAGTCCAGATTACATTAGCTAGACCACTCGCACCCTCGGCATCAGACCACGGCAAATTGGCGTTCAACCCCCCCCCAAATCCGAGCAATCTTATCCTGCAGGAACTGACCAAATTCCTCAGCTCGGCCCCGCAAAGGTTCTGCCACGACCCCCGGATGAAGGAGGGAGCGGGCGACCCCAAACATGGTGGCTGGGCGGTTTCCTGCGGATGCTATGAGAGCAGAGAAATAGACCCTTCTTGCCACTCTCACAGCTACCAGATAGGTCCTGATATAGGCTCTCCACTGGGCTCGGTCAGACTCGGAGTGGGTCGACCTCCACCTGCTCTCTAGACCCCTTCTCCGTCGCTTCATCTCCCGGAGCTCCTCGGTATACCAGGGAGCCACATGGGATCTGTGACGGGTAAGGGGACGCATGGGGACAACTCTGTCGAGTTGGCCACACCCAGCCAATAACATGACCACCAAGCCATGTCCACTGAGTCACATGACCACCAAGCCACGCCTACCAGCTAAGCCATGCCCACAGAACCAGTTGTTAAAAATTTTGAATCCCACCCCTGTCTATAGGACCTACTTTAAAACACCCCTCCATTTTCCGTGCAGGTAATCTTTGATTTACATTTGTTTAGTGACCATTCAAAGTTGCAACAGTACTGAAAAAAGTAATTTATAATTGACACCACTGTTGCAGTATCCTCATGCTCACATGATCAAAATTTGATTTTGGCAGTTATAAGACATTTGGAGTATCCCTGGGTCATGGGATCATCATTTGCAACCTTCCCAATTGGATTCCAAAAAGCAGACTCAGTGTGGGAAGCCAGATTCATTTAACACACTTGTTGATTCATTTAAGAACTACAATGATTTGTTTATTCATGGCAAAAATGGACATAAAATTAGGCATGGTTCACTTAATAACCACCTTGCTCAACAATGGAAATTCCTGTCCCAAGTCAATATATATGAAAGTAAAATTCTATTATAATATATAGTCTGCAACAACTATAGATGATAAACCCACTGAATCTGCAAAGCATTTTGCAGTGCTGAGAGGTGCTTCAGAACCATCTGATTAGGTTCATTGCTTAGAACAGGGGTGTCAAACTTGATTTCATTGAGGGCTGCATCAAGGTTGTGTTTGACCTTGGGGAGGTGTGGCCAGCTCAATGTTACTCATCGAGCATCCATTTTTGGCTGTGACTGCCTCCTGCAGTCCTCTGCCAGCAAAAATGGACCTCAGGGAGGTTGCGCATGGCCCTCCCAGGCTCCGTTTTTGACCATGACAGCCTCCTGCACCCCTCTGTTAGTGAAAATGGAGCTTGGGAGGGCTGTGTGTGGCCTCCCTGGGCTCCGTTTTCCCTGGCAGAGGATTGCAGGAGCCATATGCAGCACTCCCGTACTCCCTTTTGGCTGGCAGAGGCACTGTGGGCCGGTCCTTTGCTGTTTTCAGGATGGGTCCATAGGCCACATAGAAGACCCCCATGGGCCAGATCTGGCCCCCAGGCCTTGAGTTTGACACCCTTGGCTTAGAAACAGGTCCCTGCTTAATTTGAAAATCTGCTTTCAAGTGTTGTTTCAAATAAGGATGAATCTCATCAGCCCTTCAAAATATGCACTGCACTGTAATAAATCTTGATGTCTTTTAAAAGATTTCAAATGACAGCAGATACTTAAGTGAAACTTTGAACAGAAATGTACAATTTGGGACTAATTGCTGGCTAGTAGGGTTGGGGTGGGAAACATAACCTATTTGTTTTCCCAAATCATTATTTCCTTCACTGATATTGGAAATGATATTTTTTGGTATTTGCAATAAATGTTTGTATTTCTTACTGAAATACAAACACTTATTGCAACAAGTACCCAAAAAATATCATTTACAGATGTTCAGATATATGTCTTATCTTTGTCTCATGTTGTATTTGTACTCTCCTATTGTTTATGTCCTGCAACACAACTGATGCCATATTACAAAACCTGATGAGAAGAAGTATCAGAAGGAAAGGGGAAAAAACCTGACCCTGCTTTATAATAGCCCATAAATAATATTTAAGTACAGAAGGAACATCTGTTTTGTCTACAAAAAGAAGCAATTAAAAGTTTTCATGAGGTATCTTTTTAGATGAGAATTCAGCTACTGCCATCTATTGATATATTATGAAGTTTTTTTATTGCAAAAGAGAATGAATTCTGGTTTTCAGTAATATGAAGACATCGCTCGACTTCAAAATTATAGATAGATTTTGCTCACGAACCTAACTCAAAATGAGAAAAGAAAGTTGTGACAGTGGCAGTGAAATTGGTCTTATGACTAGAAAATTAATTTGCAGGTAAAATGTGATTCCTGGCCCGCCAGACAACCGATATCATACAGATCATGTCATGGATAAGAGAAAATAAAATAGTATTGCAGGCACCATTTGAAGGATATTTTAAGATTTTACTTGTGTTGTTTTCTGTCCATGCATCTCATGTTTTGAGAAATTTAAATTGTACCATATTCATTCATTTTTGTCCCAGTATTTTTTAAAAATTCCTACCCTTCATTTTCAAAGCATATCTCCTCTCTACTTTCTGAAGTCTGTGTGTTTTCTATTTCTATTTCTCTTTTAATAATTTTAGTGCTGCTATCAATTAATTGTTATTATAATCATGTCATTGTTCCTATGTGCTAGAAATATATGCATGTCAATGACATCACAAAAAGGATTCAGAAAGATTCTGATATTATTTGCACATGATTATAGTCCAAAGCGTATCGGAGCACTTAGAATATAATTTGTCCTGTAAATGGATAGGAGACCAAATTAAACTTCATTACTTCATGCTTATATAGTTCATGTTTCTTTTCATAACAAAGTTCTTAATTTGAAAAAGCAATGCAATATTATATTGTTATTCTTTGGATAATTTAGCTTCTTGGTCTTTATATATTTATTACAAGGAAATCTTTGTATTATTAACTGCCTATCATGATGCAATTACTTAAGACAAAACTATTTTGAATTTAGAGACATGGAGAGAAAGCCTCAACTTTATTGGCCTCTTATTTTGGATTTTTGAATCCAAACCTACTTGTAGAAATGTTGTTAATGCTTGCACCTAAGCAAACATCTTACAAGATTGAATTCAGGAAACTGGAATCAAAACCTATAAAAATCGTTGTTTTCAATATTTTAAAAAATAAGCATAACTTAAAGGAATGCTGGTTTTTCTAAAAGCAAAAAATGTTTTTTTTTTATTTTCAGCATTAAATGCCACTATTATACTGTTTAGAAAAGGAATAAAAGCTTCAGCTGACATATTATTTTGATATCCATTTCTGATAGTTATTGAACCTCAGCTTGTTCTAGGGATGTTACCTTAAAATTTAAAAGAAGTGTGGAGACTAATGTAAAAGTATATGAAGTAGTGTTACAATGATGACTTTCATGCATGGTTTATAGTCACCAGTTGAATTTATAATGTGCTTATCTGAGTTGCTGAAGGAGTCAATACATATTGCTGATTCTTATTGAATATATTTCTTTTTTTTTCTAAAGGTAAACTATGTTTGTTCTAAAGTCAAATACAACAAGGAGAGAGAGAGAGACAGGGAGAGAGAGAGATTTTATCAATTCATTACAATTAAATGTGTGAATTATATTCTCAACATTTTGTTAATCATTTTAATGATAAAGTGGTTTGATGACAAATGTATTAAACTAGCTTTATCTTTATTTATTTATCTCGTTTATGCAAACTGAATTTCCCAATCCAATGTCTAATAAAAGTGCTCCTGGGTAAATTCTGAAGCCTGTTTTATTATGTACTCTTCAGTATAAATCAGTTAAGGTCATGCCACGAATGACTAACAATTTAAAAGCAATATTTATGACTAGGTATATTTTCATCACTGAAAAGAATTGCACATATTATAGTGTGCCTTATTTCTTACAAAGAAATAAAAACAAAAATGATCTAGGGATTATAAAGGGAGATAATTCACTCTGCAAAATGAAATTTGATAGAGACAATTCAGAAATGTTTCATACACGTTAATATTTAGCTTTTTAACTAAACTTTAGCTTTTTTGTTATTGTAGTTCTTATTTACTGGTTCTCTAATATCTAGATCAGGGGTGTCAAACTCAAGGCTCTTGGGCCCAATCCGGTCCACATGCTTAGATCTGGCCCATGGGGCCACTCTGAAACAGTGACCGCCGTGGTGCCACTGCCAGCAAAAATGGAGCGGCCCTCCCAAACTCCATTTTCACTGGCAAAGAGATTGCAGGAAGCCATCTCAGCGAGAAATAGAACTCAGGAACCCATTTTTGCTGACAGAGCTCTTGGCCCATCACAGATGCCCAACACAAGTGATGTGGACCTGGCCACACCCACCCTGGCACCCCAAGGTCAAACACAACCCTGATGCAGCTCTCAATGAAGTAGAGTTTGACACCTCTGATTTAGACGTACAATCTAATTGGGGGTGAGGTTGCTAAGGTATTAAGCTTTAAGTGACTTGCCATCCAAAATATGGGTGAAAGATGAACTAAAAGATGGTGGACCAAGGGAAAAACCAACTTCAAATACTCCCTGGGTTTGCCAAAATGTTGAGATTGTTGATAAAATCAATGACAGCTCATGCCTTTTATTTAATATTAGGAGGTAGTATGTTTTTTTATAACTGAAAATATTTTTAAAAAGTGAGTTGAATGTAAATACTTAGTGTAAAAATTAAAGTTACGGTACTTTAAAAGCTACTTTTAAAACTGTTAAATTTCATTTAAAACAATAAACCTTGGTAGTTTAATAGTTATTGTGATTAATTGTCATGCATTTAATCATTTTATCCTTCTGTACAATAAAAATAACAATTTTTAGTACTTTTTGGAGATGCTCTGGGAGGAAAATAAAAGATTTTGGTAGTGACACAATTATCTATTTCTAATCTGCTATTTCTTCTATCAGCTCCTGCAGGTTTTGCAATGGCTCAGCTAAAAATTCATATACACATAATGTCCTCACAGTCAGTGGTCAGTTGTGTGTGCATGTGTGTGTGACTTTCTCAAAACAAAAAGCAGCTTTATCAAGAAGCAACAGTCACTAATAGATATTTTGACATTGCTATAATTTTGTTCTTCAAGTTTTACAATATAATTTTATTACATTAAAATATTCTATTTTATTATCTGTAAATTGTCTGGAATCTGTGTGGATTAAGCAGGAGATAAATTGCACAAAGAACAGTCTAGAGTGACTTGATATATTCAGCTCTACATGCGGCCACAACAACTGCTGAATCTGAGACCAACAAGGCAAACATTACTTCCACATAATTTAAGGATTAATTCTGTTTCAGGTTCTATTTGGAAAATAAAGCCATGAGCATATTTATAGTGCCTTATTCATGGTTAATCATATTTAACCATTTTATATGTTTGGGCGAAAAAATCCAGTCTGATTCAAGCCAGAAGAAAGAGGTTGGAAATAAAATAGGCACTGGCTGCAGGAAAGAAGGCCTTTGTTTATTTGGTAGCCAGAAACTTTAGTGATAGCAACGTGTTTCTGGGGTGGCTGACAAAATGGGACTGGGATAGTTGGGCTTATATATATTCTTTGGGGCTTTTAGTGATTGAGATGTCTGTTCCTGTGTATGCTTTAATATTTTAATGGCTGATGCCAAATTCTTATGGGGTCACGGGCAAAAGGGGAAATGCAAATCCTACGTCTTTGTCTGAGCTAATCTTGTCAGTTTTGGCTTATCTAAATGTGTTGTTTATTTGGAGACTCTTTGCTTATGAATAGATTGACCCAGTCTTTCTGAATGGATACAAAATCTCCATTCAAAAAGACGAGCCTCTTCAAAGTTTCTGCTTGAGGTTGTTTTCCTATGGCAGAAAGTCTGGGGCTGCTTCCTGCCTCTGTTAAGATTTTTCTTCTTTAAGGGAAATATTCTATCCTGTCCTCTTTTTAATATTAAGAATAAACAATATTTTAATCTGAGGAAGGGAGAACCTTCCTATAATATCATGAAAACAATTCAAATGTTTTCAGCAAATATATCACATGGACTCTCAACTCCTTGACAATATATTATGTCAAATTGTTTCTTCACCAATATCAAGAAAAATGACTTTTTTGTTGGTTAATATATCATTTTGCATACAATAATTCAAATATAATTTGACTAAGGAAAGAAATCCATGTAATGAGTCTGAGATAGTATGGCAAATTCTTAATTCAGAAAATAATTACATGGCTATTTGTATCTGTAAATGTAAGATATTACTAATTCTGCTCAAGTAAATTGCTGTTTGCCCAGGGTTTTGAACTTTGGTAAACACTAGGCCCACAGTAAATATAAATTCTGACACAAGATGAACACAATTACATGAACAGACAAAGCAAATATTTATATATAAACAAGAACTAGATAAGAATACTAAAATATGTGAAAATATAACTTTAGAGGAAGCAAATGTATAGGAAGCAAATCAATTAAAAATACTCTACATAGTTATTAAACATGACAATAAATTAGAGGAATGCTTGCAAAAAATGTTTGATTTTTAAATCCATTACTGTTTTATAATGGAGGAGTGGAGTTCTCTTAAATAAGAAATACTAAAATAAAAGATGAATCAGCCTTAGTGTTTGGAAAATACTTCTGGTAATATTGTGCGCAATATCCTGATGTTATGATGTAAATGTATGGCTTTTTTTATAAAGACGATCCCTGCTTATATAAATAAATAGGGATGTTTACCATATAGAGTTACACTGGAATGAAGGGACTAACCTAGAGAAATTGTCAGGCTCTCTTCTCACCTGTCACAATATCCTAGATTAAGATATAGATTGCATGTCCAATTACAGTGACACAACAGCAAAATCACATAGCAATTTATGAGATTCTTTGAGCTTAGATTACATTTTTTGACAATAAGTAAAGAAGAAAATATTAAATTGTTGGTATGATCAAAAGTGTCCTAAAACTTTTAAGTTCAGATAGAATAAGAATCTGTTGATTGTCAATCTCACTTTTTCTCAGACTAGTGTTATTTTAAATCTTAGGAGGGTGTTTTTATCCATTTATAAATAGAATTGCAAACTTTTGGTTCAGAAATGAACAAAATAAAATCCCGTTCTTGTCAGTGAACTCTATTCTGTTGGGTGGCCATAAATTGCATGTGTCTAAGATACTATTTCAGATCCAGCCTTACCTGTCTGTGTTACCAAAGTAGGTAAGAGGCAGAAATTGTTTCATGATTTTTGATTTTTCTCCATTGCTCTCGTTTCCAAGGTAACCTTAATCTCTGTTGTGCTGCTTTTTGCTTTCATGAGAGATGGTTGGCTCCCCATATGATCATCTAAAGTCTAAATATAGTCTTATGAACCAAGTGAGAAGTATTTTCCTCACATTTTCTTCATTGTTTTGTAGGAAGTAAGTCTGAAACATCAAAACCTTTTAATACACCCATCTATCAATTTAGATTGCTGCCTCAGTTGTTTGTATGAAAGTTCAGACAACTTTGTGCTAATCTCACAAAATTTATTTCCTATATTATTTATGAAGGACAGTACATGTTACTTCAATATTACTTGAATATTGACATTCAGAATTGGGCCTTGTTATTCTTTCTGGACTCTATCTTCTGCCCATTCTATCAAATCAATGCTAATGAGGGCATTTTGGAGCTAGAGTCAGCTACTAGGTTAAGTGAATTGTGAAGTGGAAACAGGTATTACATTAAGGTGACCAGATTTTAACATTGGTAAAGTGGGACACCATTGACCCGGGGTCCTTGATTAAAAATTTGCATGTAAAATTTGCATGTAAAATTTGCATTAATTTGCATTAATTATAAAATTAACAAAAATAATATGAAACTCATATCCTGGCGAAATAGCCACATGGCCTTGGGGAGGGGAGGTAGAACCATGGGATCCTTAGGGAAACCCAAAAGTGGGAAGGCAAAGGAAAGGAGCAGCAATGAAGCCACGGAGACCCCAGATCTTCCTCCTGTCCCCCTTCCCATCACTGGAAATACCTGCCTCCCTCCCAGAGTTCAGCCATCTGAGCAGAATCCGCCTTGAACCCAGGACTCAGAAGGGCTCCCCTCACTTCTCAGAGAATTTCACTGGGATTATCCCAAGATTGCTTCATTTCAGCAACCCAGTTAGGGCCCTGAAACCATCATCAACGGACGCTTTCCATTGGACCAGATTTCCCTGAATCTCACCCTTCACTTTCCCAAAAGCTGCTCTGAAACGTGTCCTCCTCTGGGGCTGATCCTACACTTTGTCAGGTAGAAATGCCCCTCAGCCAACTTGGGAGGGGATTGTGATCCTGGCTACTCAACTCTTTCCATGATCAGGGACTCTCAATGTAAAGGCCTAAATCAGAGTTAGTTCCTCAGACTCAGCCATTTGGACTTCAATTCCCAGAATTCAGCAACTTAGAACTAAAGAGAAATTTCCTGGCAGTTGGAACAATTAATCAGTGAAACAACTTGCCTCTAGAAGCTGTGAATGCTCCAACACTGGAAGTTTTAAAAGATGTTGGATAACCATTTGTCTGAAGTGTAGGGTTTCCTGCCTAAGCAGGGGTTGGACTAGAAGACTCCAAGGTCCCTTCCAACTCTGTTATTCTATTCTATTCTATTCTATTCTATTCTATTCTATTCTATTCTATTCTATTCTAATTCCCTCACCCTATAGAAACCCAGGGGGCCTCTCCACCTTCCCCCCACTGGGGATGATTGGGAGTTCCTGCTGAAAACACCCATATTGTGGGGGGGCTAAGCTGGGGTCCTCTCCCCAAACTCATCCTCTGTGGGAGGGTCCTGTCACCTTTAAGGCCCCTCTGGTGAGCCAAAGATTAAACACAGAAATTATTTCAGCTTCCTTCATGCAAACTCCTGACTGAGGATCATCAGAGTTTTTCCAGCCCTTCCTGGAGGACCGGCTCAATTCACCAGACATAAAATTTTACTAACAATGAGGGAAAAAAATCACATTAAGTCACTGTTTAGTTCTAAATTGGTTAAAAAAATCAAAAGAAAAGAAAATGAATAAAATGGTGCTGGGAAATCAATTAACCAGGAAAATCCCCAAGGCCCCTTTTTGGTCTCCATTCTGAAAGCTCTTCAGATCAGAAATTCTTCCAGGGCACCAAAGATTTTAAAGATCATTTTCACGATCGTTCATGGGATTTATTTGGGCAGAACCTGGGTCTGCATACAAAAGGGCAAGCAAGTGGTTCATTTGTCTGTGTCCAAGCAAGTGGTTCATTTCATGGTCACCATCCAGAATTGCTTCTCTTTTCTTTTACATCCAAGCCAGTTTATTTAATCCTTAAATTCTTGCCGATTTTTTAAATATCTTTTGAAAAGTTGCTATATTGATAATTTCTCAGAGCAAACAGCCAGGAGCACCCCAAATTCCTGATTGCTAAGGAATAACCTCTGCCTGTACCAGGAAAAAAGCTCTGGGGATATTGGGGGTTTATGACAATCAGGAAGGAGGAATCTTCACAGCACAACCTTAGCCCCATCGCTCCACTGCACCATCATCTGCCAAGATGCATCCAATTGGAGAAACCAGCCGGGTCCTCCCAGCACCAGAAGCCACAAAGAGCCACAAAGCCCCCACAAGGGCAGGAAAGGAGACCCAGGGGGAGGGGTTGGCTGAAGGCAGCCAGGAAGTTCATAAACTGCCCTGATCCCCTGCAAACGCCGCTTTCCAACAATCTCCGCATTGGGGAGGGAAGGAACTGCTCTTGGGGGCACCCAGGTAGACTTATTTATTTTATTTATTTATTTTATTCGTATTTATATGCCACCCTGACATCTGGAGGGGCCACCCTTCTCCTGTTCCCAGGGGGGCTCTCCTAGATGGGGGGAGGCAGCAGAGTGCCCTCAACACTTTGGGACCTAATCAAACAGTGGCCACAGGGGAGGGGAGCGGACTGGAAGAGGACCGATCAGCATTCTATGTCTGGGAATAAACTTTTTGGGGGCAGAGAGAGAAAGATTCCCAGGAAGAAAAAGGGGCCAGATCTCCCAAAGGCCCCACAGGGACTCACCAACGTAGCTGTCCTATAGGGCGGCCGCCAGCAGCACCAGGAGCCAGAGGGGTGCAGAGCACAAAGCCATCCTGGCCGTGACCCTCAACCAGCACTCGGATCTCCTGGAAAGTCACAGGGAAAAGAAGAGGTGCCCCCCTCCCCATGATCAACAGTGCAGCAATCCAGAGGAAGCCGGCGATTGGCCAACCTCAACCAATAGAAAAAAAGTATTCCCGTGTCATCATTGTTGCTAGGCAGATGCCCAGGTGCAACGTAAGAAAGGGGGCGTGGAAAGGAAGGCAAATGTTCTTTCAGGAAATGCCCTTCCAGGGATTCTGTCTCTTAAAATCGGGACTTTTTAAACGCCGGGACGCATGGACAAATTGGTAAAACTTGGGACTGTCTAGCCAAAAGTGGGATGTCTGGTCACCTTATATTACATCCTCTCCTGGTGTCAGAAATACTTGCTAACAACTTCAGAACCTTTGGAAAACTTAGATACATATTAAGGCCTTATAGGAAAAATCTTGCCTGCATTTTTGACAACTTCATATGATTACGTTTGTATATCTGCTAGGCAAAAAATAATGCCAGCTTTTAAAATTGATAAATCCAGCAGTTTCCCACAGATTAGAACCTAGTTTATTGCTTAGGAAAGCTCGCCAAATGAAACAATGACAAAAACCCCAAAGAATTAAACTGGGGTGGGTAGGGGGAGACAGGACTCAGATCTTTGAAATATAACCTTACCAGACATAATGAAATGTAGGAAAGTGATAAAAGGAGGAAAAGGCTAAGAAACAATCAGGCAAGAGATGCCCTCTCAGTGCTTTAATGATCTGGGAAAGAAATTTAGAAAGGGTTTGACCTAATGGTACAAAAGTTTAAATTGTCAGTAAGTCAAAGAAAGCAGCCTCTAGTAGTCCTTCGTCAGCCAACTAAAACTAAGAAAACATTATATATAAATTGGGAGAAATATACTTACGGATGCCAGTTGACAAGCTTCTTCTTGGCATTATGAGAAATGGAATGGAGCTATGTTCCTTGTAGTCAGCATAACAAAGAACATAGCAGGTACTGAAAATTACCTAC
Source organism: Naja naja (assembly GCA_009733165.1). Taxonomy (NCBI): domain Eukaryota; kingdom Metazoa; phylum Chordata; class Lepidosauria; order Squamata; family Elapidae; genus Naja; species Naja naja. The sequence continues at coordinate 72,968,552 of CM019151.1, forward strand.
ATGTAATACAGTCCTAAATGTTATTATTAAAATTGGTATTTCATAAGAATCTCAACAAAAATTTATGGTAAAACTTCTGAGTCACAGTAATAATGAAAGCTTCCTCTTTCCCATCTCCTAGAATTAAAAATCAAAAAGTTATAAACCTAACAACTGCAGCTGCAATCTTCCAACCTTTGGCATATCAGTCTCCTACAGAATAACACACAGCATTCATAGGGGAAAGTGTACATATTAAAAACATAGCAACAGAAGGCCTGAGGAATACATTGTTATATCCTCCTATGTCTTCCAAAGCATTATTAAGTTAAGAAAATGGACATACTGAGTGTGACATTAGGTTATGTTGGCTAGTTTAATATGGAATTCTGTTTATTTATGCAACCTTCTGTATTTTATTCAGTAATCTTTACAGCAATCATCTACAAACCACTAACTGCTAAATCCTATCCATTTAATAAAGTCTATGAAACAGTAAAATTAAAAAAGGAAAGTATAACGGACTTCAAAAATAAAGTGTTTTAGATTGGGATGGAGAATGATGTCACAATTTACTTAGTTCTAGTCTGTGGGCTTGGTTTTTTTTAATTTCTTGGATAACTATATAGCATTTTCACATGCCTTTCTCAATAAAGGCGTTATTCAAAGAAATACAAGCTCATTGTCAAGTAACTTGTCAAGTCATTTCTGTCTGCAAAAGTGCAATTACTGCCGGATTTCATTTATCAGAGAATGTCTTCTCATGCTACTGTCATTTATACTTGTTGCATCTTTTTTTACTGATTAGACAAGAGTCAAACATAGATTTCTATACTGCTTGCTTTACTGAAACGTTTAGATGAACTAATTTAGGAGTATTCAAGAATTATAGGCAGCCCAAGCTAATCAAGTAAGAATTTTAAATCAGTTATTATTAATCTAGTAACAGCAATGACCTAATATACTATATATTTCACGTTAGTCCTTCTTTTTGAATTTCCCCCTGATTCATTTTATAATTGAGAATACCATTTTATAACCTTCCAAAGCTGTTACTCTTTTTTTGGATGGAGACTACAATTACAGAATTGCTTCGCTGTAGCCATCATTTTTGAGAAGGCATCATTTTGGAGGGCATCATTTTTGAGAAGGCTGATATTTATAGTATCAGCCTGATTCATTTTATATTTAACAACATTTATTTATCAATTAACTAGATAGTCTTTCTAATCTAGATTGAATAATATGGGCAATTGAATCAGGTAGACATTTCTATATCAGCAGTATTGCTCACTATGCATGACTTTATTTTAAGACTGATCTATAATTATTTTGAATATTTCAGCATGTGTTTTTGAACATGGATACTCTTGATTAATGGGTATGTTTTGCTGAATTATCAATTTATTACTGTCACTACCAGGGCATAATTTGTGACATAATATCTTATTGCAAGGTAAATAATTGATGTTAATTTAACAGAGATCTGAACAGCTCTTTCTGATGTTACAGAGAGATCAAAAGTTATGTGCAGATTACTTTTAAAATCAATTGTAATTTGGCATAAGAATTACATTGACTGGAGAATAAATTAAGTAAAATACACAATGTATAACTTTTGACATAAGAGAATTGAAATAGGCAGATATATTTGGTTATGTTTCCAGATATCACAGTCGCCTCATCTCTACTAATTATGGAAAATAAATTCAAAATATTCTTTCTTATACTTGCAAAAATGCTTTTAAAATGTCAGTAGAGAGAAAGATTTCTGCCACTAAGAAGGAAAAGTCTATATTTGTACAAATGTAGGTTATGTGGAAAGTTTTCTTTCATTCTGCCCAGTTTTGTCATCCTTGCCATCTTTTCTCATTTTTCTCTTATTATTTTCTTGTGTTTAATGTTTTATTTGTAGACGGACCGAAGCCCCTGAGAGTTGGGTAGCATCTAAATTTAATAAATTATTATTAGTATCGGAATAACTTGGTCAGGTGAAGTTTAAACGAGAATATAGGGGGTGCAAATGATAAGACTATTTGTTGATTAACAAAATTGGCAAGTAATGATTTGAACACAGCAATGAAATATTAATCTTGAAAACTAGTTTAACAAAAATAAAACTGACATAAATGCAAAAATGAAAAGTAAGATTGAACACAGATGTTGAACACAATGGGAAACATTGTCTTCAATATCTCTCCATTAGTGCATAAAGTATGAATAAGAAACAAGGTGAGCTGGATGTCACACGAAGGAAAATATGATATAATTTAGAGATTACAGAAACACAATAGGATTCTTCCCATCAATGGAACATTAAGCTTCTTTGAGAGGTTCAGGCAACATGAGAGAGCGGGTAATATAGCTTCACTATCAGAAATAAACTTACCTATTTAGAGGCTCATTGACTGACAGTCAGTGTTGAAAGGATCTAAATTAAATGGATTTCTTACTAGGAAGCTACAGGGCATCCTCCAACCCCAGTTGGAAAAGGTGGGTAAAGATTTATTAAAATAATATTAAGAAGCCTCAAAAATAGTAGTGATGAGAGATTGTGGCTATTCAGACATTTATTTAAAGAGTAATTCTTCCAAATACAAGATGTCAGATAAATTCTTAATTTGTGTTGGAATAATTTTCTCTTTCAAAAGGGGGTGGTGGAAGCTAAAGGATTTACAACCTTGGGTTTCACAGAGACTGAATGTATTAAAGTGGTGGGAATTTTAAGTACAAGTAACCATGCATGGTTAGGGTTCTTGGTTTTAATGAGATATTTGATAAAAAGAGACAAACACAGGGTTTTTAAAAAGCCATTTTTGATAGGTATTGTAGCTGGCTGGGTTTCTTAAAAAAGGAAGTTGGGGATAATATTGTCTCAAGCCATTTCAGGGGGATATATATATATATATATATATATATATATATATATATATA
>CM019151.1:72972464-73049568 GCA_009733165.1 Naja naja
GTGTGACTATGGGTGTTTCCCATCTGGAGTGGTCAGTAGGTTCCAAAACCCCTTGGGCGATGAGCTTATCTAATTGTGCATCAATTTTTTCCTTTAAAGCAAATGGAACCCTCCTGGGCTTTAAACGATTGGGGGCACCTTGGGTCTAAACTGAAAGCAATAGGGTCCCCATATACTTGCCCAGTCCTTCGCTGAAGACCTCTGGAAACTCAGACTTCAAGACTCTTCCCAGTCAAGAACTGCTCACGTGATGGATGCCAGTCACCTCGATGCCAAGTGGCTTGAACCACTCAAGTCCCAGCAAACTTGGCGATCCTTGTCCCACGATGGTCAGTGGCAAGCGTTTGTGTGGCCCTTTAAACTGCCGTTGAATTCCCTCGCTCCAACTACTGGATCTTGTTCCCTTGGTAGTCTTTGAGGGTCAGTGCTTGCTTCTGAAATGTTTTTCTGAATTCTTGGAAAGAGTCTGTGGATAGTGTCCCATGACACCATAGATAATAAGAGCCGAGTCCACTTCCATGTGGCACGGTCTCCTTCAATAAACACCTTCACATGTACTTTTCTGCTATTTAAATGTGAAGACTGACCAATGGATATTGTTTGGTGAGTTTCACTCTTGCCATTTGCTTTTTGAATTTCGCCCCATTTTTCCAATTAAATTGTTGGGCTTAAAATCTTCCTCAGGCAATTTCTTCCTGAATGGTGGAGTTCTGGATGATTTGCAGACTCTGGCTATATGACCCGTTTCTCTCAGCACGTAGCAAATGGAGTCAAAGAACTTGCATTCTGCGGGGGTGGCCCCCACATCCTCTGCAAAACGATCCTTGCCTGTTTTTCCTCAGAGTCTTTTTCTTTCTTCTCCATTCTGAGCTTAAAAATCCCTCTTCTTCCTCACTGCTATCCGAATCAGAGTCTATTTGTTTGCAATGAGTTGTTGAGGATTTTTCCCCATCAGAATGGCTTGAGGCCTGGCTCAGGCCTTGTTAATTTTTTTCATGGCCGCAGCTGAGGACTTGGTGGCTTCTGCTGAAACAGCCTTTCAATAGCCTCTTTAAAGCGTGATTTTTGGTTTCATTAACAGTTTGCTTTGTAAGATCTTATCTTTAAGGCCCAAAACAAACCGATCACGCATGGCCTCTTCTACGTTGGTAAAGTCACAAGCACCCCCAATGTCCCTTAAGCTTGCCACGTCATTAACACTCTCTCTATCCCCTTGATCCCGACGGTAAAATTCGTGTCTCTTAATGAGGCACGCGATACTGTCGTAATGGGCTCTTAAAGTCTTTCTAATTCGGGCCATTCCATTACTTCAATTCTGCTGCTCCCGCAACGCCCTTCGCCATTTTGAAGACTGCCGGACCGGAGGTGTGAGAAAGACCGCCCTCTTCCTTCGTCTCCTCGGGGATGCCGGCGAGATCGTTCCCTTCCAGGAACATGTGGAACCGGTCTGCATACGATTCCCAGTCTTCCGTCGCCGGATCGAACGGTGCTGGGGGGGTGTTCAGCGCAGCCATCTCACTCTGTTGCTTGCCGTCGTCGCGTCGTCTTCTCTTCAGGGAAATCCCACCTTCGTCGCCAGTGTTAAGTTTGCATTTTGCATGAAGAGTCAGACGCGAGGAGTTCCAGCAAAAGACTTTATTAATGACAACAGCTCGAATGGACCCGTCCGGGTAAGGCTACGGCTGCTTCTTATAGCCGGCAGCCGTAGCTGCTAGCCAATGGGAGTGCAGGGTTTCTTCCCGCACTATTTAAAAAAACCACCATTTGACATTTTACAAGACCAATTCAAATAAACCAATAACATTTAAACCTACATACATAACATTTGGTGTGGCCTTTAAACTGCACGTTGAATTCCCTCGCTCCAACTACTGGAATCTTGTTCCCTTGGTAGTCTTTGAGGGTCAGTGCTTGCTTCTGGAAATGTTTTTTCTGAATTCTTGAAAAGAGTCTGTGGATAGTGTCCCATGACACCATAGATAAATAAGAGCCTGAGTCCACTTCCATGTGGCACGGTCTCCCCCTTCAATAAACACCTTCACATGTACTTTTCTGCTATTTAAATGTGAAGATTGACCAATGGATATTGTTTGGTGAGTTTCACTCTTGCCATTTGCTTTTGAATTTCACCCGCCCATTTTTCCAATTAAATTGTTGGGCTTAAATCTTCCTCAGAAATTTCTTCCTGAATGGTGGAGTTCTGGATGATTTGCAGACTCTGGCTATATGACCCGTTTTCTCACACGTAGGCAAATGGAGTCAAAGAACTTGCATTCAGTGCGGGGGTGGCCCCCCCACTCCTCTACAAACGAATCCTTGCCTGTTTTCTCAGAGTCTTTTCTTTTCTTCTCCATTCTGAGCTTAAAATCCCCTCTTCTTCCTCACTGCTATCCGAATCAGAGTCTATTTGTTTGCAATGAGTTGTTGAGGATTTTCCCCATCAGAATGTCTTGAGGCCTGGCTCGAGGCCTTGTTAATCTTTTTCATGGCCGCAGCTGAGGACTTGGTGGCTTCTGCTGAAACAGCCTCTTCAATAGCCTCTTTAAGCGTGATTTTGGTTTCATTAACAGTTTGCTTTGTAATCTTTATCTTTTAGGCCCAAAACAAACCGATCCCGCATGGCCTCTTCTACGTTGTAAAGTCACAAGCACCCCCAATGTCCCTTAAGCTTGCCCGCGAAGTCATTAACACTCTCGCTATCCCCTTGATCCCGGCGGTAAAATTCGTGTCTCTTAATGAGGCACGTACTTGTGGGGCGTAATGGGCTCTTAAAGTCTTTCTAATTCGGGCCATTCCATTACCTTCAATTCTGCTGCTCCCGCCAACGCCTTCCGCCATTTTGAAGACTGCCGGACCGCAGTGTGTGAGAAAGACCGCCCTCTTCCGTCTCTCGGGGATGCCGGCGAGATCGTTCCCTTCCAGGAACATGTGGAACCGGTCTGCATACGATTCCCAGTCTTCCGTCGCCGGATCGAACGGTGCTGGGGGTGTTCAGCGCAGCCATCTCCTCTGTTGCTTGTTCGTCTCGTCGTCTTCTTCAGGAAATCCCATCCTCGTCGCCAGTGTTAAGTTTGCATGAAGAGTCAGACGCGAGGAGTTCCAAAAGGCTTTATTAGTGAGTACAGCTCGAATGGACCGTCCGGTAAGGCTACGGCTGCTTCTTATAGCCTGCAGCAGTAGCTGCTAGCCAATGGGAGTGCAGGGTTTCTTCCCGCACTATTTAAACCAATACCATTTGACATTTTACAAGACCAATTCAAATAAACCAATAACATTTAAACCTACATACATAACAGTTTATGTCCTGCAACACAACTGATGCCATATTACAAAACCTGATGAGAAGAAGTATCAGAAGGAAAGGGAAAAAACCTGACCCTGCTTTATAATAGCCCATAAATAATATTTAAGTACAGAAGGAACATCTGTTTTGTCTACAAAAAGAAGCAATTAAAAGTTTTCATGAGGTATCTTTTTAGATGAGAATTCAGCTACTGCCATCTATTGATATATTATGAAGTTTTTTATTGCAAAAGAGAATGAATTCTGGTTTTCAGTAATATGAAGACATCGCCGACTTCAAAATTATAGATAGATTTTGCTCACGAACCTAACTCAAAATGAGAAAAGAAAGTTGTGACAGTGGCAGTGAAATTGGTCTTATGACTAGAAAATTAATTTGCAGGTAAAATGTGATTCCTGGCCCAGACAACCGATATCATACAGATCATGTCATGGATAAGAGAAAATAAAATAGTATTGCAGGCACCATTTGAAGGATATTTTAAGATTTTACTTGTGTTGTTTTCTGTCCATGCATCTCATGTTTTGAGAAATTTAAATTGTACCATATTCATTCATTTTTGTCCCAGTATTTTTAAAAATTCCTACCCTTCATTTTCAAAGCATATCTCCTCTCTACTTTCTGAAGTCTGTGTGTTTTCTATTTCTATTTCTCTTTTAATAATTTTAGTGCTGCTATCAATTAATTATTATTATAATCATGTCATTGTTCCTATGTGCTAGAAATATATGCATGTCAATGACATCACAAAAGGATTCAGAAAGATTCTGATATTATTTGCACATGATTATAGTCCAAAGCGATCGGAGCACTTAGAATATAATTTGTCCTGTAAATGGATAGGAGACCAAATTAAACTTCATTACTTCATGCTTATATAGTTCATGTTTCTTTTCATAACAAAGTTCTTAATTTGAAAAAGCAATGCAATATTATATTGTTATTCTTTGGATAATTTAGCTTCTTGGTCTTTATATATTTATTACAAGGAAATCTTTGTATTATTAACTGCCTATCATGATGCAATTACTTAAGACAAAACTATTTTGAATTTAGAGACATGGAGAGAAAGCCTCAACTTTATTGGCCTCTTATTTTGGATTTTTGAATCCAAACCTACTTGTAGAAATGTTGTTAATGCTTGCACCTAAGCAAACATCTTACAAGATTGAATTCAGGAAACTGGAATCAAAACCTATAAAAATCGTTGTTTTCAATATTTTAAAAAATAAGCATAACTTAAAGGAATGCTGGTTTTTCTAAAAGCAAAAAATGTTTTTTTTTTTTTCAGCATTAAATGCCACTATTATACTGTTTAGAAAAGGAATAAAAGCTTCAGCTGACATATTATTTTGATATCCATTTCTGATAGTTATTGAACCTCAGCTTGTTCTAGGGATGTTACCTTAAAATTTAAAAGAAGTGTGGAGACTAATGTAAAAGTATATGAAGTAGTGTTACAATGATGACTTTCATGCATGGTTTATAGTCACCAGTTGAATTTATAATGTGCTTATCTGAGTTGCTGAAGGAGTCAATACATATTGCTGATTCTTATTGAATATATTTCTTTTTTTTCTAAAGGTAAACTATGTTTGTTCTAAAGTCAAATACAACAAGGAGAGAGAGAGACAGGGAGAGAGAGATTTTATCAATTCATTACAATTAAATGTGTGAATTATATTCTCAACATTTTGTTAATCATTTTAATGATAAAGTGGTTTGATGACAAATGTATTAAACTAGCTTTATCTTTATTTATTTATCTCGTTTATGCAAACTGAATTTCCCAATCCAATGTCTAATAAAAGTGCTCCTGGGTAAATTCTGAAGCCTGTTTTATTATGTACTCTTCAGTATAAATCAGTTAAGGTCATGCCACGAATGACTAACAATTTAAAAGCAATATTTATGACTAGGTATATTTTCATCACTGAAAAGAATTGCACATATTATAGTGTGCCTTATTTCTTACAAAGAAATAAAAACAAAAATGATCTAGGGATTATAAAAGGGGAGATAATTCACTCTGCAAAATGAAATTTGATAGAGACAATTCAGAAATGTTTCATACACGTTAATATTTAGCTTTTTAACTAAACTTTAGCTTTTTTGTTATTGTAGTTCTTATTTACTGGTTCTCTAATATCTAGATCAGGGGTGTCAAACTCAAGGCTCTTGGGCCCAATCCGGTCCACATGCTTAGATCTGGCCCATGGGGCCACTCTGGAAACAGTGACCGGCCCGTGGTGCCACTGCCAGCAAAAATGGAGCGGCCCTCCCAAACTCCATTTTCACTGGCAAAGAGATTGCAGGAAGCCATCTCAGCGAGAAATAGAACTCAGGAACCCATTTTTGCTGACAGAGCTCTTGGCCCATCACAGATGCCCAACACAAGTGATGTGGACCTGGCCACACCCACCCTGGCACCCCAAGGTCAAACACAACCCTGATGCAGCTCTCAATGAAGTAGAGTTTGACACCTCTGATTTAGACGTACAATCTAATTGGGGGTGAGGTTGCTAAGGTATTAAGCTTTAAGTGACTTGCCATCCAAAATATGGGTGAAAGATGAACTAAAAGATGGTGGACCAAGGGAAAAAACCAACTTCAAATACTCCCTGGGTTTGCCAAAATGTTGAGATTGTTGATAAAATCAATGACAGCTCATGCCTTTTATTTAATATTAGGAGGTAGTATGTTTTTTTATAACTGAAAATATTTTTTAAAAAGTGAGTTGAATGTAAATACTTAGTGTAAAAATTAAAGTTACGGTACTTTAAAAGCTACTTTTAAAACTGTTAAATTTCATTTAAAACAATAAACCTTGGTAGTTTAATAGTTATTGTGATTAATTGTCATGCATTTAATCATTTTATCCTTCTGTACAATAAAAAATAACAATTTTTAGTACTTTTTGGAGATGCTCTGGGAGGAAAATAAAAGATTTTGGTAGTGACACAATTATCTATTTCTAATCTGCTATTTCTTCTATCAGCTCCTGCAGGTTTTGCAATGGCTCAGCTAAAAATTCATATACACATAATGTCCTCACAGTCAGTGGTCAGTTGTGTGTGCATGTGTGTGTGACTTTCTCAAAACAAAAAGCAGCTTTATCAAGAAGCAACAGTCACTAATAGATATTTTGACATTGCTATAATTTTGTTCTTCAAGTTTTACAATATAATTTTATTACATTAAAATATTCTATTTTATTATCTGTAAATTGTCTGGAATCTGTGTGGATTAAGCAGGAGATAAATTGCACAAAGAACAGTCTAGAGTGACTTGATATATTCAGCTCTACATGCGGCCACAACAACTGCTGAATCTGAGACCAACAAGGCAAACATTACTTCCACATAATTTAAGGATTAATTCTGTTTCAGGTTCTATTTGGAAAATAAAGCCATGAGCATATTTATAGTGCCTTATTCATGGTTAATCATATTTAACCATTTTATATGTTTGGGCGAAAAATCCAGTCTGATTCGAAGCCAGAAGAAAGAGGTTGGAAATAAAATAGGCACTGGCTGCAGGAAAGAAGGCCTTTGTTTATTTGGTAGCCAGAAACTTTAGTGATAGCAACGTGTTTCTGGGGTGGCTGACAAAATGGGACTGGGATAGTTGGGCTTATATATATTCTTTGGGGCTTTTAGTGATTGAGATGTCTGTTCCTGTGTATGCTTTAATATTTTAATGGCTGATGCCAAATTCTTATGGGGTCACGGGCAAAGGGAAATGCAAATCCTACGTCTTTGTCTGAGCTAATCTTGTCAGTTTTGGCTTATCTAAATGTGTTGTTTATTTGGAGACTCTTTGCTTATGAATAGATTGACCCAGTCTTTCTGAATGGATACAAAATCTCCATTCAAAAAGACGAGCCTCTTCAAAGTTTCTGCTTGAGGTTGTTTTCCTATGGCAGAAAGACTGGGGCTGCTTCCTGCCTCTGTTAAGATTTTTCTTCTTTAAGGGAAATATTCTATCCTGTCCTCTTTTTAATATTAAGAATAAACAATATTTTAATCTGAGGAAGGGAGAACCTTCCTATAATATCATGAAAACAATTCAAATGTTTTCAGCAAATATATCACATGGACTCTCAACTCCTTGACAATATATTATGTCAAATTGTTTCTTCACCAATATCAAGAAAAATGACTTTTTTGTTGGTTAATATATCATTTTGCATACAATAATTCAAATATAATTTGACTAAGGAAAGAAATCCATGTAATGAGTCTGAGATAGTATGGCAAATTCTTAATTCAGAAAATAATTACATGGCTATTTGTATCTGTAAATGTAAGATATTACTAATTCTGCTCAAGTAAATTGCTGTTTGCCCAGGGTTTTGAACTTTGGTAAACACTAGGCCCACAGTAAATATAAATTCTGACACAAGATGAACACAATTACATGAACAGACAAAGCAAATATTTATATATAAACAAGAACTAGATAAGAATACTAAAATATGTGAAAATATAACTTTAGAGGAAGCAAATGTATAGGAAGCAAATCAATTAAAAATACTCTACATAGTTATTAAACATGACAATAAATTAGAGGAATGCTTGCAAAAATGTTTGATTTTTAAATCCATTACTGTTTTATAATGGAGGAGTGGAGTTCTCTTAAATAAGAAATACTAAAATAAAAGATGAATCAGCCTTAGTGTTTGGAAAATACTTCTGGTAATATTGTGCGCAATATCCTGATGTTATGATGTAAATGTATGGCTTTTTTTATAAAGACGATCCCTGCTTATATAAATAAATAGGGATGTTTACCATATAGAGTTACACTGGAATGAAGGGACTAACCTAGAGAAATTGTCAGGCTCTCTTCTCACCTGTCACAATATCCTAGATTAAGATATAGATTGCATGTCCAATTACAGTGACACAACAGCAAAATCACATAGCAATTTATGAGATTCTTTGAGCTTAGATTACATTTTTTGACAATAAGTAAAGAAGAAAATATTAAATTGTTGGTATGATCAAAAGTGTCCTAAAACTTTTAAGTTCAGATAGAATAAGAATCTGTTGATTGTCAATCTCACTTTTTTCTCAGACTAGTGTTATTTTAAATCTTAGGAGGGTGTTTTTTTATCCATTTATAAATAGAATTGCAAACTTTTTGGTTCAGAAATGAACAAAATAAAATCCCGTTCTTGTCAGTGAACTCTATTCTGTTGGGTGGCCATAAATTGCATGTGTCTAAGATACTATTTCAGATCCAGCCTTACCTGTCTGTGTTACCAAAGTAGGTAAGAGGCAGAAATTGTTTCATGATTTTTGATTTTTCTCCATTGCTCTCGTTTCCAAGGTAACCTTAATCTCTGTTGTGCTGCTTTTTGCTTTCATGAGAGATGGTTGGCTCCCCATATGATCATCTAAAGTCTAAATATAGTCTTATGAACCAAGTGAGAAGTATTTTCCTCACATTTTCTTCATTGTTTTGTAGGAAGTAAGTCTGAAACATCAAAACCTTTTAATACACCCATCTATCAATTTAGATTGCTGCCTCAGTTGTTTGTATGAAAGTTCAGACAACTTTGTGCTAATCTCACAAAATTTATTTCCTATATTATTTATGAAGGACAGTACATGTTACTTCAATATTACTTGAATATTGACATTCAGAATTGGGCCTTGTTATTCTTTCTGGACTCTATCTTCTGCCCATTCTATCAAATCAATGCTAATGAGGGCATTTTGGAGCTAGAGTCAGCTACTAGGTTAAGTGAATTGTGAAGTGGAAACAGGTATTACATTAAGGTGACCAGATTTTAACATTGGTAAAGTGGGACACCATTGACCCGGGGGGGGGTCCTTGATTAAAAATTTGCATGTAAAAATTTGCATGTAAAATTTGCATTAATTTGCATTAATTATAAAATTAACAAAAATAATATGAAACTCATATCCTGGCGAAATAGCCACATGGCCTTGGGGGAGGGGGAGGTAGAACCATGGGATCCTTAGGGGAAACCCAAAAGTGGGAAGGCAAAGGGAAAGGAGCAGCAATGAAGCCACGGAGACCCCAGATCTTCCTCCTGTCCCCCTTCCCATCACTGGAAATACCTGCCTCCCCTCCCAGAGTTCAGCCATCTGAGCAGAATCCGCCTTGAACCCAGGACTCAGAAGGGCTCCCCCTCACTTCTCAGAGAATTTCACTGGGATTATCCCAAGATTGCTTCATTTCAGCAACCCAGTTAGGGCCCTGAAACCATCATCAACGGACGCTTTCCATTGGACCAGATTTCCCCTGAATCTCACCCTTCACTTTCCCAAAAAGCTGCTCTGAAACGTGTCCTCCTCTGGGGCTGATCCTACACTTTGTCAGGTAGAAATGCCCCTCAGCCAACTTGGGAGGGGATTGTGATCCTGGCTACTCAACTCTTTCCATGATCAGGGACTCTCAATGTAAAGGCCTAAATCAGAGTTAGTTCCTCAGACTCAGCCATTTGGACTTCAATTCCCAGAATTCAGCAACTTAGAACTAAAGAGAAATTTCCTGGGAGTTGGAACAATTAATCAGTGAAACAACTTGCCTCTAGAAGCTGTGAATGCTCCAACACTGGAAGTTTTAAAAGATGTTGGATAACCATTTGTCTGAAGTGTAGGGTTTCCTGCCTAAGCAGGGGGTTGGACTAGAAGATCTCCAAGGTCCCTTCCAACTCTGTTATTCTATTCTATTCTATTCTATTCTATTCTATTCTATTCTATTCTAATTCCCCTCACCCTATAGAAACCCAGGGGGCCTCTCCACCTTCCCCCCACTGGGGATGATTGGGAGTTCCTGCTGAAAACACCCATATTGTGGTGGGGGCTAAGCTGGGGTCCTCTCCCCAAACTCATCCTCTGTGGGGAGGGTCCTGTCACCTTTAAGGCCCCTCTGGTGAGCCAAAGATTAAACACAGAAATTATTTCAGCTTCCTTCATGCAAACTCCTGACTGAGGATCATCAGAGTTTTTCCAGCCCTTCCCTGGAGGACCGGCTCAATTCACCAGACATAAAATTTTACTAACAATGAGGGAAAAAAATCACATTAAGTCACTGTTTAGTTCTAAATTGGTTAAAAGAATCAAAAGAAAAGAAAATGAATAAAATGGTGCTGGGAAATCAATTAACCAGGAAAATCCCCAAGGCCCCTTTTTGGTCTCCATTCTGAAAGCTCTTCAGATCAGAAATTCTTCCAGGGCACCAAAGATTTTAAAGATCATTTTCACGATCGTTCATGGGATTTATTTGGGCAGAACCTGGGTCTGCATACAAAAGGGCAAGCAAGTGGTTCATTTGTCTGTGTCCAAGCAAGTGGTTCATTTCATGGTCACCATCCAGAATTGCTTCTCTTTTCTTTTACATCCAAGCCAGTTTATTTAATCCTTAAATTCTTGCCGATTTTTAAATATCTTTTGAAAAGTTGCTATATTGATAATTTCTCAGAGCAAACAGCCAGGAGCACCCCAAATTCCTGATTGCTAAGGAATAATCTCTGCCTGTACCAGGAAAAAGCTCTGGGGATATTGGGGTTTATGACAATCAGGAAGGAGGAATCTTCACAGCACAACCTTAGCCCCATCGCTCCACTGCACCATCATCTGCCAAGATGCATCCAATTGGAGAAACCAGCCGGGTCCTCCCAGCACCAGAAGCCACAAAGAGCCACAAAGCCCCCACAAGGGCAGGAAAGGAGACCCAGGGGAGGGGTTGGCTGAAGGCAGCCAGGAAGTTCATAAACTGCCCTGATCCCCTGCAAACGCCGCTTTCCAACAATCTCCGCATTGGGGAGGGAAGGAACTGCTCTTGGGGGCACCCAGGTAGACTTATTTATTTTATTTATTTATTTTATTCGTATTTATATGCCACCCTGACATCTGGAGGGGCCACCCTTCTCCTGTTCCCAGGGGGCTCTCCTAGATGGGGGAGGCAGCAGAGTGCCCTCAACACTTTGGGACCTAATCAAACAGTGGCCACAGGGGGGAGGGGCGGACTGGAAAGAGGACCGAATCAGCATTCTATGTCTGGGAATAAACTTTTTGGGGGCAGAGAGAGAAAGATTCCCAGGAAGAAAAAGGGCCAGATCTCCCAAAGGCCCCACAGGGACTCACCAACGTAGCTGTCCTATAGGGCGGCCGCCAGCAGCACCAGGAGCCAGAGGGGTGCAGAGCACAAAGCCATCCTGGCCGTGACCCTCAACCAGCACTCGGATCTCCTGGAAAGTCACAGGGAAAAAGAGGTGCCCCCCCCATGATCAACAGTGCAGCAATCCAGAGGAAGCCGGCGATTGGCCTACCTCAACCAATAGAAAAAAAGTATTCCCGTGTCATCATTGTTGCTAGGCAGATGCCCAGGTGCAACGTAAGAAAGGGGGCGTGGAAAGGAAGGCAAATGTTCTTTCAGGAAATGCCCTTCCAGGGATTCTGTCTCTTAAAATCGGACTTTTTAAAAGCCTGGACGGGACAAATTGGTAAAACTTGGGACTGTCTAGCCAAAAGTGGGATGTCTGGTCACCTTATATTACATCCTCTCCTGGTGTCAGAAATACTTGCTAACAACTTCAGAACCTTTGGAAAACTTAGATACATATTAAGGCCTTATAGGAAAAATCTTGCCTGCATTTCTTGACAACTTCATATGATTACGTTTGTATATCTGCTAGGGCAAAAATAATGCCAGCTTTTAAAATTGATAAATCCAGCAGTTTCCCACAGATTAGAACCTAGTTTATTGCTTAGGAAAGCTCGCCAAATGAAACAATGACAAAAAACCCCAAAGAATTAAACTGGGGGTGGGTAGGGGGAGACAGGACTCAGATCTTTGGAAATATAACCTTACCAGACATAATGAAATGTAGGAAAGTGATAAAAGGAGGAAAAGGCTAAGAAACAATCAGGCAAGAGATGCCCTCTCAGTGCTTTAATGATCTGGGAAAGAAATTTAGAAAGGGTTTGACCTAATGGTACAAAAGTTTAAATTGTCAGTAAGTCAAAGAAAGCAGCCTCTAGTAGTCCTTCGTCAGCCAACTAAAACTAAGAAAACATTATATATAAATTGGGAGAAATATACTTACGGATGCCAGTTGACAAGCTTCTTCTTGGCATTATGAGAAATGGAATGGAGCTATGTTCCTTGTAGTCAGCATAACAAAGAACATAGCAGGTACTGAAAATTACCTACATGTAATACAGTCCTAAATGTTATTATTAAAATTGGTATTTCATAAGAATCTCAACAAAAATTTATGGTAAAACTTCTGAGTCACAGTAATAATGAAAGCTTCCTCTTTCCCATCTCCTAGAATTAAAAATCAAAAAAGTTATAAACCTAACAACTGCAGCTGCAATCTTCCAACCTTTGGCATATCAGTCTCCTACAGAATAACACACAGCATTCATAGGGGGAAAGTGTACATATTAAAAACATAGCAACAGAAGGCCTGAGGAATACATTGTTATATCCTCCTATGTCTTCCAAAGCATTATTAAGTTAAGAAAATGGACATACTGAGTGTGACATTAGGTTATGTTGGCTAGTTTAATATGGAATTCTGTTTATTTATGCAACCTTCTGTATTTTATTTACAGCAATCATCTACAAACCACTAACTGCTAAATCCTATCCATTTAATAAAGTCTATGAAACAGTAAAATTAAAAAAGGAAAGTATAACGGACTTCAAAAATAAAGTGTTTTAGATTGGGATGGAGAATGATGTCACAATTTACTTAGTTCTAGTCTGTGGGCTTGGTTTTTTTTAATTTCTTTGGATAACTATATAGCATTTTCACATGCCTTTCTCAATAAAGGCGTTATTCAAAGAAATACAAGCTCATTGTCAAGTAACTTGTCAAGTCATTTCTGTCTGCAAAAGTGCAATTACTGCCGGATTTCATTTATCAGAGAATGTCTTCTCATGCTACTGTCATTTATACTTGTTGCATCTTTTTTTACTGATTAGACAAGAGTCAAACATAGATTTCTATACTGCTTGCTTTACTGAAACGTTTAGATGAACTAATTTAGGAGTATTCAAGAATTATAGGCAGCCCAAGCTAATCAAGTAAGAATTTTAAATCACAGTTATTATTAATCTAGTAACAGCAATGACCTAATATACTATATATTTCACGTTAGTTTTTTGGTCCTTCTTTTTGAATTTCCCCCTGATTCATTTTATAATTGAGAATACCATTTTATAACCTTCCAAAGCTGTTACTCTTTTTTTGGATGGAGACTACAATTACAGAATTGCTTCGCTGTAGCCATCATTTTTGAGAAGGCATCATTTTGGAGGGCATCATTTTTGAGAAGGCTGATATTTATAGTATCAGCCTGATTCATTATATTTTAACAACATTTATTTATCAATTAACTAGATAGTCTTTCTAATCTAGATTGAATAATATGGGCAATTGAATCAGGTAGACATTTCTATATCAGCAGTATTGCTCACTATGCATGACTTTATTTTAAGACTGATCTATAATTATTTTGAATATTTCAGCATGTGTTTTTGAACATGGATACTCTTGATTAATGGGTATGTTTTGCTGAATTATCAATTTATTACTGTCACTACCAGGGCATAATTTTGTGACATAATATCTTATTGCAAGGTAAATAATTGATGTTAATTTAACAGAGATCTGAACAGCTCTTTCTGATGCTACAGAGAGATCAAAAGTTATGTGCAGATTACTTTTAAAATCAATTGTAATTTGGCATAAGAATTACATTGACTGGAGAATAAATTAAGTAAAATACACAATGTATAACTTTTGACATAAGAGAAATTGAAATAGGCAGATATATTTGGTTATGTTTCCAGATATCACAGTCGCCCTCATCTCTACTAATTATGGAAAATAAATTCAAAATATTCTTTCTTATACTTGCAAAAATGCTTTTAAACTGTCAGTAGAGAGAAAGATTTCTGCCACTAAGAAGGAAAAGTCTATATTTGTACAAATGTAGGTTATGTGGAAAGTTTTCTTTCATTCTGCCCAGTTTTGTCATCCTTGCCATCTTTTCTCTTAATTTTTCTCTTATTTTTCTTGTGTTTAATGTTTTATTTGTAGACGGACCGAAGCCCCTGAGAGTTGGGTAGCATCTAAATTTAATAAATTATTATTAGTATCAGAATAACTTGGTCAGGTGAAGTTTAAACGAGAATATAGGGGGTGCAAATGATAAGACTATTTGTTGATTAACAAAATTGGCAAGTAATGATTTGAACACAGCAATGAAATATTAATCTTGAAAACTAGTTTAACAAAAATAAAACTGACATAAATGCAAAAATGAAAAGTAAGATTGAACACAGATGTTGAACACAATGGGAAACATTGTCTTCAGTATCTCTCCATTAGTGCATAAAGTATGAATAAGAAACAAGGTGAGCTGGAAAATATGATATAATTTAGAGATTACAGAAACACAATAGGATTCTTCCCATCAATGGAACATTAAGCTTCTTTGAGAGGTTCAGGCAACATGAGAGAGCGGGTAATATAGCTTCACTATCAGAAATAAACTTACCTATTTAGAGGCTCATTGACTGACAGTCAGTGTTGAAAGGATCTAAATTAAATGGATTTCTTACTAGGAAGCTACAGGGCATCCTCCAACCCCAGTTGGAAAAGGTGGGTAAAGATTTATTAAAATAATATTAAGAAGCCTCAAAAATAGTAGTGATGAGAGATTGTGGCTATTCAGACATTTATTTAAAGTAATTCTTCCAAATACAAGATGTCAGATAAATTCTTAATTTGTGTTGGAATAATTTTCTCTTTCAAAAGGGGGTGGTGGAAGCTAAAGGATTTACAACCTGGGTTTCACAGAGACTGAATATATTAAAGTGGTGGGAATGGTTAGGGTTCTTGGTTTTAATGAGATATTTGATAAAAAGACAAACACAGGGTTTTTAAAAGCCATTTTAATAGGTATTGTAGCTGGCTGGGTTTCTTAAAAAGAAAGTTGGGGATAATATTGTCTCAAGCCATTTCAGGGGATATATATATATATATATATATATATATATATATTTTAATAGATTTTCACGGGTAAAGGTATGTAGGTCTTGGTGTATTGGTCTTGTCCGTGTAAGATTGAAATACCTTGGCAGCGTTTGGAAATCTCATCCGTCATCTTCAGGCTGGTGTCTTCAGCTTAGTTCTCCTGGGAGAGCGAAGCTGAAGATTTCAACCTGAAACGGACGTGATACCAAACAAATCTCAACCTACTGAGACAGATCTATCTCTATATATATATATATGTATATATATATATATATATATATTTCTCTATATATACACATACATACATATATATATATATATACATATGTAGAGTCTTAGTGTATTGGGTCTTGTCCGTGTAGATCTTACCAGGGACAAGACCAATCCTAAAATTTCCTACACTCTACCGATGAAAATCTGAAAACAAATATATACATATACATATATATGTTTTCATTATATATATATATATATATATATATATATATATATATATATTTTGTAATTTTCACGAGGTAAGGTATGTAGGTCTTGGTGTGGTCTTGTCCATGTAAGATTGAGAATACCTGGCAACGTTTACGAAATCTCATCCGTCATCTTCAGGCTGGTGTCTTCAGCTTCGTTCTCCTGGGAGAAGATATATATATATATATATGTTTTCGTAGATTTTCACGGGTAAAGGTATGTAGGTCTCACTTCTCCCAGAAGAATGAAACTGAAGACACCAGCCTGAAGATGACGGATGAGATTTCGTCGAAACGTTGCCAAGGTATTCTCAATCTTACACGGGACAAGACCCGAATACACCAAGACCTACATACCTTTACCCATGAAAATCTACAAAAACAAATATATATATATAAACAAAAGGCTGAGAGACACACAGCCAGCACCTCAGCTACACAGGGTCTCAGGAAAAAGCCATCCAATCTGCATACATCAACTCCATCAACCAATCAAGAAGTAACAACACAGCCAACTCTGGAGTTTAAAAGGAAAAACAGCCGATCACGCACTTCTCCCAGAAGCGAAGCTGAAGACACCAGCCTGAAGATGACGGATGAGATTCGTCGAACGTTGCCAAGGTATTCTCAATCTTACAGGGACAAGACCCGAATACACCAAGACCTACATATACATATACATACATGCATACATACATACATATATATATATATATATATACACACATATGCATATATACACACATACATACATATATATATATATATATATATATACACACACACATATATATACATATACACACACACACACACATATACATATATCAACTTTAGAATACAGGCTCTCTAGAATAGGAAGCACACATTACTTCTCTTATCTTTTTACTAGGAAAGATCTCAGAGTTTTCTATGGAATATAAATATATATAAAATAAATAAGGATATAAAACTATATGTTACATAGACTGATGTTTCTCATATTATTAAATATAGTACAATATAGATGAACTAT
This sequence comes from Naja naja, assembly GCA_009733165.1. Lineage (NCBI taxonomy): Eukaryota > Metazoa > Chordata > Lepidosauria > Squamata > Elapidae > Naja > Naja naja. The sequence goes on from CM019151.1 coordinate 72,989,279, forward strand.
TGTCACACATCAGCCTTAAGATACTTTTCAATGTCAGGCAGGCTATGTATATTTGCACATAATTAAATCTTAATTAAAACTATTTGGCATGGAATTTATTCCAATAATATTTTATTTGTATTATAGACATGCATTAAGAAGCATATAAACGAGGGATTTAATGGATACTTAATGCTATGAAGCTTTAAACTGTACAGATCATAAAGCTGTCCTTAGTTTTTTATGCTTTCCCATTTGAAATCTGAAATACAACTTGCATTCATTCCACAAGGCTGATCTACAATACCTTGATGCCCACTGTTATTTAGCGGGATCATAAACAATCTCTTCCCACAGTATGCCACACCCTTACATTTTGAAAAGCTTACTTTTTTGAGCCTTGCATCATAATCTTCCTCTAAGTGTGACAATCTTTGAATAATTCTGTTGTGGTTTTTATAAAGTTAAAGGTGGGTGGTTCGTTACCTTTCTCTACTGTGAAGTGACCAAGAAAAAGTCTGAGCCCAGTGGATCCAATCCAAAGTTATTTATTGTTGTAAACAAGTACAAAAGCAATAAAAATAGTTAAAAGGTATTTCAATGTCTATTTGTTTCTTCTTGGAGTCTTTTCTTTTCTTTTTGTGGCAGTCACCTATGTGACTGGAGTTCCAAAGATCCTCCTCGTGGCTTGAGGCAGGATCCTTCCAGTTGCATGATCCCAGGCAGCTGGAACCTGTGTAATAGTGGAACTGGAACTGGCTAGAAGCCACGATGCTAGCTCCTTATATAGTCCAGAGTCAGGAGAGGTGGAGCTTGGTAACACCCGGAAGATTTCAATCACAGCTGTGCTGTGATTGGTCCATTCAAACTTTTGTGTTAAGCTGAGGAGGGGGCCAGGAGAAAGAGCACAGCCAACTCATGGAAAATTCCTTTTCCACAAATTCAGAAATTATTTGGATAGCCCAGAGTTGGAGAGCCGGTTCAGTCTAGTAACCATTTCCCCCCAGATTTTCACTTATAATTTTCATACTATACACAAAGACTTGAAAATGTTGAAATAACGTAATGAATGCCTTGTCCAAAGGCAAAACAACACACCTCTTAAGAAAATAACAGGGTATATAAATATCATTTAGATGTGGGTAGCCAATTTTTCATTTAGGCTGAATGAAGAAAAATACTGGAACATGATATTTAAATGGAGGGAAGAATAGATCTCCCTTGTTTTCCAGGCCTTATAACATTTTTGTTTCATTCTTGGATAAAGAAGGATGACAACTCAATTTCATAATTCATGCTATGCATATAAAATGTGCACCATACAGCTCCTACAGTTTCTACATAAAGGGAACCAAGTCTTCCTGAGGATAGGAGAACTAGTACTTGTTAAAATAGATCAGATATATCCAAACTTTTCTGGTTGCATAAAGATAAAGGTTCCCCTCGCACATGCATGCTAATTGTTTCTAGCTCCAGGGGGCAGTGCTCATCTCCATTCAAAGCCAAAGAGCCAGCGCTGTCCAAAGACATCTCCGTGGCCATGTGGCTGGCAAGACTAAACTCCGAAGGCACACAGAACACTGTTACCTTCCCACCAAAGTGGTCCCTATTTTTCTACTTGCATTTTTACAAGCTTTTGAACTGCTAGGTTGGCAGAAGCTGGGACAAGTAATGGAGCTTACCCCATTACGTGGCGCTAGGGATTTGAACAGGCAAATTGCCGACCTTTCTTATCAACAAGTTCAGCATCTTACCCATTGGGCCACTGCATCCCTCTGGTTGCATATGCCTGATCTATTCCTGTCCTGAAGGTTCCACTCAGAAATTGTTACCCTATAAAATGTGTGACAATTTCACTCTCTTTTCTACATGAGGCCTGTAGACTTGACATAGATAGATAGGGAAATATCTAGCACAGGGGTGTCAAATACAAGGCCTGCAGGCTGGATATGACCCATGATGTGGTCAGATCTGGCCCATGGGGCCATCCTGGAAAATGTAAGGGGACGGCCTGCATCATTTTGACCCAGTCTACCCAATGCGAAGAGGAAACATGCCAGCAGTTTGGGGAGTGGCATCAATCTGGCCATGTCCACCCAGTCAGACATGACCCCCCAGCCCCCCGAGGTCAACCACAGCTCTGATGCGGCCCTCAATGAAATTGAGTTTGAGACCCCGATCTATCATATCAGTTGCTACCTATGGAATTGATCTATATCACATTGAATTCCTTCTGGGGCAGGAAGGAACATAATGATGGAATTTAGAAGATGGTCAATGTTTCAGTGCCACCCTGCCAGAAGACATAGTGCTTGCAGTTTTGAAGGAAGCTGTCCTGCAATCCTTCCTTAAGGGGACAGTTTTTAACAACTAGTGACAGTAATAAATTGATAATTCAGCAAAACATACCCATTAATAGTTCTTTCCTCTTACACCAGATTAATTGTTATATTGTGATGTTGTCAATGGTAAGATACTTTCTGACTGCCTGTGAGTGTTAATCATTGAAAGTACTGTTGTGAACTAGTCTTCTGTCTGGTCCAGAAAGAGCGGGAGGCAGCGCAACAGCTGATTGGCTACCGCGTCTGACAGCGCGCTATAAAAGGAGCGCTGTCAGCCACAATCAGCTGTCACCTGTCAGCCGCTGTGTTAGCATGCAGTTTGATGTTTTACCCTGTTAGATTTTAAAATAAAAGGGTTACCCTGAATTCTCTGGTCCGTCTCAGTAATTCTCACTTTAACTTAACATATTGGCAAAATCAGGGAAGTGTTGTCCTGGTTTTCGGAGAATCTTAATATATGGATGAGACAAAAGAGGCAAAGTGAAGTATTTGATTTTTCAGCTTCAGTCGGTTATAGTCTTGTTCCTCAGGCAGAAGCCAGTATGCTAATAGTACTGCTATATGGCTAGACTGTTACTCAGGTAGAGGCTGTGATCAGAAGAGTTTTCATCTAGCTCCAGCTCGGATATCAACTTCACTACTTGGTGTGAGCACCTTGCAACATGACTCATGCCCTTAACTCCATGTGCAGAATATTGTATAAAATGCTATGGCTCATTTGCTTGCAGGAAAAAACTGAAAATATTGCATTGCAAAATCTTCTGGAGCCAGACCTGTCCAGTACATTCAGTGGAGGAGAGCTCCTTGAAATGTTTATAACTTTAGGGCTACTAAAGCAGTAAAGAAGATAATGCTTCTTCATGGTTGTCCCACTTGAACATTGGATTAATGCGATGGCCTTCTGGAAATTGACTTGTACTTCTGAGTAAGGGATTGGTTGATATCATTTAAGTCTCATTTGAACAATGATTACTAATTTATTTCTTACAAAGTTCTTGTGGGTATTTTATGTTATTTTGTTTATTTTGGATGTTCATCATACAGTTTACTGTGGACATTATGTATGCCATTGGGATGGAAATCTCCTATGAACAATAACTGAAGAGTATCCAACCTTTAAAGTTAGCCAATTACACCTCATCACTTTTGTATTCAAACAATGAAGGAGTAAGATCCCCAAGGTTACATAATTCTTATACAGAGTGTTGTGGTATAGAGTGTTGAACAAAAACAGTGTGAGCATGTGCATATACTAAGAGGCCAACAAATGCAGAGATAATTACTTTATATTATTAAGGATGCAAGATAACAAAAAAGGGAAACAGATATCAAAGTGTGAAGATACTAATATAGCAGCTTTGATATACTGCAAGAGATGTGCCAAGTCTCTACAATTGTTATTCTAACAAGTTGACTGTACTTAGAATGAAAAACAGCAAAACATTATCATTAAATCCTTTCATTTGCTAAAGGCAAAAATTCCATAATTATTTGAATCATTAACAATACATTGGGAAAACTAGAAAAACTGAAAAATTCAATAAGCAACTGTAAGGAAAAAATAAAATTTAAATGAATATACTGTATATAAACAACTGCAGAATAGAAAAGCATACACTAAATTTTTATTTCAGTTCTAGATACCTCAGATATTTTAATTACATTACTTAGCACTGATGTTTTATTATAGACCTTATTTTAAGCCATGAATCTTGAAAAATTCAGCAGCATATACATCTAAATAATATATAAATCCAGTCAAACATTTGAATATATATAGGACCTATGCCTAAAGCATTTTGGAAACTGTATATGTCTCTGAAATCTTCAATTATACATTCTGGTAGAGACACCTGCAGCACACTGCTGGCTCATATTTAAATGATTGTCCACTAGGATTCCAAGATTCCTCTCACAGTTACTACTATTGAGCAAGAGACCAGATATATTGTACCTGTACATTTTGTTTTTCTTACCTAAATATAGAGCCTTACTTTTTTCACCCTTGAATGAAAGATAATTGATTAAGAATAATTTAAATCAACATTTGGTCACTGATTTAAAAAAACTATTTGCAAGCTTAGATATTCTTTAAAATGCTAACAAAACTACACATCAACATGTACTGAAAAGTCTTCTAACTAAAACTTCCCCATTTCATGGCAGAGTAGCAAGCGAAAATAAGAAATCAAGATGAATTCAGTCTGTTTTACCAGACAGCAGGCAAGCAAGTTGCATTAGTATAACAAACTAAGTTTACTGACAGTGAATAAATAAAACAGTCTACAGAAAAGGAATTTCATATATCAAAGTTCAGGCAATCTCCACTAGAATCCCAATGAATTGGGTTACAGACACATTTGCAGCATGCAAGGAAACTGGATTGCAATGAGGTGAAATGGAATTTAGTAGCAATGAAATGTCACCAGGACTTCTTCCAAAAACACTCTTCTTTTTATCCTGCTGGGTCTTGCCTGCTGACTGAATCTTTTAGAAGAGTTTCTTGTTTGCCAGTGTTTTGTCTTCTTTTCTCTCACAATGCTAATATCCCAGGCCTCGTCTTAGTATTTGTCACCTTTTATTTTTATTTGTATTTATTTGTCAAGCAATTATAAGATAACATGTATAAGTATAAACATAGTTATGAATACATGAAATGGATATGAATAAGAAAAAAAAGAAACAATAGGACAGGAACGGTAGGCACGTTGGTGCACTTATGCATGCCCCCTACAGACCTCTTAGGAAAGGGATGAGGTCAATAGTAGACAGTCTAAGGTTAAAGTTTTTGGGGTTTGGGGAAGAAACCACAGAGTCAGGTAGAGTATTCCAGACATGGACCACTCTGTTGCTGAAGTCATATTTCCTGCAATTAAGTTTGAGTTTGTATCTATTGTGTGCTCTTGTATTGTTATGGCTGAAGCTGAAGTATTCATTGACTGGTAGGACGTTGCAATGTATGGTTTTATATACTATACTGAGATCAGACCGAAGGCGGCATAGTTCTAGGTTTTCTAGGTCTAGAATTTCAAGTCTGGTGGCATAAGGTATTCTGCAATGAGTAGAGGAGTGGAGAACTCTTCTTGTGAAATATTTCTGGACTTTCTCAACTGTGTTAATATCAGATAAGTAATGTGGGTTCCAGACTGATGAGCTGTATTCAAGTATTGGTCTAGCAAATGTTTTGTATGCCTTGCCTATGTATTCCATGATACACAGAAAATTTCTGGAAATGAAGTTAGATCAGGCTAGAAATTCAAAGACCATGAATTCAAGTGCCACCTTAGCATGAAAGCCAGCTGGGTGGGACAGTCACTACCTCTCAGCCCAACCCATTTTAGATGGTTGTTGTTGTGGGGAAAATAATAATAAGAATGTATATTGGATCTCTTCGCCACCTTGAGTTATTTGTAAAAATAATAAAGGCAGGATAGAAACAAATGGAGTTGTAGTTTTCACAAAGCTGTTTCTTTTGCTTATCTTTTTGGTAAACACAGTGCTGTAGATCTTGAACCTTTTATTATTTTCCAATTTCCCAACAGTTAGCAAAATCAAAACCATCATATTGCAGTCTTTAAAATAGGTGTTATTGGTTAATGCAACAACTGATGAGGGCTCAGATAATGCCTAAGTCTTAACTTAAAGGATGTCTAATATCATAACCCTAGTGATTTACATGTATAGTATTGATATAAAGAATGAAGATCTAGACCAGGGGTCTTCAAACTTGACAGCTTTAAGACTTGTGAATTTCAACTCCCAGAATTCCTCCTCCAGTCATGTTAGCTTGGGAATTCTGGAAGCTGAAGTCCACAAGTCTTAAACTTGCCAAGTTTGAAGACCCTTGATCTAGACCAGGGCTGTCAAACTCCTGGCCCATGGGCCAGATGCGTCACATGCTGGCCACACACATGCTCAGTTTAGCGAAGGGGGAAAAAGTCCTGATATGTCACATGACACCACCATGACGACATGAGTTTCACACCCCTGATCTAGACAAGAGGGAGAAATTGTGGCCCTCAAGCTGCATGTATCTCTGGAATCCATTTTTAAGTTTCTTAGCAATCACATTTTGTAAATTTAACCACAGAACTGCTTATGTTTATTCTTGTTTGCTAAGTAAATCTGAGGGTATTAATTTTGCTCATGAAAGCTGCTATAAATTTTAGTCGTGAAACAAGCTTAATATTTCTGGATGCATAAATTTCAATTCACATAATTCTCTCTCTATTTTTTAAATGTAAATGTAATATAAAATTTAAATTAAAATTTAAATTTAAATTAAAATTTATATTAACAGATAAAAAATTGAAAGGTGGAAATCCTTCCCACCAACCTGCCTGAACCTTCCAAATCATGCAGTTGTTTTGTATTCTTCCACAAGTTACAAAGTAACTTCAAGTAATTTGCACTTTTCCATCAATTACTAGAGTATGAGGCCACCTAATGTGAAGGAAGGACTCACTAGAGAAGAACCTAATGCCAGGAACAATTGAGGGCAAAAGAAGAAGGCAGAGATGGTGGCTGGATGGAGTCACCGTGAGTTTAAATGGATTCCGGCGGATGATAGAGGTCAAGAAGGCCTGGAGGAAGATTGTCCATGGAATCATGATGGGTTGGACACAATTTCGCCACTAAAAACAACAACATGAGACATTTTTAGGCATATGTATCAAATATTTTGACTATTTTTGATCTGTTATTTAAGGAGCAGTGAGTTATATTCTTTAAATACTTTCTCAATATTTTTTTTAATGTTTTCTGAGAAAATGGTATCTCTATTTGTACGCCTCTAATGTTGGTCTACAGTATTTTTGACTAAACATAAACTTGATTCGTAAGCATATAAATCATATATCTGAAACTATTCGGGAACATAGTTAAAAACCCTAATTTGTAAAGCACATTAGGAAGGAAAGTAGTATATTCTTGCAAAAGAAAACATTTCTGGTTTGTGCTGAACAACCTAATTGCTCCTGTATTTTATTGGCAAGAATAAGAATTGGAGATTATCATTGCCTGCAGACATACAATATGGAGTGCCTACGTGTGCAGCAATACAAAAAAAAAAGGCAATTGCATTGTCCATGCCAGCTTCATAGATATAAATAATTATACATTCTTGGCTACTATACACCTGTGATAATACTGTTTCCAGAGCTATTAAACTGACATCTCTGTGTAGAGGAAGGCAACCTGCTGTTTTTCGATATGGTCTCTATAAGAGATATAATCTTGCATCGAAGACTTGTATCTGACAGGAAGGGTGGAGTGGAGTCAAGTTTTCAAAGACAAAGTAATTCTTGCTTCTCTCCAGCACATACTCAATATCATAAGCTTTTATATGCTTTCCAAAAGTTTAGGCAAAACTGAATGATTATAACTATGTAAAATTATTTAAGTACAGTGCCTGTCAACACTGTTGGGCTGTTTTTTTTTTACAAATGCACCAGCTAAATTTTGTGAAAAACATTGGTTTTTAAATTTATTTTAGCTGAATAAAAATGGTCTGATTATAGAAATATTGCAGTTATCATAATTATGAGTTAGTTGAAGGTTCAGTGCAACTGCCCTGCCTTTTAATGTCTTTGGCACCATACTATTAAACATTTACCACTTCTAACCTTGAAGTAGCACATGGAGTGAATCAAGACAGAAACTTCAGTCTTTATCTGGCTAGGGTGAATAAGGAATATTTATTTATTTTCTCATATCTCACTATCAGCTTATAGCAATAGCATTTAGACTTATATACTGCTTCACAGTGCTTTACAGGCCTCTCTAAGTGGTTTACAGAGTCAGCATATTGCCCCCAACAATCTGGGTCCTCATTTTACCCACCTTGGAAGGATGGAAGGCTGAGTCAAATTTGAGTCTGGTGAGATCTGAACTGCCAAATTGCAAGCATCTCATATAGCCCACCATTTCTTTCTTTCTTTCTTTCTTTCTTTCTTTCTTTCTTTCTTTCTTTCTTTCTTTCTTTCTTCCTTCCTTCCTTCCTTCCTTTCTTCTTTCTTTCTTTCTTTCTTTCTTTTGGCTTTCTGGATTCCTATGTAGCTAGATATAGTGCCTTTTTAAAAAGAAGAAGAGAAATAAAGGAAAAATATGTTCCTGCTCAATTGTAGATCCAGAAAGCAATAGCTGCAACATAATGTGAGTAACTGGAAAGCAGTATTTGTTCAGAGTTCTGGAACTGGAACTGGAGCAGTATTTGTTCAGAGTTCAGAGTTCAGAGGATGTCCATCCTTTCACAAAGAGCAATTTTTGTATCAGAATTTCTGCAGAGCACCCATTTTCTAATATAAAGTTCTAAAGTTATATCATTAGACACTGTTGAATAGCATGAGTAAAACCTGCTTTCAGCATTGTCATAAGTACACAAAGGTAAGGAGCTATTTTATACTTTCTTTTTGTACATTGCATTCCACATTGTCTGTCCTCCCAAAAATATTTTCCAAGGCATATGCGAGATCTATTGGAATGAGAAAACAGCTTGGTGGGAGCCGCAAGTAACATCCCACACCAATGCTGTGTTCTAACTCTTTTAATGAAAAGCAATGGAGGCGTGAGATATCTGACTGTAATCCATTTCAAATAGATATCAAAAATAGTAAAATGGGGACAAGAGCTTCAGGAGAGAAGTAGTGAACTAAGTTCAAGGCAAAATACCAACTAGAACATATTTCATTTCCAGTTAACAATCAAAATCCCAAACCTTGAATACACTCAAGGAAAACTACTCCAATTTTTTTTGTAATTTTTGCAAATATATCTTGTTCTCTACCTTTCCACTTCAGAGTTCATGCTGAGCAAAGATTGTGTTGTACAAAAACCTCTCCCTTTCTTCTTCCTAACTCCCCACTACAAAGTCATACAAAGATTTGTTGGAAGATTTCAATCTGAAACTCTGAAATAATGTTTGATCTTAGAAAGACATTTGAGGAAAATAATCACTTGGACTTATACATGGCTTATTGACTTAAATGTATAAAATCTAGATAATCACATCTTAAGTCTTATTAGCATTGTTTTGTGTATACTTTTAACAAGGGTAACATACAGGCATCATTATAGTTCTAATGTATACAATTTGCCTATGCCAAAAATTAAAATTGTATGAATCCCATATCCTCTAGAAGGCATAGAAATAAATTGTTGCAATAATAAAACATTAACTATTGAAAGCTGTGAACCACAACTTAGCATTATACTTGAACTTAGTGATTAAAATAGATCAGGAATTTACCTAGATAAGTAGATATGCACAGCAAGAGAAGAAAAGAGAAAAGGAAGGAATCAGGAAAGGAAGGATGGATGGATGGAAGGAAGGAAGGAAGGAAGGAAGGAAGGAAGGAAGGAAGGAAGGAAGGAGGGAAGGAGGGAGGCAGGGAAGGAAAAAAGGATGTTCTACTTTTGGATTTAGAAATTTGCAAGCAAAAGATAATCTGTTTCTTCATTTGTTTGTGTATTCAATTTATATCAAAAACTTGGCGATAAACAGAGAAATACTGATCACTAATACCAGTTTAAAGATAGGCCTATCATTCCTTTAAGTTGTGTTTTCTCTCCTCATTTGCATTGTGTGGATAAATGGAGGATTATTTAACATTTATCCCAAAGCACTGAAACTAGAGATGCAGTCTAACATCATGCTCCAATGGAAAGCTAAACTTGTCTTTCCAAAGTTTATTTACTTCCTATTGTTTCTATCTAGGGCATCAAACAGGACAAAAATGTTTTTTTCTGAGGTAAATTCAATGTGTTAAGATTCGCTAAATTGTTTACTTTGCCTCAGTTTTGGCATTGAGGTATCTTGCATATAGAAACAGTTCTCATAAGCCCAAAATTGAGATGTTCTTTTTCTTAGATCCCTATCTGATGCTGATATATAATCATACAATACTGTAAAATCCAATACCTTACATCTTCTGAACATCAACATCTTTTGCATCTTTCACATAAAAGTAGATTTCTTTGATTAAAGTAAGAAAAGAAAATGGCTTTCATGGGATGAAAATATTCTCAGTGAACGTGTTTCTATTATGCCATTGATCACAGGTGTATAGGACATTTAGAGCCCTCTGAGATAAAAACCAGTATCGAGATTTCTTGCAGCTTACAATAATGACACAGATAAAAAAACATCACATAATGTTTGAAAAGCTGTTGACAGACAAGCATGGAACAGTCTATTGCAGTACCTCATTAGTACATAAGCAAGCCAGCAGATATGAAAACTAGGAAGAGTCAAAATTGATAAAAATCTAGGAAAACAAAAACCTTAACGAAACGTTAGTAAAAATTTAGGAATTCTGTGCATGATAGAGCGGGTAAAAATCAAAGAAACATTCACAAGCTATGAGGAATGAAAGAGTTACTGTAAGCTTGACAATCTGATTAGTTGAAAAGGTGATAAAATAAATAGTGGTGATGAGGTGGGTCAAAAAGGTGAAAAGCTTGGATAGAATACAAAAACTGAAAATGTCAATATTTTGCAGCAGGGAAAAAAATGAAGTGGCCACAGTGTTGCAAATATAGGCTTTTAGAAAATTAATAGCTAGTTGTTATAAATGTTAAATCTAAACCAGATTAAATTTGGACACATTGATAGGTGGAGTCCTTGTATTTGTTGTGGTTCACCAGCAACCTGTGCAGACGGCAATGGAATCCGACAGTGGGGAAGAACAGGAAGCAGTCTGGGAGTCTGAGGAGGACTCAGACGAGGGTCCTACGTCCGATGCAGAGATGGGGCCAGGATCATCTAGGAGTGCGGTGCTGACTCTGAAGCCTCCAGAGTCTGGCAGCAGCGAGGCAGAGGAACAAAGGGAGCCTGTTCCCAGGGTGCATGTGTGCAGAGCTGCTAGAAGGCAAGAGCAGCTAAGACAAAAGGGGTGACTAAGGAGTAAGGCTGGGAGGTGATTGCCCCTCCCCTAAGGTATAAAGGAAATGCAAAGGTAGAGAAACCTTTGCAGGAAGCAAAGTTGTTCGCTTGTTCAGATTAAATCTTCAAGCTCTGTGTGGACTTTGTACTTTGGTTGGTTTTAAACAGTTAATTTGGCACTTTAGTTGTTGGCAGTAATTCAGAGGAGATAAAGGTGGGTGCTTATTTCGAGGGATTGTTTGGGACTCATTACGGACTGGGAATGAACATAATTCCCAACATTGAAATAAAACAAGAATTGTTTGGACTAAGCGTGTGCTTAATTATGGTCTCAGGAAGCCTTGGTCAGAACAGTACTCTCTGGTCTTGCTTGAAGACATTTCATTATATGACTAGGTAACATTATCAGCAACAACTGATCGGCAGGCAATAATCAAGCTCAGCGAGCACCAACGATTCCACAGTTCAATCCTAAGCTACACTGATGTGCCTTTTTTCCAGTAAAGGTTGTAAATAACACATGGAATGATCAACTCATTTACAGTTTTTTTGAGGGAGATACAAGAAGAAAGTCAGTGATGCCATATAGACTAATCACACATCAGCTGGGTCTGAGAATCATTAAGATAGCTACTTGCAGAATGTAATGATCAAAGAGCTATAATAGTTAAATATAACTTTTTTCATGAGACAAAAGTAAATACTTTTTACATCCACTGATTTATGGCACAGTTAAGTAGATAACTTATATGCATTCAGACAATAGACACATAAAGACTGTTGTCTAGTGACAAAACAAAGTATTTTCATACAAGAGGAGATATGCTGCTAGATATATGTCTATGATTAACTACAGAAGACTATGGATAGCATTCCTGTATCTCTGTATCTTTTACATTTTTGGATATACCGTGTTTCCCCGAAAATAAGACCTACCCCGAAAGTAAGACCTAGCACTATTTTCTAAACCTGCCCTAATATAAGACCTACCCCGAAAATAAGACCTAGTGTAAATCTCCAGTTCCAGGAAGACTTTTCAGGGAGCAACCGTGCACCGGTGAAACACCCCCCCCTACACACTCACACCCACTATTTGGCACCATAAATATATAAGACCTACCCCGAAAATAAGACCTAGTGTGTTTTTGGGAGCCAAAAAATATATAAGACAGTGTCTTATTTTCGGGGAAACACGGTAGTAGTTTGAAAGAGAACTTAATCAGTTCAGTATGTCAATTGTGAAATAATACGAAGTACAGGTTATATATCTGATTTACTACCTCCTTCTAAGCTGTGATTTATCCTGTTAAATAAAACAACTATTCTAATATAGTTTCTTCTTGGAGTAAATACTCGGGGTGGTTCAGTGAGGAGTGATTTTTGTGTATAAAGGAGAAAAATTAATCTCAGTTCTGCTTTACATTCAATTCTACTTCCCACCCCTATTGTAGCTACTAAGGTACCAAAACCTTGATGTAGCGCAACATGCATGAAAGATGCAATATTTATCTGGTTAGACTTCTGTTTTCCACAAATCAAAAATCTATGAGCCAAATATAGTGTTGTTTCACATTTAATCCATGGGATTATATATTTTTTTGGTTGGGGAGGGGTGTAGCCTTTAAGGATTCTGAAGGTTGGTCCCACTGTAATTCAGCATATAACAATCAAATATTATAGGTGTTTCATATCTGTTTTCTAAGGAAGGAAGGAAGGAAGGAAGGAAGGAAGGAAGGAAGGAAGGAAGGAAGGAAGGAAGGAAGGAAGGAAGGAGGGAAGGTTCTAAAAGGAAAGTTTACTTAATTGTTTAAAGCAGAAACATCATTATACAAAAAATCCGATAGAAAATTCACTTTTGTCCATTTCATGACATTATTTTGACTATTGTGATTCTCTATCAAAGAAAAATATTTAAGAAAAGTATGGTGCCTGCCTGGTAAAAACATTAATCTATGATCAAATCTATTTTCCCTACTGATTGCAAATTAGTATTCACTACAATGTCTATTTTTCTGTGTAATTATGCATATATTTAATTTTTATTTCTTTTTTTCCTGTGTGTTTAATTTTAGACTGCAGACATCTTGGAAGGTGCTTTCTTCTACAGTGTTCCTTGCACAATAATATCATAGAATTATAGCAAAAAAAAGCTATAATAAAGAAGGCAAGTTTGGCCTTCTTTTCTTTAAAAATATGACCTTTCTATAATAATAGTATAATTTCAGAATACTAAAAATATGTTTCATGATAGACTAACATTTTTGATTCTGGCAACAGCCATAGAAATAGTACAAAATATAGGGGAAAAACAGGCAGTTTGCCCTATTTTCTATACCTCTTTGTATTCCAGATGTTGCTATAATGAAGGGCAAGACATGAAGGGGCTATAAATAAACTTTCAAAAGCAGATAAATAAGATTGAAAGAATTGCAGGGCATTCTGTTCACATTCAGGAAAGTGAATGGATAAGAATAAGAAAGTGAAGCAGCCTGAGCAACTCTGTAAGAGGCAGGAAATATTATTTGGCAGTCAAGCTAGCCATAAGATTTATAGGGAATGATGTTGGTTATAATCAGAATAAGATTAGAGCCAGAATCCTCACCATTATTGATGGATTGTTCCAGTGCTTTGTTGTTCCAGGGTGCGGATGATGGAGTGGCGACGAGTCTGGACGATTCTATCTGGGTTGAGTTTGACCCTGCCTCCCTGGATGAAGTGGACAGGATCATGCAGAGGTTGTCTTCCACTACGTGTTTATTGGACCCGTGTCGTTCCTAGTTGGTTTATGCCTCCAGGGAGGTTACACGCAGTTGGCTCCAGGCAGTTGTCAACGCCTCTTTGAGTGAGGGTTTTTTTCCTGCCACCTTGAAGGAGGCGGTGGTCAGACCCCTCCTCAAGAAGCCTGCTCTGGACCCAACCGTTTTAAACAACTATCATCCGGTCTCCAACCTTCGCTTCTTAGGGAAGGTTGTTGAGAGCGTGGTGGTTCAGCAACTTCCATTGTTCCTGGAGGAAACTGATTATCTAGACCAGTGGTTCTTAACCTGGGCGATATCACCCCCCAAGGGGCAATTTTGTTTTCAGGGGCGATGGAGCGAAAAGGGGTGATGGGGGGGGGCGATAGGCGATGGAAGATATATTGGGAGAGAGAGAGAGATCTATATTGGTAGATAGGTAGGTAGGTAGATAGGCAGGAAGGCAGGCAGGCAAACAGACAGACCTTTTGGATGGATGGATGGACGGATGGACGGATGGACAGACAGAAAGAATCAGAGTGGCAGCACTTTGGGAAAGCGGTGGTGGCGGCTTTTCCCAACATGCTGCTGCATTTGAGGCACCGGTTCAGGCGCAGTATAACAGTCAATGGAGTGAGCCTGCAGGGCCGGTGCCTCGAGCACCTCTTAGCATCCCAAGGGGGCCGGCAGAGGGGTGCTAAGAGGTGACAGGGGGGTGTTCAAGGTGCTGGCCGGCCCTGCAGGTTCACCCATTGACTAGCACTGCTCGGGAGCCGATGCCTCCAATGCGGAAGCAGTGGCACGTTACGTGCCGCCGTTGCTGCGTTCGACGTGCCACCCCCCTGCCGCCTCTTAGCGCCCCTCTGCTGGCCCCTTTGGGGATGCTAAGAGGCAGCAGGGGGGCGTTCAAGGTGCCGGTCCTGAAGGCTCACCCATTGACTGTAGCACTGCTCCGGAGCTGGCGCCAAAATGGGTGAAACTGCAGGGCGGCGGTGCTTGAATGCCCCTGCCGCCTCTTAGTGCCCCTCTGCTGGCCCCCTTGGGGATGCTAAGAGGTGGCAGGGGGGCGGTTATGTTGGGGAGGGGGGCGATGACAACTTCCTCAATGGTTCAAGGGGGCAATTCTTTCAAAAAGGTTAAGAACCACTGATCTAGACCTGTACCAATCAGGCTTCAGGCCTGGACACAGCACGGAGACAGCATTGGTCGCACTGATGGATGATCTCTGGCAGGCTCGGGACAGGGGTTTTTCCTCTGTCCTGGTCCTTTTAGATCTCTCAGCGGCTTTCGATACCATCGACCAGGGTATCCTTCTGGCGGCTTTGCAGGGTGGTCGGGGGCTCTCACCTCTGTTTAATATCTACATGAAACCTCTAGGCGAGATCATCCGTGGTTTTGGGGTGAGGTATCACCAATATGCAGATGATACCCAGCTTTACATCTCCACCCCAAACCAAATCAGTGATGCTCTCTTTGTGATGTCCCGGTGCCTGGAGGCGGTGCAGGTCTGGATGGGGAGTAACAGGCTCCGGCTCAACCCGGCCAAGACCGAGTGGCTGTTCTTACCAGCATCTCGGTTCTCAGCAGATGTGCCATCTTTGGTCATGGGGGGAGAGGTGTTGCCCCCTGTGGATAGGGAGAGGAATCTGGGCGTCCTCTTGGATCCACAGCTCAGTTTAGAGGAGCAGGTGGGGGCTGTGGCCAGGGGGCTTTTGCCCAGGTTCGACTGGTTAGCCAGCTGCACCCTTATCTGAGCGAGATGCCCTTCGAACGGTCACTCATGCGCTCGTCATTTCCAGAATCGACTATTGCAACCCTCTCTACATGGGGCTGCCCTTGCGGACCACCCGGGGGTTGCAGCTGGTGCAGAATCGCGGCCGCGGGCTGTGATGGGGTGTCCCGATACTCCCATGTTACACCCCTCCTGCGTGGCTTGCACTGGTTGCTGGTTGCCTCCCGGGTTGCCTTCAAGGTGCTAGTAACGACTTATAAAGCCCTAAATGGCTTGGGTCCAGGGTACTTGCGGGAACGTCTCCTGCCAGCGTCACACTCTGATCGCCCTGTGCGCTCCCACAGGAGAGGCCTCCTTGGGATTCCATCGGTTAGACATTGTTGGCTGGCGGTTCCCAGGGCTAGGGCCTTTTCTGTGGAAGTGCCCACCCTGTGGAATCAGCTCCCTGTGGATCTCCGTTTGGCCCCTGATCTCCACTCCTTTCGTTGAGACCTGAAGACCTGGTTATTTCATCAGGCCGGTCTGGACTGACCGGCCTGGGTTAGTTGACCGGTGGGTTATTTTTAGGGGTGGGTTATTTTAGTTGTTTTATTTAAATTTTAATTAATTGTTCTTAGGCTTGTAGTTATTTAATTATTTTTTATTGTAATCTGTTCGGTTTTTAAAATGTTCACCGCCCTGAGTCCTTAGGGAGAAGGGCGGCATACAAGTCTAAATAGTAGCAACCTGCCATATAAGAACATAACCAGATCAAACACTTTCCTCCACTTATATTAACACTTCACAGCTTTGTAAATAATTCATGAACTCTGTATTCGCTCCTTTCTTACTTCTCTTCAGATGTTATGAGTTTAGGCTGTATGGCTGGACAGAACTTCTTTAAAATTGAAACAAATAATTTCTAACTGAATATATTACTTAATTCCTAACACAGTTTCTAATGCACAATTCTTCTTCCGCTTCTAGATCAAAATTTAAACTCCTGGAATTAAGTCACCTTCTTTCTGGTTGGCCAAAAAGAAATCATTATTGTACATGTTTCTAGTAGTAGCCAATATACCAGTAGATAGGTTAGGCTCTGTATCTCTCCACATTCACATAGGGTCTATGGAGAATCTCAGTCATCCAGGTCATGGTTGTCCCAAAGGTGTTTTTTCAAGAGGCAACCGGACTTTCTGGTTTTTCTTTGAAGACGCTTTGCTTCTCATCCAAGAAACTTCTTCAGCTCTGGCTGAATGGTGGAGAATGGAAGGATTTACACTCCTTGCAGACAGTTGATCATTTGCATTCTTTTAGTGAGTTGTTAAGGCCATCTGGAGGTTTATCTGTGTTATCAGGGTCACCTGAGTGGTGCAAATGGATGTGCAGCCTTCTTGGAACTGGTGAAAGGACTGTGTTATAGACAGGAGATAGATGATGACATATCCCTTTGTTGAAAGAGAGCTGTTCAATTTTGACAGCCTGAGTCCACTCCTTGTGAAAGTCCCCAACACTTTTGAATGGCCTTTTCCTGACAATCTTCGCCAGGCTGTGGTCATCCCTGCTGCTTGTGCACCTTTTTCTTGCACACACTTTTCCCTATTTTATTAATGTGCTTTGATACAGCTTTGATACATCCAACATTTTGCAATTACCTTTTGAGGCTTTCCCTCCTTATGCAGGATCAGGATGGTTTTCTTATGGAGGGTGTCAGTGATGGTTTTCTGCACAACTGTTAGGTCAGCAGTCTTTCCCATGATTGTGATTCCTACTGAACCAGACTGAGAGACCATTTAAAGGCTCAGGAACCCTTTGCAGGTGTTATGGCTTAATTAGCTGATTACAGTGGGACACTTTGAGCCTAGAATATTGCACCTTTTCACAATATTCTAATTTTCTGAGATTATGGATTTGGGGTTTTCATGAGCTGTAAGCCATAATCATCACAATTATGACAAATCACGGCTTGAACTATCTTGCTTTGCATGTAATGAGTCTATTTCATATTATTATTATTATTATTATTATTATTATTATTATTATTGAGATTTATATGCCGCCCTATCTCCCTAAGGACTCAGGCGACACAATACTAAAAAATACAATATAAATATTAAAAAATTAATTAAACTGGAAATCTCATAAATCAATTAAAATTTTAAAAAACAACCACTAAAACCCACTAAAAAGACTCCCCCCCCTTCAGTCCGGGTAGGCTAGTTGGAACAGCCAAGTTTTTAGGCCACGGCAGAAGGATCGGAGGTCAGGGGCCATCCAGAGCTCCAGGGGTAGCTGGTTCCAAAGGGTGGGTGCCCCCACAGAGAAGGCCCTACCCCTGGGAGCCACCAGCCGGCATTGCCTGGCTGATGGCACCCTGAGCAGGCCCTGCTGGTGGGAGTGCACGGGTCGTCGGGAAGCTGTTATCGGCAGCAGGGTTTCCTGCAAATACCCTGGTCCAATGCCATGAAGGGCTTTATAGGTTAACACCAGCACCTTGAATCTCACCCGGAGGGTTGCATTACTGAAATAAATGAACTTTTGCACAATATTCTAATTTTTTGAGTTTCACCTGTAGTCCTAATGGTTTTTTGTCTTATGTTGTGCCACTTCATAAATGCATGGCATAACATAGGAGAACAAACCCATTAGGACTAGATTCAGCAGCTTTCTTTTGAAGACAACAGTCTACATTTGCTGAAAGAGGAGTATAAATCCTTCCATTCTCCACCATTCAGCCAGAGCTGAAGAAGCTTCTTGGATGAGAACCAAAACATCTTCAAAGAAAAACCAGAAAGTCCACTTGTCTCGTGAAAAAAAGCACTTTTGGGATTCACATAGGATATTGTTATCCACTAATAGCCTCTACTTGGTTTTACATTTAGGGGATCCAACTCTCAACATATTCAGATAGCTATTCTATTCAGAATGCACAATTCAAATGGCTCCTACTAAAACACACCATTTGTGACCCAACACCATCACTACTATTTTCTGCTATTCAATGAAGGACATTCAGGATATTTCTAACTATGAAGAAAAATTATGGCTTTTACCAGTTGAAAAATTAATCTGCTCCTAGATTGGCATAGACATGTGCATTTAAAACTTCATTTCCCTCACACTGGATTGGCTATTATTGTCAGTTCTTTTTATTCATACCTTCTACTAATGCCTTATACTAATTCTAATCCCTCTGGTTTTGCCTGTGTACTAATTATGTTTGTTTATTTAGGCATCATGGTGTATTTTGACTTTGAAATTGCTGTTGGATTTTTCTTCTCTTTCTTGCCATGGAGAATGAGAAAGATAAATGACTCCAGTGCTTTGCTTCACCTCATGAAAAGGACTGTGCTATAATGCATACAAATTTGGATTCCCAACTTGAATTGGAGGTAGGCTAAGAAATACATCATTTGCTGCTTGATTAAAACTCTGACAAAAGTCCTGAACTGTGAAGAATTGTAAATGATCTCTCACTGCATAATTTGTAATGTAATTATTTGAAAAGAATCTTAGAAATCCAGAGTAAGTATTTCTGGTTCCCCCCCTCACACAAAAATGTTATTATTATAAGAAAGGGACTGAATAATTGAGTTTACTAATGTTGTGATTAAATCAGCTTTTTCCCCAGGAGCATCTACTATGAAGACCATTAACAAATACACGAAAATGTCTAATGAAATCTCAGATATTTTCATGACTTATTCATGACAACAATCACATTTCTATAAGCCTATATTATATATGGATGCTACTTCCTTAGTATTCAATACAATATGAGTATAAAATATATAGATAAATGATTCTGGGAAGAAGACATTATTTTAATTTTTCAATACCCATCATGTGATTTTGTGGGTGTGACTAAAATTAATAGAGCACTTTATTTTCATGCAGAAGACTTCAGTTCCTATCAATGTCACTTATCGGGCATCTATATATCATCCTTAATATGCTTGTTTCCATGTTGAACCTAGCTAGAAATAAAGTTCTGTTATAGGCAGAAGTTTATCAGTCTTACTGTACACTTTGGGAGAAGGCAGTTTTATTCATTTCCCTGCTGCATAGATGGGTTTGTTAAACCAAAAATAAAAAATATATAAAACATCCATCATTCCACTGTTCAATCTTGTGGGCAAAGTCCACTAGTTCCAACATACTTGATCAGCTATCATTTATTTATTTATTTATTTAACTAATCAAACTTATATGCTGCCCAATTTCCAAAGGACTCTGGGCAGCTCACAGCAAAAAAACCACAATGAATTACATTATAAAAAATTTAAAAACAATTTAAAAAACAGCAAACAACAGAAGGGCCAGATCTCTCTAGATCTCAGTCACGAGGTCAACAGCCCCATGCCTGCCGGAAAAGCCAGGTTTTGACTGCTTTGCAGAAGGTCAGTAGGGTGGAGGCAGTCTGGACCTTGGGAGGTAGCTGGTTCCAGAGAGCCAGAGCAGCCACAGAGAAGGCCCTCCCCTGTGGGCCCGCCAGCCGGCATTGTTTAGCTGACAGAACCCAGAGGAGACCGACTCTGTGGGATCTTACCAGTCACAGGGAGATGCAGGGTAGGAGACGATTCTGGAGATAACCTGGTCCTGAGCCATGTAGGGCTTTATAGGTAATGACCAACACCTTGAATTGCACCCAGAGACTGATAGGAAGCCAGTGCAGCTCGCGGAGAATTGGTGATATGTGGGTGTATCTTGGGACACCCACAACAGCTTGTGCAGCTGCGTTCTGGACCAACTGAAGTCGGTTGTATGTGGAACTTTTTCTTTAGAAAGGCATAGTCAGCCCAACAGTTCTAGATAAAATGGCTATGGAAGGCAGTGGACAATCCTTAGAGAAGAAAAGTCTGCTTTCCATAGCACATATAAGCAACTGAAGCAGAGCTGATGAAATGAGGTACAGTAGGTAGACCACTGGCTTGTTTGTACCCATATAGGCTGGAAAACATTATTTTAAATACAGGACAAAAAGATAGGAGGAAGTGGCCTTTCTGGGTGGTGGAGCAGTCAGGTTGAAAAACAAGTTGCATCACATTTATTTATTTTATTTAGCATATGGCAAATACACGGACTTATAGTAGTTCAAATGTTAATGTCCAGTTCACTCAGCCATTCAAGGACAGGGTGGTCTATGCCAGGGGTGGGATGCAAATATTTTTATTACTGGTCCTGTGAGCGTGGCTAGGTGGGAGTGGCTACCTGGGCATGGCCATGTGACTGGGTGGGTGTGACTTCTTCTTTTTTTGCAGTACTCACCACACTCCGTTTTTTTTTTTTTGGTTTTTTTTGCCTCCTGGGCCTCAGGGAAGCCTCCTGGGTAAAGCAGTAAGACAGTGAGGGGGATCCCAGCACAGCTGATTGTTGGAACAGCTGGTCGTAGGGAGGAGAAAAAAAAGAAATACCATAAGGAGTGACTGGGCTGGATGGAGGGGTGGGTGGAAAGGGACGGGGCCAGTCAGGGGTACGATTTGCCAGTTCTCCAAACTGCATAGAATTGTAACAACCCCTGGTCTATATAAAAAAAAATTAGACATTGGGCCAGTGTAAACTCATGATGGACATTAGCACATAATGTGATGGATATTTTGTCGAGGAGCAGTCACACAGTCACTCAGAGGGAT
Organism: Naja naja; assembly: GCA_009733165.1. Taxonomy (NCBI): domain Eukaryota; kingdom Metazoa; phylum Chordata; class Lepidosauria; order Squamata; family Elapidae; genus Naja; species Naja naja. The sequence goes on from CM019151.1 coordinate 73,010,560, forward strand.
AGAGACAAGACCCCACTTAAACAATGAGTCCTGGCAGACACCATGCTGGGTACAGATTCTGTTCAGAGTTGACCAATGCTGGTGAGGAAGGTCAAAACTTGGCACCTTTTGTGCAGGGTCAACTACGTAACTGCCTGTATCTGGGCATTCAGTAGCACATTTGGCTTTCCACTGTGTGTTGATGTCAAAGTTGTTAGACAGCTGTAGAGCGAGTGCCAGTGGAGGACTTCCTGGATTTAAGCCTGCCAATTGATAGATGAGGAAGATCAGCGTGCACAAGAAGAAGTGGGCTTCTCATAATTTTGTTGTAGTACTTCACTAAGGCTTCCTGCCATCAAAGAGCTGGTGGTGCAATGTGACTCAAGACAGGGAGCCAGCAAGTAGGAGTAGATTTTATGCAACCGCTTATGATCTCCATTGTATCATTTAGTCTAGCGTCAATCTTGCTAGTGTGTCAACTATTAAGCCAAACAGGGGCTCAGTATTCAGCTGTGGAGTAGATAAACCCTAATGCTGATATTCTGAAAGTAGATGCTGAGGCTCCACAACTTGATCCTCTTAGTTTCTGGAATAAGTTATTACTGGTATTGATTTTAGCAGACATGTTCTCCAGGTTTTCTTATAGGAAAGAGTCCGATCCAAAGTTACTCTGAGGTATTTGGGGTGAGGATCATAAGGGAATAGGTTGTTATTCAGGTAGGCCTTTGGGGTAGCATTGGCGAATTTGTTGTTGAGATGGAAACAGGTGGTCTCTGTTTTGCTTTACTGGAGACTGGGTATGAGTCTCCAGTCAGCACAGTAATTCATGCACAGTAACTACTGTATAAGCCCTTGATTTTGTATACAGCCTCAAAAGAACACATTTCACACACGTTGGATATACTTCTCCCAACACACTATATATTTGGAATGCACCAGGACAAGAAAATCTGCCTATATTATCTATCTCAGGACTAGTCTAACCTACTCTGCTAGGCTTACTATCATTTCAGCCATAACCAATTCCAAGTACAGTAGTAAGATTCAAACAGTATGTAGAAAGATATCACAAAATGCACTGCTGAGCAACCAAACCAACAAACACTCCTACTAAAGGAAGGAACAAAATACATACATTAAACCCCGAAGGCTGGCTTCTTTTTGAAATGGAAGAGAATTGCCACTGATCCAATCCCTGAGAGAATGCTAAAACAGTGACTGACAAGGGTGAAATTCTGCCCCTAAGATATTCTTAGAGAACATCTTCTTCTCCTGGAGGAATCTGGAGAAATTGTCCATCCAATTTTTCTACAGCAAATTTGAAAGAAAATTTCAGATCCATCTTGAATGTTATGTTTTATTGACTTAATTTTAAATTGGTTTGAATTTTAATTATGTTATATTTAGTTTTTCTCTAAATATTTCCCTATGTACTGCCCTTGGCATTTCACTCAAAGGTTAAGGGAGTGGCCCTCTGAAACATAGAGGATCACTATTTGCAACTTATTCTCTAAGAGTACATGGTTATGCATCTAAAACAGCATTATGTGGACACGTGGAAGGAATGAAACAGATTCTGTTTACCTTAAACTTAAGAATAAGAAAGGAAAAAAGAGCACAAAAAAGAAAGAGGTCAACAAAAGAGGTCAATGTAGAATAAGTGTGCAAGAAAAAAAGACTTATGAGCAGAAATGAATAGAATATCCTGGAACAGAAGATAACTAGTAACTTTCTTCAGTCTTAAGGCAAAGTCTATTAGACTGAAACAAAGATTTCATTTGTTTATAATTCTCAAGTAGATGTGAAAGCTTGATATTATAGTTAGCAGGTACAAAAAGGAACCAAAAATAGGAATAGTTTTATGACGACTTAGCACTCAGCAAAATTCATAGTTATTTTCTGATTATTGCAAAAATATTTTTTTCTTTAAAAAATAAAATGAATTTTTAAATCTATGCCAGGGGTATCAAATTCATGATGCAAATTTTCCCCCCTTCGCTAAAATGGGGGTAGGCATGATGCATGCAGCCCACGGACTGTGAGTATGACATTCCTGATCTGTACCAAAGACAAAGAGGTATGTTTGTTGATTCTAACATTAAAAACAACATGAACTAAATAATAATTTTATTAACTGTTTCAAAATGATATGATATTGGAATATTATAGAGAAGTCTGCAATATCCATTTTTACCAAACAAACAAAAACAATTTTGGATCATCACTACACAAGCTCCATCCTTTTCATATGTGCATGAAAAAAGAGCATGATATATCATGATAGTGTGACATTGTTTTCATCATTTTCACTCTTTAAGCCTGCTTTGAATACTTTTGTTGTGGTTCGCCGGTAGCCGGTACAGACGGCAATGGAATTGGACAGTGGGGAAGAACAGGGACCAGTCAGGGAGTCTGGAGAGGACTCGGATGAGGGTCCTGCATCCGATGCAGAGATGGGGCCAGGACCCATCTGGGAGTGGGGTGCTGACTCCGGAGCCTTCGGAATCTGGCAGCAGTGAGGCTGAGGAACAAGGGGAGCCTGTTCCCAGTGTGCATGTGCACAGAGCTGCTAGAAGGCAAGAACAGCTGAGACAAAAGGGGCGACTCGGGAGTAAGGCTGGGAGGTGATTGCCCCTCCCATAAGGTATCAAGGACAGGCAAAAGTGAAGAAACCTTCGTAGAAAGCAAAGTAGTTCTTTCTGTTTGGCTTAATCCTTAAAGCTCTGTGTGGTACTTCATTTGGCACTCTAGTTGTTGGCAGCAATTCAAAGGAGATAAAGATGGGTGCTTATCTCGAAGGGACTGTTTGGGACTCATTACTGGCTGGGGTTGTACATAATTCCCAGCGCTGAAATAAACAAGAGTTGTTTTAAGTAAGTGTGTGCTTAATTATGGTTTCGGGAAGCCATGGTCGGAACAACATTTGTGTTGGTATTTAAAAGGATGAAGAGTATTATTTGGCTATCTTTGAGAATAACAGTTATATGGTTGAGTTTATGAGATCTGTAACACATCAGTCAGTCAAGAATAACTCCAGGTGTTCACATTATACTATGTACTTTCCCAGGCAACCAATTTCATGAGAACCTAGTCTTAAGAGAACAAACAGAGTGCAAATAAAACTTGTAAAATGGACACTGAAAAGTTGCAAAGATTGAAATGTATCATGAAGGAGAAATACTGGGCAGTTGTGGTTCAGTCTCACATTTTGTGTTTAAAAATGTACGTTGACAAATTAATGGATGATTTAATAAACCACACTGTAAACTCAGCACTTGAAATACATAGCTAAGCCTTGAGACATCATGCCCTAAGAAGATAAGCGAAAGTGTTAACTAAAAGAATGCCATATGGCCACAAGGAATGAATTAGACAGCTGGAAAATGCTAATGGCTACCGCTGGGAACTGCGGTTTTTCAGATTGTGGTTAAGGGAAAATAAAGTTACGGCCAATTCTAAGGTCAATTGTTTCACTAATGTGTAGGGAGGAATAATTGCATCCAACCTACTCCTTATTGAATATTTTCTATGCATAAAATTAAACCTAATTAATAATGTTAATTGTTATCAATTTTATTAACAAAGTGGCCTATATTTGCTGATTAATTGTAATGCAACTAATCAAATGGAAGGTGCTATTTGCATATATTGACAATGAGGACTCAAGTTCTTTAGGCATACCCATTGGCCTCTGGTGGCTATCTATCAATAAACACTATCAGTGTTTGCTTCATACAATGGCGTCCTTGTCTTTTTCTCCAACAGTTTGGGAAATAGTGTGCAAATGAACTTATAGGCAGAAATCTGAGATTTACAAACGTGGAAATATATCTTACCTCAGATCTTCCCCAATAGGGAAATGAGCAAAACTCCACATTATTTTTCTGGTTTCACTGATGTAAAGATTGCAAAGTTTACTTCTAAACTCTTTGTTGGCATTTGAAATAAGACAATTGGAACTAATGGTATTAATTTTTCAAGAATGTATAAAGCCATTCTTTTTTTTTGACTCAGAATGTTTGCTGATACTAATTACAGTACTATTTACAAATGTATTTAATCTACAGTCTGTATTTCAAGGTTGAATTTGAACTGCAGATCATATAGCTGTAACATCTGACCTAAATTTTAGACTTTCTTGCTACTTCCCCATTTCAAGGATTTTATAGCATCGTATCAGACAAAAGAATCTTGAAATTGTAAATATTTATGCATTCTTTTTTGTCACTGATAAAATACAACTCAGGGTTTTTTCCTGGTGAACCAATATGTCTATGTTATTTTTCCTCTAGTAATTATATGTATAATAATTATTCTGACCTAAATTCACATATATTACAGTAATTTGGAATTCTGCTCCATTACTTATCACAATTTATATTTCTTCCCATTGTTTTAATGTTTTAATGCATATTTATCAGACTGATTTTTATGGCTCATGTCTGAATCAATATATCTACAATATGACCTACATATTATACATATATAGTGTAACCTATGTGTATAAAACATCTAGCCCTCTGCTAGATTTAATTCAGCTACTAAAGGTTTATCTGGCTATTCATCTTGAACCTGTCAAACAATTAAACAACCTTTAATAATACAATGTGACAAAAGCAACACATTAATGTAGATACTTCAGTATCCTATCTGCAGGGTCTACGTGAGTTGCTTATAAAACAAATCAACAGAATTGCTATTTGGGTTCTTCAGAATAGATGGGTTGGGAAAAATTATCTCAGAGATGTGTGAAATGTATGCTGCATTTATCAGCTGATTTGCTCCCTCCTTTAAATTATTTCCCCAATTTGATTTGGTATTTGTGCAAATGTAATACTATACTCAAGAAGACAGATAAAAACCATAGATAGATAGATAGATAGATAGATAGATAGATAGATAGATAGATAGGAAGGGATAGATACATAGACAGACAGATAGATAGATAGATAGATAGATAGATAGATAGATAGATAGATAGAATTCTTTATTGGCCATGTGTGATTGGACACACAAGGAATTTGTCTTTGGTACATATGCTCTCAGTGTACATAAAAGAAAAGACACATTCATCAATAGTCAAGAATCATAAGGTACAACACTTAATAATAGTCATAGGGTACAATAAGCAATCAAATCATACTAGGGAACAGTCAATATAAATTGTAAGGATACAAGCGACTTAGTTACAGTCATACAGTCAAAAGTGGGAGGGGATGGGTGATAAGGAGGGATGAGAAGATTAATAGTAATAGTAGTGCAGACTTTGTAATAGTTGAACAGTGTTGAGGGAATTATTTGTTTAGCAGAGTGATGGCGTTCGGGAAAAAACTGTCCTTGTGTCTAGTTGTTCTGATGTGCAGTGCTCTATAGCGTCATTTTGAGGGAAGGAGTTGAAACAGTTTATGTCCGGGATGTGAGGGGTCTGTAGATATTTTCACAGCCCTCTTTTTGACTCGTGATTGTGCATGGGGGGGAATCCTTTGAAGGTAAAATTGAGAACCTTATAGAGGAGTTTGGCAGTTAGAAAAGGACCCCAATTTGAAATGGGATACCTAACGACCCTTTCCATGACCTTGGATTCAGCAAATTTAGTAGCAAAATGGATCCAGATATGACTTCTCTAAATTAAGACTATGCAAGCATCCCACACTACTCATCCTATTTGAACGACTACAGATATTTTTTAAGTTATGATAGTTCATTTAACAATGGTTCTAATTTACAATGACCTCAGGAAAAAGTAACTTACAACCCATCCTCAAAGTTGCAATAACCCCCCTCCCTGCAGTCATGTGATCTCAAAATTCAGACACTTGGCAACTAGCTGACATTTACAATCATTTCAGTGTGTTGTGGCCACATGATTGTGATTTGCAACCTTCTCAGCCAGCTTCCTACAAGCAAAATCGATTGGGAAAGCCAGATTTGCTTAATGACCATGTGATTCAATTAACAATCATACAATTCATTTAACAATCATATACATATAGTAGTCGAATCACATCTGGTCATATGTTTGATTAGTGGCCACATAGCTTACTGGTCAAAATTATTTATTTATTTATTTATTTATTTGTCAAACATGTACAAGATAACAAGTATAGGTTATGCACATAAACATGAATAAAGGAAGTAAATACAGATAAATGGGGACAGTAAGACAGGGACAGTAGGCACACTGTTGCGCTTATGCACGCCCCCTTTAAGGACCTCTTAAAAATAGGGTGAGGTCCATGGTAGACAGTTAGAGGTAAATTATGGTCCCAATATGATTGTGAGAAAAATAGCAATAGCATTTAGCCTTATATACTGCTTTATAGTGCTTTACGGGCCTCTTTAAGCAGTTTACAGAGTCAGCATATTGCCCCCAAACAATCTGGGCCTTCATTTTACCAACCTTGGAAGGATGGAAGGCTGAGTCAACCTTGATCTGGTGAGGATTGAACTCCTGGCAGTCATCAGTCACCTTCAATACTGCATTCCAACCACTGTGCCACCACAGCTCCTGTAATAGCTGAGTCTGGTGGAGCTAGCGGAAGGATAACTGCATAAGACAATGTTATGAGTCATGAAGTCTAGAAATAAGAGCCTTGGTGGTACAGGCTGTTAAATGCCTAGCACTTAGTTCCAGCTGCCTGCAATTACTGCAGGCTCAAATCCCACCAGGCTCAAGGTTGACTCAGCCTTCCATCCTCTCGGGGTAGGTAAATTGAGGACCCAAGATTGTTGGGGGCAATAAGCTGACTTTGTAAAAATGCTGCTTAGTAATAAGCAGACATATGCAATGGAATGAAGGCTATTGCTGAGCACATTGGGTTGTGCTCCAAAAATTGTAAGCCGCCCTGAGTCTTCGGAGAAGGGCGGCATATAAATATGAATAAAAAAAAAATCTGGGTGTGGCGAAGATCCAGTAAGTCGTTTTTGTATTTGACATCTTTAACCTTTGCTTTGTATTAGACATATATAACCCTTGCTTTTGTATTTGACTTGTAACCTTTGTGTAACCTGTATGTGTAGATTCTTATCAGAGTCGGACCATATACAGGAAGTTAGCAGCGGAAAATGTAGCTGCACTATCTGTCTGTTTCTACATATCCCATTCTAACCACGAAACTACAAACGGCAACATTTCTATACCTTACTTGCACAAAAGTGAAGCTTGTATAGGAAAATTTACTGTGGTAACATATATAGCTAAAATACCTTATATGGCATGATTTGTAACGTGTATTTGCTAAACCCTGCCTATACTCACCCAATAAAAGAGCCCCCCGGACTCTGTGTCGGGTCAGCTCATCCGAGGAAGAACCTCGTGGACTCTTCTTGACGATTTGGCCTTAACAATGAGCGGCCCTCCAAGTGCGGACCAAAACCGCATCTGGTGACCCCGACGTGATTCGTAAAACAGTGAATACATCTTGGACCGCTCATCTCACCGGCCGGACGTGCCAGTTGCAACTCAGGGGACGCCATGACCAGCGACTACCCTCCCAGGATCCCAGCCAGTGGAATCCTCCCTTTCAGTGAGTATGGGTGGAAAATTCTTAAGTCACAGGCGGCGCACCTACAAGAACTTAGGGAGTTAACCAAAAGTTCGATTGTGATTATCAAAAACCAGGGAAAAACTTTACCTTTACCCTCAAAGAAAGATTTGGTCAAATTATTGAGTTATGTTTATGCCAATTGTCCGGCTTATCCGGAAAGGGGTTCACTTAAGGTGTCAGTATGGATAAAATTGGGAATTCATTTCCATGAACAACCTAGAGCCCCACCCAAAATTTTAGCGACATGGCGTATCATCATGGAATGTCTAAAGATTCATGAGGAGGGGTTATGTCAGCCAGCACCCCCTCCGTATCAAGAAAAAACAGAGATTTGTCCTCCCCCAGAGGACAAACCCGACAAGGAAGCCAAGTCCCTGTCGGCAGAGAACAAACCTCCAAGCGCACCCTCTCCGCCGTCAAAATTGGCCATGCCGGCTGGAGAATCATCCTCTGTCACCATGGGCGCAGTAAGAAAAGGGCTCAAAGAAGCCCATGAGCAGGGCCTTTTAGATTCAACGACCTTGCAAAACTAACCTTATGTCCCTTGGAATATACTCAAAATGCAGCAGGGGTTCAAGTGCCCCACATCGTGCCTCTGCCTCTAAAAGTCTTAAAAGATCTTAAGGAGGCCGTTTAAAAAAAAAATTCTTTCTTTCTGTGTCTCTTTATCTTCTATGCTACCACGTGGTTTGTTCCTTAAGATTTATGCCTTCCCCAATTTAACTGAGAGATTTATTGTGGGAATGATCAGTGTGTGTGTGTAAACCTCAGAGTTTTGTTTTCCTCTGTGTCTTTGTGTGTGGGTATGTGTGCTCGCGCACATGTGTGTGTCTAAGACTTTGTGTGTCCTAGAGGTAACTGTTGCAACTGTTAAGTGTCTCTGATCCCTTCGGATATTAATTTTAAATTGTTAAGAATTAAAAACACTGAGAGATTGTCTTCTTCTGGTCTGATCTGGCCAATTAGACTGGATGAGGAACAGAGTTAAATTTTCTCTCCTCTCTGTGCTTTTAAGAAAAACCCAAGGTTATTAACGAATGTTCTAAGTTTATTTACAAGAAAAGTTTCATCCTTGTATTTACTGTGTGTTTAAATAATTTTACCTGTTCATCCTTTTCCTGAAGCATTTGAATCCAGTTTTTTCCCTTTCTCATCTGTTGTGTCTCCATTTTGTTGAAACTGATTTATCTGTTTAGTAACTGCAATACTGATGTGTTATTTTTCTTTCTCCTGAAACCATACCTGCAAGTTATCTCCAAACCCCCTCTCTAATCCTTTTAAGACAAAAACAACGCCCCCACAAAAATCTGCGCAGTGTGCTGAGTTGGCCGCTGCAATTTTGGCTTTTCAGCTTTTTTCTAATGCCCCAATTAACTTGGTTCTCGATAGCCTGTATGTTTCTCAAATTGTTCTAACAATATTCGGCTCATACCTATCGCCATCGATTGAACCTGATTTATTGGCATTATTTTGTACTCTGCAGTCCCTAATCGCAGAACGAAATTGTCCATTTTTTGTTGCTCATATTAGGAGCCACCTTTCCCTGGTGTGCTCCAAGAAGGTAACAATAGGGCAGACGATGCCGCCGCGCATTTGATCTTGCCTTTACAACCTGTCACACCTTGGGAAAGCCACTCATACTTTCACCAAAATACAAAAGCGCTCATAAAACAATTTGGCATCACAGCTGCTGAGGCGGCAGCCATCCGACAGCAATGCCCTACTTGCAGTCAGCAGGCTAACGCTATTCCTATGGGGGTCAACCCCATAGGCACACAAGCCTGCCAAATATGGCAAATGGACGTTACCCAATACGCTCCTTTTGCCCCTGGAAATATCTCCACGTTTCCATAGATACATTTTCAGGGTTTATTATGGCCACTCCTCAGAGAGGCGAAGCCTCTAAACATGTGATCAACCACTGTATTCGAACCTTTGCATTGTTGGGACGCCCAAAAGAGCTAAAAACTGATAATGCTCCTGCATACACAAGCTCTGCCATGTCAGAGTTTTGTTATTGATGGGATATTATCCATAAATTTGGAATACCTTACAACAGCCAAGGCCAGGCCTTGGCAGAGTGCGCCAACCAGACACTTAAACATGCACTCGATCTATATCTGAAACAGGGGAACCCCCCCGGCATACAAAATACCTTAAACCTTTGTTTATATACTTTGAATTTTGTAAATTTAACTGGACATCCATTAACTACCGCCACGGAGCGACACTTTTCCTCTCCCTCATCTGCAGATCTACCCAAACCACAGGTATACTACCGTTGCTTACCTGACCTGACATGGAAAGGACCTGCTGATCTTATCACCTGGGGTCGAGGTTACGCAGCCATCCAACTACCGGACCGAGTGTTTTGGGTCCCGGCCAGACACACCAGACCGTATTTGGGTAAACAACATTAAGACTGTTCCCTTCTCATCTTCTTGCGGCTGCGTCTCGACCAAAAGAAATGCGGCGGCTACTTTTTGCCATTCAGCTACTTACCATCGCCTTCTACACACCTATCCCCACTCAAAGCAATCCCCACCGGCCCCAGAAATTAACATGGGTGGTATTGGACACATACGCGGACATCCTGAATTCCACTTGATCCATGGCGGTGCCGGGATCCTGGCTTCCTGATCTGTACTTTGACTTTGCAAAAATGATGCATAGCATGGTGAGCCACAAATGGATCAAGAGGTGGCCTTTTTATGTCTGCCCTGGCCATAAGAAGGACACAAGTCACCAAAAAAAGTGGTGGTGGGGGGCGATGTATATTTTTGTGCAAGCTGGGACTGCATCTCCACAGGACACATATCATGGGACCCTCCTCCCAAAGGTGATTTTATAACACTCAGTAAAGCTGCTGAGAAGTTAAGGTGTTCTAAAAAAGAAAGGGGAAAGGACATATCCCAGAATTGCAATCTGGTGAAGGTTTCCTTCACCGCTCAGGGAAAAAAGTACAGGGGGTGGCAGGGCGGGGCTACTTGGGGAGGTTGCATTTATGATAACTCCAGGGATGAAGGAAATATTGTTACCATAAAACTAATACAAAGCCCCGCAGAAACCCTAGTACCAATAGGTCCTAATAATATACTAACCAACTGCAGGGAGCCAACCCCACAACCCACCAGTATTCCTGAAAAGAACCTTGCTACTCCTGATGGTCATTCATCCTTCTCCCCACAGCGCCATCCTGGGAACCCTCTCTGGGAAATCGCAAAAGCCACCTATCACTTAGTGAATAGCACCAATCCAAACCTTACTACAGCCTGCTGGTTTTGTTACAATGTCCAACCCCCGTATTACAAGGCTGTTGGGCTTGTTTCTTCATACAATACTTCCTCAAGTGACAAGGCATGCAGATGGAAACATGGTTCACAAACACTGCAGTCAATCTCAGGCAAAGGAACCTGCATTGGAAAGGTACCTACACAATATAAACAATACTGCAACACAACACATAGCACAATCAACACATCACTCTTTTACATACCACCTAAAGATGGATGGTGGGCCTGTTCTACAGGCCTTACAGCCTGAGCCCACGGTCATGTGATCCACACCAATGGTTTTTGCATTCTTGTCCAAGTCATGCCACGCATATACTTTCACACAGAGGAAGACATTTATAACACCTATTCAGGGTCAGAACTCATTAGACGCAAGCGAGAGCCTATCTCCACCCTCACGGTAGCTCTTTTAGTGGGACTTGGCCTAACAGGAACAGGTACTGGAATAGCCTCCCTTGCACATCAATATTCTCAATACAACAACCTTAGGGCAGCCATTGACGAAGACTTAGAGAGAACAGAAACCTCTATCTCTCACTTACAAAAATCCCTCACCTCCCTCTCAGAAGTAGTTTTGCAGAATCGAAGAGGACTTGACCTACTCTTCCTACAAGAGGGAGGGTTATGTGTTGCCCTAAGAGAGGAATGCTGTTTCTATGCAGACCACTCTGGCATAGTTCAAGAATCCATGACCAAGCTCCAGGAAGGCCTGAATATTCAGAAAAGGGAAAGGGAGGGTCAACAAGGGTGGTTTGAGAGTTGGTACAACGTCTCTCCTTGGCTCACTACCCTGCTAAGCGCCCTTGCAGGACCTTTAATTTTGCTTATATTAATATGCACATTTGGCCCATGCTTGCTAAACCACCTGTCAACATTTATCAGAGGAAAATTGGAGTCATTAGAGACTCTGATATTAGACTCCCAAAATACACTAAAGGACCAGAAAGATGACAGTACCCATCAGCTCACGCCACAGGACCATGTGTCATTAAAAGGTCTCTTCACTATGAACAGTGAGGATGAAGATTACGTTACCACTGACCAGAACCCTAGCAGCATCTCCTTGTACACCCCACCCTTCGCACCCTACGAGGAAGAAGGAGACGGTTACCTTTGAAAAAAAACAAAACAGAGGAGTTATGGCGAAGATCCATTAAGTCGTTTTTGTATTTGACATCTTTAACCTTTGCTTTGTATTAGACATATATAACCCTTGCTTTTGTATTTGACATGTAACCTTTGTGTAACCTGTATGTGTAGATTCTTATCAGAGTTGGACCATGTACAGGAAGTTAGCAGCGGAAAATGTAGCTGCACTATCTGTCTGTTTCTACATATCCCGTTCTAACCACGAAACCACAAACGGCAACGTTTCTATACCTTACTCGCACAAAAGTGAAGCTTGTATAGGAAAATTTACTGTGGTAACATATATAGCTAAAATACCTTATATGGCATGATTTGTAACGTGTATTTGCTAAACCCTGCCTATACTCACCCAATAAAAGAGCCCCCCGGACTCTGTGTTGGGGTCAGCTCATCCGAGGAAGAACCTGCATGGACTCTTCTTGACGTATTTGGCCTTAACAATGAGTGGCCCTCCAAGTGCGGACCAAAACCGCATCTGAGCATATCTTATTGTTAGTCTGAGCAATAGATATATGGTTTTCAATGAGGCAACCACTCTTCCTTAAAAGATAAGAAATGTATGCATTACCACCTGTATTACTGTATTCGTCACTTTTCTTCTATCCAAAAGCTACTCTCTGTTTTTTGCATAGACAATGTTGAATTAAGATTACAGAATTGTAATCTTAATTCAACATTGTCTATGCAAAAAGTTGCTTCGTATATGTTCTGTTTTCTTCTCTGTCTCTCTATGTGGATCTCCGTATGTATTCCAAAATTCTGGATTTCTTTGCTGTGACAAGAGTCTTTATGTTCTGGTTTGCCTTTGCCTTCTATAGCTAGATAGGAAAATGTAAAGTGGATCATGTCTTTCTCTTTCTAAATTCCTGCTTCATCATTCTGTCACTGAACTGTGGATGGTACTTGTGAGTTCTTTGTCCTTCATCACTGAACTGAATGATGAGCTTGATTCTCACCACTTATATTTGGTTTCTGACTTTATTATTAATGCTAATTTCACTATTCCTTCTCATATACGGCCCATTGTTATCTGCTTATTTTATTGTTCTGTACATTATTATTTTAAAATATTTAATGATGCTATGGATGGATTCAAAACTATACATTTCTTTTGGGGGATATCTGCAACACATATGCCAGATAATTACGTATGTTAGTAAAGTTTCTACAGAACCCATGGTGCTATTGTAAGCCCAATTTGTAATACATTTATCCAAAAGCAAACTCAATTAAAAAAGAGGGTTATCACAAATATTTCAGAAGTTTATTTACAGAAATTTAAATATATAGCTAAAAAATAAGCAACAGAATTTAAATGAATCCTTTAAAGGAAAAATAAAGTCTTCCCAAACAATTTATTATTTGTATGTACAGAGGAACAAAAGGAGGCCAGATGTTCTGCAAACAAGGATATACATTTAAGAACTGGGGAGGAAAAAGAATACAGCAGCAAGTAAACCATTATGCCCTGAATGGAACACCTGTTGAGATATAAATCTATGGACTTTGTATTGTTCTGTCTTCAAGTGAAATTAAGGGGAAAGGGAGGGAAGCCAATTTAAATGTATCTTCATCATAAAATTAATGTGTCATCATGCAATAATAATTTTATTAACAAATGATGATCCAAATTATATTCCTCCCTCAACATGATGCCCTTCGATTTCAAAATTAAATCTCTCACGTTTCTCAGGCATGCTGGTCAGAAATTATAGGAAATGTAGTCTTTTCAGACTACAGTATTAGTATTGTTCAGGCCCCAAATTTATTACAGAATCTTATATATTCTTCAAACTGTAAAAAAAATGTTGATTTAATTATTCAAATTTCCTCTACTTTTACTGCAGTCTTAGGACTCTGCCATATGGCAGTATTCATGTGCATTTCTGTCATCTTTTAATTGACAGAAAAAATATACTACCATAAATTGCACACTCCTCATTATTGTTTTGCTAATGAGGCTGGAGTGTGTTGATGGCTCTATCCCTTGAATTTTAATGGGACCCAACTTAAGGAAAACCATTTATGTACGTATTTATTTAATAAATTTATATTGCGACCCATCTCCTATACATGTCTCCAGGTGGTTAACAATTAAAAAAAGAATTAAAGACAAGACACCACCTTTTCTATTGAAAAAATTAACAGCAGAAAAAAGAACAACTAATTAACTCTTCAAATTCCAATTAGCTATGAAACTGGCTCACACATGTTTTTTTTTTTTTTATTTTATTCACATTTATATGCCGCCCTTCTCCGAGACTCAGGGTGGCTTACAATCTTTGGAGCACAATTTAGTGCTCAGCAATAGCCTTCATTCCCTTGTATATGCCTGCTTTATTACTAGGGCTTTTTTGGGCCCCCTCAAGTGGCATTTTTACAAAGTCAGCTTATTGCCCCAACAATCTTGGGTCCTCAATTTACCTAACCTGAGAGGATGGAAGGCTGAGTCAACCTTGAGCCTGGTGGGATTCGAGCCTGCACTAATTGCAGGCAGCTGGAGCTAAGTGCTAGGTGATTAACAGCCTGCACCACCAAGGCACCAGGCTAAATAGCCAAACAATGGTTCTTATCTCCTATGAAAACCAGCAGGGGTGAAGCAAATATAATATCAGGGGAAATGATATTCCAGAGACTGGGCACCACAGCAGGAAAAAAAATATTTTTATGAGTTTCACCAGATCAAACTCTTTAACAGGCAAGACGTAGGATCTCCTGATGGATCTAATAGGATGGATAAATGCCACTGTGGAGACAGCATTCCAGTGGTGAAATTCAGCTGGTTCACAGCAGTTCAGGCGAACTGGTTGTTAATTTACCCACCCACCCACCCCACCACCATAGTGGATCCTGGGTGCTTCATTGTGCTGCAATGGGAAAAGGGCAATGGAGCAGCTGGCACGAGGGAAGGAGAAGGCTGCTTTCCCTCTTTCTTCTCCCTGCTCCTCCTCCTTCCATCATGCCAACTGCTCCATTGCCTGTTTCTCCATTGCAGCGCAGCACCCAGTATCCACTTTGATAGCAGTGGGTAATTTAACAAATGGTTCACCCAGGTCAGGTTGGCCACCATGGGAGGCTCATCCCACATGTGCAATGGAATTGGAGGATGGGGATGGGCCATACCTCCCACAACAAACAACCTGACCCTAGACAAACCGGTTGTTAAATTATTTGAACCCTGCCACTGAAGCATTCCATAAGGAACTTGTCCCCAAGTAATGAAGTGTTTTAAAGGTCATCACCAGAACCTAGAATTGTAATTGGAAACATACTAGTAGCCAAGGTATAACATGCTCCAAGTGACTGCCATCCTAACTTCCTACAATACTGCATTGTGCATCATTTGAAGCTTCCAAATATTGTTCAAGGACAACCTTATATAAAGGTTGTACGTATCTGTAACCAACTATTTCTCTTTTTTTCTCCTTTCCTTTTACTATTGTATTTAAAATCTTTAATAAAAAAATTCATACTTGTTACTTGGTTTTGTACTCAGGCCAAACTTATTTAACACTCATTCATTTGGGATCTCTTCTTTTTTTTACCAGATACTTCTTAAATGAACCACTTCCACTGCATTAACCAGCTTATGTTTCTCCTGACATACTCAACTCTTACTTTCAAACAACAAACTGAGTGGAAGAATATTACTATAGATACCCAGTTTGCTTTCAACAAACATTTATTCCTTGCAACAAAATGCTACCCATCACATTTCTGTCAGAAATTATAGGTCTTAGAATTTCTCCATATTTAATAATTGTTCTATCGATGTTTATAAAATTCTTATTTGTTGGGAATGGGGGGTTGTGAAAGGGAGATTGTTTAGTATTTATTTATACCTTGTAATTGTTCAATCCATTTTAACTTTCAAATATAACTACCTCATTGTTTGATATATTAATGATCAGATCTATATTCTTCATTGGATCATAGTCTAATATTTTCTGCAAACAGCAGTTTTTCCTGCATTCAAAATAGCAAACATTCATATCCCCACCCAACAAACATATAATGTTATCCTAAGCTTTTTTTAAAATTAAAGTAGATTAGTCCATACATATATATGAAAACAAGCAAGGAGACATCACATAGCTTTGTCTTAGACCTTCTCTATGAACCATTTAAGCATTCAATCTATGCTTATTCATGGTTTAGCCTCACCACTTACTTTCACCATATATATATATATATACTTTATTGCATTCAGCAATCAACATCCTACTTCATATCTTGCTAACAGTCTAGAATTCAAATTTATCAACACACTTCTTTAAATCAATACACATTATGTTTCATTATGTGCCATTAATTCGGTGGCTACTTTCATTCACCACATACATTTCCTACCTTGTGATCTGCCCCTAACTTGATTCTTCAAGTTTTTCAATGATGCACTCCTTGCCATTTCAACTGTTTGTCCACCTTGCTGCTGGTCATCCTCTTCTTTTCCACCCTTGTCTGCACTATAGACTTTTATAGAGAGCTAGGTCTTCACATCATATATTCAAAGTATTGATAATTTGAGCCTGATCATTTTTGCCTTAAGTGAGAACTCTGGGTTGATTTGTTTCATTTGTTGATCCACTGATTTATTTTATTGTCTGTTCATGGTATTCTCAGAAGTCTTCTTCAACACCAAAATTCAAAACCATTAAGACTCTTTCTATCCTGTTTCTTCAAAGTTCAAGTTTCACTACAAAGTGTCATAGGAAATACCACTACTTTCACAATTCTGGTCTTTGTAGGTATAGATACATTACATATCTGAATATATTTTCTAAGTGCCATTTCCTATCAAGTGCCATTTCCTCTGCTATTGATGGTTGATCCTAAAAGACAGAGGTTGTCCATTATCTTCATTGTCAACTGTAAGGCTGTTTATGGTATCTGTTCTCACTAATTTGCTTTTATTTATATGTGATTTAATTTTAATCCAATTTTTTCATTGTGCTCCTTGATTTTATTATTAGAACTAGCAGCATACTTGCATTTTCAAAATAGTACTATCATCACAATTCAAGATATTGATTTTCTTCCTCCAATTCTAAACCACATTCATCTTGTTTGAAGCCAGATTCCCTTAATATATACTTAGCATGTAGGCTTTAATCTAGCCATTAGTAGTCTAAAAGATTCTCAGCTTTTCCTCGGTAGCATGTTGGATGCCATCCAACTTGAGGAATCCATCAACTGGCACTCTATTGTCAATATTTTATATTTTATATCCATGTGGTTTTCTATTGCCTTCTCCCAAGAATTAATGCCTTTGTTATTGTCACTAAAGCAATCATTTACCTGCACATATACCCCTTGCCTAATAAAAAGTAGCACTGATTTCCAAATTTTATTCATTTGCATATGTCAACCCTTTCAAAACAGAATTCTGCAAAGATCACTACAAGCTAACAAAAAAGTTACTCTTTTCTAGATTTTGCAGTCACTCTTGCTACTTCATGCTATGAAGCTTGATTTCATATTTCCAATCAACAAGCACAGATACAATCTTTAGACATGTTAACAAGTTGCACAGCCACACATGAGCAAAACACATTTATATTTTAGCATGTCTCAATTTATTCCTCTATACCAGGGCTGTCAAACTCATGGTCTGTGGGCTGGATTTGTGACATGCTGGCCATACCCATGCCTGATTTACCAAGGGGGAAAAAAGTCCCAGTACATCAAGTGATGCCGCTGTGATGACATGAATTTGATACCCCTGTTCTACACTTACAACTTTAATAATTTTTAATTTTCACACAGATTTTATTATTTCTTTTTCATCCACTTTTGGAGATACAAACATTCTCTAACCTTCATTACTCTTGATGTATCACTATATCCATGCTGATCTATAAAACACTTCTTCCAGTATTATTTCATTTTAGTTTTATTCCAAATTACTTCATCATTTTTATTTTTAATTCAATTTTATTTTTCATCCACTTCCATAACTCTTTAAAAAATTCCAACAACGTTCATTGTTTGGTTTGGTTTGGTTTCTCTTGCTTCCTTTGACTATATACAGGTGAAACTCAAAAAATTAGAACATCGTGCAAAAGTTCATTTATTTCAGTAATGCAACTTAAAAGGTGAAACTAATATATGAGATAGACTCATCACATGCAAAGCAAGATAGTTCAAGCTGTGATTTGTCATAATTGAGATGATTATAGCTTACAGCTCATGAAAACCCCAAGTCCACAATCTCAGAAAATTAGAATATTGTGAAAAGGTGCAATATTCTAGGCTCAAAGTGTCCCACTGTAATCAGCTAATTAAGCCATAACACCTGCAAAGGGTTCCTGAGCCTTTAAATGGTCTCTCAGTCTGGTTCAGTAGGAATCACAATCATGGGAAAGACTGCTGACCTGACAGTTGTGCAGAAAACCATCACTGACACCCTCCATAAGGAGGGAGAGCCTCAAAAGGTAATTGCAAAAGAAGTTGGATGTTCCCAAAGTGCTGTATTAATAGAAAGTTATGTGGAAGGGAAAAGTATGGAAGAAAAAGGTGCACAAGCAGCAGGGATGACCACAGCCTGGAAAGGATGGTCAGGAAAAGGCCAGTCAAAAGTGTTGGGGACTTTCACAAGGAGTGGACTGAGGCTGGAGTCAGTGCATCAAGAGCCACCACACACAGACGGATCCTGGACATGGGCTTCAAATGTCGTATTCCTCTTCTCAAGCTGCTCCTGAATAACAAACAATGTCAGAAGCATCTTATCGGGGCTAAAGAAAAACAGACCTGGTCTGTTACTCAGTGGTCCAAAGTCCTCTTTTCTGATGAGAGCAACTTTTGCATCTCATTTGGAAACCAAGGACCCAGAGTCTGGAGGAAGAATGGAGGGGCACACACTGCAAGATGCTTGAAGTTCAGTGTGAAGTTTCCACAGTCTGTGTTGATTTGGGGAGCCATGTCATCTGCTGGTGTTGGTCCACTGTGCTTCATTAAGTCCAGGGTCAATGCAGCCATCTACCAGGAGATTTTGGAGCACTTCATGCTTCCTTCCGCAGATGAGCTTTATGGGGATGCTGATTTCATTTTCCAGCAGGACTTGGCACCTGCCCACACTGCCAAAAGCACCAAAACCTGGTTCAATGACCATGGGATTACTGTGCTTGATTGGCCAGCAAACTCTCCTGACCTGAACCCCATAGAGAATCTATTTGGGCATTGCCAAGAGAAAGATGAGAGACATGAGACTGAACAATGCAGAAGAGCTGAAGGCCACTATTGAAGCATCCTGGTCTTCCATAACACCTCAGCAGTGCCACAGGCTGATAGCTTCCATGCCATGCCGCATTGAGGCAGTAATTGCTGCAAAAGGGGCCCAAACCAAGTACTGAGTACATATGCATGCTTATAAATAAATAAAATCTTATAAATAAAATCTTATAAATAAATGAAATCTTATGGTATCTCTGGACAACTGCATAACTGGATAGAAGCATTCCTGTTAAACAGACAACAAATGGTCAAAATTGGAAACGTCCTATCAAATTCTGTACCTGTCAACAGTGGTGTCCCTCAAGGCAGTGTTCTAGGACCAACTCTCTTCATACTCTACATATATGACCTCTGTGATCATATTAAGAGCAACTGCGTTCTCTTCGCTGATGATGTAAAGTTATTCTACATCACAGATAATTCTGCTACCCTTCAAAAAGACCTTGACTATGTATCAGAATGGTCAAACAAATGGCAACTTCAAATCTCAACAAATAAATGCTCTGTCTTACATACTGGCAAAAAAAATCAGAAAATAAAATACAAGCTGAATAGTCAAGACCTTGTTGAGGATCCAAACTCTGTCAAGGACCTTGGAGTACTAATCTCAAATGATCTAAGTGCTAGAGCCCACTGTAACTACATAGCCAAAAAGGCATTAAGAGTTGTTAACCTAATCCTACGTAGCTTTTTCTCTGGTAATATCACACTACCGACTAGAGCATACAAAACATTTGCTAGACCATACTTGAATACAGCTCACCAGTCTGGAACCCACATTATGTATCTGATATTAACACAGTAGAGAAAGTCCAGAAATATTTCACAAGAATAATTCTCCACTCCTCTACTCATTGCAGAATACCTTATGCCACCAGACTTGAGGTTCTAGACCTAGAAAACCTAGAACTACACCATCTTCAGTCCTATCTAAGTATAGTATATAAAATCATACATTGCAATGTCCTACCTGTCAATGAATACTTCAGCTTCAACCATAACAATACAAGAGCACACAATAGATACAAACTCATGGTTAACCACACCAAACTTGATTGCAGAAATACGACTTCAGCAACAGAGTGGTCAGTGTCTGGAATACTCTACCTGACTCTGTGGTTTCTTCCCCAAACCCCAAAAACTTCAACCTTAGACTGTCTACTCTCCCCTTTCCTAAGAGGTCTGTAGGGGGCATGCATAAGCGCACCAAAGTGCCTATCATCCCTGTCCTATTGTTTCTTTTATTTTCTTATATGTATCCATGTATTTATAACTATGTTTATACTTATACCTATTATCTTGTAAGCAATTGACTAATCAAATAAATAAATACTTTTCAGAGGTCCAATATTGTTCTATGTACAATCCTTGTTTTATTGATTGCATGTAATATTCTAATTTTCTGAGATTGTGGATTTGGGGTTTTCATGAGCTGTAAGCCATAATCATCACAATTATGACAAATCACAGCCTGAACTATCTTGCTTTGCATGTAAAGAATCTCATATATTAGTTTCACCTTTTAAGTAGCATTACTGAAATAAATGAACTTTTGAACGATATTCTAATTTTTTGAGTTTCACCTGTAGAATAGAATAGAATGGAATGGAATGGAATGGAATGGAATGTGAAGTCTGCATGAAGAATCAGCGCAATGCAAAGAGTTTAGTGACTACAGCTCGGGAGTCTTGGCTTCCCGCACTATTTAAACCAATACCATTTGGCATTTTACAAGAACAGTTCAAATAAACCAATAACATTCAAACCTACATACATAACACCCCTCCCACTAGGTTCAGTCCATACCAAACCCCAACCTATCTAATCTATTCCTTTAAATAGGTGGGGCTCTTACATGTAATGCTGAGACCTTCGTGGTTCAGAAGTTTTAACGCTCACCCAGTGAGAGGGGAAATATGTCTGCTGACATTTCCTGTTGGGACTTCCTGTGAAAGGAGGACCCTGTTAGACTGTTAGAATTTGGTCTCTCCTCCCAACCCATCTCCATTCCAATGTCAGCACCCAAGTCAGGTAGTGATGTGCAATCTTCCACTTCTAAGGATGGATCTTGGCATTGTGACAGAGTTCGGGATGGTTCCTGTCGTAATGGCTCGTTACACATGGGGTTGATTCTTGCTTGCTGATTTTCCTCCTGTTCCTCCCCTTCCCCCCTAGAAGTGACATCAGGTGAGGAAGCAAGAGAGAGACAGGGGCGATGTTCCTGAGGGAACCTGGATCTAAGTTGGTCAATGTGCCTGCTCCAGAGGAGGCCATCCTCTGTTAGTACCCTGTAAGAATGAGGGCCAGTGATGTGAGTTATTTCAGCAGGAATCCACAAAGGTTCACCTATAAGGTTCCTAGCATATACAGAATCTCCCACACTGAAAGAACGAACTTTGGAAGTGGAATCCAGTGGTGCATTGGGTGCGTAAGTGGGATGAAGGCGGTCAAGGGAAGACCTAGTTTTCCTACCCATCAACAACTCTGCTGGGGACAAGTTATTTGATGGGCTAGGAGTGATGTGCTGAACACTAAGAAGTTTTTCAAGCTTCTCAGTGATGTCCCCAGGACCCAGCTGCTGAAGCTTCTCTTTGGTAAAGCCGTACCATGCGTTCAGCCCGCCATTAGCCAAAGGGTGCCCAGGGGCAGTGAGGGCATGTCTGATACCCTGTTGTGCTAGAAAGGATTCAAAAATGTTAGATGTGAATTGAGGGCCATTGTCAGAGACAAGGACATCTGGTAACCCATGGTTACAAACAATTTTCTGAGCTGCTTGATGATGACAGCCTCAGCATGGGACTCTATATAACTAGAAAAGTGTGCCCTCTAGGGCCTGCGAAATCAATGTGGATCCTAGACCATGGGCCCCTAGGACATTCCCATTCCTGTGTGGGGTGAGGTGGAGCAGGGCTGACTACCTGGCAATTGGGACAAGATGCTACCCAGTTTTCAACCATTTTGTCAATACCTGGCCACCATACATAACTCCTGGCCAATCCCTTCATCCTTACAATCCCAGGATGACCCTCATGTAACATTTCCAAAACCTCCCTTGCAGTTTTGCAGGAATAACCACCCTGTTACCCCACAAAATACATCCTCTTAATACAGATAATTCAGTTTGCTTGGACTTAAAAGGTTGGGCAAGGTGAG
This sequence comes from Naja naja, assembly GCA_009733165.1. Lineage (NCBI taxonomy): Eukaryota > Metazoa > Chordata > Lepidosauria > Squamata > Elapidae > Naja > Naja naja. The sequence goes on from CM019151.1 coordinate 73,032,914, forward strand.
GTAGATCTTGAAGAGGCCAACCTTTCTTAATCCAGCCTATAACAGGTGCCAACACAGCATCTTTGGCAGTCTCTCTGGCAATCTCAGCAGCATGGACTGGAAGCTTAGCAACAGTCTCTAGGAAAAAGGTGTGTGTTTCAAGTTCAAAGTCCTCCTTGTGGCAAGGCAGTGGGCAACGACTCAGTGCATCAGCATGTCCAATGTCCTTGCCAGGCCTGTGAATCAGTTTGTATGAATAGGCTGCAAGAAATTCAGTCCATCTCAGCATTCTTGGTGACAGGATATTAGGTATAGGTTTGTCTCCTGCCACAATGCCTAATAAAGGTTTGTGATCTGTAACAATGGTGAATGACCTGCCATACAGATATTCATGAAATTTCTTAACAGCTGCAACAACTGCTAATGCCTCCTTGTCCAGTTGGCTATAATTCCTCTCTGCTTTGGACAAAGTGCGAGAGTAAAATGCAACAGGGGCTTCCCTTCCACTAGGAAGCCTGTGACTCAACCCCCCTCCAAAGGGGATGCATCACAAGTCAGAACAACAGGCAAATTCTCAGAGAATTGTATCAATACAGCATCAGATGTGATTAGTCTCTTAATACTGCATCAGAATTAGCTGATTGTTCCTTCCTCCCCAGATCCAAACAGCCTTCTTATCAAGCAGGCGATGTAAAGGTTCAGCAATGGATGCTTTGTGAGGTAGAAACATGTGATAAAAGTTAATGAGTCCAAGGAAGGCTTGTAAATCTGTCTTGCATTTAGGTTTAGGGGCTTCTTTGATTGCTTTAACCTTGGCATCAGTAGGGTGGATGCCATGCTTGTCAATCATGTACCCCAGGAACTCAACTCTGTCTGTTTTGAGTGTGCATTTGTCTTCCTTGACTTTTAAACCCGCTTTTCTGAATCTGGTAAGGACTTCTCTGAGCCTTTCTTGAAGCTGAGTGTCATTTTCAGCAGAGATTAACACATCATCAAAGTAAGGCACTACCCCTGGCAGTCCTTGCAACATTCTTTCCATAAGGCTTTGAAAAATGCCAGGTGCCACGCTTACTCCAAATTGTAACCTTTTACATTTGAAAGCACCTCTATGAGTCACAATGGTTTGGGCCTCTGCAGTGGCATCATCAACTGTTAATTATTGATATGCCTGAGCCAAGTCCAGTTTGGCAAATACTGTACCCCTGCCAAGGGAATGGAGCAGATGATGCACAACTGGTACTGGGTATGCGCTCTGCTGCAGCGCATGGTTAAGTGTCCCCTTATAGTCACCACAGATTCTCACTGACCCATCAGCCTTGACTGGTGTGACTATGGGTGTTTCCCATCTGGAGTGGTCAGTAGGCTCTAAAACCCTTGAGCAATAAGTTTATCTAATTGTGCATCAATTTTTTCCTTTAAAGCAAATGGAATCCTTCTGGGCTTTAAACGAATTGGGGGCACCTTGGGGTCTAGGCTGAAAGCAATAGGGGTCCCCATATACTTTCCCAGTCCTTCGCTGAAGACCTCTGGAAACTCAGACTTGAAGGACTCCTCCCATTCAGAGCTGCTCATGTGATTGATGCCAGTCACCTCGATGCCTAGTGGCTTGAACCACTCAAGTCCCAGCAAGCTTGGGCGATCCTTGTCCACGATGGTCAGAGGCAAACGTTTGGTGTGGCCTTTAAACTGCACGTTGAAATCTCTTCTTCCAACTACTGGAATCTTGTTCCCTTGGTAGTGTTTAAGAGTCAATGCTTGACAATAGTGATTGTTTGGTGAGTTTCATTCTTGCCATTTGCTTCTGAATTTCACCCCATCTTTTCAAGGAAATTGTTGGGCTTAAAGTCTTTGTCAGGAAATTTTTTCCTACTAGGTGGAGTTCTGGATGATTTGCAGACTCTGGCTAGGTGACCCCGTTTCTCACAACGTAGGCAGATGGAGTCAGAGAACTTGCATTCAGTGCGGGGGTGGCCCCCCTCACAGCCTCTGCAATAGAAACCTTGCCTGTTTTTCCCAGAGTCTTTTCTCTTCTCCATTCTGAGTCTAAAAATCCCCTCCTCTGCCTCACTGCAATCTGAATCAGAGTCTATTTGTTCGCAATGGGCTGTTGTGGATTTTTCCACATCAGAATGGCTTGAGGCCTGGCTTGAGGCCTGGCTTGAGGCCTTGTTAATCTTTTTCATGGCCGCTGCTGAGGACTTGGTGGCTTCCGCTGAAACAGCTTCTTCAATGGCCTCTTTAAACGTGATCTTAGGTTTCATTAACAGTTTGCTTTGTAAGACCTTATCTTTGAGGCCTAAAACAAACCGATCACGCATGGCCTCTTCTAAGTTGGTAAAATCACAAGCACCCCCAATGTCCCCTAAACTTGCTACGAAGTCATTAACATTCTCACTTTCCCCTTGATCCCGACGGTAAAATTCGTGTCTCTTAATGAGGCACGATACTTGTGGGGCATAATGGGCTCTTAAAAGTTTCTCTAAATCAGGCCATTCCATTACCTTCAGCTCTGCAGCTCCCGCTAACGCCTTTGCCATTTTGAAGACTGCCGGACCACAGTGCGTGAGAAATACCGCCCTCTTCCGTCTCTCGGGAATGTTGGCGAGGTCGTTTCCTTCCAGGTACATCTGGAAGTGATCCGCATATGATTCCCAGTCTTCCGCCGCCGGATCGAACGGGGCTGGGGGTGTGTTCAGCGCAGCCATCTCGCTCTGTTGCTTGTTCTTCGCGTTGTCTTCTCTTCAGGGAAATCCCACCTTCGTCGCCAGTGTTAAGTCTGCATGAAGAGTCAGACGCGAGGAGTTCCAGCAAAGAGTTTATTCAGTGACTACAGCTCGAATGGACCCGTCTTGGCTTGGCTACGGCTGCCTCTTATAGCCTGCAGCCGTGGTTGCCAGCCAATGGGAGTGCAGGGTTTCTTCCCGCACTATTTAAACCAATACCATTTGATATTTTACAAGAACAGTTCAAATAAACCAATAACATTCAAACCTACATACATAACAGAATGGAATGCAATGCAATGCAATGCAATGCAATGGAATTTTTTATTGGCCAAGTGTGATTGGACACACAGGAATTTGTCTTTGGTACATATGCTTTCAGTGTACATTAAAAAAAACATTCATCAAGAATCATAAGATACAACACTTAGTGATAGTCATAGGTTACTATAAGCAATCAAATCATAAATAGGTTACTAATATGCAGTCAAAACTTACTGGGAAAACAAATAAAATAATATAAATTGTAAAGATACAAGCAACAAAGATATTTTGCAACTATTTCATTTCCACTTATTGAATATACAATATCTTTCTTTAAAGTCATTTTTGCAAAAATATGTCCTTATATATACTTATATAATCCTGTTTTAATTTCTAATTATCCAAAATTCTTTTTTCATACTATCAATTTTTGTAACTCCATGAATTTCTGTGCAAACTTCTTTACATTGTTCTATCCCCCAAGATGACATGACTCCAACAATCATATTTTTAGATCCATTATGTTATGTTACGGTGTCCATGAGCAGATTTATGTTTTAGGAGGGAAATAAAATGGGGGGGGGGGTGGAACCCTAGATATTTATTCAAACAGATACTGACTGATTTTTCTTTCAGGATTTTCAAATAATTATTTGTATGTACTTTCTAATATTGTTCCTTTTTGTCCATGTCATCTTGTAGAATATTTTATTTTCCCTGAAACACATTCATTTTTCTCTAAACCCCATATCTGAGTGTTTTATTTTGTTATCACAGTCCACTGAATCATAACATGTAGCTAACAACAACCTATGAATTGCCATTTCTATATGGCTCAGAACGATAGATGACATCAACATTAAAGAATATCTAGGGAATTTGATGTAGAAGTGACAGTCTCCCATTGAAAGATATTTTTAGGTGGGCAAGTAAGTGGGTTTTTTTATGAAAATGAAATGTGTGACCAAAATGTGCTTGAAAAGATATCCACTGTGCATTGGAGAGGCAACTGTGATTGAATAATGATCCCAGTTGACAAGTTTGGATTCAGTGTTTAAACTTGCATTTGCCATTATAAAATGTGTGAAGAAATCTTCAGGAAAGATGTTCCCTAAGGGAGTCTTGCAAAGCAAGAGCCTGCCAGAAAAACAAAATTGTGAGGATAATCCAACTGATGGCATGTGAAAACTGGACCCAAATCATTAACAGTATTACTCCGAGTTACAAGTTTTTGGATGATGATAATGTCATTTGAATTATTATAAAGTTCATAGGAGAAAAATGAATATTGTTTAAATGTATCACAGCAGAGTTCAGAGTCACAATTGCTTAAAATATAGCATTAGGAAAAACAGATGAAATTTAAGGTGAAAGTAAAAACATATTTTCCTCATTTTCAGCCAAATTACCCTGCCAAGCAACATACTGGGAGCCCTTTTTGGCTTCAACACAGATTGTACCTGTCAAAATAATCTTCAGCAGTACAGTGGGTTTTCTACCATATTCATGCTGATCTACAAGTTGTTAGCTGTTAAGCTATCCTGCTGAGATGGGAGGAGTAGATGGTGAAGAAATGCAGCCTGATTCATAATTTATATAAAACCATTCCCAGTGTGTCATATATCTGCATTTAATGCAGCTAGCATTGATGCCAGCATATGTTTTATTTTGTACTGCTTACACTGGCCATCAGCAATCTATTTTTTCATTAACTGATAACTGTTAAAGTGGTGAGGTAATTTATGCTTAAAAATATGTCATTCACACTGTAGTATTCATAGATTATTACCTGCTTTCCCTCCAAAGAGTTATGCTTATGTCATATGAAATAATTCACCCAAAGAATATAAAGGAAATGTGCCTGAACCCATTGTATTCTAGTCAGTGACCGCTTCTGTTTTGTGCCCATATGGTTATACAATCAGTGATTTGATAAGAATAAGGAAAGAAAGATTTTTGAGAAGAGTAAAATTAAAACAAAACTGCAAAATAAGCTTGAAAATCCTAATTATATTACATGGATAAGAAAATTTGTGGGTTTAATATGATTGCATACACATCTAACTTGTTTTAACTCAATCTGTGAAGCAGAACACAATTATATATCAACATTCATATTTTTCTTACATTGTATTGCATATTTTTCTTACATTGTATTGCAATCAGTACAAATACCATTGGGGAGCTTTGAAACATCTGAATAAAAATATTTGACATTTTGCTAAAGCAAATATATGGGGAAATAAAGCAGATCAACTGTAATTTAGACAGAAAAAAATTGGTGTGATGCAATGTCAGGAAAGTTCTCCTGAGATGAACAAAGATAGAGACTAAGGTAGCTCAATAAATTATTTCAGTAAATTATTGTTCATAAATTATTTCAGGCAAGCCAACTCTTTTCTTTGGCACTGAATAATGGAATTATGTGGGAATTTAGTCTAATAATCACACTGATAGTATGCAGTGGCATTGATGATGGAGCAAAGGAGGCCAGACTGAGGAAAACCAATATAAGCCTAACCCTTCTTCTGTGTATGTGTTCTGTCCTCACTACATGTTAGTCTGTGTGCAGCTCAACCCACCTCTCCTCCAATAAAACAGACTGTGTGCATAGATCTGAATGCTTTATTGAAAGAACAGGATGTGGGGAAACTGGGGAAAATAGGAATACATACGAAAATTAAATACAAGATCAACAGTATTGAGATACTGCTGAACATAACAATTCATAATTGCAAGTAATCTAAATCTCACCAGTGATGCTTTGTATGTGGGATGTGGGTTTGTCCTTGGATGACCATGTGCTACAGATTAAGATGGATTCTTCTTGCCTCTGCTTTCTCCAAAAGCTAAAGGAAATGGAATCTGGCTTCCCAGTGTGTACTTGTTTTGAGAATGTAGGCTAATGGATAAAGGGGTTGGGACAGTTTCAAACAATATAATTGGTATTTGTCTCTCCGGTCACTAGATGGGACTAGAGAGCAACAACAGTATATAAAGATCATATGTTGGGGCATTTCTGTCACCCCGCCCTGGCCACTAGATGGGGCTAGAGAGCAACAACGGTATATAAATATCGTATGTTGGGGCGTATTTGTCCCTCTGGCCACTAGATGGGGCTAGAGAGCAACGACAGTATGTAAAAGTTATATGCTGGGGCATGACAGTATGCACTGCATACATGCCCCAAAGAAGCAAAGTTTGAGTTACAAAAATGCAGTACTTTTGTTATTCTGATATTTGGATGTAAGGGAGGTTTCATTTAAATTCCCTAAAGTTTCAGAATTTTCTAAGGATCATTCTTATAGTTCAGGACCAGAGTGATATTGTAGGGAAAGAGGGCTTATTAAATGATGGCTGGGTTCACTTAATTTGTAATTGACTCAACTCTGGATTCTTAGAGGATTGAAACCAACTGAATGGATTTGGAATATTTAAGGCATCTCTTTGCAAAATGCCATCTTTGCAAGAATGATGTTTTGTAGATGTTTTGGAAGGAAAGGAAGAGATCTTAGCAAAACACTTCTTTGTGAAGTAGCTAGATTGGCCACAATATATACAGGTATATTTTGTGCTAGGCATTTAATATAAAAGTATACTGTGTACTGTGTGATTTTTGCATCTCTGTATTAAAAACACATTTCATTAAATTGATGCTGTATATTAGCATTGTATTATTTGCAATTACCCAACTTTAATACACCTCAAATATACTAAAGGCTATTTGTGTATATAAAGCATAATAATATTTAAAGGTTTATCCATTTCTGACAATATCAAATAGGCTGACATGAAAAATAAAAAGGTATAAAAATATTGCCAATGATTCACATATGTCAAAACATTTCAAATATCTAAATTTCTCAGCATTAGAACAAGGGAATACCACATTTCAAGGCATTCATGCTCTAGCAAATTGTAGAAAATATGGTAGCTTAATGCCTAGACAGGAAGGAGGAAAGAGGGAAAATGGTTTTTTAAGCAAGCTTTTTATAGTGATAGGCATGGGTGGAAAAGATGAACTGAAATGTAGTTGACATAAATTCTTAGCTAAGATTGCTTTGCCTTTTTAAGCAAGTCTCTCTTTTTTCACTCTTTGAAATAGGGTCATTCAGCCTTTTAAATGTTATACTTTCAAAATAGTAGGAAAACCGCAGGAAAAAGTGAACAGAAAACATAGTTTTGGTTTTATTTTAGCTTAAATAGGATCTATCCATTTCCTTCAGCAACACTCACATCACAACCCTTGACCTCCTATATATATAGAGAAGAATATAGAATATGAAATGTCTGCCTGTCTATCTATTGAAAACCAACATTCAGCCAGCAAAAATTTCTCCAGCCACAAACCTATTGGTTTGATGGTTATACTAATCAAATCATTTTTCTCTTTTATAATGTCTCTGTTCTTGTACACATATGTGTGTTTCAAAACTAAAATGTACATTCATTTACATCCTAGCACTTTAAAGTAACCATTATCTTTCTTGTACCTGAACTTATCTGAAAAATATATGTTCATTTCTGTAATATTGGAATTCTTGTGTACATCTACATTCACTTGAAGGGAAAGCATGTAGAACTGAAGCAACATCAATGCCTTGTCTATCAGTGCCATATCTAAAAAATGGTTGCAAATAAAGATAATAATGGGAAAGTAGCTTTTGGAGGAACTACACCTTGTGCTTTCCATCTCTACTTCACATTGCCCAAAAATAGAAATGATGAACAGCATTTTAAAAACTTCTTTAAAATAAGGAGGTTTGCCCCCTCAGGCCAAACTTTATAACTGAAAAGAAAGTTTTATCCACTGACTGATAGGCATCTAATCAAGCACTAATCTTCAATCCCAGACTTTTTATAGAATTAAGGAAATTGTAAAAAGACTAGCTATAATTTTCCAAGTGCATAATTCAGTTTTATTCAACAGAGGATATAATTTTAAAAGCAATATAAAATAATTCAGTCAACCTTTGCCTCTTTCATTACAGCAATTTTTTTGTCAATAACAAAAAGTACTTTTGAGGAACATAATTTATTATTTATTTATTTATTTTTTGAACCTGTATGTAAACTATAGCAATGCTTTTCCTTTTATATATAGAAAAAACTGCTTGTCAATTTATGCTTGTGAACATACCATAACATTCTTAAATTAAGATGGTCTACTATTACCTCTTCAGTTTGGTTAACAGGTAGTGTGATGACCCAGGGTGGGATACAAAACAAACATAGTCACAGAAAACAGGTGAAGCCCCTTTTATTCCTTCACTTTGCTTCCAAGCTCTGAATATTCTTGATGGAAGACAAAAATCTCCCACACAAACAGTTACAAGAAGAAGGGAAAAAGCAACACAAACCAAGTAAGATAAGGGCTGGAGGACATCCACAGATAACACACAATGGGAAGAATGCCAAACTCAGAGAGGAATCATCAACTAGAGATATTTCCACGCTTTGTTTCCAGCATTCGCCCGTATGCATGTCTGTCCTCTTATTCAGTTGTCACAGCTGCAGCACATGAAGAGGATCAAAGCCCTCTACTCCTGGGTAGACCACATCTCTCCCTTATCCTCTCCTCCCTGCATGCCCTAGGATGGATAGGGGATGGGCCTGGGTCCTCCTCTGACTGCTCAGCCAGCCTCTGCCCTTCTCCAGCCTCCTCCACAACCTCGAGAGCCACACTTCCACTCACTGTCGGCTGTTCCTCCTCTCCCTCAGAGTCAGTCTCCATCAGGGGCATGACAGGTAGTCTTCAAGATAAGACAGTAATGGGCAGGTTCTATGTCATGGTAATCATTTGGTGTCATCTAACAAACTTCCCCCATCCTTGCTCTCCCCAATGAAACATAAAACAAATGTACAGGTCATTAAGTGGAGTATAGGGTGCCTCCTGGGTGAGAGAGGACATTGTAGTCCTAGCATAGGTACAGGTCTACCTATTCTGTCCTTCCTAAGGCATCCCCTATCCTAAGATGCCCCATACTCCAGTTCATACACCTTGGGTCCCAACAAGCCTTTTCTCACTCCCACTGTGTCTGTGAAAGCTTCCCTGGACACTTCTCCAGATGTCTGTCTGGATGCCAGGCATCTTCCAGACATGATGGAGGGGGATATAGAGGAACACCCGGAGGTTTCCAGAGGCTCCAATTCAGGAGCAGTGATGCTGAGCATAGAGGAGGAATTGTAAGAGGAATCACTGGATGAGCAGCTGGCTGAATAGGAGAGGCACAGTTGCAGCCAGGAAGCCTAGAGGCTTCAAGAGAAGAAGTTAGGCAACTGTACTGGTCAGAAGAGATAAGGAAGAACCTCCTCCTACACCTGATCCAAGAGTGTTTAGGTCTGAGGGAGGCAGGCATAATGAGGTCAGTCAAGCACTGACCTTCCAAAGCACTGGAATGACTTTCTTCTTTCCATGGCATAACTCTGAATGCAGTCACCATTTTGTCCCATGAACAAAATGGCAGCTCATTCGGGTTGCTGCCGTGTGGGCTGGAAATAAACTACTTTGTTCTGCTGCCTTAACAAGGCCTACACAGTGCTGCTGCACTGCACAGGCAGCAAAACAAGCAGGTCATCTGGCAGCCACCATTGTGTCTCTACCAGGGGTGGGATTTGACCGGTGTAACAACTGGTTCAGTGAGCACGCTTCACACACACCCAAAATTTGCAAATCACCTTCTGCTGCAAGCCCTGTGTGTAAGACAACTGATGTGTGGCAATCCGCTGAGCTTGAAACCCAGAAATAAAGCACAGACTAGAGCCGGGGCAGGAAGTGGGCCCAACTGTTGATCGTTGGAGCGAACCGGTTTGCTCATAGCTGATCTTTGGAGCTACCAGTTTGCCCGAACCAGGCCAAACTGGTAGAATCCCACCCTGGTCTCCACCCACAAATGGATACATCAAAATGGCAGCCATCATTACTGTGAAATGGGGTCACATGTAGCTTTTGGAGGGTTTGTTGTAAATATTCAAATATTTGTTAAATGGCCTCTTGTACCTCAAGGATTACCTGTACAGGTCTCCTCCTCTTCATTGTCACCATACGATACTGATGTCAGTACATTTTTATTAACTCCTAATTACCGCCATATTGTTCACCTGTCATTGATATTAATTATTATGATTATGTCAAAGGACCCACAAAGGAGACTAATAATAGTGAAATGAAGGAAAAATTATATATAAATCTCCCAAGACAGCAGATTGTAAATCCAAACTGTCATTACCAGTCAGTCATGCCAATGGCAGAAAGATGCACAGATCAGGATATTTTCTATGAGCTTTACTGAATTTCATGTTCAGTCCTTTGAATTTGATTTACCTTGTCTCAAAGTCCCCAAGATTTTAGAGATCAAGATTAAAACTAAAATCTGAGCCAGAAGCAAACTACAGTTGTGCTATGCAACATAAATTCTAAATTTGATTTTCTTGCCTATGCAATCCTGGGACCACTGTAGGCAACATCCATGAATTGCCAGCTGATCCTTAATCATAAACCAAATACAGAGCACCTGGTGTTAATATATCTACTTCTACTCTTAATCTGATGTTTATTGGAACATCTACATTATTTACATTCATAATAACAACAGTTATTAAAAAGTAGTTAGGTACATTGTCACCAGAGAATAATATTGTGCAATCGTATTATTAGTTTTCAATAATAATAATGATAAAACATGACATATACCAGAAAAGATAACGAACTAGGGTATGATACAGCCATTTAAGAATGGCAGCAACTTCTGAAATATGTAGAGTAATGTTATACATTATACATTAACGATATAACCCTTATATCCTAAAACAAATATATTTTATATGCAGCATTTGCATAGGTATGAAATTCTTTTGTTTCTGGTTTTCATGATCTAAACATGTGCCTCAAGGCCTGATCCAACAAAATCAGTAAAAAACTTGAATTTTATTTTCTACCTTAGAGAAGTGTTTCTAAGGTTATACATCTGTGATATGTTTGTAATGAAAATAAATGAAAGAAAATTGTCATTTACATCTTGTATTTCCATGATTATATAACATTAACAGCAAAGGCTCTGCTGTTAATATATAAATATTAACAGCAGAGCAAATATAAATATTTTAGAAATATTGAAAGTACTTTTGACAAAATAGTATACTGAACTATTTAAGCTAAAATTCAAGTAGTCAAATTTCAGATCTCAAGAATATTTTGACATTTATTGAACTGTATGATCTTAAGTCTTTACTTAATTGAGGTTTGTTTTCTATGTACATATCCCAAGCTAACATAACTTTTTGAGGGTATCCTGTTTTGATCTATAAACTGAGCAGAAATCATCCTGGACTATAAACAGGATTTATAGGCTTACTGAATAAACTCTTGTTTTGTCAAAATATAGTTGATGGAAAAACATTTTTGAACTTCCTGTATTTTATTGACTTCCATAGTGAGCATGTTAGGTGCTCTGGGTCCATTATGTTAAAATAATTAAGGTTTTACATATGTATAGGTTTGTCTTCCACAGGTTATTTTTCTGAGCTGGAAACAAATGGATCTCAGTGAAATGAAGGATGATCCAAGATTAGATGATTAAACAAACACATCTGAATATAAATGAGATCGTATTATGATAGGCACTGAAGACCTTGGATCAGATTTTAATTTTAAAGCTCTCTTATTACCACTGATGGATTTTCACAACTCCTACTATATAGAAACATTATTACAGAATTAATGTAGTATTAATTTCTCCTTCAGTTAATCTCCGCTTTCTTATATTGCCTGAATCTTTTACTTCATTAATTGCAATAGCTAAAATGTCCATTATCTGAAATGTCTAATATAATTCATATTCCTCAATAGCCTAAGTATCATCTAGCCAATATGTAATGAAAAGTGGCAATCTTGTATTATCTTTCCTTTGTCATGATTCCTTATTATAAAACAAACACTAATAGTGTAATAAAATATACAGATTGCTAGACATGATCTGTAGGACAATTGCCTTACATTAAAAAAAACCACTTGTAATAAACCATATACTAAAGCAGGCTAATTGGGCTATAGATATAATACAAGTCAATTGATTCCTTCTTATATTAAATTGGATGGCAGCATCTAGATTTCTAAAAAATTTCATCTTTGATTATCTTCATATCTATTACAGACCTTCACACCAGCTTATATAGCATTCATTTATGATTTCCCTTCTCACTAATTTTACTAGCTAAAGAAATCTTCCAAGAAGGAAAAACCTGCAAGTTCCTCCATTTGTTGCAAAATAAAGAATTTTTTTTAGAATTACATTTATATGCTGCCCTTCTCCGAAGACTCAGGGCGGCTTACAATTTTTGGGATACAACCCAGTGTGCTCAGCAATAGCCTTCATTCCATTGTATATGCCTGCTTATTACTAAGCGGCATTTTTACAAGGTCAGCTAATTGCCCCCAACAATCTTGGGTCCTCAATTTACCTACCCCGAGAGGATGGAAGGCTGAGTCAACCTTGAGCCTGGTGGGATTCGAGCCTACAGCAGTGGTAGGCAGCTGGAACTTAAGTGCAGGCAATTAACAGCCTGAGCCACCCAAGGCCCTTATTGATAATTGTCTGCAATTATACAAAACATATGAGAGGGGAAAAGAAGAACTAGTATGTGTCTGGATTCCGGCAGTTCCCCCCATTTAAATCATGAGTCTGGAACCTAACTTACAAAACTTAAAAATGATTTATTGGGAATTAAACTGTCTGGCATTGCCTGGGTGTTAGCTGACTCTGTGACACATAATTCATTGTCACTTTGACCCTGGTTTTTCCCCCTCCCTGTGGTTGTATCGTAATTCATATTCTCCAACTATGGACACATCCATAGCCAAGAATCATCAATCATGCTCTTCAGTTAGAATTTTGCGCAGCAGAAACTTCAGTCACCTAGTTACTATCTTTGAAAACTATTTATGGAATGCACTTTCAATTTCCAAGTGGCTGCACTGCTCCCCCCTCTCTTTCTGTTGGCAACTCTAAAAGACCCTAGAAATATTTTATGAGTTGACAATATGCTTAAAAAAACAAAACAAATGTATTCATTTTATTTGCACATCTTAGAAAGACAGACACAAATAAAGCAAGAGTTATACTGAATGTGGTTATTGCAGGAGTTATGTCTAAAACTATTTAGAACTAATGGTAAGCATTGATTCAGTTGAACAGGTATTCCTTCCACGGCAAAGTAGTACATGAATTGAGGCTGGAAGGAAACGAAGTGTTCCATCTCAATTGGACAAGAGCAGTCAAGATGGCAAAATTGGGAGGATAAAAGCAAATCAAAACTCTGCTTTTAAACTTCAGCAGGAAACCAGGAAGATCGATTTTGCAATGGGAGCATAGGTGATATCCAGCAGGTTCTGACCTGGTCTGGAGAATCAGTAGCAGAAATTTTGAGTAGTTCTGAGAACCAGCAAATACCACCTCTGACTGGCTCCGCCCCCATCTATTCTCTGCCTCCTGAAGCGGAGCTGGAAAGCAGGTTAGTGGAGTGGGGAGGGAATGGGGATTTTGCAGTATCCTTCCCCTGCCATGCCCACCAAGCCATGCCATGCCCACCAAGCCACGCCCACAGAACCAATAGTAATTTTTTGAATCCCACCACTGAATGGGAGGATTGCCTAATTGTCGTTGTTCTCAAAACAGTTGCACTCTGGTGATGGGGCAGCCAGTGAAGAGTAAGCCAAAGGCACCAAAGCAAACTACATTATAAAGTAAAAATGCCTTAGAAATGAGTTGATGCCCGCTGACTAACATGGATATGTCCATGTAATTTTCATAATCAAAGTGTTTCAAGGAGATGATATAGATATAGATGATATAGATGTGGAGGTGGAGGGAGGAAGGGAGGGAGAGGAAGAGAGAGAGAGAGACAGATATATATATAAATCTCCCAGCCTAGACTACATTGATGGATGTTCCAGGTGGTTCTCATACAAGTTCTAACTAGGGCCAACTTGCTTATTTTTATTATTTTATTATTTATTTTATTAATGGGACTTATATGCCGCCCCATCTCCGAAGACTCAGGGACTTACAACAATAAAAACAAACACAATAAATTTTAAAAAATTAAATTAATGGTCCCAATTAATACAAAACTTAAAAACCACCAAAATCTAAAACACCCCACCCATGGTCACAGCAGATTGGTCAAATAACCAGGTCTTCAACTAGCAGGGCAACCTATATTACACCTTACTTTAATGTGTGAACATAGGCAATATTCATACCTGTTTTCCATGGCCAAGTAATCACAATATGATCTTACCATGTAATTTCATAGATCCATTCAAACACATTTAATCAATGCAGTCCTAAACCCCACTGCTTTCGAAAACTCAGTGATGGATATAATTGCAGCCTAAAACTTTAATGATCAATGTAAACACTAAGTTCTCCTTTTACTGCAGCTCCTTCACAGTATTCATTCTACATGAATGACATAATATTTAAAAAAATCCATACTATTGATTCCTCGTCTTCTATTTTGCTTGCTTACCCCGATAAAGAAATATTCATTGAACTAATGTAATTATTAGTTGCTAACCATAATCAGTCTAATCCAGAAAACTTTCCCTTCAAATGATGTAGTGAATTATTCATCCTACAGGCACAACTACTCTGCTAAAGAAATGTTGCTGGATAAAAGCTAAACTATATATGACCTGAGTGATAATTACATTATGAAAATGGGAGGCCTTGAGGGTCAGACAAGGCTATTTCTGTCTTTTGAAGCAGAATATATATTTATTGGTTTTGTACGTATGCCTCATAGTAATAATTGGCTATGCCTTTAGGCAGACGACCTTGTAATTTAATCTTAACATTAAGGAGTACTATATCCCTGTAGTTGCCATTCTTGATCATCGAGACAGTTTCAAAATCTGAGTTAATGGTGTGTCTTCAAACACCCTCAAGCAATATTTTAAAAGCTTTTGAACATAAAAAGGAGGCAGGTCAGTTCTTTAGATAACATTAAGAATCAAGCAAGATTTCTGACAGTTCTAACTTTTCCACTTCAGTAATAAATATTCCACCTTAACCTGACCAAGGCTCATCCTCATGCAGCACAAACACATTTCACTAAGTGATGGGCATTGCATTGTTTTGAGCAAAATGAGGTAATAAGCTAGAGAAACAGAGTGAGTTACAGACAGAGCAAGAGAATGACTGAAACATTGACAAAATTCTGGAAGAACCCGCCCTGCCTCACTTCACAATGTACTCCTTCTACACCTGACAAGTCACAGATACAGAGGATGGTGTGGGAAGAAAAATTTGATCCAGTTACAAGTTGAGAGAAAGGTGCTGGAAATAAAATGGAGGCTGACTGCAAGGAAAAAAGGTTTATTTGGTTTCTAGAAACTTCAGTGACAGCAGCAATGTTTCTGGGGTGGCTAACCAAATGGCTGAGTGAGTGGATGGCTTTCATAGGTTTCTGGAGTTTTGTGTTTGAGATGCTTCAGGGGGTTGGGCAATGTAGTCAGCCCTTGTGTCTTTTACTATTTCAATGGTGGTGGGTTAATTCTATTATGTCTTAAAGGTCATGTCCTGTCTTTAGAATTTGGGTAGGGGAATGTACAGGTGAAACTCGAAAAATTAGAATATTGTGCAAAAGTTCATTTATTTCAGTAATGCAACTTAAAAGGTGAAACTAATATATGAGATAGACTCATTACATGCAAAGCAGGGTAGTGCAAGCCGTGATTTGCCATAATTGTGATGATTGTGGCTTACAGCTCATGAAAACCCCAAATCCACAATCTTAGAAAATTAGAATATTGTGAAAAGGTGCAATATTCTAGGCTCAAAGTGTCCCACCTAATCAGCTAATTACCATAACACCTGCAAAGGGTTTCTGAGCCTGTAAATGGTCTCTCAGTCTGGATCAGTAGGAATCACAATCATGGGAAAGACTGCTGACCTGACAGTTTGCAGAAACCATCATTGACACCCTCCATAAGAGGGAAAGCTTCAAAAGGTAATTGCAAAAAAAGTTGAATGTTCCCAAAGTGCTGTATCAAAGCACATTAATAGAAAGTTATGTGGAAGGGAAAAGTGTGCAAGAAAAAGGTGTACAAGCAGCAGGGATGACCACAGCTTGGAGAGGATTGTCAGGAAAAGGCCATTCAAAAGTGTTGGGGACTTTCACAAGAGTGGACTGAGGCTGGAATCAGTGCATCAAGAGCCACCACAAACAGACGGATCCTGGACATGGGCTTCAAATGTCATCAAAAGTGTCTTACCTGGGCTAAAGAAAAACAGACCTGGTCTGTTGCTCAGTGGTCCAAAGTCCTTTTTTCTGATGAGAGCAACTTTTGCACCTCATTTGGAAACCAAGGACCCAGAGTCTGGAGGAAGAATGGAGAGACACACACTGCAAGATGCTTGAAGTCCAGTGTGAATTTTCCACAGTCTGTGTTGATTTGGGGAGCCATATCATCTGCTGGTGTTGGTCCACTGTGCTTCATTAAGTCCAGGGTCAACGCAGCTGTCTACGAGGAGATTTTGGAGCACTTCATGCTTCCTTTCTCAGACGAACTTTATGGGGATGCTGACTTCATTTTCCAGCAGGACTTGGCACCTGCCAACACTGCCAAAAGCACCAAAACCTGGTTCAATGACCGTGGGATTACTGTGCTTGATTGGCCAGCAAACT
>CM019151.1:73050568-73071609 GCA_009733165.1 Naja naja
ACCACATTTCAAGGCATTCATGCTCTAGCAAATTGTAGAAAATATGGTAGCAATGCCTAGACAGGAAGGAGGAAAGAGGAAACGGTTTTTAAAGCAAGCTTTTATAGTGATAGGCATGGGTGGAAAAGATGAACTGAAATGTAGTTGACATAAATTCTTAGCTAAGATTGCTTTGCCTTTTTAAGCAAGTCTCTCTTTTTCACTCTTTGAAATAGGGTCATTCAGCCTTTTAAATGTTATACTTTCAAAATAGTAGGAAAACATGGGAAAAAGTGAACAGAAAACATAGTTTTGGTTTTATTTTAGCTTAAATAGGATCTATCCATTTCCTTCAGCAACACTCACATCACAACCCTTGACCTCCTATATATAGAGAGAAGAATATAGAATATGAAATGTCTGCCTGTCTATCTATTGAAAACCAACATGCTCTCAGCCACAAACCTATTGGTTTGATGGTTATATACTAATCAAATCATTTTTCTCTTTTATAATGTCTCTGTTCTTGTACACATATATGTGTGTTCAAAACTAAAATGTACATTCATTTACATCCTAGCACTTTAAAGTAACCATTATCTTTCTTGTACCTGAACTTATCTGAAAAATATATGTTCATTTCTGTAATATTGGAATTCTTGTGTACATCTACATTCACTTGAAGGGAAAGCATGTAGAACTGAAGCAACATCAATGCCTTGTCTATCAGTGCCATATCTAAAAAATGGTTGCAAATAAAGATAATAATGGGAAAGTAGCTTTTGGAGGAACTACACCTTGTGCTTTCCATCTCTACTTCACATTGCCCAAAAATAGAAATGATGAACAGCATTTTAAAAACTTCTTTAAAATAAGGAGGTTTGCCCCCTCAGGCAAAACTTTATAACTGAAAAGAAAGTTTTATCCACTGACTGATAGGCATCTAATCAAGCACTAATCTTCAATCCCAGACTTTTATAGAATTAAAATTGTAAAAGACTAGCTATAATTTTCCAAGTGCATAATTCGGTTTTATTCAACAGAGGATATAATTTTAAAAGCAATATAAAATAATTCAGTCAACCTTTGCCTCTTTCATTACAGCAATTTTTTTTGTCAATAAAAAAGTACTTTTGAGGAACATAATTTATTATTTATTTATTTATTTTTTGAACCTGTATGTAAACTATAGCAATGCTTTTCCTTTTATATATAGAAAAAACTGCTTGTCAATTTATGCTTGTGAACATACCATAACATTCTTAAATTAAGATGGTCTACTATTACCTCTTCAGTTTGGTTAACAGGTAGTGTGATGACCCAGGGTGGGATACAAAACAAACATAGTCACAGAAAACAGGTGAAGCCCCTTTTATTCCTTCACTTTGCTTCCAAGCTCTGAATATTCTTGACGGAAGACAAAAAACTCCCACACAAACAGTTACAAGAAGAAGGGAAAAAAGCAACACAAACCAGGCAAGATAAGGGCTGGAGGACGTCCACAGATAACACACACTGGGAAGAATGCCAAACTCAGAGAGGAATCATCAACTAGAGATATTTCCACGCTTTGTTTCCAGCATTCGCCCGTATGCATGTCTGTCCTCTTATTCAGTTGTCACAGCTGCAGCACATGAAGAGGATCAAAGCCCTCTTCTCCTCGGTAGACCACATCTCTCCCTTATCCTCTCCTCCTGCATGCCCTAGGATGGATAGGGATGGGCCTGGGTCCTCCTCTGACTGCTCAGCCAGCCTCTGCCCTTCTCCAGCCTCCTCCACAACCTCGAGAGCCACACTTCCACTCACTGTCGGCTGTTCCTCCTCTCCCTCAGAGTCAGTCTCCATCAGGGGCATGACAGGTAGTCTTCAAGATAAGACAGTAATGGGCAGGTTCTATGTCATGGTAATCATTTGGTGTCATCTAACAAACTTCCCCCATCCTTGCTCTCCCCAATGAAACATAAAACAAATGTACAGGTCATTAAGTGGAGTATAGGGTGCCTCCTGGGTGAGAGAGGACATTGTAGTCCTAGCATAGGTACAGGTCTACCTATTCTGTCCTTCCTAAGGCATCCCCTATCCTAAGATGCCCCATACTCCAGTTCATACACCTTGGGTCCCAACAAGCCTTTTCTCACTCCCACTGTGTCTGTGAAAGCTTCCCTGGACACTTCTCCAGATGTCTGTCTGGATGCCAGGCATCTTCCAGACATGATGGAGGGGGATATAGAAGAACACCCGGAGGTTTCCAAAGGCTCCAATTCAGGAGCAGTGATGCTGAGCATAGAGGAGGAATTGTAAGAGGAATCACTGGATGAGCAGCTGTCTGAATAGGAGAGGCACAGTTGCAGCCAGGAAGCCTAGAGGCTTCAAGAGAAGAAGTTAGGCAACTGTACTGGTCAGAAGAGATAAGGAAGAACCTCCTCCTACTCCTGATCCAAGAGTGTTTAGGTCTGAGGGAGGCAGGCATAATGAGGTCAGTCAAGCACTGACCTTCCAAAGCACTGGAATGACTTTCTTCTTTCCATGGCATAACTCTGAATGCAGTCACCATTTTGTCCCATGAACAAAATGGCAGCTCATTCGGGTTGCTGCCGTGTGGGCTGGAAATAAACTACTTTGTTCTGCTGCCTTAACAAGGCCTACACAGTGCTGCTGCACTGCACAGGCAGCAAAACAAGCAGGTCATCTGGCAGCCACCATTGTGTCTCTACCAGGGGTGGGATTTGACCGGTGTAACAACTGGTTCAGTGAGCACGCGCTTCACGCACACACACCCAAAATTTGCAAATCACCTTCTGCTGCAAGCCCTGTGTGTAAGACAACTGACGTGTGGCAATCCGCTGAGCTTGAAACCGCAGAAATAAAGCACAGACTAGAGCCGGGGCAGGAAGTGGGCCCAACTGTTGATCGTTGGAGCGAACCGGTTTGCTCATAGCTGATCTTTGGAGCTACCAGTTTGCCCGAACCAGGCCAAACTGGTAGAATCCCACCCCTGGTCTCCACCCACAAATGGATACATCAAAATGGCAGCCATCATTACTGTGAAATGGGGTCACATGTAGCTTTTGGAGGGTTTGTTGTAAATATTCAAATATTTGTTAAATGGCCTCTTGTACCTCAAGGATTACCTGTACAGGTCTCCTCCTCTTCATTGTCACCATACGATACTGATGTCAGTACATTTTTATTAACTCCTAATTACCGCCATATTGTTCACCTGTCATTGATATTAATTATTATGATTATGTCAAAGGACCCACAAAGGAGACTAATAATAGTGAAATGAAGGAAAAATTATATATAAATCTCCCAAGACAGCAGACTGTAAATCCAAACTGTCATTACCAGTCAGTCATGCCAATGGCAGAAAGATGCACAGATCAGGATATTTTCTATGAGCTTTACTGAATTTCATGTTCAGTCCTTTGAATTTGATTTACCTTGTCTTAAAGTCCCCAAGATTTTAGAGATCAAGATTAAAACTAAAATCTGAGCCAGAAGCAAACTACAGTTGTGCTATGCAACATAAATTCTAAATTTGATTTTCTTGCCTATGCAATCCTGGGACCGCTGTAGGCAACATCCATGAATTGCTAGCTGATCCTTAATCATAAACCAAATACAGAGCACCTGGTGTTAATATATCTACTTCTACTCTTAATCTGATGTTTATTGGAACATCTACATTATTTACATTCATAATAACAACAGTTATTAAAAAGTAGTTAGGTACATTGTCACCAGAGAATAATATTGTGCAATCATATTATTAGTTTTCAATAATAATAATGATAAAACATGGCATATACCAGAAAAGATAACGAACTTGGGTATGATACAGCCATTTAAGAATGGCAGCAACTTCTGAAATATGTAGAATAATGTTATACATTATACATTAATGATATAACCCTTATATCCTAAAACAAATATATTTTATATGCAGCATTTGCATAGGTATGAAATTCTTTTGTTTCTGGTTTTCATGATCTAAACATGTGCCTCAAGGCCTGATCCAACAAAATCAGTAAAAAACTTGAATTTTATTTTCTACCTTAGAGAAGTGTTTCTAAGGTTATACATCTGTGATATGTTTGTAATGAAAATAAATGAAAGAAAATTGTCATTTACATCTTGTATTTCCATGATTATATAACATTAACAGCAAAGGCTCTGCTGTTAATATATAAATATTAACAGCAGAGCAAATATAAATATTTTAGAAATATTGAAAGTACTTTTGACAAAATAGTATACTGAACTATTTAAGCGAAAATTCAAGTAGTCAAATTTCAGATCTCAAGAATATTTTTGACATTTATTGAACTGTATGATCTTAAGTCTTTACTTAATTGAGGTTTGTTTTCTATGTACATATCCCAAGCTAACATAACTTTTGAGGTATCCTGTTTTGATCTATAAACTGAGCAGAAATCATCCTGGACTATAAACAGGATTTATAGGCTTACTGAATAAACTCTTGTTTTGTCAAAATATAGTTGATGGAAAAACATTTTTGAACTTCCTGTATATTTATTGACTTCCATAGTGAGCATGTTAGGTGCTCTGGGTCCATTATGTTAAAATAATTAAGGTTTTACATATGTATAGGTTTGTCTTCCACAGGTTATTTTTCTGAGCTGGAAACAAATGGATCTCAGTGAAATGAAGGATGATCCAAGATTAGATGATTAAACAAACACATCTGAATATAAATGAGATCGTATTATGATAGGCAATGAAGACCTTGGATCAGATTTTAATTTTAAA
Source organism: Naja naja (assembly GCA_009733165.1). Classification (NCBI taxonomy): domain Eukaryota; kingdom Metazoa; phylum Chordata; class Lepidosauria; order Squamata; family Elapidae; genus Naja; species Naja naja. The sequence continues at coordinate 73,055,321 of CM019151.1, forward strand.
GCTCTCTTATTACCACTGATGGATTTTCACAACTCCTACTATATAGAAACATTATTAGAGAATTAATGTAGTATTAATTTCTCCTTCAGTTAATCTCCGCATTCTTATATTGCCTGAATCTTTTACTTCATTAATTGCAATAGCTAAAATGTCCATTATCTGAAATGTCTAATATAATTCATATTCCTCAATAGCCTAAGTATCATCTAGCCAATATATAATGAAAAGTGGCAATCTTGTATTATCTTTCCTTTGTCATGATTCCTTATTATAAAACAAACACTAATAGTGTAATAAAATATACAGATTGCTAGACATGATCTGTAGGACAATTGCCTTACATTAAAAAAAAACCACTTGTAATAAACCATATACTAAAGCAGGCTAATTGGGCTATAGATATAATACAAGTCAATTGATTCCTTCTTATATTAAATTGGATGGCAGCATCTAGATTTCTCAAAAATTTCATCTTTGATTATCTTCATATCTATTACAGACCTTCACACCAGCTTATATAGCATTCATTTATGATTTCCCTTCTCACTAATTTTACTAGCTAAAGAAATCTTCCAAGAAGGAAAAACCTGCAAGTTCCTCCATTTGTTGCAAAAATAAAGAATTTTTTTTAGAATTACATTTATATGCTGCCCTTCTCCGAAGACTCAGGGCGACACAATTTTTGGGATACAACCCAGTGTGCTCAGCAATAGCCTTCATTCCATTGTATATGCCTGCTTATTACTAAGCGGCATTTTTACAAGGTCAGCTAATTGCCCCCAACAATCTTGGGTCCTCAATTTACCTACCCGAGGATGGAAGGCTGAGTCAACCTTGAGCCTGGTGGGATTCGAGCCTACAGCAGTTGTAGGCAGCTGGAACTTAAGTGCAGGCAATTAACAGCCTGAGCCACCCAAGGCCCTTATTGATAATTGTCTGCAATTATACAAAACATATGAGAGGGAAAAGAAGAACTAGTATGTGTCTGGATTCCGGCAGTTCCCCCCATTTAAATCATGAGTCTGGAACCTAACTTACAAAACTTAAAAATGATTTATTGGGAATTAAACTGTCTGGCATTGCCTGGGTGTTAGCTGACTCTGTGACACATAATTCATTGTCACTTTGACCCTGGTTTTTCCCCCTCCCTGTGGTTGTATCGTAATTCATATTCTCCAACTATGGACACATCCATAGCCAAGAATCATCAATCATGCTCTTCAGTTAGAATTTTGCTCAGCAGAAACTTCAGTCACCTAGTTACTATCTTTGAAAACTATTTATGGAATGCACTTTCAATTTCCAAGTGGCTGCACTGCTCCCCCCTCTCTTTCTGTTGGCAACTCTAAAAAGACCCTAGAAATATTTTATGAGTTGACAATATGCTTAAAAAACAAAACAAATGTATTCATTTATTTGCACATCTTAGAAAGACAGACACAAATAAAGCAAGAGTTATACTGAATGTGGTTATTGCAGGAGTTATGTCTAAAACTATTTAGAACTAATGGTAAGCATTGATTCAGTTGAACAGGTATTCCTTCCACGGCAAAGTAGTACATGAATTGAGGCTGGAAGGAAACGAAGTGTTCCATCTCAATTGGACAAGAGCAGTCAAGATGGCAAAATTGGGAGGATAAAAGCAAATCAAAACTCTGCTTTTAAACTTCAGCAGAAACCAGGAAGATCGATTTTGCAATGGGAGCATAGGTGATATCCAGCAGGTTCTGACCTATTCTGGAGAATCAGTAGCAGAAATTTTGAGTAGTTCGGAGAACCAGCAAATACCACCTCTGACTGGCTCCGCCCCCATCTATTCTCTGCCTCGTGAAGCGGAGCTGGAAAGCAGGTTAGTGGAGTGGGGAGGGAATGGGGATTTTGCAGTATCCTTCCCCTGCCATGCCCACCAAGCCATGCCATGCCCACCAAGCCACGCCCACAGAACCAATAGTAAATTTTTTTGAATCCCACCACTGAATGGGAGGATTGCCTAATTGTCGTTTGTTCTCAAAAACAGTTGCACTCTGGTGATGGGGCAGCCAGTGAAGAGTAAGCCAAAGGCACCAAAGCAAACTACATTATAAAGTAAAAATGCCTTAGAAATGAGTTGATGCCGGCTGACTAACATGGATATGTCCATGTAATTTTCATAATCAAAGTGTTTCAAGGAGATGATATAGATATAGATGATATAGATGTGGAGGTGGAGGGAGGAAGGGAGGAGAGGAGAGAGAGACAGATATATATATAAATCTCCCAGCCTAGACTACATTGATGGATGTTCCAGGTGGTTCTCATACAAGTTCTAACTAGGGCCAACTTGCTTATTTTTATTATTTTATTATTTATTTTATTAATGGGACTTATATGCGCCCCATCTCCGAAGACTCAGGAGAAAATACAATAAAACACAATAAATATTTAAAAAAAATTAAATTAATGGTCCCAATTAATACAAAACTTAAAAACCACCAAAATCTAAAACACCCCACCCATGGGTCACAGCCCGGATTGGTCAAATAACCAGGTCTTCAGGTCATGGCGGAAGGTGCGGAGGTCAGGGGCCAGCGAGCCCAGAGAGTTGGTTCAGAGTTCAGGGACCATGACAAGTGAGGTCGTCGAGGGGGACAGAGCCGGCATGCCCGGCTGATGGGACTAAAGGAGTCCCTGTCTGTGACTTCATGCAGAGCGGTTAGTATTGATGTCGGCAGCAGTCTCTCCCTTAAATAATAAGGACCCATGTCATGTAGGATTTTTCTAAATTAGCCAACACGAACTAGCAGAGCAACCTATATTACACCTTACTTTAATGTGTGAACATAGGCAATATTCATACCTGTTTTCCATGGCCAAGTAATCACAATATGATCTTACCATGTAATTTCATAGATCCATTCAAACACATTTAATCAATGCAGTCCTAAACCCCACTGCTTTCGAGAAAACTCAGTGATGGATATAATTGCAGCCTAAAACTTTAATGATCAATGTAAACACTAAGTTCTCCTTTTACTGCAGCTCCTTCACAGTATTCATTCTACATGAATGACATAATATTTAAAAAAATCCATACTATTGATTCCTCGTCTTCTATTTTGCTTGCTTACCCCGATAAAGAAATATTCATTGAACTAATGTAATTATTAGTTGCTAACCATAATCAGTCTAATCCAGAAAACTTTCCCTTCAAATGATGTAGTGAATTATTCATCCTACAGGCACAACTACTCTGCTAAAGAAATGTTGCTGGATAAAAGCTAAACTATATATGACCTGAGTGATAATTACATTATGAAAATGGGAGGCCTTGAGGGTCAGACGAAGGCTATTTCTCTGTCTTTTGAAGCAGAATATATATTTATTGGTTTGTACGTATGCCTCATAGTAATAATTGGCTATGCCTTTAGGCAGACGACCTTGTAATTTAATCTTAACATTAAGGAGTACTATATCCCTGTAGTTGCCATTCTTGATCATCCGAGACAGTTTCAAAAATCTGAGCTAATGGTGTGTCTTCAAAACACCCTCAAGCAATATTTTAAAAGCTTTTGAACATAAAAAGGAGGCAGGTCAGTTCTTTAGATAACATTAAGAATCAAGCAAGATTTCTGACAGTTCTAACTTTTCCACTTCAGTAATAAATATTCCACCCTTAACCTGACCAAGGGCTCATCCTCATGCAGCACAAACACATTTCACTAAGTGATGGGGCATTGCATTGTTTTGAGCAAAATGAGGTAATAAGCTAGAGAAACAGAGTGAGTTACAGAAACAGAACAAGAGAATGACTGAAACATTGACAAAAATTCTGGAAGAACCCGCCCTGCCCTCACTTCACAATGCACTCCTTCTACACCTGACAAGTCACAGATACAGAGGATGGTGTGGGAAGAAAAATTTGATCCAGTTACAAGTTGAGAGAAAGGTGCTGGAAATAAAATGGAGGCTGACTGCAAGGAAAAAAGGTTTATTTGGTTTCTAGAAACTTCAGTGACAGCAGCAATGTTTCTGGGGTGGCTAACCAAATGGCTGAGTGAGTGGATGGCTTTCATAGGTTTCTGGAGTTTTGTGTTTGAGATGTGGTGGATGTCATGGGAAACACCTCTAGCCATTTGGAATATGCATCTACTATAATAAGAAAGGTGTGCCCTCTAGTAGGACCTGCAAAATCAATGTGGATCCTAGACCATGGGCCCCTAGGACATTCCCATTCCTGTGTGGGCGTGAAATGGGGTGAGGCCTGACCACCTGGCAATTGGGACAAGATGCAACAGTTTTCAACCATTTTGTCAATACCTGGCCACCATAACTCCTGGCCAATCCCTTCATCCTTACAATACCAGGATGACCCTCATGTAACATTTCCAAAACCTCTCTTTGCAGTTTTGCAGAATAATCACCCTGTTACCCCACAAAATACATCCTCTTAATACAGATAATTCAGTTTGCCTGGACTTAAAGGGTTGGGCAAGGTGAGGTAGATCTTGAGCCAACCTTTCTTAATCCAGCCTATAACAGGAGCCAATACAGTGTCTTTGGCAGTCTCTCTGGCAATTTCAGCAACGTGTACTGGAAGCTTGGCAACAGTTTCTAGGAAAAAGGTGTGTGTTTCAGGTTCAAAGTCCTCCTTGTGGCAAGGAAGTGGGCAACGACTCAGTGTATCAGCATGTCCAATGTCCTTGCCAGGCCTGTGAATCAGTTTGTATGAATAAGCTGCAAGAAATTCAGTCCACCTCAGAATTCTTGGTGACAGGATAGTAGGTGTAGGCTTGTCTCCTGCCACAATGCCTAACAAAGGTTTGTGATCTGTAACAATGGTAAATGTTCTGCCATACAGATATTCATAAAATTTCTTAACAGCTGCAAAAACTGCCAATGCCTCTTTATCCAATTGGCTGTAATTCCTCTCTGCTTTGGTCAAAGTGCGAGTAAAATGCAATAGGGCTTCTCTCCACTGGGAAGCCTGTGGCTCAAACCCCCCCTGCCAACTCCAAAAGGGGATGCATCACAAGTCAGTACAACAGGCAAATTCTCAGAGAACTGTATCAGTACAGCATCAGACGTGATTAGTCTTTTAATACTGTTCAATGAAGTTGTTGGGCTTGAAATCCTTTTCAGGGAATTTCTTCCTACTAGGTGGAGTTCTGGATGATTTGCAGACTCTTGCTAGGTGACCTCTTTTCTCACAACGTAGGCAGATGGTGTCTAAAAACTTGCATTCAGTGGGTGGCCCCCAACCTATGCAATAAAATTCTTGCCTCTTTTTCCAGGGTCTTTCCTTTTCTTCTCCATTCTGAGTCTAAAAATTCCTTCTTCCACCTCACTGCAATCTGAATCAGAGTCTATTTGCTCAATGGGTTGTTGTGGATTTTCCACATCAGAATGGCTTGAGGCCTGGCTTGAGGCCTTGTTAATCTTTCATGGCCTGCTGAGGACTTGGTGGCTTCGCTGAAACAGCTTCTTCTATGGCCTCCTTAAACGTGATCTTAGGTTTCATTAACAGTTTGCTTTGTAAGTCCTTATCTTTGAGGCCTAGAACAAATCGATCGCGCATGGCCTCTTCCAAGTTGTTAAACTCGCATGCACCCCCAATGTCTCTTAAACTTGCCACAAAGTCATTAACGTTTTCACTTTCCCCTTGAACCCGACGGTAAAACTCGTGTCTCTTAATGAAGCACGATACTTGTGGGGAGTAATGGGCTCTTAAAAGCTTTTCCAAATCAGCCCATTCCATTACCTTCAAGTCTGCAGCTCCCACCAATGCCTTCGCCATCTTGAAGACTGCGGACCAGTGCGTGAGAAATACCGCCCTCTTCCTTCTCGGGGATATCGGCAGGTGTTTCCTTCCAAGTACATCTGGAAGCGATCATACGATTCCCAGTCTTCCGCCGCCGGATTGAACGGGGCTGGGAGGGTGTTCAGTGCAGCCATCTCGCTCTTCTGCTTGTCTTCCGCATCGTCTCTTCTTCAGGGAAATCCCACCTTCGTCGCCAGTGTTAAGTTTGCATGAAGAGTCAGACGCGAAGAGCTTCAGTGAAGAGTTTATTAAGTGACTACAGCTCGAATGGACCCGACTTGGCTGGGCTATGGCTGCTTCTTATAGCCAGCAGCTGTAGTTGCCAGCCAATGGGAGTGCAGGGTTTTTCCCGCACTATTTAAACCAATCCCATTTGACATTTTACAAGAACAGTTCAAAATAAACCAATAACATTTAAACCTACATACATAACAGCTTCCATGCCACGCCACATTGAGGCAGTAATTGCTGCAAAAGGGGCCCAAACGAAGTACTGAGTACATATGCATGCTTATACTTTTCAGAGGTCTTATATTGTTCTATGTACAATCCTTGTTTTATTGATTGCATGTCATATTCTAATTTTCTGAGATTGTGGATTTGGGGTTTTCATGAGCTGTAAGCCATAATCATCACAATTATGGCAAATCATGGCTTGAACTACCTTGCTTTGCATGTAATGAGTCTATCTCATATATTAGTTTTACCTTTTAAGTTGCATTACTGAAATAAATGAACTTTTGCACGATATTCTAAATTTTTTTTTTATTCATATTTATATCCCGCCCTTCTCCGGAGACTCAGGGCGGCTTACAGTTTTTGGGATACAACCCAATGCGCTCAGCAATAGCCTTCATTCCATTGTATATGCCTGCTTATTACTAAGTGGCATTTTTACAAAGTCAGCTTATTGCCCCCAACAATCTTGGGTCCTCACTTTACCTACCCCGAGAGGATGGAAGGCTGAGTCAACCTTGAGCCTGCTGGGATTCGAGCCTGCACTAATTACAGGCAGCTGGAGCTAAGTGCTAGGCTATTAACAGCCTGCACCACCAAGGCCCTTAATTTTTCAAGTTTCACCTGTAAATTCTTAATCCCACCAGCTGTGGGAACTGTGGCTGAAGGCATTTTGTTTATGAATAGATTGGCCCAGTCTTTCTTAATAGGAACAAAATATCCATCTCTAAAGACTTGGGGCTTCTGCTTGAGGCTGTTAAGAAAGATTGGGGCTGCTTTCTGCCTTTGTTAAGAATTTTTCTCCATTTTGGGGAAATACAATATTCTACTTCTTTTAATATTCCCCAAAATATTTCATTCTCTGGGAGGTGGAGGGGGCTTCCCACAATGGGTATCAGACAAAGAGGATGGAAATTACATGCTCCGATAGAAAATCTACATGCCTCATGAAAGAAAGGAACTGGTTTTCTTGTTAGAACAACAATCTCTATCAGGCCATTTAGGCCTGAAAACCAGTGGTGAGATTCAAAAATTTTACTACCTGTTCTGGGAATCCTCCTTACCCAAGATCTCACCAGGTAAAATAACACAATCCAGGTGGTCAGGAAGGCTCAACAGAGACTCCATTTCCTTAGGGTCTTGTAGAAATATCAGATGGAACAACGACTGATGACTTCCTTTTACTGGTCTACGATAGAAAGCGTCCTTACATATTGTATTATGGTATGGTATGCTGTCTTGACAGCTGCAGATGAAAAAGCATTGCAGAAGGTGATGAGCACAGCACAAAAAATTATGGGCTGTCCTTGACACCACTGGACGAAATCACCAGGACCCACTGCCTCAACAGAGTGAGGAAAATCCTCAGGGATGATTCAAACCCTAGGTACCATCTCTTTCCTCTCCTACCCATCGGGCATAGCCAGCCGAACGAATAGGTTGAAAAATAGCTTTTATCCATGGGCTGCCAGTCTTCTGAACACAACATAAACACCACAATTAGATTTAATATGATAGATTTGCAGGGCCAGCACCAAGGGAGGCTTATTTTAGTTTCATTGTACCCATGTTGTGCATTGACAATAAATATTTGATTGATGATTGATTGATTTCACAACCTTTTTTTGCCATGGCTGTTAAATAAATCATTGCAGTTGTTAAATGAATCATGCAGTCATTAGGCAAATCTGGCTCCCCCCCCCTTGACTTTGCTGACTGGGAAGATCACAGATGATGTTCACATGATCCCAGGAGGCTACCATTGTCATAAATTCATGCCAGTTTGATCATGTGACTGTGGGAATGCTACAATAGTTGTAAGTGCAAGGACAGGTTGTAAGTCACTTTTTTCAGCTCCAGCGTAATGTTGAACCATTGCTAAATGAACATAAGTTGAAGACTACTTGTACATTTAAAGATAAACTTTGAACAAAGTCATCTTGTATGCCAATTGTGCCCATTCCAGCACTGGGAGACCTTATTCAGAGACACACATGCTGTCAGGGTTCCGACAGATGCTCTAATTAATTCATGAGCCTCAAGCTAAGTTTCAAAAGAAATCCAATTATTTATTAGGAGCAACATGTCGGCACTTTTCCCAAGTGCAGTCGGCTCTGCCCTAAGTAATTTACTGCCTACCTATGACCCTTTTCCCCCCCTCCTCCCAGGGTGTGTCATAAATCACATTCTCCAACGAAGCACTTTTGTGGGCTGTGGAAAACTCACCTCTCCAGCTGGGCTTGGTAACCTGAGACACAATCTGGAGAAAGGTATGCATGGAATGTGCTTGTGGTCATAGCAACAAACTACTCCATCAGATCTCCCCCCCTTCTTATGGCAACTTGAGGGCAAGCCAGGAAAGCTTTACAAGTTGACACATACCTTGGTTATTTCCTAATTGGATTACTGCTATGCATACTGCATGGGGCTGCTTTTGAAGTCCATCCAGCAATGCATGCACTTCTGAGATCCCTGTGGCTCACTCATGCCTTACCTCTATTTTGAACTGTGTGAGCTGCATTGATTCCCTGTTGCCTTCCAAGTACAAATTCAGTGTTGGCTTTAAAGCACTAAATGAAACAGGGCTAGATTATTTCCTGGAGTGTATCTGCTGATCCTACTATGTCAGTTAGGCTGAAGGTGCTCAGGTTCCTTCCTTTAACCTCTGTGACCATGGAGGCACATTCTTTGTAGTTGTTGCAACCCTTGAAAGAGTCTCTCACTGAGATTTAAGGGGACCCTATGCTTTTGGTTTCTAGAACTACTAGTCTTACCCTAAGCATCGGGTTAAAATGGGATTGATTGATTGATTGATTTGACTTGTATGCCGCCCCCTCTCCAAAAGGACTCAGGGTGGCTCACAACTAAAAACAGACAATAAATTAATTACTTAAAACAATATTAAATACTACAAGCCAATTAATCTAAAACCCATATAAAATTTCTGAATTAAATTAAACCCCCCCCCAAGAGGTCAGCATAGCCCGGCTTGTTCAAAGAGCAAGGTTTTCAGATCATGGCGGAAGGTGCGAAGGTCAGGGGCCAGACAGAGTCCCAGGGGTAATTGATTCCATAGGGCAGGCGCCGCCACAGAATAGGCCCTTCCCCGGGGCACCACCAAACGACACTGGGTCATGGACGGCACCCCGAGGAGCCCTTGTCTGTGTGCTCGCACAGGGTGGTTGGCACTCGATGCCGGCAGGAGGCGGGATTGACTTAACGAGATTGACTCATTAAGTACCAGAATCTGGTACTTAATGAGAAGGACTTCTTTCGTTTTTCCTATTTTTACTGGTTGCTATAAGAAACATAGACATTTTTATGAATTTTATAAATAAATAATATTTTACTTGTATTCAAGTCCTGATATAATACATTACAGCAGCACCCAATCTACCCAGAAATAGGTAAACAAGTCTCCTACTCTGACCAGCCTTTTAGTGACACATATCAAACTTTTACACTGATACATCATAAGATCTCAAGTATTGTTTTGATGATTAGAGACCAATCCAATTTTTAATACATGCAAAGTCAAGACCTGTTATTGCTTGATGTACCAATTTTATTAAGAACATAAAGTTCCAGCTCCCTGTAAGTTCCCACTGCTTTGAAATAAATAATGGTTTACCGTGAGTTTACTTACAGTATTGCATAACAATTACTTTTCAGTAAATATAGGTCTGGTTAAATAACTATCAGGGTATAAGCTAAGAGCTAGTTTTACTAAGAAAAGGGAAATATGAAATTCCAGCAATATGTTAAAAGACATACATACACTTATTTCCAATACTTGAAATAATATCAGCTATGCTAAAAAGTGTCAGTTAATATGCGAAGTATCTTCATCTCAGTATACAATATTACATTTTTTACTTCATCATATTTGAAAGTAGGTGTAAAATCAGTCACAAATAAATGCATTTTATTTATTTAATAATGCACTTGATAATAGTTGATAACATTTAGATTCTCTGGATGCAATTAAGGAAGGCTGGAATTTTGTAGGAGCTCTGGCTAAAATTTGCTATTTCCATAGAAATACCTAATCATATTTGCATTAAAGCTACAGCTTTTGCCTATGAAAATTGCCTTTTGCTTTCAAATGAAAACATGTCACTTGAGTAGAGAAGTCACGTTTATTTCCACAAAAGAGAAATTATCTTTCATGTAGAATACTTTTACCCCAGCAGTCATATACTTTCACAAAATCCTATTGAATAATTCTTTTTTTTCCAAACTCATTAAAGAGTCCTTAGCCATGTTTTCTTTTAAATGAAAGCAGATATAGAATGCACAGGAAATTAAATGGGAAAGTTGCATACTGAGGATTGGAGGTTAAGAGAAAGATAAAATACCAAAAGATAATCATACCAATTCTTGATTATTGAAACAATTTCTCACCCTTCGTTTGCAACTACAATGTTATTTGTATCATTCAAAAACACACCTAGGTCTTTTATGCATGAATGCAAACTAAAGACCTAGATGTGTTTCTGAATGTTGTGAATGTAATAAATAGACAGAATTAATCTTCTCCCATTAGCTGTTATCCCCCAAGTTCCAGCACTGATAGTTAAATTAGACTGAAATCCTGATGGCACATTTGATTTAATATAATACAGAGCAAATGCCAACATTAAGGAGGGTATTATTCTATTCAATATAGAGAATTTGGCACCATTTCATTTAGGATAATCCTTGAAGCAAATTGCTACTCAGAGGAAAATCAGTAAAAAGGCTCAGGTACAGTACCATGTGTGCAAAATGATAAAGTTAAAATCATCAGGTAGATGATAGGAGGATGTGTGAAAGGAAAAATTCAGTTGCAAAGGTCTGTAGCAACTAAAAAAATGATAGGATTAAAAAAAGAAGGGAAAGAAGACCTTCCAGAAAGAGATATGAGCTTTGCTTTAGATCAGAGGTGTCAAACTCAAGGCCCAGGGATTGGATTCAGCCTGCAGGATGCTTAAATCTGGCATGCAGGGCCAGCCTGGAAATAGCAAAGGACTGGCCCGTGGTGCCTCTGACAGTCAAAAAGGGCCATGGGGGGCTGCATGAGGGCATCCAGGCTGAAAACAGGGCGCAGAGAGGCTGTGTGAGCCTCCTGCACTGTATTTTGGCCAGCAGGGTATTGCAGGAGGCCATCCAGGCCAAAAAACAGGGTGCGGGAGGGCCCCATGTCCCGATTTGGCCAGGGGGTGTTGCAGAAGACCATCCAGGCCGAAAACAGTAAGGTGACCAACTTTTTTACAATGAAAAGGAGGACACAAATAAATTGAAGAAAAAAACCAAAGCCACTTGCACAAGGAGCACTCTTGCGCGTGGTGCACTTTTGTACGTGAAGCACTCTTGAGTGCAGCACACTCTCAAAACAATTCTCCTGTGTGGAATGCATGCATCTCATAATCACGTCTCGCCGCACTGTACCGAGCCTTGACAAATCGTCATGTCAAATACAAATACATCACATCACACACAACGGATCGGATCGGCATCGATCAAATACAGAGATTTACAGATTAGTCTTCAAATATCAAAAAGGAGGATATGTAAGAGGACACTTTTTGAGGGAGGACAGAACTTACAAGAGGAAGACTGTCCTCCCTAAAGGAGGATGGTTGGTCACCTTAAAAACAGGGCATGGGAGGCCTCATGTGGCCCCCTGCACCTCATTTTTGCTGGCAGGGTGCTGCAGGAGGCCATCCAGGATGAAAATGTGGGAGACCCCTGTGGCCCATTTTGGCAGGCAGGATGCTGCGGGAGGCATCCGTTCTGTCTCTCCCCTCCCCCAGCTGGCCTGCAAAGGAGAACTGCAATCCTAATCCGAGCCTTGAAGAAATCCAGTTAGATAATAGGGTTAAATAATTTGGAATCAATGAAGAATTAGGGACCTCTATGCAGGAGGAATCCTTCATGCCGGGGGTGTCAAACTCACATTGTCATGGTGACGTCACGGGACGCATCAGGACTTTTTTCCCCTTCACTAAACCAGGCGTGGGTGTGGCCAGTGCATGATGCATCCGGCCTATGAACCAGGTGTTTGACAGCCCTGCTTTATGTCAAAGACTACTGAAGTAGAACCTACCCTCCCTTGAGATATCCCAACTTAATTGTTAACTTTATATCTTCGAACTGATATAAACATTGTCTCAATAGGATGTTTTATATTCTTTGCTGCTTTGGTATTGCTTTCCAATTTCCAGTCAAGTATGCTAGAGAGGCAGGTAAAAGGAAGGCCAGATTCCTAGTTCTTCATCATGCAATTGCCGTGATCTTAAAGCCCTTTCCAGGAAGTTGCAATTTGAAAGCTCTGGTTCAGTGGATCAAAATTGCAAGTGTCTAATAAAGTTCTTATGATGCAATATATTTTGATTGTGTCAGTACTACGCAAGTGATTTAAAGATCACACTCTTAATTAGGAAAATGCATAAGTAAAATTAGACCATATAAATATCATTTTCCACACACTATTTATGAAAGGCTGTGGCTGCCAATTCCAAAGTGTGCAAAAACCATATTTTCTGCTTTCATAACATGCATTATTTTAGCCGAACACTATGAATAATTTTTATACAAGTTAGTAAGCTCTTAAATCTTGTCCCCTTTCAACAAGCATAAAAACACTCCACTCAAATTGAACACCATCTGTTCTTCCAACACCATCATGCACAAAAAAGTTTAATAGTTTTCCAGACATGTGAGGTAGAACTTTATAAACTTATTTTCTTGACAGTTCAGTGAAGAACAGATGAAAAAGAATTGTTAACTCCTTTATTAGATACCTTCATTTCACTTTATCCTTCTTTTACAATTTTCTTCAAGTTTCTTGGAAGCCAATGCTGTTTCTTATAAGTGTTCTGTCTTATTCATCTTCTTTCTTTTTTCATTCAAAGCAACCTGTGTGTTACAGTATTCCACATTTCCATACAATAAGCAGGAGCTTATTATCAGATAAACCACTCAGTGGTGGGATTCAATTTTTTTTACTACCGGTTCTGTGGGCATGACTTGGTGGGCATGGCTTGGCTCGGTGGGCATGGCAGGGAAAGGATACTGCAAAATCCCCATTCCTTCTCCACCCCACTAACTTGCTTTCCAGCTCCGTTCTCCTGTGCAGGGCAACCAAAGAAGACCCAGCTGGGACTCGGGAGGCAGAGAACACATGGGGCAGGGCCAGTCAGAGGTGATATTTGCCAGTTCTCAGAACTACTCAAAATTTCTGTTACCAGTTCTCCAGAACTGCTCAGAACCTGCTGAATACCCACTTCTGAAACTACTATATGGAAGCATTCTTGTAATAGTTGTTTTCTTTTCTGCACCATATGTTTACTATCATCTCCGACATCACCTTTCAGGATCCTATACAGGCCTACCGGTTAGTGACTAGGCATGCAAGAGTTCTCTGTGGTACTAATTTATCTATAACTTGTGAAACCATCCATCCAATACAAGTTAGTAGGCTCTTAAATCTTAAGAAGTTATCATTATGAGGAGAAAAAGATGTTACAAAAGTATTTGAAATAAATGAATAGAAATATTCTCTGGAGGGCCTGGGACAGGGGTTTTTCCTCTGTCCTGGTCCTATTAGACCTCTCAGCGGCTTTTGATACCATCGACCATGGTATCCTTTGCGACACCTCAGGGGCTGGGAGTGGGGGGCACTGTTCTTCGGTGGCTCTCCTCCTACCTCTCCAGGCGGTCGCAATCGGTGTTGACAGGGGGACAGAGGTCAGCCCCAAGGGCGCTCACTTATGGGGTCCCTCAGGGGTCGGTCCTCTCTCCCCCTTTTATTTAATATCTACATGAAACCGCTGGGTGAGATCATTCGTGGTTTTGGGGTGAGGTATCACCAGTATGCTGATGATACCCAGTTATACACCTCCACCCCAAACCAAATCAGTGATGCCCTCTCCGTGATGACTCGCTGTCTGGATGCGTGCGGATCTGGATGGACAGAAACATGCTTCGGCTCAACCCAGCCAAGACTGAGTGGCTGTACATACCTGCATCTCGGTCCAGTCAAGAGTGTCCATCGGACCATAGGGGAGTGGTGTTGCCCCTTGTGGATAGGGCATGGAACCTGGGGTCCTCCTGGACGCGCGGCTCCAGTTGCAGGAGCAGGTGGGGGCCAGCCAGGGGCCTTTGCCCAGGTCCAGCTGGTTCGCCAGCCGCCCGTTCTGGACCGAGATGCCCTGCGTACAGTCACTCATGCCCTTGTTACCTTGCGACGACTACTGCAACGCTCTCTATTTAGGACTGCCCTTGCACACCATCTGGAGGTTACAGCTGGTGCAGAATGCTGCCGTGGGTTGTGATGGGAGTTACCCGATTGTCCCATATTACCCCCTCCTGCTTGCATTGGTTGCTGAGGTTCAAGGTTTTGGCAACATTCAAAGTCCTACATGACATGGGTCCACAATATTTAAGGGAGCCCTACCGATATCGGGGACCAACCGCCCTGTACGGGCACACAGGCAGGGGCTCCTCGGGGTCCCGTCGGCGCCAATGTCGGCTGGCGAGCCTACTCTGTGGCGGCCCCGACTTATGGAATCAACTGCCTCTGGACCTCCGCCTGGCCCCTGACCTCCGCACCTTCTGCCACGATTTGAAGACCTGGCTATTTGACCAAGTCGGGCTGTGATTACCTTACCATGGGACAGTTTTAATTTTTAATTCGGTTTTATTGGACCTTACAGTGATTTAATTTCTTTTAATTATTTATTGTATTTGTATGTGACTGAGCAGTCTTGAGATGAGGCATATAAGTCCAATATATATATATATATATATATATATATATATATATATATATATGTAGGTCTTGTCCGTGTAAGATTGAGAATACCTTGGCAACGTTTTGACGAAATCTCATCCGTCATCTTCAGGCTGGTGTCTTCAGCTTCGTCTCCTGGGAGAAGTGTGTGATCGTGGCTGTTTTTCCCTTTTAAACTCTAGAGTTGGATGTGTTGTTACTTTTTGATTGGTTTGTGGAGTTGATGTATGCAGATTGGATGGCTTTTCCTGAGACCCTGTGTGGCTGAGGTGCTGGCTGTGTGTCTCTCAGCCTTTTGTGTTGTAACGACCTGGGTAATGGGCTGTGTGATGACCTTCTGAGTTCTATTGTTGTGACGTCCTGGGTGTGGTGCTGTAATCTCCTGGGTCGTTGTCTGTGCTGCAACCTCCTGATGTTTTGTGTTGTGATCTCCTGAGTTCTGTGATGTAGTATCCTGGGTGGAAGGCTGTGATGTGGCATTCTGGGCCTTGGTTTGGCTCGAGTTTGAGGTCTGGCTATGTGTTTATAGCGTGTCAGTTTGCTTAGTTTGGGGGGGGGGTGTAGCAGCTGGTGTTGCAGCCATGGTCTGGTTTCTGGATGGTGGTTGCCTTTCATCTGTGGCGTGGGCTTGGGTTTGAGTCTGGTGAAGGAGATTGGTGGTGGCATCATGTGTTATTTTGGGTCGGTGTTGGTTTTTGTGGCTGGGACTCGTTTGTTGATTAGGGCTAGTTTCCAGATGTCTGGTAGGCGGGAAGTATCATCCCGCTTATTCATGTTATGGGGTGTTTCATTTCGATGGCTTCCCTAATTATTCTCTTGTTGAAGTGTTCAGTATTGGAGATAAGTTTGGATCCCTCAAAATCAATTTCATGTCCTGTGGCTTTAAGGTGCTGGAAAAGGAGGAAGTTTTTCTTCTTTTCTGACTGCGTTTTGTGTTCATGCATGCGCATTTATTCTCCTGTTGGTTTGTCCAATGTATGTGGCTGGGCAAATTTTGCATGGTATTTTAAACTCCTTGGTTTTCTAGCTGGATCTTGTCTTTGGGGTTTCTTAAGATGTTGGCTATTTTTTGATCAGTGCCAAAGGCTGTCCTGATATTGTGTTTGTGGAGAATTTTGCTGATTTTATCTGTGGTGCCTTTGATGTAAGGAGAGGAGCGATGTCCTGTTCTGTCTTGGTTTTGGGGAGAATTCCCTTGGATTATTGTGATTGTGCTTTTTGGAGGAGGGTTATTTAGTGAGTGTGTAATTCTGTTCTCAA
>CM019151.1:73071622-73113606 GCA_009733165.1 Naja naja
TCTCCAATCTGGCAAATTGTTTTTGCTTGTTGATGTGCACTTGATTCAGCCTTGCTCATTTCCTTTCGAGGGAGAAAAAGTATTCATTACTGTAATCAGTTATATCTTAGATATTTGACAGGAGGAGGAGGAGAAATCCCCACCAAACTCTTAGTATTTTCAGTAGTATTATAATGGTATGTGCAAATGACCTTGGGAAACTTGACCCAGAGACCAGAGGTGTTATTCAGAAGGTTCTGACCAGTTCTGGAGAACCATTAGTGGAAATAATTTGGAGAACTGGCAAATATCACCTCTGACTGGAGATTTTACAGTATCCTTCCCTGCCACACCCACCAACCATGCCCAAAGAACCAGTAGTAAAAAAAAATTAATCCCACCACTGCCAGAGACACTGTCTAGAGAACAGTCAGATAAGAGACAGAATAGTCCGCAGCTGAATGGTGGATGGGGCAAGAGGCTCAGAAGAGACTTTCTTAATTTCTCAGGACATAAAGGATTCAGGAGGAGAATTGCACTTTCAGAGTTGCAAAAACTGTTAATGGAACTGTTATGTATGTAGGTTTGAATGTTATTGGTTTATTTGAACTGTTCTTGTAAAATGTCAAATGGTATTGGTTTAAATAGTGTGGGAAGAAACCCTGCACTCCCATTGGCTGGCAAACTACGGCTGCAGGCTATAAGAGCAGCATAGCCAAGCCAACTTGGGTCCATTCGAGCTGTAGTCACTGAATAAACTCTTTGCTGGAACTCTTCGCGTCTGACTCTTCATGCAGACTTAACACTGGCGTGAGGATGGGATTTCCCTGAAGAGAAGACAGCGTGAAAAGAAGCAGAAGCGAGATAGATGGCTGCTGAACACCCCCCAGCCCGTTCGATCGGCGGCGGAAGACTGGGAATCGTATGCGGATCGCTTCCAGATGTACCTGGAAGGAAAGACCTCGCGACATTCGAGAGACGGAAGAAGGCGGTATTTCTCACGCCTGCGGTCCGGCAGTCTTCAAGATGGCGGGCGTTAGCGGAGCTGCAGAACTGAAGGTAATGGAATGGCCTGATTTGAGAAGCTTTTAGAGCCCATTCATACAAGTATCGTGCCTCATTAAGAGACACAAATTTTATCGGGATCAAGGGAAGCGAAATGTTAATGACTTAGTGGCAAGTTTAAGGGATGGGGGTGCTTGTGACTTTACCAACTTAGAAGAGGCCATCGTGATCGGTTTGTTTTAGGCCTCAAAGATAAGGTCTTACAAAGCAAACTGTTAATGAAACCTAAGATCACGTTTAAGAGGCCATTGAAGAAGCTGTTTCAGTGGAAGCCACCAAGTCCTCAGCAGTGGCCATGAAAAGATTAACAAGGCCTCAAGCCATTCTGATGTGGAAAAATCCACAACAGCCCATTGCGAACAAATAGACTCTGATTCAGATTGCAGTGAGGTGGAGGAGGATTTTTAGACTCAGAATGGAGAAGAAAAGAAAAGACCCTGGGAGAAAGAGGCAAGAATTTTATTGCAGAGGCTGTGGGGGGGGCATCCCCGCACTGAATGCAAGTTCTTAGACACCATCTGCCTACGTTGTGAGAAAAGGGGTCACCTAGCCAGAGTCTGCAAATCATCCAGAACTCCACCTAGTAGGGAAATTTCCTGAAAAGGATTTAAGCCCAACAACTTCATTGAAAAGATGGGGCAATTCAGAAGCAAATGGGAAGAATGAAACTCACCAAACAATCACTATTGGTCATTCTTCACCCTTGAGAAGCAGAAAAGTACACATGAAAGTGTTCATTGAAGGAAGGCCTTGCCAAATGGAAGTGGACTCAGGCTCTTATTTATCTATGGTGTCATGGGACACTATTCACAGACTACTTCCCAACATTCAGAAGAAACATTTCCAGAAGCAAGCACTGACTCTTAAAGACTACCAAGGGAACAAGATTCCAGTAGTTGGAGCAGAGATTTCAACGTGCAGTTTAAAGGCCACACCAAACGTTTGCCTCTGACATAGTGGACAAGGATCGCCCAAGCTTGCTGGGACTTGAGTGGTTCAAGCCACTAGGCATCGAGGTGACTGGCATCAATCATGTGAGCAACTCTGAATGGGAGGAGGCCTTGAAGTCTGAGTTTCCAGAGGTCTTCAGCGAAGGACTGGGCAAGTATATGGGGACCCTTATCACTTTCAGCCTAGATCCCAAGGTGCCCCCAATTGTTTAAAGCCCAGGAGGGTTCCATTTGCTTTAAAGGAAAAATTGATGCACAATTAGATAAATTAATTGCTCAAGGGGTTTTAGAGCCCACTGATCACTCCAGATGGGAAACACCCATAGTCACACCAGTCAAGGCTGATGGGTCAGTGAGAATCTGTGGAGACTATAAGGGGACACTTAACCATGCTGCAGCAGAGCGCATACCCAGTACCAGTTGTGCATCGTCTGCTACATTCCCTTGGCAGGGGTACAGTCTTTGCCAAACTGGACTTGGCCCAGGCATATCAACAATTAACAGTTGATGATGCCACTGCAGAGGCCCAAACAATTGTGACTCACAGAAGTGCCTTCAAATGTAAAAGGTTACAATTTGGGGTAAGAGTGGCACCTGGCATTTTTCAAAGTCTTATGGAAAGAATGCTGCAAGGACTGCCAGGGTAGTGCCTTACTTTGATGATGTGTTAATCTCTGCTGAAAATGACACTCAGCTTCAAGAAAGACTCAGAGAAGTCCTTACCAGATTCAGAAAAGCGGGGTTAAAGGTCAAGGAAGACAAATGCACACTTAAAACAGACAGAGTTGAGTTCCTGGGCTACATGATTGACAAGCATGGCATCCACCCTACTGATGCCAAGGTTAAAGCAATCAAAGAAGCCCTAAACCTAAATGCAAAACAGATTTGCAAGCCTTCCTTGGACTCATTAACTTTTATCACATGTTTCTACCTCAAAAGGCATCCATTGCTGAACCTTTGCATCGTCTGCTTGATAAAAAGGCTGTTTGGATCTGGGGGAGGAAGGAACAATCAGCATTTAATAGTATTAAGAGACTAATCACATCTGATGCTGTATTGATACAATTCTCTGAGAATTTGCCTGTTGTACTGACTTGTGATGCATCCCCTTTTGGAGTGGGGGTTGAGCCACAGGCTTCCCAGTGGAAGGGAAGCCCCTATTGCATTTTACTCTCGCACTTTGTCCAAAGCAGAGAGAATTATAGCCAACTGGACAAGGAGGCATTGGCAGTTGTTGCAGCTGTCAAGAAATTTCATGAATATCTGTATGGCAGGTCATTTACCATTGTTACAGATCACAAACCCTTATTAGGCATTGTGGCAGGAGACAAACCTACGCCTACTATCCTGTCACCAAGAATGCTGAGGTGGACTGAATTTCTTGCAGCCTATTCATACAAACTGATTTACAGGCCTGGCAAGGACATTGGACATGCACTGAGTCGTTGCCCACTGCCTTGCCACAAGGTGGACTTTGAACCAAACACACACCTTTTTCCTAGAGACTGTTGCTAAGCTTCCAGTCCATGCTGCTGAGATTGCCAGAGAGACTGCCAAAGACACTGTGTTGGCTCCTGTTATAGGCTGGATTAAGAAAGGTTGGCCTCTTCAAGATCTACCTCACCTTGCCCAACCTTTTAAGTCCAGGCAAACTGAATTATCTGTATTAAGAGGATGTATTTTATGGGGTAACAGGGTGGTTATTCCTGCAAAACTGCAAAGGGAGGTTTTGGAAATGTTACATGAGGGTCATCCTGGTATTGTAAGGATGAAGGGATTGGCCAGGAGTTATGTATGGTGGCCAGGTATTGACAAAATGGTTGAAAACTGGGTTGCATCTTGTCGCAATTGCCAGGTAGTCAGGCCTCCTCCACCTCAGCCCCCACACAGGAATGGGAATGTCCTAGGGGCCCGTGGTCTAGGATCCACATTGATTTCGCAGGCCCTACTAGAGGGCACACTTTTCTAGTTATAGTAGATGCATATTCCAAATGGCTAGAGGTAATTCCCATGACATCCACCACAACTGATGCTGTCATCAAGCAGCTCAGAAAACTGTTGTAACCCATGGGTTACCTGATGTCCTTGTCTCTGACAATGGCCCTCAATTCACATCTAACATTTTTGAATCCTTTCTAGCACAACAGGGTATCAGACATGCCCTCACTGCCCCTGGGCACCCTTCGCTAATGGCGGGCTGAACGCATGGTACGCTTTACCAAAGAGAAGCTTCAGCAGCTGGGTCCTGGGGACATCACTGAGAAGCTTGAAAAACTTCTTAGTGTTCAGCACATCACTCCTAGCCCATCAAATAACTTATCCCCAGCAGAGTTGTTGATGGGTAGGAAACTTAGGTCTTCCCTTGACCGCCTTCATCCCACTTACGCACCCAACGCACCACTGGATTCCACTTCCAAAGTTCGTACTTTCAGTGTGGGTGATTCTGTATATGCTAAGAACCTTATAGGTGAACCTCTGTGGATTCCTGCTGAAATAACTCACATCACTGGCCCTCGTTCTTACAGGGTACAAACAGAGATGGCCTCCTCTGGAGCAGGCACATTGACCAACTTAGATCCAGGTTCCCTCAGGAACATCACCCCTGTCTCTCTGGGTCCCTCACCTGATGTCACTTCTAGGGGAAGGGAGGAACAGGAGGAAAATCAGCAAGCAAGAATCAATCCCATGTGTAACGAGCCATTACGACAGGAACCATCCGAACCCTGTCACAATGCCAAGATCCATCATTAGAAGTGGAAGATTGCACATCACTACCTGACTTGGGTGCTGACATTGGAATGGAGATGGGTTGGGAGGAGAGACCAGATTCTAGCAGTCTAACAGGGTCTCCTTTCACAGGAAGTCCCAACAGGAAATGTCAGCAGACACATTTCCCCTCTCACTGGGTGAGAACGTTAAAAACTTCTGAACCACGAAGGTCTCAAGGTACACGTAAGAGCCCCACCTATTTAAAGGAATACATTAGATAGGTTGGGGTTTGGTATGGACTGAACCTAGTGGGGAGGGGTGTTATGTATGTAGGTTTGAATGTTATTGGTTTATTTGAAATGTTCTTGTAAAATGTCAAATGGTATTGGTTTAAATAGTGCGGGAAGAAACCCTGCACTCCCATTGACTGGCAACTACAGCTGCAGGCTATAAGAGGCAGCCGTAGCCCAGCCAACTTGGTTCCATTCGAGCTGTAGTCACTGAATAAACTCTTTGCTGGAACTCTTCGCGTCTGACTCTTCATGCAGAATTAACAGGAACCTTAGAATAAAGTAGAATTTGCTCATTTTGTCATATGTTTCCAACCTATTCCATCTGGTAAACTTGACAAGGGTATTTTTTAATCTATGCAATTTTATTTAAACAACTTCAACAGAGCAATCCTATTATTACATTATGCTTGATGGACAAGTAGGAGTAAGAGATTGTATGTCTCTTACAGAAAAAAAAAGATACTTCTATTGTCTGTGCAGCCAGGAAGAGCAAAAGCAAATAAGTAGAAAAACAAAGACAAAGTTTATAAAACAGGGCTGGGTTCTTATTTATTTGTTTACTCATTCAATTCATTCAATTTAGTGTCCCCAGTTTCAAAGTGACTTTGGGCAGCTCACAGTATAAAGGCAGGGGCGGGGAGATAAAAAGATAATACAAAGCAAAGGGGGAAAAAGAGAGAAGACCAAGATATTAAAGTGAACTGGGAGCATCTAAACATATACAGCCAAGATCCAGCAAGGGCTACAGCCAAGGAACCTTATTCCAGAAGGCAGATGCTACAACATAGAAGGCATGTTTTCTAGTGGAAAGATATAATTGGTGTCATCAGCATAGCAGTGGATCATTTCACACAGGGCCTTCAGGTAGATACTGAATAAGAGTGGGGAGAGAATTGAGCCCTGAGGCACTCCACAAAACAAGGGCCTACAGAGTTATCTTTTCCTCACAACCAACACCCTGTGCAATCCACTCCAAAGAAAAGAAGATAACCACTGTAAAGCAGTACCTCCCAAGTCTTAACCATTGGAACTTGGAGGGATGGCATGGTTGATAATATCAAAAACTAAATGGAACAAATGGATTGCTATCCACAAATACAATAGGGATAGAGAAATATTTACTTTCTTCTACCCTTATCTCCACAAGATACATCTTAGTGTGGGCTGTTAGCCTTGTTCAGTCAGACTTGCTCTGAGTTTTTATCCAACCGATAATCATACATTATATAACATTGCTACATTTAAATAAAATGTTACATGCTCAATCTTTATTTATAGATTAGCCCTTAGGCCATATCAAAGTGCAGAGCTCCAAAAACACACCACTACTAAAATTTGAGAAAAGCAACTCAAAATGAAATACAATAAAACACAATTCAAAATGAAATTGGAATACAATACAATCCAAAATGGAATCGGGATAGAATACAATGATTTAAAATACAGGTTAAATATGATTAAAATTATATTACCATGTCACCCCTTCATCTACCCCAAACAATCTTAAAACTACTTTTAAAATTACATTTTAAAATCAAGTGATCTTTCCTACAATCTATCACACTCTGCTGCACCAACTTTGTCTTTATTTCTATCAACTTTACAGCAAATTTGGCAATTCATTTCACCAACTGCAAATTAGAACCTAACAATGTTGCAAGAAGCCCTTTAGACATTCGGTGCTGGTATAAAAGATCCTTCCCAGCTGATGTTCCCTCAAATCTGAGTACAGGGGGCAATCAAAAATTACATGGGACATTTTTTCAACTTCCCTCGTCCCACATAAACAAACTCTTTCACTTACAGGGATCCCCTTATACCTGCTCCAAAGCATGTTTGTTTGAAGTTGGTCCAATCTCAGTTTGGTAAAAAATCTCCTTATGATGGGAGATAAAGGCAAATTTAAATATTTTTCTAATTAAAAAATTTGTTTATTGGCCAATAACCAAGGGCAAACTTTTGCTGCTGTCACCTGTGCGATGTCCAATTGTGCACTTATGCCTTAAATCTCTGTACAGTCCAAGTTCGGATCTGCTGCTGCCAGTTTAACGAATACCAAAGCTTGAGTAAAATGTTACATTATATAACCTTTAATTATACAATTTATGTATTTGAAGTCATTGATGGATGGATCAACCATCTGTGGACCATTTTGTAAAAAATTACCCTTAGCTTACAATTTAGGGTAACTTTTATTGATTTTTTAAAAACAGCCTCCCAGGAGGCTTCCCTGAGGCCCAGGAGGCAAAAAAAGAAACCACACCCACCCAGTCACATGGCCATGCCAAACTAGCCACGCCCACAGAACTGGTAGTAAAAATAATTGCATCCCACCCAACACCACCACAGGCTTTGCCTACTCTTCTCCTACATATAATATATCAACTTTTCAAACTAGCTCATTTTCTGGTAGTCAGCAGGAAACAGCAACAACTGGTCCCCTAAAATAGTATGTCCCATTCAATCTGCAACCGGGGTACCTGCAGGATCGCCTCCTACCAGCATCGAGGTCCAATCGCCCAATATGCTCCCACAGGCAGGCCCTCCTGGGGGTGCCGTCGGCCAGACAATGTCGGTTGGCGGTCCCCCGGGGGAGGGCCTTCTCTGTGGGGGCACCCACCCTGTGGAACCAGCTGCTCCTGGGGCTGCGGTTGGCTCCTGATCTTCGTTCCTTCCACGGTCTAAAGACCTGGCTGTTTTCACAGGCCAGCCTGGACTGAGAGGGAGTGGGCGTTTTAACTGGGTATTTTAGCATATATTTGGATTAGATTAATACTTTTATCTATTTTTGTATGTATATCCTTTTGTGAGCTGCCCCGAGTCCCCGGAGATGGGCGCATATAAATCAAACAAACAAACAAACAAACAAACAAATAAATAAACCAACCAACCAACCAACCAACCAACCAACCAGATCTTTGGGGTCCAGGTTTAGAGTGTCACAATCTAAGGAGCCCAAACAACCCAGGTGAAGGAAAGAGTAGCACGTCGGCTTAGCTTCAGTAATTACAATGTGAATGCTCGATGTATACATAGTGTCAACATTCCGACTTTAACATAGTTCAAGATGCTCACTTTAATATTTTTATCTTAACTATTGTATTATAAAATGATCCTTATTCCCAAATGTTATGCATC
Source organism: Naja naja (assembly GCA_009733165.1). Classification (NCBI taxonomy): domain Eukaryota; kingdom Metazoa; phylum Chordata; class Lepidosauria; order Squamata; family Elapidae; genus Naja; species Naja naja. The sequence goes on from CM019151.1 coordinate 73,079,757, forward strand.
TAGATAACTCTTATATATACATTCATTAAGTCCAGACTTCAAGCATTCTCTAGTAATTCCATGCATACTGTGCCAAGAAGAAAGACAAAGCCATTTCATCTGTATGAAACACACCATTTTGGTCAATAAATTATAAATACAAGGAATGGATTTTTTCTCCAGTAATGCTATACTGAGGCTCAAAGGCCACTCATTGCTAACTGAGAATAAATACTCAAGCATCCTGTTCAGACACACAATGGATGTGTTCCAATTTAGAGTTCAAGTATATCTGTCTCAGTAATTGTTAAGAGAACCGAACTAATTTTTTAAGGATTCATTTTCTTTGTTATATGAAATGTTTTAGTTTGATAAGTCTCTAATTTTGTAACAATGAAAACATATAATATTTCAAAAAGAAGGATCTGGGACAATTCATTTTTATGTTAATGACAGTATTTGGGGAAACCCGATGATAAAATAGATAAATACGTACATACAATCAGTGGTGGGATTCAATTTTTTTTGCTACCGGTTCTGTGGGTGTGGCTTGGTGGGCATGGCTTGGCGGGCATGGCAGGGGAAGGATACTATAAAATCTCCATTCCATCCCCACTCCTGGGAGGAGGTTACTGCCGGTTCTCCGAACTACTCAAATTTTCTGCTACCGGTTCTCCAGAACTGGTCAGAACCTGCTGAATACCACCTCTGCATACAATATTGATGAAATATGACTCCAATTGCATAACATATTTACAAATTCAGTATTTAATAACTATGAATTATAATTGGTTTCAATGGTCGGAAACTAATCAAAGAGAGAAGCAAGCTGGAATTAAGGATAAACTTCCCAACAGTAAGAACAATTAACCAGTGGAACAGAAGTTGCCTTCAGAAATCATGGGTGCTCCATCACTGAAGAGACAAGACAGTCACTCATCTGAAATGGTATAGATTCCCCTGCTTGAGCAGAGAGACTGAACTCCAAGGCCCCTTCGATTCTGTTCTAATTTGTTTGCAATGCGTGGGTTCTTTATTTTCTAAGATCTGGACACACCACAGCATAACAATGCTTCATTGTGGCATAGAATTTTCCCTCCTAAGCCTCATAAACTGATGTAGCTGCATAAATTAGACTTTGATGGTTAGTCCTGATAACAAGTTAAAGCCTTAAAGTCTGTAAAGTGCCAGACAACTTTGCCATCCTTCAAAGTCCTTGAGCTTGTTGGGATTGGAAGCTCTCTCAGTAGGGTTCTCCTTTTCCGATTGGTACTGACTTCCATGCCAAGCTTTAGGTAGGCATCACAGCAGAATGAGCTGATTACCATAGCTTGTGATTGACTGATAGCTCTTGCTTCCCTATAATAGTTATACAGTAAATTCCAGATGCCCTCTTCCACCTCTTGCTTTTCTCTCCTACACACCAGTGGTGGGATTCAAAAACTTTACTACCGATTCTGTGGGTGGCTTGGTGGGCATGGCGTGGCTTGGTGGGTGTGACTTGATGGGTTTGGCAGGGGAAGGATACTGTAAAATCTCCATTCCCTCCCACCCCATTAACCTGCTTTCCAGCTCTGTTCTCCTGTGTGGGGCAACAAAAGACCCAGCCAATCAGCTGGGACTCAGGAGGCAGAGAATAGATGGGGGGCGAGGCCGGTCAGAGGTGGCATTTGCTGGTTCTCCGAACTACTCAAATTTTCTGCTACGGTTCTCCAGAACTGGTCAGAACCTGCTGAATACCACCTCTGCATACAATATTGATGAAATATGACTCCAATTGCATAACATATTTACAAATTCAGTATTTAATAACTATGAATTATAATTGGTTTCAATGGTCGGAAACTAATCAAAGAGAGAAGCAAGCTGGAATTAAGGATAAACTTCCCAACAGTAAGAACAATTAACCAGTGGAACAGAAGTTGCCTTCAGAAATCATGGGTGCTCCATCACTGAAGAGACAAGACAGTCACTCATCTGAAATGGTATAGATTCCCCTGCTTGAGCAGAGAGACTGAACTCCAAGGCCCCTTCGATTCTGTTCTAATTTGTTTGCAATGCGTGGGTTCTTTATTTTCTAAGATCTGGACACACCACAGCATAACAATGCTTCATTGTGGCATAGAATTTTCCCTCCTAAGCCTCATAAACTGATGTAGCTGCATAAATTAGACTTTGATGGTTAGTCCTGATAACAAGTTAAAGCCTTAAAGTCTGTAAAGTGCCAGACAACTTTTGCCATCCTTCAAAAGTCCTTGAGCTTGTTGGGATTGGAAGCTCTCTCAGTAGGGTTCTCCTTTTCCGATTGGTACTGACTTCCATGCCAAGCTTTAGGTAGGCATCACAGCAGAATGAGCTGATTACCATAGCTTGTGATTGACTGATAGCTCTTGCTTCCCTATAATAGTTATACAGTAAATTCCAGATGCCCTCTTCCACCTCTTGCTTTTCTCTCCTACACACCAGTGGTGGGATTCAAAAACTTTTACTACCGATTCTGTGGGCGTGGCTTGGTGGGCATGGCGTGGCAGTGGGTGTGACTTGATGGGTTTGGCAGGGGAAGGATACTGTAAAATCTCCATTCCCTCCCCACCCCATTAACCTGCTTTCCAGCTCTGTTCTCCTGTGTGGGGCAACAAAAGAAGACCCAGCCAATCAGCTGGGACTCAGGAGGCAGAGAATAGATGGGGGCGAGGCGGTCAGAGGTGGCATTTGCTGGTTCTCCGAACTACTCAAATTTTCTGCTACCGGTTCTCCAGAACTGGTCAGAACCTGCTGAATACCACCTCTGCATACAATATTGATGAAATATGACTCCAATTGCATAACATATTTACAAATTCAGTATTTAATAACTATGAATTATAATTGGTTTCAATGGTGGAAACTAATCAAAGAGAGAAGCAAGCTGGAATTAAGGATAAACTTCCCAACAGTAAGAACAATTAACCAGTGGAACAGAAGTTGCCTTCAGAAATCATGGGTGCTCCATTACTGAAGAGACAAGACAGTCACTCATCTGAAATGGTATAGATTCCCCTGCTTGAGCAGAGAGACTGAACTCCAAGGCCCCTTCGATTCTGTTCTAATTTGTTTTGCAATGCGTGGGTTCTTTATTTTCTAAGATCTGGACACACCACAGCATAACAATGCTTCATTGTGGCATAGAATTTTCCCTCCTAAGCCTCATAAACTGATGTAGCTGCATAAATTAGACTTTGATGGTTAGTCCTGATAACAAGTTAAAGCCTTAAAGTCTGTAAAGTGCCAGACAACTTTGCCATCCTTCAAAAGTCCTTGAGCTTGTTGGGATTGGAAGCTCTCTCAGTAGGGTTCTCCTTTTCCGATTGGTACTGACTTCCATGCCAAGCTTTAGGTAGGCATCACAGCAGAATGAGCTGATTACCATAGCTTGTGATTGACTGATAGCTCTTGCTTCCCTATAATAGTTATACAGTAAATTCCAGATGCCCTCTTCCACCTCTTGCTTTCTCTCCTACACACCAGTGGTGGGATTCAAAAACTTTACTACCGATTCTGTGGGCGTGGGTGGTGGGCATGGCGTGGCTTGGTGGGTGTGACTTGATGGGTTTGGCAGGGGAAGGATACTGTAAAATCTCCATTCCCTCCCCACCCCATTAACCTGCTTTCCAGCTCTGTTCTCCTGTGTGGGGCAACAAAAGAAGACCCAGCCAATCAGCTGGGACTCAGGAGGCAGAGAATAGATGGGGGCGAGGCCGTCAGAGGTGGCATTTGCTGGTTCTCCGAACTACTCAAAATTTCCACTACTGGTTCTCCAGAACTGGTCAGAACCTGCTGAATACCACCTCTGCTACACACCAACACTTTTGTAGACCAAGAACCTGGCCAGCATGTGGTTCAGTTAGCCAGGGGTGTCAAACACATGTTGTCATGGTGTCATCATGTGATGTATTGCAACTTTTTCCCCCTTCGCTAAACCCGGACATGGGCATGGCCAGCACATGTTGCATCCAGCCTGCAGACCACAGATTTGACAGCCCTGAGTTAGCCAATGACCTGTACTGCCAGCATGGATGATTGTGAGTAATCTTCCAGGCAGACAGGCAGGCAGGAAGAAGGATCTAAGCGCCAGAGCTCACTGCAACAGTATTGCCAAAAAGGCTTTAAGAGTTGTAAATTTAATTTTACGAATACTGATTTGCAAACTGGGGCATTAAAAACCTTTGCTAGACCAATACTTGAATTCATCTCTGCTGTCTGGAATCCTCACCGTATATCAGACATAAATACAATTGAGCAAGTCCAGAAGTATTTTACCAGAAGAGTACTACATTCCTCTGTTTGCAACAGAATACCCTACAGCACCAGACTTGAGATTCTAGGTTTAGACAACCTTGAACTACGCCGACTAAGATTGGACTTAAGCATAGTACATAAAATCATATGTTACCACATCTTACCAGTTAATGAATATTTCAGCTTTAACCATAACAACACAAGAGCACACAACAGGTATAAACTAAATGTAAACCACTCCAAACTCGATTGCAGGAAGTCGATTTCAGCAACAGAGTGGTCAATGTCTGGAACTCACTACCTGATTCTGTTGTCACCTGCTCAAACCCCCACTCCTTTACCTTCAAACTAACGTCCATTGACCTCACCCCATTCCTAAGAGGCCTGTAAGGGGCGTGCATAAGCGCACAATTGTTCCTACTGTCCCTGTCCTATTGTCCCCAATTATTAGTTCCTATTTCTTGTATTTAAACTTATGTTTATTCTTGATTCTGTTATATTGTAACCTTTTGACAAAAATAAAATAAGGAAGGAAGGAAGGAAGGAAGGAAGGAAGGAAGGAAGGAAGGAAATTTAGAATTTCCTAATGTGGGGTTTCTGCTTAGCTGTACCTGCTTTTCCCAAATGTCCATTAAATGTTCCTATAATTTTTTCAGGTCAGAAAAGTGGAAGGAGTGTTTTAAATATGGTGATTCCCCTTTCCATCTGCCCACTGACTGATCATCTGCTGAGAAACTTTAACTTCACCTTTACTATAAAGAGAAGAAAATATTTCAACCTTTTATGGGAAAAAAACCAATTACCTGATTAATATCCAAGGCCTGAAGGTTAAACAATGTATTTCCATTATAAAACAATTGCTATTGGGAAGAGATGGTATTTATTAACATCTCTAGAGGTTTGTTTGGCATAAGATAATAGAATCTGCTCCATTTTAATTTTTTTAAGTATAATCATTCAAAAAAAGATAAGCATTTATTGTATCACTACATGAAGGTAAGGAAGGATGACTTAAGCAAGTCTCCACATCTTTTAAACTTTTTATCATTTCAATTAGGATTGGCAAATGACTTGTTTTATATTGCGATCATAAAATTGGTTTTACAGTCCTTCTAGGTTTGTTTATATCCCAATTAATTTGAGTAATTGAGATTAGTAACAGAACAAGGTTGTGCAGAAAGAACAATTACAAAGAAAGCATGAAGAGTCAATAGGAGGAGCTCTTCAAAAGATTATGGCAACATACAGTAAAAAACACTACTATATGCCCACAGATTTCTAATTGTAAAATATTGACTTGGGAATTGATTTACTTTTCTTTGTCCTTTGGGGAAAGGAAGGAAATAATAAACAGACTTCCTAGTCACAGATCTGGTTTCCTGTGCGACATGGATAGTGAATTACATCAGATTAATAATTGATGTCCCCTTTCTCAATTATACTCCCTCAGCAACACAGCTTGTTTTAGGTCAACATATGAGCTGGCTGGCAAATGTTCTCCCTCAACTTGCCTGCAAAGCTTCAGCTGTATTAACCTTGCATCCAAACTACAATAATACGCTAACCTTTATCCTTATTTAATTCATCCTCAGCTGAGTCTTATCTCAACAGCAGACATTATTTTCATTGTTATCCTTGGACAAGGACATTAAAGAGTTTATTTTCCATGTTACCAACTCTTTCCCCTATGTTATAGTAATGGCATCAATGTTATCAGAAAGCAATGTCCTCCCCTTTTCTCAGCCAAATTGTCTATCTTTCTCTTCTCCCCTGCCCTTCATCCCTCCCACCCTTCCTTCCTTCCTCCCTCCCTCCCTCTCTCTCTCTCTCTCACACACACACACAAAGTTTATTCTCACTGTAAAAAAACAAAATTAATAGCAGCTATAAAAACAGTCATGAAATTGGCATCAAGTGCGTATTTCTCACTTATATCCTGCAAGTGAATTGCAGGTCAATATTTATTTATTTTTATTTATTTATTTTGTCAAGCAACTATTAGATAATAGGTATAAGTATAAACATAATTATGAACACATAAAATGGATTCAAATAAAAAGGAACATTAAGGATAGTAGGCACGTTGGTGCGCTTATGCACGCCCTATAGACCTCTTAGGAATGGGGTGAGGTCAACAGTAGACAGTCTAAGGTTAAAGTTTTGGGGGTTTGGGGAAGAAACCACAGAGTCAGGTAGAGTAATCCAGACATGGACCACTCTGTTGCTGAAGTTGCATTTCCTGCAATCAAGTTTGGTGTGCTTTACCTTGAGTTTGTATCTATGGTGTGCTCTTGTATTGTTGTGGTTGAAGCTGAAGTAGTCATTGATAGGTAGGACATTTCAATAGATAATTTTATGTACACTTAGGTCATCCTAAAACACTAAACAACATTCCCAAATCCTATTGGACATAAGTCACTTTAAAACGTACTTTGGTTTTTAAATTCATATTTATATCCTGCCCTTCTCCGGAGATTCAGGGCGGCTTACAATTTTTGGAGCGCAACCCAAAGCTCTCAGCAATAGCCTTCATTCCATTGTATATGCCTGCTTATTTCTAAGCGGCATTTTTACAAAGTCAGCTTATTGCCCCCAACAATCTTGGGTCCTCAATTTACCTACCCCGAGAGGATGGAAGGCTGAGTCAACCTTGAGCCTGGTGGGATTCGAGCCTGCAGTAATTGCAGGCAGCTGGAATTAAGTGCTAGGCATTTAACAACCTGCACCACCACAGCCATTTTTTAATTCCACCTTTATTACTTTATAAGTAATTCAAGGCAGAACATACCTAATACTCTTTGGCTTCCTATTTTTTTCCACAACAACAATCTTGTAAGGTAAGTTGGATCGAGAGAGGCTGTCTAGCCTACAGTACCCAACTGGTTTTCATGCCTAAACAGGACTAGAATGCAGTCTCCTGACTGGATGACAGAAAACAAGCAGAGAAATTACATATCCTATGTTAAAATGTTTTAAATTGAAGATGCACTAGTTTATAAATTTCTACCATAATTAAAATAACACTTAACCAGACTCTTGATTCCCCAAGTTAATTGTGTGTTGCATTCTGAATGGTAACATTTCCCCATTAGAAGACACACCATTTTAAACAATGCTTTTAGAGGTTCCTTTAAATTATTCATTTCTTAATGGTAGCCTGATTTAAATTCTCTCTCTTTCTCCTTATATGGGGAGTTAAAACAACAACAATGAAATGCAGGACAAACATTTTTAAAATAAATAATCAAATAAAATTCAGAATGGTAAATTTGAAGAATGTTTTGATCTGTATCTTAGTCTAAGACATGTGGGATCAAACCAGCACAGTTGATGCAAAACCAACTAGATTTCAAGTTTTCCAATGATTCCATGAGAAGAATCTGAACTATAGAGACATCTCATTGCACTTGACATTTTAGACCTCTACCACAGTAGCTTTGTTTTGCTTACTGCTACAGGGTTAAAATGCTTTGAATACAGGCATGTGACAAAGTGATAACTACTAGTAGATTTTATCATTTGGATTTAAACTCTGACAGAAAAGAAAAGGTGATGATCTAACATATTGCTAGTTAGCTTCAGGCTAGGAATGCAAGCAGTATTTTTTTCAAGTCAGGCATTATTACTTCTCAATCGTTGCTCATTGACCAGCTGTCAACAATAAGATTTTTCAGGCTGTGTCAGCTAATGGCCATTTTAATTGTTTATTTAATTGCTGGCAGGGGAGAGAGGTCTAGCTAGCAGCCTACAAATTATGGAATACAGTGTATATACAATATTACTCAGTTTTACAATCATGACAAAACAAATTGGGATGATTTAAACTCATTTCAAGATTCTGAACTGGTGTCACAAATAGTTTCTGCTAAAGATGGAAAAGTAAAATCCTTCTGAATATAAATAACTAATTATATAAAGCATTAATATGCACAGGGTGCTTTTTACAGACAATAACCTGGATGTGTCACTGAGGTAATCATTGGGTTGCTTTACAGCCTTGTTCACAGATTCATATTCACCTTATCAGTGATTTATATTTTATGATTTGGGTGACACTCTCAACTGATTGGATAATATATTTTCATCATGAAAAAAAGTGAGCCATAAAAAGAAATAACATTATGTTTTCTGATTTGATAACAATTTTTCATTAAGAGCTATAGCTTTGCACAAATACAGAAGAGAAGGAATATTAGATAAAGTTTTCAGTTCTGTAAAAACAAAACACTATACAGGTGAAACTTGAAAAATTAGAATATCGTGCAAAAGTTCGTGCAAAAGTTCATTTATTTCAGTAATGCAACTTAAAAGGTGAAACTAATATATGAGATAGACTCATTACATGCAAAGCAAGATAGTTCAAGCTGTGATTTGCCATAATTGTGATGATTATGGCTTACAGCTCATGAAAACCCCAAATCCACAATCTCAGAAAATTAGAATATTACATGCAATCAATAAAACAAGGATTGTACATAGAACAATATCGGACCTCTGAAAAGTATAAGCATGCATATGTACTCAGTACTTGGTTTGGGCCTTTTGCAGCAATTACTGCCTCAATGCGGCATGGCATGGAAGCTATCAGCCTGTGGCACTGCTGAGGTGTTATGGAAGACCAGGATGCTTCAATAGCAGCCTTCAGCTCTTCTGCATTGTTTGGTCTCATGTCTCTCATCTTTCTCTTGGCAATGCCCATAGATTCTCTATGGGGTTCAGGTCAGGCGAGTTTGCTGGCCAATCAAGCACAGTAATCCCATGGTCATTGAACCAGGTTTTGGTGCTTTTGGCAGTGTGGGCAGGTGCCAAGTCCTGCTGGAAAATGAAGTCAGCATCCCCATAAAGCTCATCTGGGAAGGAAGCATGAAGTGCTCCAAAATCTCCTGGTAGATGGCTGCGTTGACCCTGGACTTAATGAAGCACAGTGGACCAACACCAGCAGATGACATGGCTCCCCAAATCAACACAGACTGTGGAAACTTCACACACATGGACTTCAAGCATCTTGCAGTGTGTGCCTCTCCATTCTTCCTCCAGACTCTGGGTCCTTGGTTTCCAAATGAGATGCAAAGTTGCTCTCATCAGAAAAGAGGACTTTGGACCACTGAGCAACAGACCAGGTCTGTTTTTCTTTAGCCCAGGTAAGACGCTTCTGACATTGTTTGTTGTTCAGGAGCAGCTTGACAAGAGGAATACACATTTGAAGCCCATGTCCAGGATCTGTCTGTGTGTGGTGGCTCTTGATGCACTGACTCCAGCCTCAGTCCTCCTTGTGAAAGTCCCCAACACTTTTGAATGGCCTTTTCCTGACAATCCTCTCCAGGCTGTGGTCATCCCTGCTGCTTGTGCACCTTTTCTTCCACACTTTTCCCTTCCACATAACTTTCTATTAATGTGCTTTGATACAGCACTTTGGGAACATCCAACTTCTTTTGCAATTACCTTTTGAGGCTTTCCCTCCTTATGGAGGGTGTCAATGATGGTTTTCTGCACAACTGTCAGGTCAGCAGTCTTTCCCATGATTGTGATTCCTACTGAACCAGACTGAGAGACCATTTAAAGGCTCAGGAACTTTGCAGGTGTTATGGCTTAATTAGCTGATTAGAGTGGGACACTTTGAGCCTAGAATATTGAACCTTTTCACAATATTCTAATTTTCTGAGATTGTGGATTTGGGGTTTTCATGAGCTGTAAGCCATAATCATCACAATTATGGCAAATCACAGCTTGAACTATCTTGCTTTGCATGTAATGAGTCTATCTCATATAATAGTTTCACCTTTTAAGTTTCATTACTGAAATAAATGAACTTTTGTACCATATTCTAATTTTTCGAGTTTCACCTGTACTTCTAGTGCCTTAAAAATAACACTTCTAACTCTTTCATTTGTGTACTGTGAAAAAGCTATTTATTATTTATTACTATTTAATGCAATAACCAACAGAGTTGAAAAGGCCTGAGCAGTGATTTTGTTAAAGGTCAGTTTGGACATTCCACTCCCAAAAGATCTTACAGAAGAGAGGTGCTAATATCAAAAAAACAGCTGGGTTTGACTTTTCCAAATCAATCTATTTTTTTAAAGAAATATGTGTGAAAAGAAAATAGACTAATACAATGATAGTAGAAAACTCTCATTCTTTTTTAAAGCTTAAATCCCAAAAAATAAAATTGAAGAAGTATTGTTCAAGTTTGTTTGTTAAGTCCTGAAATGTATTTAACAATTTCCATTAAAAATGTCAAACAAGTTACACAAACCTTTATTTAAATTACAAAAGGACCATAGAAGGTAGGGCTGTCTTGTTATAGAAATGGCTAGTTTCTATTATTATAAAAAGTAAAAAATTGAGGGTAGATCTTAATGTCTTATTTTACTGCACCAAAGTCAATGTCTTTTTTCTTTTTCCTTACTTTCCTCACTATCCACTTCCCTTTTTCCTTTCCTAATTTTCCTAATATTTGCTTTTTATTCTTTTTTGTATGTCATATTATAAATTAATAAAGCTATGAATAAATAGGAAGATAGGGCTGTGCAGCACTTAGAAACATGTGGAGATGCTCATAAGGCACCTGTGTGCAACTCTTGAACCAAATATCTATTTCTGAGATCTCACTGTTGTTGCTGTGTGGGATAGGGAAGGCAACTACATTGCCCCACAAAAAGATACAGCTGCTTCCAAAATTGCAGTAAGGTGCTATGTTCATGCCCCCGTGCATTCTAATGCTTGCTTTTATGTTCATACCTGAAGTAGTACAAAACTGTGATACAAAGACTTTATATGTGAGATCCTACCGCATAATAAAAGTTATTATAAGAATTTCTACAAGTTAAAAAGACTGGACAAACTTCTAAATTAAATGCTATTTCTAATATTATAAAGGGTAAATTGCATCAGGTTTTTACCCTAGCACTGAGGAGGCAGAAGTTGAAATTGGACATGGAAAGGAAGAGACAGAGCATAAAATGCTAAGAATCATGTTAAGAAACAAATATCAGATATGCAGATATGCATTAATGCTTAATGTTTAATGCCAATAGTGATTAATATTGTCAATATAATCATAAGCATGTTTAGCTCATCTCTGTATTCCAATTTTAAATGTTTAAGCCATTTTCTGCTTTTAAAGCACTTTATGATTATCCCTGCAGACTTTGTATCAGTTAGCTAAAACCATTCCCCAAAACTTGATATTTTCTAGATCTATTCAGCTCCCACACAAATGACTATTATATGATTATTGAGGATGAACTCTAACATATAAAAATAAATCTCAAGTAGGCAAAAATAATAGTGAAGGCAACAAATGGCATTTATATCTCAGAAAGGTAAAGCCACCCTCAAGTGAAACTCAGTTCCTAGGAAAACATCCATGGATTATTATTTTTAGCAATGTAATGGAAATCACTGTCCAACAATGGCTATAATTCTTACATGGATACTTTTGCTTAGCTTGCCAGATCAGTCAAGGTTTATAGGCACTTCAATTTATATAAATTGTATAAATTATATAAATGTGTATACTGCAGAACAGCGACCCCCAATCTTTTGGGCACCAGAGACCAGTTCTGTGGAATGGGATTTTCCACAGACCGGAGAGAGCATGGTTTTGTGTGCTGCCTGCTGTTGTGGCCTGTCAGCTGCCAGCCCCTCTGGCAGCTGAATCAGAGGAGGAGGAGGAGGAGGAGGCATGGGAGTCAGCATCAAGACAACCTGAGAGCTCGAGGGGGAGAGAGTGTGGAGCTGGCAGACAGAAAGAGACAGAGGTGAGCCTGGGCCATCCATTAGCCCTAAAATGGAGAGTCAACAGCCCCTAGGTTTAGAGGTGGCTGATGAGGAAGAGAAAGAACAGCTGGGTCCAGTGCATGACGCTTGGATGTGCAGAAGACAGAAGAGAAGAGAGCAGTGGAAATCTATGGGCGGTCCTTGGGAAGAAAGAGCCACCACAGACCACCCTAGCACTGGAGATAGAAGGTAGGGGGAGATAAATAGATGTGGCAGACAACTATTCATCTTCTGGATGGATGGACTTGTTAACTCTGGTGAGAGAAAACTTTTGTGGGGCTGATGGCTACTAATAAAGGAATCTTTGAATTAACTTCAGAGGGCTTGCGTGTTTGGGGAGCTGGATCAGGACACCTGTATCCTGCGTATGGTTGGTGAAGCCCAGTTGCTGGCATGCTGAGGACTGGTGCCAATCCATGGCTCAGGAGTTGGGGATCCCTGAACCAGAATATCAATGAATCCTTACAAAATAATCCAGACAGGGCCTCCTTGGGATACCGTCGGCTAGACATTGTTGGCTGGCGGTGCCCAGGGTAGGGTCTTCTCTGTGGGGCGACCATCCTGTGGAATCAACTCCCCTTGGACCTTTGTTTGGCTTCGGATCTCCACTCCTTCCACCATGACCTAAAGACCTGGTTATTTCAGCAGGCCGGCCTGGACTGAACCAAGAGGGAGGGAGTTTCTTTTAAAATAATTTTAATAGTTTTAATGTTTAATATTAGGCTTGTACTGTTTAATCATTTTTTAGTTAATTTATTGTATTCTATTTTATCCTGTGAGCTGCCCTGAGTTCTTAGGGAGAGAGGCATACAAGACTAAATAATAAATAAATAAATAAACTGACTCTGTTTATGTGCATGGGCATGTGCACATCTATGTGCATATAGGATATTTTTGTTTATTCATTTGAATTTCGCTGCCTCTGTTATCATTTCACATTAAAAAAACCTACTGCTTTTCTACAGTTTTTTGTATCTTTTGATAATAAGCTACAGGAAATTCATTTTACATTGCCCTATAAGTACTATCTCCCCCCTGAGTAAAAGAAAGGATTTGTATTGAGTTTGATTAAGTCAAAAGACAATACCTTTCATGTGTGCGCAGCACCCTCTGCAACATTATTTAACATTTTAATGGACAATGAGTGATGAATACACAATGATTATTTCTGCCCTTGATTTTACATCCTGCAGACTGTGGCCATTGACTGCCATTTATCCAAATGGCAAATGTATGCTTTCTTTTATTCTTGTTCTGTAGGAAATAACTGAATCACTGTGGCCTTTTTGCAGCTTGGAACATTTCATAATACTTCCCCACAGGTTCAACTCTTACTTTAAAAAATCACAAAAAAGCAACAACATGACATAATGACACTTGATTTTAAGAATAAGTCTGTATGAACCACTTCCCAGTCATTGAATGGTTTATTGTCTTGAAGTGACAAAATTATTGCCAAGTCTTTCAAATGAGTGTGGGGTTCTGCAATTAAAGCTAACATAGATAAAATTATGTATACTCTACAATTTTCATGCTCTAGCAGTTTCAATTGTTATCGTAAAAGTTATACTTACATTAAGAACTTTATAAATGAATCAGCTGACTTGAAAAAAAGAAACCAGGTATGATATTCTTGCCCATATATACCAGAGACAATCACTAGGGCTGGGTATTTAAAGTCCCTAATCTTTCCCAAGCATTTCAAATGAAATTGAAGAGCCTTGGTGGTGCAGGCTATTAAATGCCTAGCACTTAGTTCCATCTGCCTGCAATTGGTGCAGGCTCGAATCCCACCAGGCTCAAGGTTGACTCAGCCTTCCATCCTCTCGGGGTAGGTAAATTTAGGACCCAAGATTGTTGGGGGCAATAAGCTGACTTTGTAAAAATGCCGCTTAGTAATAATCAGGCATATACAATGGGATGAAGGCTATTGCTGAGTGCATTGGGTTGTGCTCCAAAAAATTGTAAGCCGCCTTGAGTCTCCAGAGAAGGGTGGCATATAAATGTGAATTTAAAAAAAAATACTAATTGAATTTTTTTCCTGCACGGACCTTGATGAATTTGCTAATGTTCAAGCAAATTCCTCCCTTCAGGATGTTTCATGATGCCCACAGCTGATTCTTTTTTTTAACTAACCTTGCCCAATGTTATTTATGTTAATGTATCAAAGAAGCTACCTATGTTAAAATTGAACAGCCCTCTCTCAACAGAGAGAGAAGGATACAATACTACTTATCTCCTGCCTACATCAGCATCCTTTCCACAGTCCAAGAAGGTTACATACATATTTGCATTCTAATTCAGGTGTCCCTGAGAGTACAGATAAACCTCCAAGTTGCATCACTCAGAAAGCTAACAAGCAAATCATTCCTCATTATTCAGTCAGAACTGAAGAAGGTTCTTGGATGAGAAGTGAAATGTTTTCAAAGAAAAACCAGAATGTCCAGTTGCCTTTTGAAAACCGCCTTTGGGACAAGCATGACTTGGATGTTTGAAAATATCCAAGAAGGGATATTTTACCATGTTTGTGGAGGTGTGAAAAAAACCTGAACACATTTTATAACATTCTGTTCTTTTTCTTTTTAATTTTTGCATCTTTTTCCTCTTGCTTTTTCTTTCTTTTTCATTTTAACTATAGTTCCTTATTACTTCCAACTTCCTAATGCAGTTGTTCCTGGTTTGTTTGTTTTTTTTAAGCATGTACGCATTACAGTACACAATAGAAATAGTTTATGCAAATGTTTTCCACAGATTTGTGGAAAGGCTGTGAAAATATTTACAGACCCCTCACATCCCGGACATAAACTGTTTCAACTCCTTCCCTCAAAATGACGCTATAGAGCACTGCACACCAGAACAACTAGACACAAGGACAGTTTTTCCCGAATGCCATCACTCTGCTAAAGAAATGATTCCTCAACACTGTCCAACTATTTACAAAATCTGCACTACTATTACTATTGACCTTCTTATCATCCATTCCCTCCCACTTGTGACTGTATGACTGTAACTTTGTCAATTGTATCCTTAGGATTTATACTGACTGTTTCCTAGTATGATTTGATCACTTATTGTACCCTATGACTCTTATTAAGTGTTGTACCTTATGATTCTTGACTATTGATGAATGTATCTTTTTATGTACACTGAGAGCATTTGCACCAAGGCAAATTCCTTGTGTGTCCAATCACACTTGGCCAATGAAGAATTCTATTCTATTCTCTAGCGTTATCTATAGCTCAAAATAGTAAATCCATTTTTTTTATTTCATATTAAGAGCAGAGTGTAGAGCAATGGCATCTTTCCAAAGGTCAAGTCATGAATTCATATTAGAAGCAAGGTTTAAATGAGATGTTTTTCTAATTTGTACCTTTGTCTTTTCAATATTATATGTTAAAGCAGTAGCCAAGCAATAGAATCAGACCTGACAAAGTCAAATATTCTGGTGAAGATTTTCAAACTAACTTGGATAACATTTCAATTCCAAGCAAATAATTCCCCCACCACCATCATTTTCTCTCCAACAGATTTTCCTTTCAGTTGAGATGAAATGACAGTTTTTCACTGAAAACCGAAGACAGGATGGGGTGGGTGGGAGGAGAGAAAGGACAGCTTCTCTTCTATGTTTTGCTCAGTTCTATTTATATCTGCAGAACTAGTTATTTATTACTTCATGGATTGCTTCATCCTGTATGATATGTGACCATAACTACTAAAATTACAAAAAACAAAAACATGTTTTGGCTTCTCTGGAAACTGCATTGAAACAATAAGAGCTGTAGCAATCTGTCAGTAGACTGATTTCTGTAAAGCACACATTTTAATTAAGGAACAAGTCTAATTTAGACATTTGGAAATGATAAGAGTGTTGAAAATATTTACTGCCTTAGGTGCAGCTAAGATACGTGTTTGTGTGAGTTGATAAGACACCTTAAATAGTTGATTTAACAGAATTATTGTGATGACCCAGGGCATGGCACAAAGGCAACACAGTCACATTACTAAGAAAAGTCCCTTAATACCTCCAACTTTGCCCCCAATGTCCAGTTATCTTTGGCTGGAGAAAAAACTCTCCCAAGAACATTATTTAAGTGGAAGAAATTCAGTCCGAAACCAAGAACATATAAACTGTAAATAAAAATCCACACAAGCCATGCTGCAGCAATTAACTTGACAGGGCAGGAGAAGGAATTGCAGACTTCAAAGGCCAACAAAACACACACAGTTGGGAAGACACCAGGAACCCAGATAAGCCTCGACAATACCAAATAATACACCATTTGCTTGGAAAACAAGAATTAATCTCACTTCTCCCTAAAGTTATGATGATGAAGAGGAAGCTTTCTGATCTAACAATTATGTCTGGCACTTTTCAGGAAATAAAACAAAAAAGCTGTATTTTGTTATATTTTAAATACCATATTCTTCTTCTAATGTACTAGCATACCAACCCCAATATGTCATCTGTGTTTATCAGCTTATTCATAGATTTTTCCAATTGGAAAATGACTGAGTTAGCAGTACTGCACAAAAGTGTGAAGGAAATGATTAATCAAGCACCTGAATAAATGTCAGGTTTAGAATCAGGTCTCATACCTTACATTTTCACCTCATATGCTTTTCAGTGCAAATGTGGATTTTTATACTCATCTCTGCCATTAGAGAAAGAAAACTAATATTGCTTGCAGATTTTTTAAATAAATATATTCCAATCACAGTAAATTATATGGTTCATTTACTGTCAAAATAATCCAAAAAAATAACCCTCATACAGCATTTCACTATTTGGGATTTTAAGCTTCCTTTGTAGCACAATAGTATATTGGCTTCACAAAAAAATAAAAATTGTGTTATCTATCTGGGATCTATGTATCAGAGGTGGTATTCAGCAGGTTCTGACCAGTTCTGGAGAACCAGTAGCGGAAATTTTGAGTAGTTCGGAGAACCGGCAAATCCCACCTCTGACTGGAGATTTTACAGTGTTCTTCCCCTGCCACGCCCACCAAGCCATGCCCACAGAACTGGTAGTAAAAAAATTTGAATCCCACCACTGGTATGTATGCCTCCAAATCAAACTTCATGAAGTAAGTTGTGTGATTGTTGTAAGAATGCCCAATAAAGCTAGTTGTTTTTGGAGGGGAATCAAAACACCAGGGGAATGTTGAGATGTTAACAAGATGCCCCCAGATTTGATCCTGTTAAATTTTGGAAATTCAATGATTGTGCTGGATTGAGCAGTGCAATGTAAAACAACAAGACTTGAGGATGTATTTCTATTCTGAGTTCCATCATTTAAAATATTCACATTTTCACATATGTTCTTGCACATTTATGTTGTAATTTATGAAATCCAACTTTTCGCATCTATAAAGCAAAACTAGATATAGAACAAATTTGGTTACAGTTAGGAAGATGAAAATACAAAAGAAGGTAAAATTGTCATTGTTCCCATTATGGAATTAAATGGGCTTGGTTTTCAAAGGCTTCCACATCTTTAGGATAACAAAATATTATTGGAATATAAACTATGTATATATAATTGTATTCCAGAGGCTTTATCTAATCTAAACAAGTGTTGTAGATTGTTTTATTTATCTACTAAAGACTTTATAAAAATGTGCCTCAAGAGATTGAAGAAATATTACTTACCACTTCAACATATTCTAAAACTGCTGACTTCTTTATGCTTCATTTCTCTGCCAATACTCACCAGCGCTGTTTCCCTCTGTAAATCCAGTCATAGAGCACTATGAGGCCTGTTTTATTATCCAGATCATTCAAAATTCCAGGGCTTTTAAAATAATATTTATTTCAAAAACTCGGTTCTTGAAATATAGGTTAACTGCACATTGATTCTGTCCACCTTCTTTAACTTTTAGACAGTAACAAACAGCCAAGTGTTACTTTTGTTACGAAGTGAAGGTTCATAAAACTAAAAACTATATTGCTTTGAAAATTAACTGTAGGCCCAAGGCACTAGCATTAGACTGTATTAAATTAGACTTCCTTTTGCAACTGTTCATTTATAATATTGCTATTGGCCACAGAGTTTTTAAGCCACCAGGCACACAAATTCATTTTTAATTGCTTTTGTTTTGTTTTCTGTTGTTTTTCAGCCCCTTGCTGTGATATGAATCAATTTTAGTATTATAAAGTTGGCAATCAAAGAGGGAATATCCATTATTTTAGTTTACAAAGAATCATTATTCTTCTGAACTATAAAGCACTGTTGCTAGTAAAACAGCTTTGATTTAGGTAAGGTAAATATTGATGAGTATTTTATATTTGCCCAAGTGACCCAGTATTAAAATAATATTTTTGCAAGCTTGGCATTATATGGATAGAAACATGAGGAGAATTAAATCCCTAATAAGATTTTTATATTATTATGTAGATTATTATAAGTATTACTATAGTATGTTTGAGCTAGTTTCATTAAAAATAGTAATAATAATGTGGCTCTGGGATAGAGAAGTTCGAATACCAATCACATGGTGCTTACAGACAGGGCCTCTTTGGGGTACCATCAGCTAGACAATGTCGACTGGCGGTCCCTAGGGGAGGGCCTTCTCTGGGGGCACCCACTTTGGAACCAGCTTCCCCTGGAGCTGCAACTGGCCCCTGACCTTCGCCTTTCGTCATGGCCTAAAGACTTGGTTATTCAACAGGCTGGCCTGGACTAAGGGGGTTGTTTTAATATTTTAAATGTTTGTAAATGGGTTTTAATGATTATTCGGTCGAATTTGGTTTAATTCCTTTTTAACTTTTGTATTTGTATGGTTGTTTTTATATGAGCTGCCCTGAGTCCTTCGGGAGAGAGGCTGCATATAAGACCAAATAATAAATAAATAAAACAAATAAGTTCATATACAAGGAAGTTTTGCATACAAGGAATGCCATATATTGCCCAGTTAATTTTTTTCTCCAGACTGACTGATCAGTTTCTTATAGCAATGCATTGGACAGGTAGGGAAGAAGTGATAATAAAAGGATTTTGATTGAATCTGCCTATTCTGGTAGTCAAATCTTAATGGGATACTATACATTGCTGCCCCTTGAAAACTGTGATGGATAGGAGTAAAAGGCTATTTTTTTCTGACAGATTTCTGCCACCTGACATTCAAATGGATGTCTACTCCTTGCCTTTGGGAAATTAAGCAAGATTTTTTTTTTCATTGCACCTTTCTGAAAAGGTTTTTTTCCTTTTCTAACCTAGTTAGTCTAATTTATTTACTTATTGCTTCAGTTTGTATAACCACACATCTCAATGAATCACATGTTAATTTTAACTTATTAATGTTGTTTGCTTGTGCTTTATTATAGTTAAACTGCCTATAGAGAAGGGTCAAAGGAATTTAAAGATGTGAATAAAAGAAATGGGTAATAACAAGAAATCCACAGAAAAGAGCTGGTAAGAAATCCAAGCTGAGATCATTATTTTTCTTTTAATAAAAGCAAATGATGCTACACCAGATTCAAGGAAGTAGGAATGAAATTCACATACGTGAATAAATTCACATACACTTCATGGAAATAAGCAGTCCAAGATTTGGATTAAAAAAATATGTTCCAGAGAAACAGTAGACTTTTAGAAAGAGGAGCAGGACCTGAGGTTTGGATGACATTAGTATTTATGATGTGATAATATTAACGTGGATTTAAAACAATTATTAGAGAATATGGAATAGATATTCATAAACTCAGTATAAAACTATATTGAGAATATGGAATAGATATTCACAAACCCAGGTTGTGCCCAAAAACACCTTTGTCGATCTCAACTCAAAAAGCATTTCATAGAAGAGAAACAGCAGGAAAAGACTAAAGGTCATACAAAAAAAGGGGGAAAGGTAGTTACTACACAAATTTGATCAATAAACAGAGTTTCAAATCTGGAAATCATCAAGCATTTTGCCTGAGAAGCAAATGTTAAATATGTTATCTTCATTTCTTTTTTTTTAATAAAAGTTTTATTGTTTTCAAAAAAACAAACAAGACAAACAAACATACAATACATAAACCAATATCAATTTCAAGTGTGTCGGTCGGTCACAAATCTCAGTGCCATCTCTGCATCATCCATACTCTCTATTACAAAGAAAGAAAGCTATAATCGTTATTATTAATTCTCTATCATGTTATAATCTCTATATTGTATTTCCTTTCAACAATTCCATTTATCTCCATTGTTCCGTATGTCACCAGACTTTTTTTTTTTTTTTAAACAAATTTTATTCAATTTTTAACAATTTTTTAAAACAGCTCTTTTCAGTAGACAGCATGGTCCCGAGTCATCACTTTTACATGCAAATGTGACAGTAGATCTATATTCATTTTAAACATTTAACTTCACTTCTATTCCATTTTAGCGGACAAAGGGTCAAAGAAATTAATCCTAATCTCAAATCTTAATCTCAATCTGTATAGCCCCCAGTTCAGTTAATTGCAAATATACATATATATTTTAAAAACTTCATGTATAAGTCTTACAAATAACAATATATTTGCCCATCATATTAAAGATAAAGTTCATCCATGTCTATCCTTTAATTATCTTCACATTGTTAATACTGTTAATCATTTGCAGAATTCTTTTGTCCGTCAGATTTGCCCTTTCATCACCTATTCTCTCCATAATTCTAAATCCGTACCCATGTTAACACTAAAAAGAATGAAAAAAAACCTAGACTTGCCCCCTTTTACTACTTGAGAGTGACACCTCAGTGGTTAATATAGTAACATAATCATAATCATTCCTTTAAAACGAAAGATAGAGAAAAAGAAAAGAAAATGGAAAAAAGCTCCCTTACAATATATCTCTAATCGGTTGGGTTCTGCAACACATATCCCCTAAAATTTATTTATAGTTCCAAAATAATAATAAAATAACTAATCTTGGTTATTGACAAATCTCATTTTTAGGCATTTTCTAAAATCATTTCAATCAATTCAATTCATCTAATCATCATTTAGCTTTCTTTTGTAGATAAGAAATGAAAAATGTGACCTTTACCAGTAAAATTGTCAGTAACCCCTATTGTTTTACACTTTTATAATTACAATATATTCTTATTACCATTTCTTCATGCAGAACCCCCTTTTAAATACGCTTAGCCATTGTCTCTGTGCAAACAAGTTTCTTTTTATTATGTAATTCCCATGTCTCTATCTTTTGTTCTTGTTTCTTGTTCCTTCTCCTCTTTTTGTCCCTATCCCCTTCTCTATCCAGTTTGAATCCTCTCTCTCTCTTTACCTTTCTGCACTCTATCCTTCTGGACCTTTCTAACATGCCTAATTTCATAAATGTTCCTTTTTAATTACCTTCTTAAGTTTCATTTTTAACCATCCTCCTTTCCTTTTATTTGTATTAATCTTTGTGTTAATTGTCTTCTTAAAATGGCTTTTCTTGGCTGGCTCCCTTCTCCTCCTATTATCCTGTTTCCCCCTTCTCTATCCAGTTTGAATCCTCTCTCTCTTTACCTTTCTGTTCCTTTCCTTCTGAACCTTTCTAACATGCTTAATTAAATGTTCCCCTTTAGATACTTTCTTAGGTTCCTTTTTTAGCCACCTTCCTTTCCCTTTTATTTGTGTTAATTGTCTTTTAAGATGGCTTTCTCTTGTGCTGGCTCCACCCTTTCCACGGCTTCTTCTTCTTTGTTCAGCATTTGAATGCCCATATTTTCTGCAACATGTTAGTTCAGTCACTTCCTGTAACAGTTCTTTCATACTTTTAAACTCCATTTTAATTTTTGATGACCACCAAAATTTTAATTTTCCTTATTTCTTCTTCTTTAAATTTTCTATAATCCTAACCCAGGTCCAGAGTCTATATCAATATTGCCAATTAGTCCAGCAATCCGTCTTTGTGTATTCAAGCTTTCACTTTCTATAAGTCCTCGTCTCTTTAAAATGTAGCAACTCCAATCCACAAAGGAACAAGATAGTTTCTTACTTTTTAACTTCCAATTTTTCTCCACAAAGTGGCACTTTCTGCACAGAGTCTTAACCCTTTTCTTTTATTTTGATAATCAAAGTTTTCCGAGCCCCAAACTTAAATTCTTACGCTGGCTTCTTCCTTTCCGGTTCGCCCCTTATAGCTGTCAAAAATATTTTACTTATTTTTTCTTCACTTGGAACTGCGCCGCTTCTGTTTCTCTTTTTAAAAACTCATCTTTATCTTAATCCCGGGTGCCTTGATCTTACCATCCGATACTCCCGGTTCCTCTGCTGTCGACTTCTCTCTTCCTCCTGCACCAATCTTAGTCCGTTGAGACTCTTCGAGGTGGCCATTTTGACCACCGCTTGACGCCTTCGAGGAAAAGACCAGACCCAAAAGGGGAGATGCTCCCCTCACTCTGGCTGGCAGATTTCCTTTCTCCGCCGCCTACGAGGCTTCAGCCCCGAACCTTGCAGGATCGGGGCTCTCCGACAAGAGCCAGGCTGCGGTCGTGGACGATCACAAACCGCCGCCTGTTCTCGAGAAGGCTCAACCCGGAAGTCGTCACCAGACTTTTTTATCTAACCATCGATAAAACATATTCCATATCTTATAAAGCTGCTTTTCTTTTGATCCCTAATTTCAAATGTTAATCTACTCATTTCGCACAGTCCAAAATCTTCTTAATCACTTCCTCCTGCGTAGGTATCTTATCATTTCTCCAATTTTTAGCAAATACAATTCTAGCAGCTGTCAGTACATTAACAATCAAGTATTTCAGTTCTTTGCTAAGTGTCTCTGGTACAACTCCCAATAGGAATATCTCAGGTTTCAAGTCTATATGTTGTTGTGCCATTTTTTCCAACCACGTGTGGATTTTAGTCCAGTATCTTTTAGCATCAGCAAGTCCACCACATGTGGTAGTAGGAGCCGGGTATCTGATGACCTTTCCAACACTTATCCGATTTGTCTTTAAACATTCTTGCATCCTTCTCGGGATAGGTGCCACCTGTAAAACATCTTATACAAATTTTCTTTATATGCACTTGACATTGTCATTTTATAATTCTGATCCCATAGTGTTTACCATCTCTCTAAATCTATCCCATAACCAAAATATTACCCCAAGCAATCATTGTTTCCTTAACCTGATCCTCTTCCATTCTAACATCTAATAAATGACCATAGAGTTTTTTAATCACTTTTTCATTCGTACCCATCAAAATTTTATCTAATTCAGTTTGCTTTTTATAAATACCTTCAGTCCTAACATCCTCATCATATCTAGATTGTATTTGCAAATATGAAAACCAGTTCATTTTTATTCCTTGTTCTTTTTTTTTTTATAAAAAAGTTTTTTATTTTTGATACAAACATACAAACAGGACATACAAAACATAAAAACCATCTTCCATATATACATACAGTGTGTCAGTTGGTTACAATTATCTTCATTTCTTAGTCCACTCCAAACACCTAATGTTCTCTGAAATTTCTAACCTGATTCTTTCTTGCACCTGTTGGTGTTGTGGCAGACAATACTTTTTGCATTATAGTCATTTTCCTGGGTCCCTTAACTGACCCCTACTGTTGCCATCCAACACCCATTCTCAGTCCTTACAGATCTACTCTGTGATGGGAGTGTCCCAATACTCCCATGTTACACCCCTCCTGCATGACCTACATTGGTTGCCGGTTGCCTTCTGAGTGAGATTCAAGGTATTAGTGACAACATATGAAGTCCTACATGGCTTGGGTCCGGGGTACTTGCGGGAACGTCTCCTGCCGGCATCACACTCCAATCGCCTGCACGCTCCCACAGGCAGGGCCTCCTTGGGGTACCATCAGCCAGACATTGTCGGCTGGCGGTGCCCAGGGGTAGGGCCTTCTCTGTGGGAGCACCCACCCCGTGGAATCAGCTCCCCTTGGGCCTTTGTTTGGCTCCTGATCTCTGCTCCTTCTGCTGTTTCAACAGGCTGGCCTGGACTGAACCAATGGGGGTTTCTTCTTTTTAAAGTAATTTTAATTGTTTTTAGTTATTGGGCTTGTACTGTTTAATTATTTTTTAAGTAAATTGTTGTATTGTGTTTTATACTGTGAGCCACCCTGTCCTTAGGGAGAGAGGGCGGCATACAAGTCTAATAAATTATTATTATTATTATTATTATTATTATTATTATTATTATTATTATTATATGCATCTTCTTGGTTTTTCTGTTTCTTCCTCCCAACTTTTTCTCCCTTTCTCCCTGAATTCTGTTCAATACTATCACTTTTTCTCTGTATATAGTTATTATGCTGTAGCTGCTGGCTTGTTTGGATGTTAATATATGTCACTACAGCTCTGAATGACTATGGCTCCACTGTACAATAATCCAAACCTTTCTAATATCTTCTTCTAACCTTTCTGGGTCTTCCTTATAATAGCTACCTGCCACTTGAAAAGAAAAGGCTAACCACTTTTCCCACCATTACTTCTGGCTTGGTCTTTTGTCTATGAATAAAACCCATCTCTACTAGGTTTTCTGCTGCTCTGAGATCTGAAGTAACTTTTGTCACCGGGCTTATCTTGTTACGAAATATCTCAGTGTTTTCTCCAAGTTTTGGCAATTCTGCTGAATTCTTTTTAATACTTTTGCCAGCTTTGCATCTTTATGTTCCTTTCTCTTTTAATATTCTAAGTCTTCTTTCCACTTCTCCTCAACTATGAAGGAACTATTTAATGATCTTACACAGCACATGGACATGCTTACATGTTGCTGGCTACAGGTTCTCTTTTTTCCAAAGGGTCTTTGGACTTCTTTCATTCTTCTTCCTCCGACATTTTTCCCAGGTCTTTTCTTCTTTTTAGTTTTGCTTTTTTAACAGATAACAGATAATCAGTGTTGCAAGGGACCTTGTAGGTCATCTAGTCCAATCCCCCCACCCAAGCGGGAGACCCTACACCATTTCTGACAAAATGGCAGTCCAATCTCTTCTTGAAGGTCTCAAGTGGTGGTGCTCCCACAACTTCTGAGGGCAATGTCTGTTCCATTGGTTGATTGTTCTCACTGTCAGAAAGTTTCTCCTTATTTCCAGGTTAAATCTCTCCTTGTTCAGTTTCCATCCATTATTCCTTGTCTGGCCTACACACGCTTTCTTCTGTCTTCCCATACTTTGAAACCCAGTTTCACTTCTCTGGTATTCTTAAATCCACAAATAGG
This sequence comes from Naja naja, assembly GCA_009733165.1. Taxonomy (NCBI): domain Eukaryota; kingdom Metazoa; phylum Chordata; class Lepidosauria; order Squamata; family Elapidae; genus Naja; species Naja naja. The sequence goes on from CM019151.1 coordinate 73,104,936, forward strand.
CCATCTCACCGACACCCTATTTTTTTTCTTTAAATAATTACATTTCTTTGAAGAAACAGTTTCCTTTTTTCCTGGGGTTAGTTCTTCTTATGCTTTCAGGGACAAGAAAAGTATGAAATGCATCAGTGGTTTTTTATTTTTATTTTACAAGAATGCTAAGGTTTCCATCTTCCATGAAAATGTTAGGGAGGCTTGCTATAATCAATTTTAATCATTTTTTTCGACATACAGAGTCAATCTGTTTAACATCAGCTTGGAGCAGTATTCAGACAAGTCATATGGAGGAAACATTGGCAACTGCTTGTTTTATTCATATAAATTATTTCCAGTTTGTTGGTGTCAAGGAGATGAGAGCTGAGACTAGAGAGGTTTTAAACTGTTGTGTAAACATATCTTGACTTCCAAGGCTATCAAGAGACCAGCCAAGTACCTGTTAATTTAGAAGGATAAGAAGAAGAAAAATCTGGGATTTGAATTTTGGCACACAGATTTATGGGCTCATCTAATATATTGGAGTCATGTCTGAGAATCCCTTATCAAGTCCTGATAGATAGATGAAGGTTACCAATATGATAGATAAATAATATTGATCTGAAATTTTATTGTATTTATTTTACCATAACATTTGATACTGTTTTATTTTTAAAGCTGCCTTGACAGCATATACAATAAGCAGAAAAGGGAGATATAAATGTAACTGTGAATGACCCGAGGCATGGCACAAAGGCAACACAGTCAGAGCCTTGGTGGTGCAGGCTGTTAAATGCCTAGCACTTAAGTTCCAGCTGTCTGCAATTAGTGCAGGCTCGAATCCCACCAGGCTCAAGGTTGACTCAGCCTTCCATCCTCTCAGGGTAGGTAAAGTGAGGACCCAAGATTGTTGGGGGCAATAAGCTGACTTTGTAAAAATGCCACTTAGTAATAAGCAGGCATATACAATGGAATGAAGGCTATTGCTGAGCGGGGTTGTATCCCAAAATTGTAAGCCCTGAGTCTCGGAGAAGGGCTGCATATAAATGTTATTTTTTAAAAGAACAATAAGAGCCCCTTTATTATCTCCAACTGTCTACCTGGCTGGAGAAAAACTCTCCCAGCCTTTAACTGTAGAAAATTCAGTCCAAAACAAGGTACACACTAACTGTAACTTAAAATCCAAACAAACCAAACTGAAATAGTTAGTTTGACAGGGAAGGAGCAGGAATTTCAGACTTGAAAGTATGGCAAAACTCACACAGTTGGGAAGATGCCAAGAACACCAATAAGCCATGTCGATACAAGATAAAGTCACGTTTGCTCCCAAGAGCTTGCTGCACTTAGCTTGCCTTTTTATACACTGTCTTCCCAGCTGCAGCTAATGAAGGGAATCAGGACCCTTTCCTCCCCATCAGACACGCGAACCCACATTACTCTCTTCTCCATTCCTCCCTGCATGCCCTAGGATGAAGAGGGGATGGGCCTGGGTCTTCCTCTGAATTTCCTCTTCCTTGCTCTACCTCTCCCCTGCTCTGCCCAGCTGGACTTTACACTTCCCCAGTTTCTTCCACAGCCAATGGAGCCACACTCCCATTCCCTGTCAGCTGTTCGGCTTCCTCCTCTGAGTCAGATTCCGACAGAGGCATGACAGTAATGAAGTAAAAAAATAATATTTAGTTATTCTTTATTACTAGTTGCTAATCAATTTTGAAATAAATCTTTACTGTTCTTACTATATTACACATCTTAGTCCTTCACAATGGCTCATGCACATTTGATATGATGAATCAAGTTACAAATATATGAAGTAACTAGAAATGGAAGAGAGATGGATGGAATCACATCTGACTGTCATAGGCTCCCTAATATTTTTGTTCAACATTGAGACCAGCAAGCTTAGGAGCCCTGGTGGCGCAGTAGTTGGAATGCAGTATTGCAGGCTAACTCTGCCTGCAGATAGAAGTATGATCCAGAACAGCTCAAGGTTGACACAGCCTACCATTCTGCTGAGGTTGGTAAAATGAGGATGCAGATTGTTGGAGGAAACATGATATTTGTAAACTGCTCAGAGTATAATGTGGCAAAGCACTATGGAGTGATACATCAGTCTAAGTGCTATTGCTATTGTATAATGTATAATACATATATTATTACACCATTATAGACTTGAATGGAATGGTGAAGGCTCTAAATAAGTTGTTATGTTCAAAATTTAGTCAATTCATGAAATTTAAAAGTGGTGCTTAATGCACTGTTCTCTGTTCCCTACCCACCCCAATGGCGTGTTTACTCTGTAGTTCTGTATTTGTTATGGAAGCAGTAGGACCAACAAAATCCATGAACATTAAGTCCCCAAGCTGTATTTTAGTGAAGCTTGAAAATTTGATGGAATGGGGAAAGAGAGAGGAAATAACCAAACTCAATTTTTAGTAAAATAATTGCTTCAGCTTAAGATAAAAATAAATAAAACTTACACATAGTTATCCATATATACTTTGGGAAAGAATCTTGAAGACTGGATTAAGCCACACTAAGCTCTGTCCCAATTTCCTGCTCTAAGGAGATCTTTTCCAGCTGGGAGCATGTCAAATGGGATATATCTATTTCAATCACCAAGTAATTTGAGTTGGTATTTCAGAGATGACATGCTGCAGCACATATTATTACCTCCCCCCACCAAAAAAAGTTCCAGACCAGGAGCCAGTTTTATGTTCTCCCGTTAAATTTACAGAATCAATTACTGAATGATACAGTGCTAAACATTAATAGAATTAATTATTATAGATCACGCAGAACTAGAATGGAGTTTAGAGCCCATTTGATCCAAACCTTAACTAATGCAATAACTGGAAAGCAGGCTTCTAACACAGCATTCCTAACATTGTATTGTCCCCTAAAACATCCTACTATGTTATTATCAACTTTTACCATCACTAAGTTTTTTCTAATGTTTAGCCAAAAAGCTACTTCTCTGTGATTTCTAACCACTGGATGTAGTTATGCCCATGGAGAAATAGAAAACAAGTATACTCTATTTTCTGCATGGTAGCCCTTCAAGTATTTGGAGAAAGCCTGTCTTCTTTTAATTGTCTTTTTATCAGGCTAGACTTATACAGCTATTTCAGTTATCCTTCACAGAATCTTAGCAACTTCATCAGCTTGGCTTGCCCTTTCCTGAAACCAACTCAGTTTTTCAGTGTTGACTCTTTTACTAATAAAAACATTTCATCCAGAACTAATTGTAGCATTACACACTTGGCTTGACTGGTAAAGAGCAGAATGGATGTTATGCAACTATTTGCCTAGACATATTTTAGAAATGTCACAGTGGAATATGAGTACTTCTGCATGTCTCACTCACAGTATTTTGGTATGCACCTTCTCTAATTATCACTGATTTCAACTGGTTGGTTTCAGTTTTGATAGAAATAGCAGAAGTATGCCATTTAAGAACTTAATTGAGCAGGGTTCAACATGTTCAGTGTCCTTTTAAAGACATTTAGCTTAAGTAAAAGCCAACATTACCATTAATTCCTTGATTGCAGATGCTGCATGAACCTTACAAATAAAAAGGTTTATTTACTATATGTCTGTCCTTGCCTCTTGGTTCCAGAAGACCCATATCCAGGTAAAGCATATAACATTTACTGGCATAAAATAGATCCTCCTTCTCCTCCATACATAATATGCATACAGACATTGTTTATGTTTGTACACTTCTTTTTCTAAACATAAATCTGCTTTTCTATGTGTGAAATATATAGCAGTTCCAATTTTTATTTAGTGCATTACAAACATGTCTGAGAAATAAAGAACAACACATATGGATAGTCTGTCCTCCACCATGATTATTCTGTAGCACAATCAGAACTTCTGATGCCTTGATTTAGCAGCAATAGTTTCAAAATATTTTAAAAGTTCGTTTTAATGTAGCCATCTTGTGATGACCCGGGGCATGGCACAAAAGCAGCAAAGTCACAAAAGTAGGTAAAGTCCCTTTAATTCCTCCAACTTGGCCCCAATGTCCGGTTATCATCAGCTGGAGAAAAACTCCCCAAGAACAGTTTTTAAAGGGAAGAAATTCAGTCCGAACCCAAAGTACATATCCCGATACTCCCATATCACACCCTCTCGCGCTGCCTGCATTGGCTTCTGGCTGCCCTCCAGGTGAGATTCAAGGTTTTGGTGTTAACATTCAAAGTCCTACATGGCATGGGTCCAGGTTATTTACGAGAACGGCTCCTCCCAGCATCAAATACCAACCTCCTGTAGGCGCACAGACTGGGTCTCCTCAGGGTGCTGTCTGCGACTCTATGTCACTTGGCGGGGACCCGGGGGAGGGCCTACTCGGTGGCAGCCCCCACTTTATGGAATCTTCTTCTGCTGGAGCTCGGCTGGCTCCCGATCTCCGCACCTTCTGCCACGAAGTTAAAACCTGGCTATTTTTACAATCTGGGCTGTGCTGACTCTTTGGGGTTTGTTTATTTTAATTCTGGGGTTTTTAATGTTAATTGACTTCAATTTGTTTAATACATTTTAGGTTAATTTATTGTTGGTATTGTATTTTAGCTGTGAGCCGCCCGAGTCCTTTGGGAGAGGGGGCGGCATATAAGTCAAATAAATAAATAAATAAATAAATAAATAAATAAATAAATAAATAAATAAATAAATAAATAATAAATAAATAAATAATAAATAAATAAAAACCAACATAAACCATAATTGCTGCAGCAATTAACAAGACAGGGCAGGATAAGGAATTGCAGACTTCAGAAGATAATGAAACACACATAGTTGGGAGGACGCCAGAACCCAGATAAGACTTGACAAACCAAAATAATTCACGCTTTGCTTCCAGCAAGGTGCTGTGCACAAATGCCCTTTTAAAATCCTGTTTTCCCAGCTGCAGTTAATGAAGGGAATCAGGGCCCTTTTCTCTCCCATAACCCACATAACTCACGTTGCTCCCTTCTCTGTTCCTCCCTGCATGCCCTAGGATTTATTTTATTTATTTGTTTATTTATTAGGCTTATATGCCGCCTATCTCCTGAGGGACTCAGGGCGGCTTACAATTAAAACAATCCCAATATAATTACATAAATTAAAAACCAAGGTCTCCTTTGTCAATTAGAATATTTTAAAATATATTTAACACCCTCCTCAGTCCCCATCAGTCCCCATTAGTCCGGGTAGGCTAGTTGGAATAGCCAAGTTTTTAGGTCACGGAAGGAGCGGAGGTCAGGAACCCCGAGCTCCAGGGAAGTTGATTCCATAGGTGGGTGCTCCACCGAAGGCCCTACTCCTGGGGGTCGCCAGTCGACATTGTTGTGTCGATGGCACCTGGAGCAGGCCCTCTCGATGGGAGCGCACGGGATGTTGGGAAGCTGTTATCGGCAGTAGGGTCTCCTGCATGTATCTTGGTCCAATGCCATAAAGGGCTTTATAGGTCAATGCCAGCTTGAATCTCACTTGGAGGGCAACCGGTAGCCAGTGCAGCTCACGCAGGAGGGGTGTAATATGGGAGTATCGGGAACCTCCCATCACAACCCGCGCTGCCGCATTCTGGACCAGCTGAAGCCTCCGAGTGGTCCTCAAGGGCAGCCCCATGTAAAGAGCATTGCAGTAGTCCAGACGGAGATAACGAGTGCATGAGTGACTGTACGTAGGGCATCTCGGTCCAGATAGGGACGTAACTGGCGCACCAGGTGAACCTGAGCAAATGCCCCCCTGGCCACAGCTCCCACCTGTTCCTCCAAGCTGAGCCGTATCCAGGAGGACACCCAAGTTACGCCCTATCTACGGGGTAACACCTCTCCCCATAGCCAAAGATGGAATCTCCTGTACAATTCGAGATGCCGGTATGTACAGCCACTCGGTCTTAGCTGGGTTGAGCCGAAGCCTGTTTCTTCCTATCCAGACCGCAGCCTCCAGACATCAGGACATCACGTTGAGGGCATCACTGGGTTGGTTAGGTGGAGATAAAGCTGAGTATCATCAGCATACTGATGATACCTCACCCCAAAACCACGGATGATCTCGCCCAGCGGCTTCATGTAGATGTTGAACAGAGGGGCTAAAGAACCGACCCTGAGGTACCCCACATAGGAGGGGTCTCGGGGCTGATTTCTGCCCCCCCTGCCAACACTACTTGCATGTGACCCGAGAGGTAGGAGGAGAACCACCGTAAAACAGTGCCCCCACTCCCAACCCCTAGAGGCGTGCAGTAAGATACCATGGTCGATGGTATCAAAAGCCGCTGAGAGATCTAACAGGACCAGGACAGAGGAGTAACCCTTGTCCGTGTCCTCCAGAGATCATCCACCAGTGTGACCAATGCCATCTCCGCTGTATCCGGGACTGAAGCCCATTGATATGGGTCTAGATAGTCGGTTTCCTCCAGAAACAGTGGGAGCTGCTGAGCCACCAGCTTCAACAACCTTCTAATAAAGCGAAGGTTGGAGACCGGACGAAAGTTGTTCAAATTAGCCGGTCCAGGGCAGGCCTCTTGAGGAGGGGCCTCACCACCGCCTCTTTCAAGGCGGTGGGAAAGACACCCCACTCAAAGAGGCATTGATTACTGCCTGGAGCCAGCCTGTGTGACCTCCCGGCGCATAGACCAGCCAGGAGGGACACGGGTCCAATAAACACATGGCAGCACTCAGCCTCCCCATGATTCTGTCCACCTCATTTGGAGTCACAGGATCAAACTCCTCCCAGATGGTATCTCTAAGACCACTTGTCGCACTCCGCCGGACTCTGCCCAGTCGGAGTCCAAGCCTGTCCGGATCTGAGCGATCTTGTCCATCAGATGTTGACTAAACTCCCGGCATGTCCCTGCAGTGGGTCCTCCCTCCTCCGATTAAGGAGGGAGCGGGAGACCCTAAAAAGGGCAGCCGGGCGATTATCTGCAGATGCAATGAGAGCGAGAAGTATACGCTTGCGCCTCTCATTGCAGCAAGGTAAGATCTAAAATAAGATCTAGCTGCGCGGTCAGATTCGACCTGCTGGATCTCCAACAGCTCTTTAGGCCTCTCTTCCTTCGCCATCTCCCGCAGCTCCGCTGAAAACCAGGGAGCTAATCGGGATCTGCAACGGGTAAGAGGCCGCAAAGGGGCAACTCGGTCTAGTGCCCCGGCGGCAGCCATTTGCCAGGCGTCCACCAGGGCATCCACCGAGCTGTCGGCTAAGGAGGCTGGAATTGACCCAAGCGCCGTCTGGAACCCTTCTGGGTCCATTAGGCACCTGGGGCGGAACCATCTCATTGGTTCCGCCTCCCAGTGACGAGGGGTGGCATATTGGAAGGCCAGTCGAAGGAGAGAATGATCCATCCATGGCAGGGGTTGTATAGTTGGAGATTCCCCTCCCCAGATCATTTCCCCACTGTCTCGAGATGAAAACAAGGTCAAGCATGTGTCCCCCTCATGAGTCAGCCCTTGTATTACCTGAGTCAGGTCCATGGCCACCATGGAGGCCATGAACTCCCGCCACCTTCGATGCCCTCCCAGTGATGGCAGGTTAAAGTCCCCCAGTACAATAAGTCTGGGAGCTCAACCGCCACCTCCGAGAGGACATCCAGCAGCGCAAGCAGGGCTGTTGTCAGTAGCTGGGAGATAGGTACGTAAGCAACAGACCCAACTGACCTTCAGGGCCCAATCTCAAGAGAGAGATCACAGCCACCTATCTGTGAGACAGTGGTCTCCCTCGGACATAAGGCCTCCCTGATTATAACCGCCACCCTCGCCCCTACCCTGGACTCGAGGTTGGTGTAGCACACGGAAACCTGGTGGACACATATCCACTAGAGGGATCCCACCTTCTGGGCCCAACCAGGTTTCCGTGATGCAGGCCAGGTCCGCGCTTCCTCCCTCAATCAGATCCCGGATGAGGGAGCTTTGTTAACCACGACCTGGCATTTAAATAGACCAACCTGAGTCCAGGGACTCAGTCCTCCAAGCCCCCAGGGATGCGAGAATGAACCGACGGGTCGGAGCGCACCACCCCAGATAGCAAGGGCAGGCCCCAGAAACCGATACAGCCCGCCGCTCTACCTCTACTGCCATTCCCTCACCTGGGGATTGCTCCCCCCAACCCCTCCCCCAGCATCCCAGAAAGCCCCAACCCCACCCCTCTCCCGCCGCAACCCATTTCCAACCCGGACTGAGGAGATCCCAATGACACCCCTTTGGTTTTAACTGGGCCCGATCATCCATCCCTTCCTAACCCTCTTAAATAGTGATCTAAAATTAATTTGAAAGCCTTGGAATCTCTTACTATGCTTTCCCAGATCCCCATGCCATGCCACCTCTCTGATTCCAAAATCCTGCCCTCAAGGTAGGCCAGAGAAAGTCCGCAGGCCATGTCCAGGATAAAGGTGTATCCCTTAAGGCCCGCATTCAGAGCCAAGTAAGACCACATAAAGCATCAGATGTATTCCTAATGAGGGAAAATTGGTCTATAGATGGGAAATGTCCAGATGGTGATAGTTCAGTCTCAGCATGGGACTAATCATTTGGGTAGTCCATGTCCCAGGTGCTCTCTCATGACAGCCCAGGAGGCTGGTGGTAAAGCCTTCAGGACTAGCCACTGTGGTCTCACCGTCGTGGGAACTCCAGTGGTTGTTTAGCCAGATGATGTTAAGGCAGGTGTCTTTGCCAATCAGCAGGAACAGTGTACCCAATCCAATTATCCTCTCACCACA